>CAWUFW010002837.1:0-676782 GCA_963921515.1 Calotriton arnoldi | reverse complement strand
TCGAGCTGAGCAAGAAATTTCCCTGACTTCTCCTCTAATCAGCTCAGATAGCCCGCCCGCACTAAGTATGGAGGGGGCTAACAATGTACAGACAGCTTCGTTGATGGCAGAAGCGGAGACAGGAGGAGATTTATGTATGGTGAGGGAACCTTCTCTTGCAGTAATACTACAAGCATTGCAGGAACAACGATGTGAGGCTCAGGCCCACCATGCACAGGTCAGGCGGACTATCTAAGCATCAAGAGGTCACTTGATGAGGTAACAAATACGGTGGCTAATATCACGAAAGATGTGATAGAGTTGAAAAGCAGGGTTGCGGAAGTAGAAGAGACAGTTACTTCAGTTGTACAGACTGTTCAGTCACACGAGCAACAGCTTCACGCTTCTCATGCTAAGGTTGAGGACCTGGAAAATAGGCAAAGACGTAATAATTTAAGACTGTTTGGGGTGCCGGAGGGCAAGGAAGATGCAGACCCCGCGCTTTTGTGGTCCAACTCCTTCAGAAAGCTTTTCCCGATCTATCGGATTGGGATTGGGATTGCCAAATTCAAAGAGCACATAGGCTCCCCTTAACCATACAAAGGGCTAATGCCCGGTATCCCCGTCCTATTCAGATTTTTTGGGGGAATTTTTTGCTGAGACAAGCATTGTCTTTTAAGGCTCGTCCTAATTCTCCAGTGGCAGTGGAGTCTTTATCAATATTCTTTAGATCAGACTTAAGCCGTGCAACCATTGAAAGAAGGTGGAAGTTGAGACAACTTATCGATCCACTCAAGGCAACTTGGGCTCAAGTGTTCCTCCTGGAACCTGCAAAGCTGAAAGTTATTAAAGATGGAAAGCCATTATTTTTTGTCTCGGACTTGGAGGCTAAACTTGCGCTGACAAAGTGGCAGACTGTTTGACTATCATTAGTATGAATACTTGCTGGACTGCCTTGGTTATCTTGATCTCCATAACATTTTTTTCTTTTGTTTTGTCTTGATTCCTTTTGGTTTCGATTTTCTATTTTTTTTTTTATTTTTTACTATTTGGGGTGTAGCGGCTGGATCAGAGCCGAATGGAATCGTATTATAACCACGCTAGGATACTGTGGGGTGCAGTAGGCATATAGTAAGGGTGTAAGCCGCCTCGTATTCCTTTTCTTTTTGTTAGCTTATGTAGGGCCAGATGGGGGTTGGGACTGTGGGGCGCTGAGACGTCAGCTGCCATATTCAGCGGCAGCTGTTGGGGGGGTGATTCCTTCTTTGGGAAACAGGGAGGATGGGCTGGATGGCCGTAAGGAGGGGGGGGGACGTTGTTCTAGGGTGGGAGGGAGATATAAAAAGGGGGGGAAAAGTCAAAAAGAAGGTTTGCAGTCATATTCGAGGTGGTGGGAGAACAATGGTTACTATGATTTTTGTTTTGAAGGTTGACATTACTAAACAGATATGGCATTAATTAGGTGCTTAGCTTGGAATGTATCTGGATTGAACAGGGGATCTAAAAGACAGCTAGTGCGAGAAGAGCTCAAGGCATATAAACCCCACTTAGTACTTTTAACTGAAACACACTTAGCACACAAAGACCGGCGGCTTCTTGAGCAACTTGGGTTCCAGATTGTTGTATGTACTTCTCAGAATGTGTCAATCAGGGGGGCTGCTATCTTAGTATCAAAAACATTATATTGCCAAGTCCATAAAGTTTTAGCGGATCAAAGGGGAAGATGGGCCATTGCTCAAATGGAAATTAATACTGTAAAATATGTTTTTTGTGTTCTATATGGCCGAATATTGATGACCCAACTATATTTGATGATATTTGTTTAGAATTAGTGGAATGGCAGGGGGTGATGGTTTTGATGGGGGATTTTAATTGTGTTATTAATTATGGTATAGACTCCACTAGACAGCCGCTTGCTCCAAGAATGATGAAGGTGAGAACTTCTATTTTAGAATTGGCGACATTATATTCTCTGCAGGATGCATGGCGGGTTCTGCATCCAAACAAGCCGGGTTACACATACTACTCAGCGCCACATCGCCAGTATTCGAGGATCGATATGGCCTGGGTTTCAGATACTATTTTATTAGCGGCTGACATGGAGATTTGCCCTAGGATTACATCCGATCACAACCCCATAATTTTTTCTTTTCAAGCTAAACCCACTATCAAAATTGCTCGATTATTTACGTTTCCTAGGTATTTGGCTACAGACTCAGAATTTGTGGTTTTTATTGGTAAAAAAAATTCGGATTATCTTATAGATAATATGGGTTCTGCCCAGCTTTGGGTTGTTTGGGATGCTATGAAAGCATTTATTAGGGGAGCTACTCAGCAGTTCATTTATCAACAGAATAAGGAACGGGAGAGACAAGCCAAAGATGCTTATCAAAAGCTCATTAGCTGCGAACTTCAGCATGCTGAGGCAGTTCGGTTTCAAAAAGCAGATCAAGACCTTCTGTACATCTCGCTTTGGAGCAGAAGGCTGTGATAAATAGGGTCCTAAAAGAAAAAGTGGCAGTGCGTTTTACCAAACATAAGACATTACAGTACGAATATGGCGATAGGATTCGGAAAGTTTTAGCCCATCAACTTATGGATAATCGGCTCAAAACTAAAATTAAGGCTATAAAAGGGGAGGGGGGAGTCCTTTATAGATGCCCCGAGGAGATAGCTAATCAGTTTTCTATCTTTTACCAGCAATTGTATTCCCCTGATTTAGGGCAAGATTTAACTGATATGCAGAGCTATCTACAGGGGAGTAACTTGCCGACCTTGACAGAGGAAGATTCTCTCCTATTAGAACAGGAGATCACAGTAGAAGAGGTTTTGGAGGCAATCGGTGGGTTATCATCAGGGAAGGCGGCGGGGGATGATGCTCTCCCTGCGGAGCTTTATAAGTGTTGTAAAAATCTTCTCGCCCCGGTACTGCGGGATGTCATTTCTCAAATTGGGAACACATGACACATTCCTGACTCATGGAATATGGCTAATATAATCTTCTTTTTAAAAAAAGATAAAGATCCGGAAGAACGAGCCTTGTACCGCCCAATTTCATTAATTAATGCAGATGCAAAAGTGTTTGCTAAGATATTGGCCACCCGGTTAGCTCCAATGATGGCCAGCCTGGTCTCTCCCCAGCAACATGGGTTTATTCATGGGAGAGATACCACCGCCCATGTAAATACGGCAATAGCTGCTTTCGATGTGGCTGGGAAGTTAAAGATCGAATTGGGCATGGTCTTATTGGATGCAGAAAAGGCATTCGACCGGGTGGCCTGGGATTATCTTTGGGCAACACTTACAGCATTTGGGGTTAAAGAAAACTTCCGAAAACTGGTAGCGGCTATGTATCGGGATCCGATGGCTAAGCTATTGTACCCCAATGTTCAAACCATCCCTTTTCCCATTCGGCACGGTACGAGGCAGGGCTGCCCCCTCTCCCCTCTTTTATTTGCTCTTTATATTGAGCCATTTATCCGGGCACTCTTGGTTAATAATTTGATTTGCCCGTTGAATATTGAACAGCGCCACCTTAAGCTGACGGCATATGCCGACGATATAGCCATTTTTACTGAAAAACCAAAGGAGGCTATAGAAAATATAGATAGAGAGGCAAAACAGTTTGGATGTTTTTCCGGATATAAATTGAATAGGAATAAAACCCAAGTTTTGCTTAATTTTCAGCCGGAGGACGCGATCGAAGGGGTGTGTCCGAGGGCTACATATCTTGGGGTACAAATCTCCTCTAAAATTGAGCTTATACACTCTTTAAACTACGTTTTTTTACTAACTAAAGTTACTAAACAATTGAAGCTGTGGCACAACTCCCATTAAGCATACTGGGTAGATGCAACGTTATTAAAATGAAGATACTTCCCAAGTTTCTCTATCTTTTTAGGTCCATCCCGCTACGTATTCCGAATGCTTTTTTTAGGAAACTTGACGGAATTTTTAGTAGCTTTATATGGGGGTACAAGAAGGCAAGACGGGCTATTGGAATGATGAAACTCCCATACAATCAAGGTGGCTTAGACCTTCCTGATTTTAAACTGTATTTTTTGTCTGCTTTTGTTAGCCGCTTACGGAGCCTTTTGAACCCTGAGCTAACGGACTTCTGGCATCGGCTGGTTCTTGGGGTGGAGACCCATATGTTTTTGTATCGAATTAACGACCCCAACTATTTTAAACGCGTACGGTTCAAGACCATTCGGGATTGTGTATATATATGGAAGGGCATTGAAATTAGACTTTCTCTATCTCCAATTCATAGTAGACTCTGTGGGAAAACCCAATGCTGCCTGGAATTTTCCAAGACAGCACGGCCCATCAGTGGGTCGTGCACTCCCTGGGGCAACTCTATGATTGTAATTGCATCAAGACATTTGAGAATCTTCGGGCCACATTTAATATCCCCCAGTGCCTGTTCTTTAAATATTTACAGGTTAGGGACCATTTAGTTAGAAGTTTGGAAATCCGGAGGGTTGCTGGGTCAGACATGTGGGAGTGAATGTATATTCAGAACCAGCAGGCAACCATTAGTAAGGCGTACCGAATTTTTTGTCAAAACAGGACAGAAGGATGTGAGAAACTGGCGCTTAAGTGGAGTGAGATCTTGGGGGGTAATATTACTATTGAAAATATAAGGATAGCTCTAGATACTATTGCCCGATCTGTACATTCGGTTAGCCTACGGCTGCAGCAATTTCGGACACTTTGCTTGCTCTACTATACACCAGAAAGGATTGCCAGATGGTCTCAAGGTGGGACTGTATGGGGAAGGACTCAGGGAGGGACACGTCAGAACTGTCCTAAATGTGGGCTACATGCTGCAGGTATCGTGCATATGTTTGTCCTGTGTCCTTCGCTGAAGTTGTTTTGGGATAAGATATTAGGGGCAATTCAAAATAGACTTGGCAGGGACCTCACGCTCTCAGTAACTGAAAGGATGCTAGGATATAAGGATGAAGATGAGCGGAATGGCCCTATACTGACAATTATGCTGGTTGCTGCCCGGTTAGCGATAGCTAGAGCCTGGATTTCCCCTAAACCCCCTATGGAGATAGAATGGTGGCTAATTCTTAAAGAAACTAGAGAAAGGGAAGGGGCACTGGCTAAAGCCAGGGGAGTTCAAGCACTGCAGAAATATAGGTCTATCTGGGGGGTTCTGGAAGAGCTCTAAGGCATTTGCTTGAAGTTAATTAATCTATACAATGGCTATATCAATTTATACCTTGGAAATGGCTCAGAAGAAATGTATTCATTGTGGGCTTTTGGACACTTGGTTATGGTCCTTGTTCTTTCTCCTCATTTTCCCTTTTTGGTTTTTATTTTTTTTTCTCTGCGGTTGTATTCTAACGATGCTTTGTATATGTATATTTTGTTGGACTGTATGACTTTACTTCTTTTTGACAATAAAAATATAAAAAAAAAAAAAAAGAAAATCCTACTTTGTGCCTGCAAATTCAGTGATTGGCACACCTGTTGCACTGCATTGATTTATCCAATTTCTTTCTGAGTTTCAATTGCTCACCTGCACATAGTTTTCTAGTATGTCTTCAGCCACGCCACACCTATTTGAGCAGCCCCCACCATTTTTTCAGAATCCTGGCAAGCCTCCAATCAAGTGGAAGCAATGGTCCAAACTTTTTGAAAATGATTTAGTTGCAAGTGATGCTGCAGAGTACTCTGCTGCGTGACAATTTGCTTTATTATATGGTTGTTTAGGGAGTGTTGCGGGTGAGGCATTCGACAATTTGCCAGCTTTAAGACCGCCACAAGGTCAACCTGGTGATGGTACCTGGAGTCAGTTTAAGGAGGCAGAGGAAAGATTATGCAAGCATTATTCCGATGAGCCAGATGTACTGCTCGAGAGGCATAATTTTGTAAAACATAAGCCGCACATGGAGGAGAGCATGGAAGAGTATGTTTCCGTATTAAGAATTTTTGCTGCAACGTGAATTTGTAGCAAATATTGATACATGTATTCATGATCAACTTGTTTTCAATTGTTATTTTTATAAGGTTCGAGAAAGATTACTGGGATGTAGGAATCCAACACTCAATGAAGTTATTGATCTAGCTAAAGGCATAGAACGTTCTATGATTTCTTTTAAGGCATTGAATGTTGACGTTCCGGTCAATCTGTTAACTGCTAATGATGATGGCGTCCAAGAATATAGAGAAGCCCTTTGTGCAGTCAATGTACGTGGGAAGGTGGAGAAAAATTTCGTAAAAAAACAAACATTTTATTGTTATAGATGTGGTTTTAAAAGTCAAATTGGCAATAGTCCAAGTTGTCCTGCAATTGGTAAACGTTGTGTCACATGTAAAAAGTGGGGCACTTACAGGCAGTATGTAGGAGTAACAAAACACCAACGAAAATAAGTAGTGTAGATATTAATGAAGTGCAGGTACGGATAGGGTAAACAATGTAACTTTAACAGTAGAGTGCAATTCACTTACAAGTCGTGACTCCGTGAAAGGTCCTTTAGAAGCAGCTAAAATTGGAGGTGTTTCTCTGCACTTTATGATGGGCTCGGGTTCTCCCATAAAGATATTGTGGGATTCTACATTTTTTGACATATGGAACAATGAAGTAAATCTTATGCCTACTGATCTGAACCCGAAAGCTTTTGGAGAGAAGGATATACACATGATTGGCTATTTTCAAACTAAGGTGGAGTGCTTAGGTACAACAACCTCAACATTAACATCAACAAAAGTATATGTCACAGTCAAAGGGGAAAATATTATTGGCTGGCAAGACTTAGCCAGAATGGGTTTGCATGTGGTACCCGGGGCAAAAAATCCCATAAGAGTCGGTGATGTGCCCATGGTTATGTTGATGACACCACTATTGAGAAAATACAGGTAACTTGTCTAGATGGAGAGTTTCATAATACTGAAAATATTTTATTAAAGTTTAAAGATGTGTTTCAGGAACTTCTCCAGTGGTTCACAAAGGACAAAATGTACCTCTTAGTGTAAGGGAGGAGTTCAAAAACATGCTGAAATAATTGTGTTCACAAGGTATTATTGAGCCAACAGAGTCTTCGCAATGGGTTTCTCCAATTGTTGAAGCCAGGAAGAGGTCGGGGGAGTTGAGGTTGTGTGCCAATTTACGTGCAATAAATACAAATATAATGGTGGATTGCCACCCCATACAGAGAATTCAAGATTTACTGGCTAATCTCAATGAAGCAAGATATATTTTTCATAATTGACTTGTGCTCTGCATATCACCAGATTGCCTTGACGCCAGCTTCATAGGAACTGCCAATGTTCCTTAACCCATTTGGTGCATTTACATTTCGCAGGCTTCCTTTGGGGTTGGCGTCAGCGGCAAGCATATTCCAAAAGATAATGGACAAGCTATTTGGTTATATGCTGGGTGTGCAGGCCTATCAAGACGATATCCTGATATTTGCTAAGGATAGGCAGACTCACAATTGTATATTGCACAGTGTTTTGAAAGTACTATCAGAAATGCCAATTTGTAATTCAAGAGTTAGAGTGTTTAGGTCAGCACATTTGTCTGTAGGTATTTCACCTACGTTTTCTCTCATAAAGGCCATCAAAAAAGCAAAAGCACCAAAGGATAGGGATGGTATCAGGTCTTTTCTTGGCTTAGCTGAGTATTATGCATGATTTATTTAAGGCTACTCTCATATCGAAGAACCATTGCAGGCCTTGCTGAGAAAAGGGATGAAATATGCAAGGACAGATGAGTTGCAGGATGTGTTTTGTAAAGTAAAGAGATTGACTGTGGAGGCACCAGCATTACATGACTACCAAGCTGGGCATAAATGTGTTGTTACAGTATATGACAGCTTGATGGGTTAAGGGGCAGTTCTGAGTCTGTGTTCACATGGTAAAGAGCAGACAATTGGGTTTGCCTCGAGAACCCTTAAGAATTCTGAACAGTACTATAATACTATAGAAAGAGTGGCCCTGGCTTGTATATGGGTGGTGCAAATATTTTAAGTGTACGTTTGGGGTTGCAGATTTAAGTTGGTCACAGATCACAAACACTTGTACACATACTTAGTGGTGAAGATTCTAATAACACGTCTGCCAGATTAATAAGGTTAGTGTCAAAACTCCAGGAATACAATTTTGAAGTCAAGCACCTTCCTGGTGGTAAGAATTTTCAAGCTGATTGTTTATCACACATGTCATTAGATGATGAGGAGTACACTGAGGAGATACTTGAGGACACAAAGTGTGTGGTTGCAGTCTTGGACTCAGTCAATGAATGTGGAAGCAAAGTTACGGAAGTGAGGTGGTTGAAAGCAAGTCAGATTGATGAAAATGTAAGTAAGGTTTCTCAATATATTGTGCAGGGTTGGCCCGAAGCTAGGTGTTTATCTGGGTACCTGAAAGCATTTGCTAAAATTCCAGGTAAATTATCAGTGGCCATACTAGTAGACGTTTTTTATTCCACCTGAAGCTTTGAGACATGAAATAAGTGAGCTAGCTCATCAAGGACACCCAGGAATTTCCAAAGCGTAAAATAGATTTAAACAGTTTTATTGGTGGCTTTCTTTAGACAGCAATGTGAAGTTTGTGTTTGACAATTGTTCTGATTATTTAATTTCGGACAAACATTGGAGAACAATCCTGTGCCATTTCCTGGTGTTGCATGGGAGACAGTTGCTTTTGATTTTTCGGGTCCATTCTCTTTGCTTCCAACTGACATGAGGCACATAATTGTATTAATAGACTATTATTCTAAATGGATTTACTTTTCGTTTGTTGAAATCCCAGAGTACTAATACTGTCATTTCATTTTTTAGAGCATGTTTTCAACCTGAAAGGGTCACCTAAAGAAATCATTACTGATAATGTCAGACATTTTGTTTCTGAGAACATTTGCTCATTTTTTCAACATCATACAGTAGCTTTGTATTTGCCTAGTTATAATGGTTTAGTCAAGAGGGCCCAATAGAATTTTGAAAGAAGGCATGCAAACAGCTGTAACTTCCGGGGCAGGAGGTAAGCAGATTTCTGAAAAACAACATTTGAAATTATAATGTCACACCCCACAGTACCACGAAAGAAGCACCTTTCACACTATTGAAGGGACATAAAGTCCATATCAGTTTCTTTCCTAAATGGCTAGAAAGTAAGATGGAAGAGCAAAAGTTTGATTTGTCCAATGAAAGTGTTTCTTTCACTGTTGCAATGAAACTAATTAGTAAATTTTCATTACTTGTTCGTGTCTCAAGAATTAATACAGGTTCCATTTTATTGGATGAGAAAGGTTGGTGGAACAGAAGGCAAATAATCAAAGTTTCACCCTCACAGGCTAGACTTATAAATCAGAAAAGAAGTATGGATACTGAATCTAATTGGCATTCTTGGTTGCAGCCGGAAAATGTGGCATGCAGTCACGATGCCGAAATGCATGTACCTTTGTTGACTGCCGATAACATACATCTTATGAGTAGGAATGTAGCATCTTGATCAAGAGTGATAAAAGTTCCAAGCGTATTTAAAGATTATGTGATGTACTGAACCTGTATGCATTCATTTTACTTGTTTTAAGTGTTATAGTAACATGCATTTCGTTTTGTCACCTTTGTAGATGGGAAGGTGTGGTAGGTAAGCTAGATTGTTGGCACACTGGAATGTTATGATGCTCTCAAGGTTCTGACAGTGACCAGTTTTCCGGTGGTGTCAGGATCTCAGTAAACCAAGACATGTCTTTTGTATGTTGTGTCGTGGGTGCACATATTGAGAATATAGCAAGTATTTCCTACCAACTCTGTGAAAATTACTTGCTTCAGGAATCCATTCAACCAGTCCCAAACAAGTCCCTTATAATCAAAATGCAATCCCTTGGTAGTATGTTCCATTTGGTCTATCGAAGAGTAGATGTAGTGGACATAATGTTTATGTTTCGGTCTCTGGCATCAGCATATAGTACATGAGACCATCTTCAGGACAAAGTGTTCATAATCAACCAAGTTTTCAAAATCTAGCGTGGAAACATAAAAATAGAGCCAGGAATCAAACCCACTTAAAAAACAAAGAAATATACCTTCTGTAACTACATGCTGTGAACTAATCACTTCAGACCACATGCCAAAAACCGAAATAAAACCACTAGTGTCATGGGTATGTGAACGAACACTTTCAACCAATGACAAAATAGACAGAAAAGCTGTATAAAAACTGTTTAAAAATCAGATAATGGGAGCCAGATAACAAACTGCTTACCCAGTATCCCAGAAGAAGGCTTTCAAACCAATCAAGTTAAGCATGGTGCCTTATATACAACCTAAGACGTTGATAAAATGAACAATGAGACTCGTCAAGTCAACATTTAGGAGTATCAACACTAAAATGGAGGTTATACTCACTATTGAGAATTGCTCTTGAGCGTATCCGCTGCGCCTGGGTACGCCATTTCCGTGCAGCGAGACAGTGGCAGAGGATGAGATGCGGGATGCAGCGCTCAGCTCTGCGCTGAACTACCATCAGCCACCACCACCTAACGTTTTCACAGCCACCACTCCTTCTGCTGCCACTATCATCCCTGTCACCCTATTCGCACGCTGCAGAGCCTGTATCTGAGCTGAGAGAAGGACACTATTGGCACCAACAGAGACTCTAGGGGCCTGAGAACGTGCAACTGCACAACTCTACAAATGAATAAGCATGCAGCAAGACAAGGATAAAGACCCCAGAATCCGAAGAGGACTCTTACCTTATAGCATATGCCCCCTACAGGAAACACGTGATATTTGGGTGGAGAAGCCTTATTGTTGTCTAGCAACAAAGAACTGGAATCACCAAGCCCAAAGATGTTAAAACTAGGCAACAATTGTATAAAAGACTTTCTTGTGCCAACTTATAATAAAAAGGAGGTGAATAAAGATGACACACAAAAGATGGGAGGAGATAAAAGAAGATCCCTAAGTGAGGGGGCCTTTACCATCCCAGCACTGAGCGCATCCAAGCAGGTAACCTCACTGAGCCGCTCAGCAAGTCAAAACCCCCTGCCCTTGAGGGGGGACTGTGATGGGCTATGGGGGGGGACAGCTGTAATTATCATATGTTTCTCACCTTAGAAGAAGGAGACACAGACCAGCATCTTAGATACAAGGGGCCTCCTTCTTCTCCCCCAATAGTTCCGTTATCTCCAGTAATCCTAACTAAGAATAAGGCCCTTTCGACTAAGAATAATACCTTTGGAGAGTTGGAGGAAAAGCATGGGAATGCCCACATGGGAACTCAAAGGAGGAGGATGGCCTTATTTTTGCCACAATAGCAGCAGAGTATGACAAGATGTAGGACAAGAAAAATCTGATTTAGGGAAGCGAGAGCCAGAAACATGAACCTTCTCTGGCCTCCACTGCAAATAACCTCCCTAGGAGCGGGGAAGTAGGGTAGCGGGAGTGCTCTAATAAGAACTCTGCCAGCCATAACAAATGCCAGCAGTCTTCATGCAGAAATAATTGGTATAAAAATAAACGGGTTGCATGCACTAGCTTCCTATACTATGACAATTCGCACCAAGCTGGTGCAACTGAATCAGCTAATAATGCAGGCCCAAAACTTTCCCAAAGATAAAAGTATCTACTGCCAATGCAACCCTATAGTACAATGTCCATTCTCATGTAAAGCGCTCTGATACCTCCGGGTCTAGCCAGCGCTATATAAAACTTTTAAAATAAATAAAATAATTAAAATAAATAAATAAATAGTGGAAGAAAATCGCTAAATTACCTGAAGTGATGATCTTATCATTCACGGAATTAATGGAAGAAGCTGCTGCCACCTCCAGGGTAAGAAATGACACAAGAAAGGACAATGGCACCCTCGGTGTTAGGGTGCCAAGTGAGGAAGTGATTATTACATCTTCCTTGGAGGGGAAAACTCCAGAAAGTTCCAAACTTCCCCCAGAAGCAAGCTACAATATAACTCAGGAGCCCCAAATGGAATAGCCTCAAGGGCGTAGCTAGGCCTCAGGCTGCCCGTGGCGGCCCCTGCTTTTGCCGCCCTCGGCAAAATGATAGAAGAGCGGGGGGGTTGGTAGCGGCCGCGGCCGATTCTTGCGGCCGCAACGGCCGCAGGTAAGAGCGGGTGAAGGGGGGCCGCCTGCCGCCCCAAAACTCGTGCCGCCTGGGGCGGTCCGCCCCCATCGCCCCCCCCAGCTACGCCACTGAATAGCCTATCAAGGAAAAAATAAAAAAAGTCTAAAGAAACGAAGCAGAAAAGGCCCAAAAAACATTAACTACGGCCAGGCTCATATAGTAGGTGACTGTGCAGTCTGCACCCAGTCTTTACACAAAGGAAAAGTCAAATAACTTCTGGTGAATTGGTAATAAAGCAAGACAGAAAGGAAAGTAAACTTACCATAGATGACAAGCCCTCAAAACATGAGGAGCATTCCATGGATGACAAGGATGGAATGAAAGATCAAGACAATAGTGCAAAAATGTAAATAAAATTAAAAACCAAAAGCCTGGATACAACACGCAAACCACAGAAGTTAAGATGGTCGACAAATTATGGAAGAACCTTGGAGAGTCGCCCACGGTGGGCACAGTACAACCACCTTTGGACCCAACAACATGGATACCACTTAATAGAGGAAAAGAATCAGGTAAATTGCCTGAAAAGGGGGAGGGGCACCGACAACTGTCCTTGAGGTCACTATCATCAATAGAGCCCCCAGGACGGACTATAATAGAGGTAGGCATCCACCACTGTATCCTCTGAAGGCACAACCGGCATATGCCATGGGGGCAGACCCGCCACTTCCGGCAACCACAATAAAGGTTGTAAGCAACAAAAGGAGCTACAATGAGGGTCATTTAACATCAACTTTTACTCAGAATCGTGGTAGAGGGGGCATTCTTAATAGACAGAACATAATACATTTAGCCGCTATGCTGCCAGTGCTGGAAAACATTAAATCCAACAACATTGAATATGTCGCATTTAAGCCCCCAGTCCTGGGTAAAATAAATGAGAGAACTGAGAGAAGAGGCTTTAAGGAAGGAAGAATTGCATTGGCTTTGAGCACAACTAACCCCAACTTGCAGGTTGGGGCATTAACTCTGGGTTCAAGTGATTCAGGTCTAGTCCCCTCACCTAGGCAAGAGGGTATCTGACAGCGGGTCAGCACAACAAAGCAGGAGTTCAGCAAAACAGCAGTCTAGCGGAGTGGCAGTCTTTTCAGCAGCACAGCAGCCCTTCTCCCTTCACAGGTCTAAAAGTATACTGAGGGAGTGGTGGTGGCATCTGAGGTCCTGTACTTATACTTAGTGGTGCCTTCGAAGTGGGGAGCCTTCAAAGAGAGACCTTTAAAGTGTACAGATGTCCTCCCTTCCTGCCCTGTCTCTAGACTCGCTGCAGGGGAGTATGCAGTCCTTTGTGTGTGGACAGAGTACAGCCTGTTCAGGTGTAAGTGAAACTGTGCCAAGCTCCTCCCTCTCATCCTGTCAGTATGGTCCATCAGGTCACACCTCAGCTTCCTTTGTGTGTGGCTGTCCAGGTGGAATACACAAAGCCCAACTGTCACCCACCCTAGACATGTGATCAGAGACAGGCTGCGGGCACCAAATGGCTAAGTCAAGAAAATGCCTATTTTCTAAAAGGGGCATTTTCAGAATTGTAATTTAAAATCCGACTTCATCATAAGTTAGTATTTTAAATTTGGATTCCAGAGACACCAAAACTTGATCCAGTTATATCTTCCCATTTGGAAATTACTCTTAAACAATGTAATAAGGTACCCCCAATGTTTTTCTATGGGAGATATAGTCCTTGCAGTAGTGAAAAATGACTTTGAGTTTTTCACTACCAGGGCATATAAACCTAAAAGTACATGTCCAACTTTTTAAATACACTGCACCCTGCACTTGGGGTTGTCTAGGGCCTACCTGAGTCGGTGACATACGTCTTGAAAAGAAAGTTTTGGGCCTGGCAAGAAGTTTATTTGGCTTGGTCGACATGGCAGGTGAACTGCAAACACAGGCTCTGCAATGGCAGGCATGAGACATGTTTAAAGGGCTACTTAAGTAGGTGGCACAGTCAGGGTTGCAGGTCCACAAGCATTTCATTTACATTCCGTGGGCACATGTAGTGCACTTTATTAAGAACTTATAAGTAAATATTAAATGCCAATTGTGGATAAGCCAATGTTATCACGTTTTAGGGAAAGAGCCCTAGCACTTTAGCACTGGTCAGCAGTGGTAAAGTGTGAAGAAACCTAAGGTCAGCAAAAACATGAGGTCTGAAGGCAAAAAGTCAGGGAAAACCACACCAAGGATGCCAGGACTAACAAAGCCCTACATAGATATAGCAATAAAGAAATTATGTAAAGTGCTCAAAATAGAAAACTGAGGCATCACACAGAAAGCAAAAATGGGCCGATAAAAAAATGAAGGGCAAGCTAAATGGGGCAAAACTCCATGCAGCCCTGAAATTCAAAAATCCAAGGATATTCTGGGACCTTGTAAATAAACGTTGTCCAAGTAAAAAGCCAACAACCTGTAACATGTCAGCTAAACAGTGAACTGATTATATACAAGTTCTATGCAATATGGAAGAAGCTCCCCCCCCACCGGGCCCATACCAGAGAACATTGTGAGTACAAATGTAACGCTTGCGAGACAAGGTAGTCTATTAACAATAATGACGCTCCTTTTGGTGAAATATCTTAATGCAAGCCAATAATAATAATACAATGGTCTGTTCTGTTGCGGAGATGTCTCCTTTTAAAAAGTGCTGGAATATTCAGTTTCACACAGAAGATTGCAAGTGGATACCCAGTGAGCCAACTGGCTCGACAAGCATTTCATGAAGTTCCCATTTGGCTCACCGAATCTAGGGTGGGCAAGACCATAAGCAAGTTAAGAGTGGCGGGTGCCACTGGCCCCAAAGGGCTACCAGTAGCACTCCTCAATCTGAAAAAATGTATCTATACTTTTCTTAGATTGCTTCCGTACCAGCATTGTCCCAGACGGGCTGGCGAGGGTCCATCCTAGGTCCAATCCATACGAAAGGAAGTCGGTATACACTATGGAACTATCAAATGATAGCACTTCTAGATGTCGAAGTTAAGTGCTATGCAAGACTTTTAAATGAGTAGTTAGAAACTTAGGCTGTAGAAAAACAGCCGATCCCATGGTTTCAAGCCTGCTTTCAATGAAATGTAACATTGAGGATAACTTGCTAACCCTGTCTTGCCTAATTGTGGATGCAGTATGCCCAAAGTCACTGCCTCTTTATGCAGCTATTATAGATTTTACTACCACTTTCGAAAACGTTGTAAGAGGCATACCCTTAGGAAAATCTAAGTAGTTGGGTTATCCCTCCGCTATTACTTAGTGCAATTAAGTCACTCTACAGTGAGACTTGGGTGAAGATTAAGATATCCTCAAACTGGTCAACCTCTGAATAAATAGCAACAAACAAAGGCTTAAAACAAGGCTGTATTCTAGCCCCGATGCTCCTCAATCCTTATATGGCAGACCTGGAAACAACCTGGGCATTCAAAGGCTATGCCCTAGAAGACTAGCAGGCCAAAAAATCCAAATCCTGCAATACGCGGATGGCATGATCCTGCTAGACCTCTCACGATTGGAGCTCCAGAGGTACCTTAATGCATGTGTCCACTACTACCTAGACAACACCATTATTATTAATCTAAAGAAAACAAAAATATTGACTTTTGGAAGGAATCTGATTAAACAGGGTGCATGGCAACTTGGAGGCGTAGGTTTAGAAGAGTGAAAAGCTTCAAATATCTAGGTGTGCATTTATATGAGAGGTGGGCAAAAGGGCACAAGAAGCAGCCATGAAGACAATGGCTAAACATCTGATGAGTACAATGGGCCTTATATAAAGGAACCTGGCTTGTGAAAACTCCAGTGTGCTATTGTCTGTTGTAGGACATAAAGTGATGCCCTCTCATATGGAGCAATTATGTTTAAAGACCAGCTATTCGACTGGCTAGATAAACAACATCTGTACTATCGACTGCACCACTCAAGCTCAAATCATGCTGGAGTTCAAGTTCTTTAAACAGGAACTGGTGTTACACGCACAATATGTATTATACTGTCTAAAATTGAAATCCGCCAATAACTGCTGCATAAAACAACTCCTCTCGTAGAAAACTCAGAGCCAAACTGAAAGTGGGAGTCTTTGTTATATAACTCTGTCAGGACATTACTGATGGAAGACATTCTCAAAGTAACCCTTTCCAGCAAAACATTACCAAAACTGTTAATGAAGAACGCTAAATACATATCTTTAGAACAATATTTGAGGGACTTGAAGACCACGTCTCACAGTAGCTGGGAGACAGATCCATACACCCCTGGAATTGTGCCTGATTAGCTCAGTCTGCCGCTCGGCAGCATGGCATAATAAAACCTTATGAGATTTTGATTTGATTTGATTCCGTTGAGATGCTATTGGTATGGCCGTATGAATGGAGGACCCAGCAAACATTGCAGTCTATGCGGTAAAATGGACGGATCACTGCTTCATGTAATATGCATGTGTTATAAACTAAAATCTTCACGGCTGCACTGGCTACATCCAATGTTCCAAGTTTTAAACATCAAATTCTGCAGGCACACTATCCTTGTCTGTCTAAAAGGGGAATCATGCCAACTATCAGGGCATTTCTTAAATTTCATGAAGGCAGCAGTAGAAGCATAGACAAAGATTGATTTTATTAACAGTTTGATATCTTGCCAATAATGCAACACAAACATTTTATATACATACAGATCACAAATACACAATACTACTTAAAATATAACTCCAATTAACCTAAAAACATGGCATTGATCTTATACAGAATATCATTGCCTTTATACAGAATAAAACATAACAATTAGAGCATACAAATATATTTATACAATAATACTATTATTTAAAAAAGAGCAACAAAGAGATACCATTCCATTTATACAAGATAGACCCCTAACAATACAGCATGTAGATATTTTTGTATAAAGAGGCTATATTTGTGCAAAAAATACAATTTATTTTATACCAACTGAACCATGGTCATTCAACTTATCAGTATATTTGTGCAAAAATGCTATTATAACAAGAGGGACCCATAGGATTGCTATATATTCCGACATACGTCTGATTTGAATACATGAGTGGTCCTCGAAGATCCTGTACTATCCTTCAAATGAAATAGGCCTCTGCTCAATTGATCATTCATCAACTATGGACAGACATTTCTCTACCACATAGCACAATTATTATAACATTTTTTAAATTTCTATCAATAAATCACTTGTACGGAGAACCTGCACCATTCTAAAAACTGGCAACAACAATGTTCTTCTGCCATTATCAAAACATGTGCAAAATATAAGTAAGTACAAAAAGGATAGTGATGCTTTTCAGCAAGAAGGGCACTTTCCTCGTTCCTCCCCTAACTGTCAAGGCCACTTCCATATTATAAAGGCTGGAACCTGCCCCAAACTAACCTTTGGGAGCCCATCTTCTGATGCAACAAATATTTATGTCCTGCAGGTAAGGCTGAATATGCCCCCCCATAATGTAACTCCTGTAGGTGAGACAGATTATCTCTCTTGCACACATCCTCTATATCACTTCCACTAGAGCATTTTTTTCACTAGGGTTTTTATATTTGTTTCTGCTGTGCTCTAGACATTTTTTGAAGTTCTACCCCTAGTGGGACATCCAGGGAACCCTCAATGTTGAGAAGAATAACGGCCCATTGCCCAGCCTTCTGCTCCTGCAAAGAAGATTTGATAGTTTGCCTCAAGGTATCCTCTTCAGCCTTAAGGAGACTGTTATACATGGGGTCTCTAGTTGGCAATGGTTTGCACCGTTGTCCAAGTAGGGACCCTTCTTCCTAGTCAGGGTAAGGGGGATACACTTCTAAAATAACTCCTGCTCACCCCCTTGGTAGTTTGGCACAAGCAGACAGGCTTATCTCAGAGGCAGTGTGTAAAGCATTTGTGCACACATACAGTAATACAGTGAAAACACTACAAATGGACACCACACCAGTTTAGAAAAAATAGGTAAACTTTATCTAAACCAAACAAGACCAAAACGCCAAAAATCCACAATACAGTAATCAAAATGTACTTCTTAGAAGGTAAAAACAATTCTGTCCATAGCAAACTATAGATGCGACACTTTCTACACAAAGTACCTTGGATGCGTGAAAATCATAAACAAAAAAAGCTGCAGGGAAGGTGATGCGTCGGTTCCTTACGCTCAGGGAAGGTGATGCGTCGGTTCCTTACCCAGGGGAGGTGATGCATCGGTTCTTTACTGCCACGCAGGGGAGGTGATGCGTTGGTTCCTTACGCTCAGGGAAGGTGATGCGTCGGTTCCTTACCCAGGGGAGGTGATGCATCGGTTCTTTACTGCCACGCAGGGGAGGTGATGCGTCGGTTCCTTACTGAAGGGGAGGTGATGCATCATTTTTTTTACTGCTGCCCGGTGTCCTTGTAGACTTGGCACCCCGGTGCGATGTGTGGGGGGATTGGGGATGCATCGGTTCTCGATGCGGCAGCAGCAACAGCACTGCATTGGTCTCTCCAGCCGCAGTCCCATGATGCGTTGGTTCTTGTAGCCGCATAGCAGGGCCTTTATCCAAATCGGTGCGGTGATCTCGGACTTCGTAGATCGGTGCACTCGATGCGGCGTGCAGTGATTTCTCCAGCCGCGGGCAGGCACTGCGTCGGTTTCTTCAGCGATGTGTTGGAAACAGATACGTCGCCCATCTCGTAGTTGCGTCTGTTTTACAGCTCCCAACAGCAGGAACAACCTCCAGAGGCCCAATACAACAACAGGCACCTCCTGGCAGGTCAGAACTCCCAGCAAGGAAGTTTAGGGGAGCTGGTGGTGAAGTCTTTGTATTCCTGAGACTTCAAAACAGGAGGCAAGCTCTAATTCAAGCCCTTGGAGATCTTCCTCAAGCATGAGACACAGCACACAGCAAAGTTTTTATCCTCTCCTTGGTAGAAACAGCCACTGCAGGCCAACCCCAAACAGCACACAGCAAAGGGGCAGTACTTCTCCTTCAGTTTCTCAAGCTCTTCTCCTTGGCAGAGGTTCCTCTTGAATTTCAAAAGTAATCTAAAGGTCTGGGGTCTGGGCCCTACTTTTTATAGCACAAATTCATTTGTTCTCTGGTGGCAGAGAAGCTCTTTGCCCAGCCAAAACCAGTTCTGTTCTCTCTGTTGCAGATTCCTGGCAGGAGGTGGAGGCAGCATTGTCCAAGGCAGACCAGGCCCATTCAGGTGTGAAAGAAATCTCCTCCCACCTACTCTGAATGCAGCCCAGGTCTATTCAGCCCAGCCCTAACTCACCCTGGAAAGACAGGACACACCTCACCCCCCGCCCCCAAGTGGCTGTCTGAACAGAATGCACATCCCCAGCCCCTGTCACTCCAAAGCCAGACAGTCAATACACAAACCTAGCAGAGGCACACAGGATGGCTAAGCAAGAAGATACCTACTGTCTAAAAGTGGTATTTTCAAACACAGAATGTAAAAATCATCCTTCCTAAAAGATGCTTTTTTATTTTTTCTGAGTTCAGGCATACTAAACTTTACCTTCCTATCTTGTCTTAATGGGAAGTTATATTTATAAGATGTTGTAAATAAACTCCTATTCTATCCTACGGGACAGGTAGTCTTTCAATAGTGAAAAACGAAATTGACAGTATTTCACTATCAGGACATGTCACACACTTCAGGACATGTCCTACCTTTCACATACACAACACCCTGCCCACAGGGTTACCTTGGGCCTACCTTTGGCGTGACTCGCATGTAAGAAAAGGAAAGGTTAGGGCCTGGCAAGTGGGTGCACTTGCTAGGTCGACATGGCAGTACTAAACTGAGATTGACAATACTCCAACCAATCAGCACCTTTTGGTCCAAAACTTAGGCCCCCGTACCCCTGGCAAGGAACTCACCTCCTTCCCCAAGTTAGACGCAGCATCCCTGGTACTCCTGACGAACCGCGTCAAATCAGGTTCCCCAGCGGACCCCTGTCCTCTAAGGATTTTCCGAATGGCCCTCCCCGGGCTAGAAAGGGAGATTCAGGCGCTACTTAACCATTCCCTGGAGACAGGCTACTTGCCCACCAGCTGGAAGGAAGCCAGGGTTATCCCCCTGCTGAAGAAACCAGAGGCGGATGTGGCTAACCTTAAAAACTACAGGCCAATCTCTCAGCTCCCCTTCTTGGCGAAGGTGGTGGAGCAACATGTCCTAAAAACACTTTCATCTTTCATGGAGGAACATCAGTTACTCCAGGCACGGCAGGCGGGGTTTAGGACCCACCACAGTACTGAACTTGTGATGCTGTCTGTGTTCGACGAGCTCAGAGTTATGGCCGATAACAAAAAATCATGCGCCCTGGTACTGTTAGATCTGTCAGCGGCGTTCGACACGGTCAATCATGCACAGCTTCTGGCTCGGATTTCAAACATGGGCATCCGCAGGCTGGCTTTCCAGTGGCTCGAGTCCTTCCTGTCAGGGCGGTCCCAAAGGGTCCAACTGGGCGAGCAGGAATCGGATATTGGCGCTCTCACCTGCGGCGTCCCCCAGAGCTCTGCACTGTCCCCACTCTTGTTCAACCTCTATCTCCAGCTATTGGTGGCAGCCTTGGCTTGCATGAACTGCCAAGTCTTTAACTATGCGGATGACACCCAACTTATTTTACAGATTGACAACTCCCCGCAAGCTCACACCCATGGGCAAAACATCCTCAGACATACAGTGAATTGGATGACAGCCAATTCACTAAAAGTCAACCCCGATAAAACAGAGGTCCTTGTCATCTGTTCAAAAAACAACCCCTGGAATGATCTTTTCTGGCCACAAGAACTGGGCATCACCCCCACACCAGTTCCTGTTGTAAAAAGTCTGGGCATCAAGATTGATGCCACTCTATCCATGACTAATCAAGTCACCACCGTGGTCGGCACCTGTACGTGCTTAATGAGACAGTTTCGGAAATTGGCCCCCCTCCTCTCATTTACCACATTACATATGATTGTGCCGGACACGATTGTGTCGAGACTGGACTATGGCAACGCTCTTTTCATCGGCCTCCCCGAGTAACTTATCAGCAAGCTCCAGGTGACCATGAATGATGCCGCCAGGCTGATTTTTAGGCTCCCTAGAAGGGCCCATGCCACTCCTCTGCTGTGTAAGCTGCATTGGCTCCCCATCAAACAGAGAGCAAAGTTCAAGGGCCTCTGTATTGCGCATAAAGCCATTTATGGCCAGGCCCCATTGTATATTAAGGAGCGCCTAGGAAACTACGTGCCGGGACGTACTCTGCGGTCATCCGAGGCAGGTCTGCTGGCCTGCCCGCGGGTCAAAACCGCATCCAAAGGCGGCAGAGCTTTCTCTGTCCTGATCCCTCAACTTTGGAATCAACTGCCTGAGAGCCTGCGTAAGGACTCGGCTCTCTTCCCATTCAGGAAGCGACTCAAGACCCTTCTGTTTAGGGAAGCTCTAAATACAGCCTAAAACATTCGCCAAGTGCTTGCTTGGACTGCTGGTGGATGCTGCCCACTCTCTCAAAAGCGCTTAGAGGCCCGCCGGTGATTATGCGCTATACAACCTCAGTTAACATAACATAACATAAACTGCGCACAGACACTGCAGTGGCAGGTCTGAAAACCTTTTGCAGGGCTGCTTGTGTGGGTGGCACAATCAGTGCCCACTAGCAGATTTTGACTTATAGGCCCTGGGCACACACAGTGCACTGTACTAGGGACTTAGTAGTAAGTCAAACAAGCCAATCATGGAAACACCAATCCATAATAACAATTTACAAAGAGCGCATATGCACTTTGGCACTTTCAGCAGTGGTAAAGTGCCCAGAGACATAAAACCAACAAAAACAAGGTTCAAAACAGGAGGCCAAAAAGCAAAAAGTCAGGGGATAAACCCGCTGGACAAGCCAGGTCTAACAGAGACTAAACCAACAATTGAGGAGATGCTGTTTATATTTAAATATTACACTAGTAAGGCCCAGCTCTACCCTCAGGGCACTATTTACAGAACCTCTGGACAGGCCAAGCAATTTTTTCCAAATATTCATTCCAATGATCTGAACCCTCCTCAGATAATTTACTGGCAAAACCTCACATCAATATACTAACAAACTAACAATTTTAGCATTATAGGTCTCTCTGAGGACTTCGATGGATTTATGACCCAATGCTAAGTCCATCCTATACAAAGTACCTACAATAGCCTTAGCACGAGCCTCCTGATGGTCAATTTGAGGCATATATCTAAAAAGGAGGCCAAGATAATGATATTCCTTTACCATCTCTACTGGAGCGCCACTTAACCACCACTTCAACCTCCTATTCTGAACCCTTCCTTTTGAAAAGACCATCACTTTTATTTATTTTCAAATCATTGGCCTTACAATATTCTGCAAAAGCATCTAATTGCCTCTGAAGGCCAACCAGTGTAAGGTTCAGCAACACTGTATCATCAGCATAAAACAATACTGAGTTGGCCTCATTACCTAACTTAGTTGGAAAAGAACAAACCTGGTTTCATCCTACCAATGCGTCAGCAATGTATATGGAGAACAGGAGTGGGGCCATCATACACCCCTGCCTTAATCCATTAGGGGTATTGATTTGTCTTGACAAAGCTCAGTTTCCTCCTAATTCAACCCTGGTCCATGAGCCTTCATGTAACTGGATAATCAGTTTTAATAACCCCAGGGGACACTCCCACTTCCTCATCTTCTCCCACAGTAGAGACCTATTTATATTGTCAAATGCTATTGACAGATCTAAGTATGATACATATAACAGTTGTTTCTTCTTAAGGGCATACTTTTCAGCTAATAGATTTAATATTACACAACCATCCGTTGTTGAATGGCCCTTACGGAAACCCATTTGAACCTTAGGGAGAACATTAGCATCATTAACCCTCTCTTCTAACAACGCCAGGAGATGTTTTGCATAGACCTTACTGGGAATATACAGTAATGTAATCAACTGATAGCTTGATGGAAGGTCCTGCTTCCCCTTTTCATATAATGGGACCCTGATACTACCTTTCCAGGTATTCGGTATCTCATGCCCACTGATTTTTGAACCAGACCTTGAGGCCACAGGCTTGACTTAAGTTTCATTATATCAGAGGATCTACCATCAGGGCCCTGGGCCCTAGAATTCTTTAAACCTTTTATGATGGATTTGATACTCCCTACTAACGGAGCCAAATAATTTTCTGCTCTCCTCATGCCAGAGGCCTCAATCCACCCCTAGTCGGCTCTTTAAATTCATACAGTTCCGATATATGTCACCCAATTTTCCTCCAAAACCGGAACTGCAAAAATATATTTAGCCACTCCCAACACACTATTTACTATCTTCCAGAACTCTTTTGTTCTACCCGATCGCAATGAGATAATTTCGTCCATGTCCTCTCCCTTTCATCCCAAGTTATTCTTCTAAGTTCTTTTCTATAGCTTCTCATATGGAATTTAATCAAATAATCCTTATTATCCCCACCTCTCTCTAATTTAATACAGCCTAGTACTGTACTTTAGCACACCCAGATACAATACTCCTGCCCCCACCCCTCTTTAAGTCTATTGATGCCATATTACCTATCAAAGTTATTACATTGTCATACTCTTGCACAAAAGCTTAGATGTCAGGGTGGGCTGATCTTTCAATAGACCCTCCAACCTATTTAGAGTATAGTGTTTCAGTGTACCATTCCATACCAATCTACGCTCTTTCATACAATGAATTGGTGCACTATTTTGCCAAAGATCTCTTAACTGTGTGTCCTTGCGCAATGTTAGAATTAGGGGCCTATGATCACTACCTGCTAGGTCACCTACTTCTAAATACATAACTATACCAAAACGTTCTGTAGAAATAATTACATAATCTACCAATGTAGACACCCAACCATTGTCAAAAGTATGTTGAGCAGGCTGATCCCCTGCACATCTAACAATTGTCACATTCAAACTATCAAGCAAAGCACCCAATTGTCTCCCTCTCCCATCCCCCGGATGACAACCCAAGAGATGACCTGGAATACCTAAGACATCTTCTTTCTCACTTTGGAACCTATCTTTCGCTGGATTATTGGGAATCTTTGCATTGAAGTCATCTGAGAACAGGATTGGTATCTTTGGGAACCTTAAACTCACCTTGTCCATCAAAACTGCCAACTCCTTAAGCTGCTTATACATCCTTTTATTCAGTGGAAAATAGGAATTGATTAATATTAAATCTGGGCTACCATTTATCCCCCTTTCTCTCCTCTTTTCCCTTGACAAACCAGAGATAGCAATTGACTGAAAATTAGTAAATTCTTGAAATACAGTATGCCCCTATATTTTGTATTTTACATTCAGCATTACCGCTAGACCACCCCACAAGCCGGCGAAACTAGAAGCACTGCAAAAAGCAGTAAATTAGTATTCTCACAAAGGAAACCCCCTGAACGTTCAAGAGGACTGAGACAACTGGCCATGAGGGAGCCTGCTTGGACTTGTGGACTGATGACCTCAATTGTTTACCTTCATAACATCATGCACCTAGTCACTTTGGAAGTTCAACAAACCCAAATGGGGCTTTTATCCTAGAAGAGATGTGAATTAATAATGGGAATGGGAAATTTAATGTCATGCATCTAGGTGTTTATTTTATAAATGGCTCTAAGGAGTCCTATGTGCAATATTGGAATGCTTTAGTGTATAGCACTTAGGCTAGCTTGTTTAATAATGCTCAATCTCTTTTAATGACTTAAAATATAGCTATGTACAATATCGGAATGTGTTTAATGCTAAGCCGTAAGAAAAGACCATTAGATTGCATGCTAAAATGTCTGCCACCACAACAACCTTCTGATGGAACTCATATGAAATCTAATATCAGACGTCCAGGGGATTAATATTTATTATTTTGGACTGCCTAAGTCTATGAAGCATTTGGATGTCATAGTTTATTGAGATTAAGTAGGACAGTTGAATTATGATTTTTAATTTATGTAATGATTTTAAGTAATCAAACATAAATACATTTCAAATTTCACTTGTGAAAGCAACAAATATTATACTGTAAATCAACAGAACAAGAAAAAAGGGCTGGTAAGTAAGCAACCACAGAAATCATTAAGAAATACTAAACGTTATGAGGTCAACCAACTTCCTCTCGACTTAATCAGTAATGAAGTGGTCAGGAAATCACCTCATATAAGTAGCGTGCTGTGTTAGAGCCATATTTTTATATATCAAAAACGATCCTCTCGGAGGTGCAAAGTGTCAGCCATCTTAGAGTAGTAACGGTGACACTGTCAGGTAGGGGTATGCACACCAGAGCCGCAGCTATCAGCTAGACAGCCGTCCCAGCTACTGAAGAGAACAAAATGCTTTAAAAAGAAAAGGAAATGGACTCATTTTGAAGTAAGAAAAATAAAAATTGCTGCCATGTGGATTCATTATCAGCTCAGCCAGTCCATTAGTGCAGTTGACCATGTTGGACTGAGTAAATCGATAATACTGTTGTTACGTTGGACAAACAGCAACAAAATAACTTGTCTTCCAAAAATTATTTGAACTTAAATTTTTTAATAAAATAAATGTTGTACTTTAAACATCAGTGTTAAAAATGTAGGTTTCTGGTTGGCGGAGTATACACCCTATCCAAGCAGGAGCCACATCCCTAGTCAGGGTAAGTCAGATGCGCAACCTAAATTAGCCTGTGTTCACCCTCTGGTAGCTTGGCACAGAGCAGTCAGGCTTAACTTAAAAGCCAATGTGTAAAGTATTTAGGCACACTTTAATTATAGTAACACAGTGAAAACACCACAACAACACTCCACACCAGTTTAGAAATATAGAGAATAATTATCTGAGTAAAAAAACAAAAAGACAAAGATCCAAAAAGTGGAACACGCGATATGAATTTTTAAACATTAAATGTAAAAACAGTTCTTAGAAGTCTCTAGCAGTCTAAAGGTTACTTGAGGTCACAAGGGACCGGTACAAATCCAGAGTGCAGGCCAACCGCGATGGAGGGTAGCCCGGCTACAGAACCCACACAGGGCCCGCTGAAAAAGTACCTTGTATGGAGCAAACCTTCGACGTCGAATACACTATGCTTCGGAATTTTCCCTGCAGTTTGGTCACTGCATTAGACACGAGCCTCGCAGACGGTGTTGTAGATTTGGTGCTGCATCGTCATCAGGGGGCGTATGTAGCTCTTTGTGTAGGGACAGGCACAGCTCTATTCAGGTACAACTGTCAGCTCCTCCCTACCAATATACCTCAGGAAGTCAAATCAGCCTGGTGATGGGTCATTGGGATGCAAATATCACACCCCTGCTCCCTTTCTGTGACTGTCCTAGGCAACCCCCCTCCAGCCTAAAGCCAGGTCAGACTAATGAACACCTTGATAGACTTCACTACTTAGGGTGATAGAACCTATACCTTGGTCCACTATTGCAGGGGTGCTTGCCTTCGCCTCTCTGAACAAAGTTAAATCCCTCTGTCTATACTCTCCGTGCCCACTGAGCTGACCTATCGTAAAAAAAAAGGAAGTAACTCGGTATTTGTGTAGCGCGAACTAATCACCCCTAAGGAAACAATTTACAAAGGAGGTCTTGGATAGAATACCGCACCTATTATTACAGTGAGAAATTATTTTTGCGTGGTGCAAAGATCAAGAGAAACAAGACCTCTTAGTTTCTCAAACGTGAAATAAATTCACACAAACAATTCGCCAGGAGTTGATCAGCACACACTAGGTCAATTAGGTCAAAATTGCAATTAGACATTTACGATGGAATTTTTTAAGAAATCCTTTATTCTTTATTCTTTTAGTCTCCACAAGGTAGCCAACGCGTTTCGTCCTTTTACAGGACTTCTTCAGGGCTACTAAAACATAGATAACATAAACACGGTTTTAAAATCATTTTATATTATACAATTCGCACATTAAAACAATTACAACCTATATATATACATGTTCAATTCATATTATATTTACATATTTACAAACCACTACATGGTCAAACATCTTAGTTTGTTATAACAGCAACCAGTCTTGATGACATGCACTGGTTGTAATTGTTTTAATGTGCGAATTGTATAATATAAAATGATTTTAAAACCGTGTTTATGTTATCTATGTTTTTGTAGCCCTGAAGAAGTCCTATAAAAGGACGAAACGCGTTGGCTACCTTGTGGAGACTAAAAGAATAAAGAATAAAGGATTTCTTAAAAAATTCCATCGTAAATGTCTGATTGCAATTTTGACCTAATTGACCCAGTGTGTGCTGATCAACTCCTGGCGAATAATCACCCCTAAGGGTCTCAAGTCGCTGGGGGCTGTCCAGGAGATTACGCAAGCTATTGCCCAGAGTCACAGGGTGCTGGGCTGAGCTGCCCCCGGCACAGGGAATTGAACCGTGAGCCCCGTGCTCCGGAGTCAGCCGCCCTGGCCGCTGCACCACACCTCTCCCCATGGGGAACCCTTCTCCTCACCTGTGGACCCCTAACCGTACTTTGCTCACAGATGCATCCCATTAGGTCGACAGTACTACAATGTCCAACAATATGATGTTGACCATTCCACCCCTTGGGTCTGACGTCTGTCCTCAACCTAGGGAAAACTCTGATCACAAGGACAACAATCAATAGAGGCCACTAATGTCAAAAGCCAGGCCTCATGCCATCCAGAGGTTTCTGACCTCTGTGGTTTCTCAGAGTGGGGGGCAGTAGCCCTAGGTGACAGGCAACATTTTTAACTCTCACTCCCACCAGTTCAGGTGGGTATCCTGAGACTGGTCCTTCAACCAGGGTCTGCACCCTTAGGCTGATCATGTGTCTGGCAAGCTAGGACTTCCAGGGAAGTACAACTACCCCCTTCAAGGGAAATACACACTGGGTGTGTTGTGCAAGAGTCTGCTTGGTGCTGATTCCCAGCCCTCTGTCCCTGTGACAGTGTATGGAGCCCCCCCTGGCCAGAAGTGGCATCATCATGGTCAGTCTTTGGGTTTTTGATCTCATAACTGGCAACCCCTGACCCACTGGTCCTCCCAGTGCGGACTGTTTCAACTTCCTGCTCCTCCATCTGGGCCTCTGTACCCTCTGATGTGGAGTGGTACCCTCAGAAGTGGTAAGGCACTTGTGGCAGCCAACCCCCCCAGCTCTCCTGATACTGTGGGGCTCCCATCAGGGGAGGGTCTCCTGGTACAGACCAGGTCCCCCTGCCTATGTCCCCTCTGGGAGCAATTCAAGCACTGGGGCTGGAAATAGGGAAACCTTGGACTCTGCCCACCCCCACCCCTTTTCCTACTCTTGGAAAGGACCTGGAACTCTTTTCCCCCCTACAACACTGGGACCTGTCTGGATTGCTATGTACCACCCTCCCACTCTGTTGGTGGGAACCTGAGCCAACCTCCTTGAGATCACTTGCCAATGCAATCCCAGAAACTCTGGTACTCACCCACAGGTCTGCCTTCTCTGCAAGCTCCCTGGGGTCACAGAACTTACAATCCACCAGGTGTTGGCATAGCTCTGGAAAATGGTGATTTAACATATGCTCTCTAGCAATCAAATTGTACAGCCCCTCAAAAGTGTTCACCATACTACCCTTCAGCCAACTATTCAGTGCCCTGCAAAAGTGACCCACAAAATCCCCCCAGTACCTGTGAGACAGTTTCCTACTGCCCCTGAATCTCAACCTGCACTCTTCTGGGGTGAAGCCATTTCTATTGACAAGGGTCCCCTTCATGGTAGGATACCTCAGCCTGTCTCTCCTATCTAGGGCCAGAAGGGCAAGTCTCCTATCATCAGGTATATGCCTCAATTGGACAGCCCCCAATCCTCCTCAGGGATCCTGTGCGCTACTAGAGTGGAGTGACCTCATATACCTCAAACCACCTGTCTATGTAATCCCCCTCCCTGAAGTCAGGCACCAAATCTCTGGGAGAGTGGACTTTTCCTTTAGCACTGGACATGGTATTTGTGCTGCCACCACTGGATTCATCTTACTTTGCTTTTAAGTCCAGTTCCTTTGGACTTAGTTCATGAGCCCATTAGAGCTTTCTTTTTTCGATGGGTCTCTCAGCCTCAGCTGCCGCCACTGGAAGTTTTTCCTTGGCTAAGGCTCTCTCAGCTTCAGCCCTCCTCTCCTCCACCAGGGCTTCGTAAGCCTCAGCCCTTCTCTCCTCTGCAACCAGTTTAGCCAGCTGCATCTGCAGGTCCCTCCCTGCCTGTCTGTCCTTGAACTCCTCAAGGGGCAGAGTGTATAGGAGACACTGCTGCCAGCAGTAGCTCAAGCAGGGGTCTCCCTCTCAGTGGGCTCCCCTGTCTCCTCTGGAGCCTCTGCAAAGCCATTGTCCACCTCCTCAGGCTCCTTCCCAGTGACACTGCCATCTTGGTCTGTTGGTCCCCTGCATCATCCAGGAGGTCCCAGGGCTTTGGGTTCTTTAGAATTGCAAATGGATCCTCCTCCTACTCAAAGTCCCTTGTTGAATTATTTTCCCAGAGTATCTCCTCAAAAGCATGCAGAGCTGCCTCAAGATCCTGCTTTGTGGACCTCTTATTCACAATCAACCCTCATTGCTTGCAGAAATGTCTGAGCTCCTTCATAGTGTAGAATAACAGGCAGTTAAGATCCAGGAGAAATTCCATCCTGGCAAGGTACTACTGGTGCAAAAACAGGAGTCCAAAGTTGATGAAGATGTAGCAGGAGTCAAATTTAGAAAAATGACCAATTGAGAGATTAAAGGAGAAATACGCAATGGCCTTAAATGTGTATAGCAGAGGACACCAAATTACCGTAAGTTACTGCACAAACACAAGTCCTATCCTCCCCGCTGATCACTAGTGTTAGAAATTGAGGTTTCTGGTTGGTAGAGTATACACCCTGTCCAAGCAGGAGCCACAATCCTAGTCAGGGTAATTCAGATACACAACCTAAATTAAGCTGTGCTCACTCTCTGGTAGCATGGCACAGAGCAGTCAGGCTTAACTTAAGAGGCAATATCCAAAGTATTTGGGCACCCTTTAATTACAGCAACACAGTGAAAACACCACAAAACACTCCACACTCCTTCTAAAAAATAGAGAATATTTTTCTGAGTGAAACAAGACCAAAACAACAAAAGTCCAATAAGTAGACGTCGATATGAGTTGTTAAAGTTTACATGTGAAAACAGTGCTTAGAAGTTGCTAGCGGTCAAAAGGTTACGTGAGATCGCGAGGGACTGGTAGAAATCTAAAGTTCAGGATGATGGAGGGTAGGCCATCAACATAACCCATGAAGGGCCCACTGAAAAAGTACCTTGCATGGAGCAAAGCGCCGACTTCGAGCACACAATGAGTTGGAATTTTCCCTGCAGTCAGGTCACTGCGTCGGAGACGAGCCTCGCAGATGGTGTTGAAGAATCTTTGCTGCGTCATCATCGAGCCTCGCAGTATGGACCCATATTGTCATTGATTTGTCACTGCCTCGGCATCGGGGGGCAATGCTCCGGTTTTTCTCATGCAGTCGGGTCGAATTGCCAATTTTTGCAGAAAAACAGCTGCAGAACCCACTTTGCAGAACCAACTTCTGAGGCGCCTCAGGTCAGGGTAAGACTCATAGATGGCAGAGTCCAGCAGCACCAGCAGAATTGCAAGAAGTGGTTTGTGTCAGTGAGACTTCAGAAAACACGAGGCAAACCAGAAAGCCCTTGGAGAATCTTAGGTTCAAGGATGTAGAGGGCAGGTCCAGTCCATCTTACTCCCAGGCAAGAAGCAGCAGGCCAACCCAGCAGTGCTGGTGACGGGCCATCAGGATGCCAATGTCACACCCCAGCACCCTTTGTATGACTGTCTGGAGGGAATACACAAAGCCCAGCTGTCACCCAACCCAGACATGTATTCAGAGACAGGCAGAGGTACAGAATGGTTAAAGAAGGAAAATGCCAACTTTCTAAAAGTGACATTTTCAGACTTACAATTTAAAATCCACCTTCACCATAAATTGTGATTTTGACTTGTGAGTCCAGAGACACCAAATTCCAAATTTCTATATTTTCCCAATTGGAAATTACACTCAAGAGAAGTTTTAAGGCAGTCCCAATGTTAAACTATAGGAGAAATAAGACTAGCAGTAGTGAAATATGAATTTAGCAGTTTTTCACTACCAGGACATGTAAAACTGAAAGTGCATGTCCTACCTTTTAAATACACTGCACCATGCCCATAAGGCTGCCTAGTGCCTACCTTAGGGGTGACTTATATGTAATAAAAGGAAAGGTTTGGGCCTGGCAAGTAGGCTAACTTTCCAGGTCAAACTGGCAGTTTATAACTGCACACACAGGCTCTGCAATGGCATGCCTGAGCCATGTTTAAAGGCCTGCTGCAGTGGGTGGCACAATCACTGCTGGAGGCCCACTAGTAGCATTTAATTTACAGTCCCTGGGCCCTCTAGTGCCCTTTAATAAGGACTTACAGGTAAATTAAATATGCCAATTGTGGATAAGCCAATGTCACCATGTTTAAAGTAAAAAGCATATTCACTTTAGCACTTGTTAGCAGTTGTAAAGTGACCAGAATCCTAAGCCAATAAAAACAAGATCAGAAAAAAAGTGAGGAGGAAGGCAAAAACTTTGGGAGTGACCCTACAGAAAGGGCCAGGTCCAACAATCAGTAAGACTGGTGAGGGATGATATCAAATTGTCGGGCCTGAAATAAAATTGTGGGCCATTTTGGATGGGGTAAAAGTGGCCCTATCAACAATTGAAAAGTTCTTCAACTCATGTCATTCCTGAGTAAATCAACACAAATACATATCAAAGAAACACAAAAAAAATGTATCAAACAAAGATAAGCTCTTAGTCAGATAATAGTTTACATGTCGATAAAAAGGCTGTTTACAAACTGAAAAAAGTACAGAATACAGGTCCCTTTTTTGGGGAAATCAGGTTATAGTGCGGCCGTGTATGCTATTCAGTTTGTTGATTCAAACCCCTTCTGACTGTAACGCCTTACCAAATTCATCTGTTTTCTTTTATGGTAAGTGCTCAGACCACATCATGTCTTCTTGTTGAGCCCATGACTACATCTAGTACAAACCACCTAATGTTATCTGCAGTATGATTTATGGCTCTGTAATGTTCAACCAGAGGTGCAGTTGTAACGTTGCACCCAATTCTCTATTGAATCCGGCATCATACTTCCTGTATGGATTAGGCAATGTATATATGGACACTCAATACAGTATACAGCATTTTTAGAAGCACAATTACAGAAATGTTTTAGTTTCCATTCTCTACCATTCAATGTACAAGATTTTACAATCCTCACAGTTTAGTCTGAGACAATTTTTTAGGTTCACAATATGCCTTCACTAGTCTATCTCTTAGATTTTTTTGCACTCTGAAAAGCAGACTTGGGTATTTCTAAGGTAAAGAATTCTGAGTGTGCCAGGTGCCAATTATTCAGAATAATTTTTTGATGTTATTTAATTCTGAACCAAAGTGGTGACAAATACCGCCTGTCCCTGATTTTCACAGTGAGTCTCATACCATACTCCATTAAGATATTTTTTCAAAAGTCTTTAGGGATAACCTCTAGCCAGCTAATTTGATGCTAATGTTTTGGCTTTTTTGAAATAATCGTTTTTCTTTGAACAATTACCTCTAATTCATAGAAACTGAACTAATTTACCACTCAGATTTCTCGGGCGGTACGCTGCTGTATTAGAGTAAGGTTTTACGTGTTGTAGGTTTGTTATAAAGGCATATAGAAAGTGATCTTCCAGCATTCCTAATGGTAAGATGAGGAACAGGGTCACATCATCTTCTGTTCCTCTCCCAATAAGGGATATATCACCAATACATTAAATCTATTTGTAAGCGTTCTTCCCAAAAGGTTTTACAAAAATTGCTCCAATTGCTAGCCATTTTATCTGTTCAAAAATGTCAGAGTTAAAAATAAAGTGATTTTGTTTCATAACAATGGTTGCACAATCTACTATGAAATTGGAGGGTACTACATGCGGTCTAGTCGCAGCCTCTAGGGCCGGTTCTATTATTTGTAAAGTACCATTCAGTGGAATATTAGTATTAAGACTCCAGGGGCAGATTTACAAGAAACTGACGCATCTCTGCATCATAGCAGAGATGCGTCAGTTTACTTGCGTCACGCAAAAAAACCCTTGCGCCACCATGGATGCGTCACATTCAGAATGGGTTGCACCATGGCGCAAGGATTGACAGATGCGTCACGCATCTGTTGGCACAAAGGTCACGATTGCTGGAGTCGTGTCACAAGCACAACGCAACTCCAGCAATGCTCAGGAAGGCCTATACCAAATAGTGCTGCGTCACTACTTACGCTTGCTTCAAGCAGGCGTAAGGTTTTGACGCAGTGGCGTCGTAGAAGTGGCGCAGTGAAATCTTGTAGATTTTACTGCATCACTTTTATGAGGCTTTCTTGCGTCGGAACGCCCACCCTGGTTACATTATACCTGACGCAGGTATAATGTGGCGCAGGACTTTACAATGTGACGCTTCTCTCTAGATGCGTCACGTTGTAAATGTGTCACAACATGGGGCATTGTTTACACCGCCGCTGCGTCACAAAAGTGACGCAACGGCGGCGTAAAACTATCGCAAGGGGCTTGTAAATCTGCCCCCCAGTGCCTAGGGTCCTGTGAGGCATCAAAGGGTTCCCCTTCCATTTGATTAATTACTGTGATTCTGTATTTAGTGTGTAATCTTGTTATAGGAAGAAAGGGTTTCATTTTAAAAAATTGACATGCTCTGCTAACAGTTCGAGAACCGATTGGCATCCTGCTGCAATGGGGCCTTCTGGAGGCTTTGAACAGTTTTTATGAATTTTTGGCAGTGTGTAAAATGCTAGGATTATGTAGTCATTTTTGTTCAGATATGCAAACTCCTTTGCACTCAACCATGAATCATAAATGTCAGATCATATATTTCCTTTTTTATAGTTGTACTGGGATCTTTAGACAGTCTAGTAAAATGTCCAGGATTACTAAGCGGACTCAATACTTCTGTTTCATATTCATTTGTGTTCTGCAGAATAATACCGCCCCCTTTATCTCCTGGTTTTATTACTGTATTGTTAAGAGATACTAAAGTTTCCACTATTTCATATTGAAACATGTTATATTTTAACTATCTTTTGTTCTTAAATGGGGCTTTAATATCAGATAGCATGGATATTGTATTGGAAGGGGGGTAAAATGTAAATGCCAATGTAGGCGGTTCAGAATGATGAGTAGTAAAGTGTTGTTTAAGGAATATAGATCTGAAAAAACGAAATATTTCCTTCAATGTGGGAAATAGTTCACTCTTAGACGTTGGAACATGAGGCAACCCTGCACTTGAGGCTTCATATTCAGCAGTACTTAGTGTATGACTAGAAAGATTCAAGGTAAGTATAGTATACAAGTTAACGGTCCAAGAATGTACTATCCGTTGTATTGATTCCAGGTCTGACATTGGCCCGGAGTGTAGTGGTTTCTCTTCCATCCTCTTTTTCTGCCTCTGCTCCATCCTCGCTGGGGTCAGCCTCTTGATCTTCGTCTAAAAAGATTGATTGGAACTGGAGGGCTATGTACTGAAAACCACAGCAGTATTATTTTGGGTACTAGAATCACTATCTGTATCAGATCCCATATAAGAGAAGATAACTATTTTAGGTGGTGGAAAAGCAGTGTGCTCAGTTTTCCCTTGGTTGTAGAAGTTTTTTTCATATAGGTAAGTATATTCTTTACTAGACCTATGAATATCGCTTTTAAAAAAACAAAAAAAACTTTCTTTATTCTTTTACAAGAAAACAGGTCTTAAACAACAGTCTATCTAGTGGCCCAGGTATCTCCAATCTTTTCTTTAGCGAGAACTACTTCTGATGAGTGAAAATCATGGTGAGTTACTGAACGCTAAGTAACATTGCAGATTGTTACCAGACACCCCGACTCCCAACTTTATTGCCTTTAAGCCTAATATCAATAGAGTCAATTACTAAGTTTTAAACAAAATACTTTGACTAGGGGCACTATGACAGGGCTGCCATGTGTGTCAGTGGGAGCGTGGTCTTTTGGGATGCATGAACATGTTTGAGAATGACTGTGATGTATGGGTGACTGAGTGCCTGTGTTGTATGTGCTTCATGCACAGTCCGTATGTTTTGCTTTATATGGCACCGTTACATGTATAACAGAAACATATAACTATTTTTTTTCAATGGGAAAAATTTAAAGTGCAGAAAAAGGTTCCGCAAAAATGTTCATAATATGGAACATTTTTCTAAATTGTAAATCTCCCCCACTCAAAAACATAATGGCTGTATTTTTTAGTTATAGATATGGCACTATGTCTGCCAACCAATGGGAGCAAGATGCCTGCTGTGTGTAAAGGCGACACTTTGAAATGGGAGAAAATTAAACTGAAAAGTTAACTTTATGTATGGAAAACTCATCATTAAATTTTTCTCCTATTTCCAAGTGTAACATTTATAAACACCAGGCATCTTGCTCCCTGTGGCCTGTAGACAGTGCCATGTTTATAACAGAAAAATGCAGCCATTTGTATAAATGGGAAGAATTTAAAGTGAAAAAACATGCTTCATAAAATATTAAGACGTAATTGGCTTAATTGAATGTGGAGGAAGACATTAGAACTTAATATTTCTTAGAAATATTTTTCTTCACTTTCAATTTCTCCTATTTAAAGAAAATTACTTTATTTTTCAGCTACAAATATGGCAGTGTCTACTGCTCACTGAGAGCAAGAGGCCTGCAGTTTGTAAATGTGACACTTTGAAATGGGTGAAAATTAAAATGAAGAGTTAACTTAATGATGTAGGTAATTGCTCATTTTAATTTTCTCACATTTAAAACTTTTCAGAAACATCATTGTGTTCTCAGGCTTCAATACTGAGTTGACAAGGACTTTTATTTAAGTGTTCAATACCTCAGTGCTTCAGTTCTTCACCTCTGTGCCCCAGCCTGGCCATAAATCTGACTGTGCACTGCTCATTATCAGGCCCTGCTATCTGCAGCCTGATGATAGTAATGTAAAATAAACACAACCTTCCCTTAACTTTAAAAGGAAAATCTGACCCTGTGCTTATTTCACAATGAACTCAAGACTGGGAGCTAAGGTGAAGGTGTCTGGGAGCTACTGGTAGCTCATGATAGACACCTAGTCTAGTCTAACAGGTCTGAAAAAACATCAGGCTGATTCTAAACTACAAAGAAGATCAGATACAATGACCAGGAAAAATATGAGTGCTGTTATATTATTAGACATCTAGATAGTCTTCGCTATTCCCCTCCATCCCATTATCCCGGTGCCGATTGGCACTCTCCCTCAATGTTCATGCCCAGCATGACACAGTTCAAGTACATAGTTACCGTAGACAGTTTCAATGTTAAACGGTGAACCAGATACTTCAGAGTCCTATATGCCTCCACCAGCTGGTTCACTCTAGAGGTCTGTTCCCCCGATGATAGTCCTGTAGCATGGGTTGAACTGCATACCATAGGGGCATAGAAACAAATGACATACCCTCGACACCCTAGTTTACTTCCAGAGTAAGTGACTTTTGGGGCAAAGTTTCCGAATATTGTATGTGCCCTCTATGTCCAATGTGGGGATATTTAGGGTGCTATGAGTCACATGAATGGGTCCCACACATCCTCAAACTGAGGGAGCTTGACTTGGATTCTGTAAATGTACTCTTGTACGTATCCAGCCAAAATAGTTCAATTGACCATTCCTGGGTTGTGGGCATGGTCAGCAGGTGCCAATGTCTAAGGATACAGATTTTTGCTACCATTAAGGATGTCAACAACCTTTTCTTCAACTATGAGGTACTGTAGTCTTTAGCTGAGACATCGTGTAAATTGGTCTAGTGTTGTGCAATGTGTACCATATATTTGTCTAGTACTGAATCATTTTTGTGCAGGACTGAATGTGGAGGAGGTCACATTATGGTTCCATGCATCTCCTGCAATTGTCATGAGGCAGCAAAAGGGCCTTCCTCAATTTGTATGGGGACCAATACCAGTCATGTAACACTTTAACGTATGAGCACTTTAATTAGGCCTTCCTCAAAGTCCGGTCATGATGGTCCAGTAGGTCTGACCAATCCTCGTCAATGGACTCCACATTCGATCTAGCCTGCTAGTATGTCTTGGTTTCTCATCCAGTGCTATTCGAATATAACAAATCAATGAAAATCTGTCTTATGTTGGGGATTGCATCTCTGGAAACTCCCCATGTCAGGGTATATTTCTGGAGGGGTGACTAAGGAAGAGTGACTGGGTCTTGTCCTAGTTACATTTCAAGCAGTGTAGCAATTGACAACACTGCCAATGGTGTGACATCTGCAGTGTGAATTCTGTGCAAAGGACTTGAAGGAATTAAATGTGTTTTTGTCATACAGGTCTTCTATTTTATTGAACCCCCTATTTGTTCATTGAACCCCCTCTTTTTATCATTGCAGACAGTTTATCATTTTGTGACCTTTTTTAAGGGCCATAGTTGACCAGATTGGTACCTTTTGATGGAGCTGTCTCTTATTGCCCAATAGCTTATGGGCATATGTCCAGAATGACCACACCGCTGTCAGCATAGGAGGGGCATGTGGTGGATTGTAAGGCACAGCCGCTATAAAATGTACCGAGGCCAAGTGGGGTTGGCACCTCACAGTGTTCCACATACACCCAGACAGGTGGCTCATCACCGGTGGTTAAGAAATATCCCAATTGTGAGATGTGGTGAGCACAATAGTACACATGTCTGGCAGCCATAGCCCTCCTGCCCTGGTGTCTGTGTAATGCAATCTTGAGCCTAGGTTTCTTGCCTGGCCATTTGAAGGTTTGAGTGCATTTGTTTAATATCTGGAGCATCTATTTAGGTATCATCAGTGGTATCATACCAAAAGCACAGTTAAAACTGGGTGTAGTCACCATTTTTACCACCTGGATCCTACCCTACAGGGAGAGCTGCAACAAGGACCATCTGTGAAAGTCACATTCCATTTGTACCAGCAATCATTGTAGATTAGTTGCCACCTTGCCTTTTTTTTTGGTATTTGAGCTTGGAGATTTTCCTGACAAAATCGCCAAAGGTACGTCTGGTTGGGCATTTTGTGATAAGGAGTGCTTTGCTTTTTCTCCAGTAGATTTTGTACTCAGAAAAGGCATAAAAGGCCTTGATTAGGGACATTAATTGCAGTATCAGGCCATCTGGGTTGCTGAACATGAGGAAAACATAATCTGCATGAATCAGGATTTTGGTTTGGCTGGCTGCTGTTTCTGTGCCCCTTATCTGTTAACATTGAGGAATATCTGCTGCGAGTGGCTCTAGCGCAATTAAGAATAAGAGGGCATCCCTGTCTTGTCCCTCTATGTATGTGTTATTTTTGCATGGAATTCCAGGCCTTTATCAGCTCTCCACAGCTTCAAACAAGTATACTCCATTTAATCCAGTCAAATGTCTTTTCAGCATCTAAGGATAACAATATTTTGTCATCCTTTACTTTCCAGAGCACATTGGTAGTAATCTCATATGGTTATTGGACGAATATCTGGGGACAAACCAACCTGTAAAGAATGGATGAGATTCAGTAAAACTTTCTAAAGTCTAGTCACTTTTACTTTACTTTGGCCACTATCTTCATATTGGTGTTTATCAGAGATACCAGGCGGCAACTAGTGCATTGCGTTAGGTCTTTGCCTGCCTTGTGGATGAGACTAAAGATTGCCTTGTTAAATTCAGGGTGCAGCCCACCTTCAGTTTCTATATCCTTAAAGACCCTAGAGAATAATATACTTGTTTAGTTTGCAAAATTCAGCAGGAAAGCCATCCACCCCGGGACTTTGTTATATGGCATGCCTGATATTGCTGTCCCTATCTCATTCTCAGTTATCTCGCCCTCTAGTCGCTGTCTGCCATCTTCTGAGAGTGTGTGTAGATGCAGCTGCACCATGAACGTCTGTTCAGATTGGGTGTCATCATTTGCCTCCATGTTATGTAGCTACCCAAGAATTTGGACAAAGGCCCACACTTTTGCTACTGACTGAGCAATATGCCTGTCTCCCTGGCCTCTGAGCACCGGTATGGCTTTTTGTGCATCCCTTTGTCAGAGCTGCGCTGCCAACAGCCGACCATCCCCCTTTTTGTAATGCCTCCACTTCAAGTGGAGAAGAGCATATTCTGCCTGTGCAGTAAAGTGCAAATTTAGGTCTAACTTTGCTCTTTTTAACCCTCAAAGTAGTTGCGGGTTGGGATTATGGTTGATGTAGAGATTTCTAGTTCAAATTTTGTAGGCTTTTCCTGTGATGTCATTTTCCTCAGGGCAGAGTTTCTCATTAGTTCTCCCTGATAGTAGAGTTCCTTGTATCCCATAAAACATGGGGGAGGTGACAGATTGTTCATTTTCATCTACATATGGGCGCAGGTGGGTTATGAGGATTTGCTTATCATCTGATAGTTTGTAGTAGGACAGGTTCAGGTGCCATTGTTTGGTGACGATGTGTCCTAAATCCATTGACAGTGCCCCCAGAGCATGGTCGGATATCCCTCCCTCCACTATTATGCAGTCCCTCAGTAAGGTGATTGAGTGATAGTTGGCAAGGTAATAATTAATCAGGAGCACATTTCATGTACTCAGGAAAGGAAGGTATATTTCTTGTCTCTCTGGTGTAATAGACGCCATGAGTCTACCAAACCGTGGTCTCTCAATAAGTTCCCCAGTATTGCTCAGCCTGCAGCATTAGCTGTGTCAAGCAGGTCGGACCTGTCTATATGTGTGTCCCAAGGTTGGTTCCAGACACCACCCAAATTCCGTCAACAGTCTCAAAAGACTTGAGAAAAGGCTGTCCTGTTGTGGTTGGGGCGGTACACGGAGTCCACTATTATCGTGGTGTCCATGGTTTTTCTGTTTTACAAAGATATATCTACCCATCAAGTAAGTCCAGGCTTTGTGTATTACACATTGCAGTGACTTCATAAACAGGATTCCTTCACCACATTTCTTTGGTGAGGGAGCTGTGGGCCTGGTAGTGGAGGTTGCACTGGCCGATCAGCAGTTGTGTGTATAGGCAACAAAAGACAGGTTACCTGCCACCAGGTGATGTGGGCCTTGAGAAGGGCAGTTTGTGAGGAAGGTGCACCCTGTCAGAGCTCTTTTGTAAGAATAAACGAAGAAGCGTATGCGTGTGTGCTCACATCCACAATAGTAGTCCAAAATAAGGTTGCGTATATGTATACCCCTAGTGAGCCTCCTATCCTGCTTAATCCACTAAAGGAAAAAGAAAATAAAGCAATCGAAACAATACGTAGCCTACTATCTATCAACACAACAAGTGAAAAATGAACTGACAGCTAACTTCTTTATACTGTCGTGTAGTTCCTATATAACCTATGAAGGATCTGCGCGTTTGGATAACATAAACTGTGGGATTGGTGGCAGACTGATTCCGTGCACCCCCACCGGATACGTTAGCCTATCTGTATTAGCTAGCTCACAGTGCCACTATAATCTCCTCTTACCAAGGAGAGAATAGATTCTGGCAACCTCAGAATATGACAACACTGATCCCTCATAATCGTGGAAACAATGTACTATCTTTCGCTCAGTCACTCGTGCTTACTTAGTTTGTCTCAGAGAGATACACAGAATAAACAGGCTGGGCGTTTTCAATAAGTATTTATTGAACAGTTGTTATTCTAGTGTAGAATAGATGAGCTGCAACAACCATTAGACAGTAGCAGAGATATATGATTAGCAGTACTACGAAAGTAAAGGGATGGTATATTTCTACCGTCTTGCAGAAATCATGAATATATACAAGTACATAAAACACATGATAAAAAGTACGTACTCCTACGATGTCTCCCTAACTAGATGTACCTAAATGTACCTAGCTTCTGTGTAGGTGATGTGCCAAGAATCCCATTACCCTAGAATGAGAGAATATGGGACCCCATCCTGGTCTCGAGTTGGACACCCCGCAAGGGATTTTGGACCACTACGAGCTGGAGCGTCTACATGCAGGAACCTCAGCGTCTCTGGTCAGTGTGTCAGCCGGGAAGTCTCGGTCTCCTCTATCTTCCTAAGCAAGATGTGCTGTATATATACCCATAGGTCTCCCCTTGGGTCATACCTTGCTGTGTTACTCTGTCGGCCTAGAGGATGACGTTAGGCCTGAACTTTAAACAGAGATATTATACAGGAGATGGTAATCCTACTGTTAGTCCTGCTGTGCTTCCAAGAAGCCTCATGCATAATGATGAGAATCGAACCAGGGAAAAACCCGCGTTCTGAATGCAGTGTCATATCTAGGTAAAAGGTCAGTACCCAAGAACCGTTATGTGTGTAATATAGGGAAGAATATAGGTGAAAGGTTACAAGGTTACCTGCGCCTACATAGGGTACCTATATGGAATATAACACCCCTCCTCTTCCGACTGGACGACATATGTAACTTATTTCCGTACTACTAGGCTAACGCATATTAATATACATTTATAAAAACATCGAAAGTAGCCTGAATGCTGGAGTAATCACAGCAGCTGGGGCACCCCTCAAATGGCAGGACAGGTTCGCCACAGAACCATTACAAGCCCCGTGCAGCATTATATCCTTTTATATGAGTGATCCACTTAAAGTGTTCTCACAGTTTGTACCACTCAGAAACACTTCTTGATCCCCACTCCGGCATCGAAATCTGTATGGTAATACCCATGATTCCTTAATGTATTCCTTACCCATTTCGTCATATCTGCCTACTTGCTTTTGTTCAAGGCAATACTGAAACTGAAAAGTAGTGACCGGTAGAGTTATGTGGCCATGGATTAGCCATTCTGTGGACGGTGATTCTGCCACTGTAAATGCTAATCTATCCAGTTTTTCGATACGCAGCATTGTATATTTTGCTCTCCTTTGTGCCATTTCTATCTGCTTATCTGTTAGATTGTATCCAGAAAACAGAGACGTACTGTTGATATAACGCCAAGGCAAGTAGCCTGCACGCAAAGATTGCAGCGTCAAGCTTAATAACATAATAGAACGTAATTGAGATTGCCCGTGTTGTAATATGGCCAAATCTTGTTCTAGTATGTCTATCGCAGAAGATACAATGTTGCCTAAGGAATATATCCTGGAGGTCAATGTAGTTAACCCATTGTCTACCACTGCTAGAGATTTTTCTAGATTTATACAATCTATTTCACGTAACCTCTCTGCGGCCTCTTGTGATATTTTCCATATTTCATTGTAGACAGCATAATAGAAACGTTTCTGACGTGGTTGCCTGGGACCCAATAAAAAATCCCTGAGATCCACATACTGTGATAGTAAGGATAAGTGTTGTTTCACCTTTGTGAGTGTTGAGGTTTTTAGCCAATCAAGGCACAACTTCCCAACACTGTAGGATGTCACTACCCCTGGATGTTGTCTCTGTACATAACGTGGATCTGGCCTATGGATACTAAACCCTTCGGCTTTACCCATGAATCTTGCCTGACAACTATTAGTATCTGTGGGCCAAATCAACCATTTTTTCCAATCGGGTTCTGATTTGTTGTATTGTATGATGTCATCTACTGTAATCTCTTTCTGTGATGTTTCGTTACCCTCGGTGTGTGATGGAGTTGGCAACTGAGGTGTGTTCAAGTCTTTGTTCTTGGCTAGTCCAAGGCAAGACGTCTGTTGCACTGTCTCGTTCAAAAACATGATTTGTTGAGGGATGAGGCATGCTCTAAACAAAGCTTCTGTTCCCTGAACTTGTCATTCCCTAGTACCCCAGACTGATTTTAAGTCTATGGTGTCTTTCCATAAGTCGAAACCTTGTTCAGACAACTGGGCAATAAAGGAAGCAGAGTAAATCTGTTTGGTGTTTGTTAACATATTTTTCTGTGCTGTTGTTGGTGCAACCTTATAATAATATGAGGCTGGGTCAGACATATTAAACCCCGAAAAATATGGAAACTTCTGTGTAAATGTTTTTGAACTGCCTTTCGGCAGTGTTGGACAATGTTCCCACTGGTGGTATGTGAACACAGGTCTAGGATTAGCAGATTTATGCAAAAAGTGATGACCATAGTGTTGATAACAATACATAGTTTCGAAATCTGATGTGCTTTCCAATGTTTCACTATTAGAAAATGCAGCAGATTTTTCCAAATCAGACATGTTATTAACAGTTTCGAAATCCCAATCATCGGAAAATGTACTTGAGGTAATGATATCATTCAACAATATTTTAAATAAATGAGGAATTCTTAAAATTTCGGTCGGACCAAATATATCGAAATCAACCTTGTCCCAAACTATACCATCAGGTATAGGAACTGCTGTAATGTTCACTGATGACAAGTCTCTTTGTTCTCGATGAGATGATAGGTGTGGTTTTAAAAGTAAGTTCACCTTTTGGGCTGCAGAGCTTTGTCAAAGGTATCTTCCATTAACAAGCATACTAAAAACTATTACCAAGCCTACCCAGAAAAGAAAGAAAAGTATCCCAGTGATTACCCATAGTTCTACCCAAGGTGACACCAGGTAAGTCTTTTTAAGAAAGTTCAGAAAGTCTTTTACTTGCTGCTTGCGTGATTTTTGGCTGGCGTCGTTTCCGGTTCGCTTGGATCCAAAGAAAACGTATCAAAGTTTATGAGGTAGCCAGAAGTAGTTCGATCAATTGTTGGTATTGCATCAGGATTTGTAGAAATCGTAGTTTCTTCTTGTCGAGGCATGTTGACGTAGACATCTGTATTTGGTCGAATAGCGAGTTGTCTTTAATTTTGAGTTTCATTTTGAAATTGAACCTCAGGTTCAAGAGGAACGAGTTCCATAGCAGTGTTGCATAGTCCTTCATACCTCCATACCTATATGGAATATAACAATACAAGCGAGGTTTCTCCTCCAAGCCCCAACACCTCAGTATCAAGCCCATTCAGGCAGCTATGAAGTCCGCACCCAATAAGGGAGGTAATTCCAGCATAAGTATCGGGCAAGTAGGAGAATGGTACATTCAAAACATCGATTCTAGAGAAGCAGTACATAGCACTGAGGCCAAGATAGTAAGGACTCATAGGTAGGGTACCGGTCTGCATTTTGAAATATCAATTTGGACAGATCATACCCGAACACTGATGTGGCGCAAGTCACTCTCTTTGGCCACCGTCCAGAGTTTGCCATGCCGACTGTCAAGGTTTGATTGGGGATCATGACCTGTTGCTTGTCACATGGAAGTCACTCTAATCTTTATCTTCACTTTGTTTCACAACGGACTCCAGTTTCTGATGTTCCGATATGGAGTCCTCCGAGGGACCGTCAGTACACAATGTTTTTGCATTTGGCATTTCCATTTTAACCATGTCAAAGAGAACTCCTTAATGAACTTATCATGGTCTGCAGGGTAAGTTGAGTGGGCTGCAGTATAAAAAAGGACCCCGGGGATTGCAATATCATGAATTTTTAGGTCTTCGAATTTGGTCAGGCTAATCTTTCTCAAATTGGGAATGCTATTGTGCTCCAGCACAAAGATTAATGCTGTCCTGTTGGGTTATTTTTACAAGATCGAATAATTTGGTGACCCTTGTATTACAAGAGCATCCAATGCTCCTATTGCAAATTGCAATATTGCAAATTGTTTCTCTGCGCATAATTCAATGAATGATAATGATTGACTACTGTTTCACAGTTCCGCTATTGATCCCACAGTTTTGCCTCATGGGTTGTATTTAGCACATGTCCTGTGAAGGACAATTCCATGTTTTCTAGTCTTTATACAGACGTAGTACTTAGTACTGGTTTTCAATTGCACAACTGCATGGATTCTGCTACTCCCCAGTTATGCAGCACTAGGCCCCGTGTCCACAGTAATTCTGATGTTATCTCTTATCAGGGCTACAAGTTCAGTCTTCTTTTTTGGAGCATAGTAGGAATAAGGAGTAAGATACATGATCAAGATTGGCTAACTTTTGTCGAACAGTTTCAGGTGATTTTTCCCCAGGAAACATGGGCCATTGATTGTCCCCCATATTGCCAGATATACTACATTTCAAACTCCGGAGGCACCTTCTACCGCAGGCAGGGCAAAAGGTGGCCTTGGCACCGTTGTTTCCACTTTGACTCCAGGAGGTGTGCTTAGTAAAATGTTGGACTTCCCTTATTATCATGTTATTGGCCTTAAAATGTCGAAGAATTCACGCCTTTACATATTTAATTTTAATAATACGTTTTTTTTCTGGGGACAGAGGATCTGTCCTAGAAAGTTTAGAGAAAGATCCAGAAAATATCTGCTCCACAACCGGAGTGGTTAATTATGCAATATGGGGGGTGATTTTAATATTCATCTTTGTTCTTCCTCAGCCAGAAAAGTATGTGGATACGTGGATGACACTGACCAAGGTATAACTCATTTTGGCCATAATGGGTATTGTGAAACATTAAGCAAATTACTTTTTCAATACAACCTGGTTTCCAATGAGGTCAGTGTTCCACAAGCCCCTTTCACCAAACCTTTTTGGGCAGAGTGTCCAGCTTGACAATTGACTTTATTTTAGCTACAAATACTTTAAGTTAATTAATTTTAAATTTTAAAACACATTCTACATTGTTAAGCGACCATATCGCTCAGGGCATAGCTATTATCTCCCCAGGTACTGCTTCAAAGATTATACGCATTAAACATATAGATTACATCAAAGTCGCCTCTTTTAATGGTATTAGTTTGAAGTGGAGCAGAGTTATTCCTGATATGCTCTTTTCAAATCTTGTTCGAGATACCTATTCTGTAGTGAATATTTGGCTTGGGGACTGTGCTGAGGGGGTGGAAATTAAGTACGCTTTTACTTGATTTGCTAGCTATGTGATAAAGAGGCTATCATATCCAATTCTTCATTCTAGTGAGAGATACAAAGGTACTAAAGTGACTAAAGCCCTTCAGTCATTGAAGACAGCACTGAATAGACCCATTAAATCTAGCAGTGAAATTGCAGCCTGTAGACAGGCTTATAAGTTAGTGTTGGCCCGTAGGAGGGATGAACTAAAAACAGAGGCATGGACTGTACTAATCAATGCTAGTAAACTGAAGGACCTTCTGGGAGATAATTAAGAGTCCCTATCTCAGAGAACAGTCCGTTCCATAGATTGAGGATGCCGCTCCATCAGAAACCTGGGAGGCCCATTTTTTTAAGATCTGTGCAACTCAAGACTTTGTGTCTGGGGAATAGGGTGACCCTAAATTACACAGGGCCATTGAGAACTATCAAGAAACAGATTTCCCTGTGCTTTTTCCTTAGATGAGGTAACTGCTGCCATTAATAGTAGTCGTGGTGGGAAGGCCCCAGGTCCTGATGGGGTCCCAGTCAACCTCTTTAAAACTGACCTGGATTTTTGGGACCACTACTGACCAATGTTCTGAGAGCCATTTGCAAATCAAGGGCACTAACAACATGGCCTATCTCTTTAGTTGGGTCAATTTACAAGAAAGGAACAGAGCTTGCCCAAAATGCTATCGGATGATCTCACTCTAAGATTCACTCCTAAAAATGTCTGGAAGAATAATACTTTCTAGATTGGAGACCTGGGATAAGGATAAACAAATCATGTCCGTGACCCAGTAGGGTTTGAGAAAAGGGGTAGGAACAGTTGAACAATGTCTCAATTTGCGTCACCTTATCGGGAAATACACTTTCACTTTAGCAAGGGAAGGTCCTATTTCAATGCCATTTATGGACCTTTTCAGTGTGTTTGATTGCGTGAACCACAACAAACTATGTAATATGATGACCAGAATAGGTATTGAGCATCCATCACTTAATTTTATGAGAGAAATCTATTCAGGCGCTAATACCAGAGTTTTGTTTGGAATTTGTGATCGGTGTACACAGGGTTTCACCACTAGCTGTGAAGGACGTCGGCACTTTCTCCTGGCACCCTTTCTCTTTACATTTATTATCTGAGCAGGGTTCTTGAGGAAGTAAGTATGGATGTTCCGCAAATTTGCCAGAGACCAAAACCTGCACTTCTGTGTGCGTATGACACCGTACTCATGGCTCGTACTCCCAAGGTCCTCCAATCTTTGATTAATTTTTTAAATATATGACTTCCTTAGACTTGAGAGTGAATCGGTCAGAAACTTTTATTAGGAAATGCGGTCCAAAGGCGGAAAAGTCTTACCAGTTTAAAGTAGGCACTACTAATCTTGCAACAACATCCACCTTCACCTACTTGGGACTGTTGTTTGATGCTTGGGGCACCTGTTGGTCACAGTTAGAACTATGCAGATGAATAAATCAATTACTGAGTTAAAAAGCTTTCAACAAAATTAGGGAGGAAGCTGCTTAAAGTGCTAGGTATTGTATATAGAGCAAAATGTCTCTCCCTGGCCCAGTATGCATCAGGCGTTTGGGGCTATGCTAATTTAGATAAATTACAGTGCGCCAAAAATTCCTGCCTAAGAAAGTACCTTTCCATTCCACAAGGTGTTTCTACCTATGTTTGCCACATTTCTTGAAGATCTGATTAAGTTAACTCTATACTTCTTTGGCACAGAATTTGGACCCAGTTCGATACGTGTTTAAACAGGAACATTATTACTGATCTTTGCTAATAAAATTCCCTGACTCAAATATGTTGAGGCCTCTTCTGGCAGGGTGGGTAGACAGGATTTTTTTATTGACCCCACCTCTTCACATGGTGTTTCGAAGTTAGATATTAAACGCATGTCAATTATTTTTTCGGAGGACGAAAGATTTTACCAGGAATGTGGAAATGTTAGTGTTTTAAATCATTCATGAACTGGTGTTAACCAATGAGGGCATACAATTTTTCCTGGCTCATGTGTATTCCCCTCAGCATAGATTTGTTTTAAACCGGTTCAGATGCAACATTATCCAGCACTTTGTGCCCTTCCCTGTAGTAAAAGACTGCTCACCTACCCTTGTCAGGTGCCTGTGTGATGGTGTTAGTAAACAATGCACACCATTTTTTTTGTACATTTTATGAGGTACCCCGTACACAATTCTTAAAGCCGATATTGCTAAGGTTCAAATTTTTACAATGCACTCTCTTGAAATTTGCTTTGGTGTGTCCACGTTTTTATGGTAGGCTATAATAATACGTAAGAAAATGAGTGGGTAATCGATTAAAAGGAGTTTTTGTATGTCTATATTTTCCTGTAACGATATCTTGAGAAGGTGTTGTTAATTTTATATTAATATTTTACATACTGTTTTAACATACGAAAGTTTTCACTGTATGTATTTATTTATTTTTCCTTTTAGTGAAATGTATATTTTATTGTTGTGCTTTTATGGCTTTATGTCTGAAACCGAATAAAGCTTATTAAGTGAAAAGCATGATGGCATGGTACATTGATGCCAAAAACCTGCATTGAGTCCCCTTTTTTTTTAGCTCAATACCACGACAGACATATTCAGTTGTTCCAGGCATGGGCTCCAGTACAGCTTATAGTAACTCTTTACATACTAACAGCTTCCTCCATCCCCTTACTAATGGGGACATAACAGCAAAACAGAACCAAGGAAAAAGAAGTCAAATACACAAATGTTGAAGATAAGTACTGAAAATATGAATTTATTCTGTTGCATTTTTTATGAAGGGTCATACAATCCTAACATTGTTAAAGGGAGATCCCAATTATTATATCAAGTAAAGAAAGCATGTCATTACCAACTGAGGTATTAAGGAGCCAACCATATTTATGACAGATACCATTTGAGGCGTTATAAATTGCTAAAAAGGCAGACTTTAAGGAACTGATTACAAGTAGCATGCTGCAGGGTAATTGTTGGCGGTAATTGTACCACAGCACTGTGCATTACGAGTTTATTATGTCCTCCATGTAGAAGGTTTAATAGCAGATTTAAGGAGAAATGCCTCCTAGGGACAAGGAGTTTGTTAAATTCCATCAACTGACCATGGGCCCCAATTAACAGCATACTCAGTAGTCTACCAAACATACGTCTGGCTACTTAGAATGAAACCAGACCATAACATAATTATTAGCCCTCCCCCCCAGAATGAGGAATATCACAAAACCTGATTTTGCTAGGTGGCAAAACGCATGCAGATTCCCATTTCATGCTAAGTTGCAGGCACTTTTCTACTCCAATTTGCCACTTGGCTTGAGCCGGTGCTATATGGGAACTGGGACCCTTGAGCATCAGGGGGTTGGTGGGGTGTGTGACCAGGAAGGCTGGTGACTCTCAGGGGAGAGACTCCCATACACCTCAGACAGAAAGGGCTGTGCTGCAATAACCCTTGCCTAAATCTGCATTACCTTTATTGGTATTTCAGGGCAGTATAATCAGGGTTGGTATTTTTACACTCAGTAATCCCAGGTGCCAAAAGAGGGGGTCTTTCTGATCAGGGGGAGCAGTATCCCACCTAGGAATACCACTCCACGTGACCTCTAAATAGGACCTAGGGAGACACCTGCTCATAATAAGGTTGTAAAACTAAAGAATTAGCCCACATTAATTGAAAATTATATTTGAAACAAAGTGGTTTCATTGTTGCTGGAACATATACGAAATTACAACCTCTGATTTAAACACACAGGGGCATATATATCAAAGAGTTGCGTCGCCCTTGCGCCACACAATAGTGCACAAGAGCGATGCAACTCAAGTTAGATTTATCAAGCCACGCAAGTCCACCTTGCATGGCCCTGAATGGCTTGATTAATCTAGAGTAACGCAGCACAAATCGCTGCGTTCTGTTACTCTGCCTCGGGGAGGCGTTCCATGCATCCTCCCATGGATTTTGGCGCATTCCCACACTTACCATTACAGGTAGACCTGGAAAAGCGTAAAAATGCTATGCATCCCCAGGGGAGGCATAAATAGGAGAAATATCTTTATTTATCCTCGTTTTTCCCATGTATTCTGCATTCTGAAGCACACATAGAAAGAGGAAAATGCCTCAGGGACTGTTTTTGTGCAGCAAGGTGCCCCTTCCATGGTGCAAGGGTGCTTGTGTTGGCACAAGGCAGCACATTGTGCGCCAGCACAGGGAAAAGACAGGAATGCGCTGTATAATGCTAAATAGGGTGCATTCCTGGCCTTTCCCTATAATGCAGTGCAGCAAGGTGGCTTGCTTTACTGCGTGATTTTTTAATAAATATGTCCCTAACTTTTGGTCATCTATAGGATAAGACCCCAAACATTTGTAAAATGCTGGCCCTGAGAAAGTGGTGGTAATTTATGGAATTTGCGAGTACTAATGGGTGGATGCTCATTGACAACCTGTGATACGATGCTAGTCCTGCAAAAGTGGTGTTAATTTTTGGAAACATGTGGGTATCCATAACATGTTACCCATTCCCATCCTGGTAACGTGCTGACTCAGGCACAAAGTTGGTAAATGTTGATCACATGTAGGCATCTGTCAGAGTATGGCCATTGTTCACCCATGATGAAATTCTGGCCCTCACTTCTCTAAAACCTGTGTGCATCCATGGCTTGATGATCACCCCTCATACAATTCTGGACATTGGCATTCATGGCATATTGCCTATTCCCACCTTGGTAAAATGCTAGGTCTGGTACAATATTGGTAATTCTTGGCACCTTGCGGCTATCCATGGGATAATGACTGTAGTAAATATGCCTTTTGTGTGTCAGCACCTCAAATTTTTCACCTTTAACTGGACCCCATTTTATTTCTGTTTTTTAGACTCTACACATTGGGGTACTGTTGTCCAGTGACCAGTGTATGTGCTCTAACCCCTAAAACATTTAGACATTGGATAATCCCTGATTGGCATATTTAACTTTTCTATAAGGCAATAGTATATGATGTGAAATAGACCCATGGCATGAAAAGGTAACAGTGAACTGCAGCACGTATTGTGCCATCCAAGAGTGTAACAAAGGAAAACATGACTTCAGGCCTTTAATTGTAGACTGATGACTGCAGGTTAAAACCTACAGTGTAACCTTTTTGACAGGCAAAGATAAATAGATTAAAATACTAATATTATATTTCAGGAATGGGACCAGCTATGAAAATAAATAAACCATTATTTCGAATAGTAAATGTTAGAAATGGGGGTCTCTAGTTGGCAGAGGTAGGTACCTTTGACCAAGTAGGGGCCCTTGCTTCTAGTCAGGGTAAGGGGGCTACACTCCTAAATAACCCCTGCTCACCCCCTTGGTAGCTTGGCACGAGCAGGCAGGCTTATCTCAGAGGCAGTGTGTAAAGCATTTGTGAACACATACAGTAATATAGTGAAAACACTACAGCTGGACACCACACAGGTTTAGAAAAATAAGTATTCTTTATATAGACTTAACACAAGACCAAAACGACAAAAATCCACAATACTGTAATCAGAAATAATACTTCAAGATAGTAGAAATAGCTTAAAAATAGGTTATTCACTTAAACGCAGTCTTTAGCAACAGATAACCCCAACTGAAGTTATCACGACGTCAAGGTCAAAGAAATCCCAAAGTACGGCGCCGACCGCGAGGTGCGCGGCATCGGGCCCGGAGTCAAAACAGACCCACAAAGAACAGTACCTTGGAAAAGCAAAAACAAAGACAGCTCACGGCGTCGGGGAGATGCGGCGTCGTTGGCGCTGTGCGGCGTTGGTTCCTTGCTTAGGGGGAGGCGATGCGTCGGGTCCTCGATGCTTGCGCAAAGCAGGGGATGCGTCTGTTCCTTACCGGAGAGGAGGTGACGTCGCGATGGCGCCGAAACCACGGTTCTGTACAAGGTCACGATGTCGATGGATTCTTGACCACCCACGTCGAGGATCGGCTCCGCGATGATGTCGGCTTCGGAGTCGATGCGGCACAGCAGCAGGTGTCGGGCCTACGTCGCAAGTCGGAGCAGCGCTCACAGCTTATGGCAGGTTACGATGTCGCTCGCTGGCGTCGATGTGGCACGGCGGCCGGCGTCGGGTCTACGTTGTAAGTCGGAGCAGCGCTCACGGCTCCGATGCAGATTACGGCGTCGCTCGCCGGCGTCAGTGTTGCAATTTCCTTCTGTAGCAGCCAGAACAGCAAGTTCCAGGTGCAGGCAAGCAGAAGGGGTGAAGTCTTTGTATCCCTGAGACTTCAGACAGGAGGCAAGCTCAAATTCAAGCCCTTGGAGATCTTCTTCAAGATGATGAAAGCACACTCAGTCCTTTTCTCCTTTCTTTGGCAATGAAGCAACCACTGCAGGCCAACCCCCAAACAGCACGCAGCACAGGGGTAGTCTCCTCCTTCAGTTTCCTGGTTCTTCTCCTCAGCAAAGGTTCGTCTTGATTCCCAGAAGTGATCTAAAGTTCTGGGGTCTGGGTCCCCCTTTTTATACCCACAAATCCTTTGTCTCTGAAGGCAGAGAGTGTCTGTACCTAGTCCAAACTAGTTCTGAGTGCATTCTGCCAGTGCACAACTTCTCCCCTTGTCAGTGGGGGCCAGGGTCATCAGACGCTCCACAGGAGGTGGAGCCAGCATTGTGGAAGGCAGGCACAGCCCTATTCAGGCCCAGGTGCTACTCCTCCCGCCACTCCCAATGCAGATAGGTCTATTCAGCCTAGTGCTGACATACCCTGTTTCCTGGAGCCACCCCAGCCCCTGTTACTCACAAACCAGACATGCAATACACAACCTAGCAGAGGCAGGCTGGATGGTTAGGTAAGAAAATACCAACTTTATAAAAGTGGTATTTTCAAACCCAGAATGTAAAAATCACCCACACTAAAAGATGTATTTTAACATTCTGAGTTCAGGCATACTAAACTCGAATTTCTACCTGGTTCCCTGGGTCAGTTAGGATTATAAGATGTTATAATCAAACTGCCCATTCTGGCCTATGGGAGCAGGTAGCCTTGCAATAGTGAAAAAGAAAATGGCTGTAATTCACTATCAGGACATGCCACACACATTAGGGCATGTCCTACCTTTCACATACAATGCACCCTGCCCTTGGGCCTACCTTAGGGGTGGCTAACATGTAGAAAAGGGAAGGTTTGGGGACTGGCAAGTGGGTGCACCTGCCAAGTCGACATGGCAGTCCCAGACTGCACACAGGCTCTGCAATGGCAGGCCTGAGCCATAGTTTACAAGCTGCTTCTGTGGGTGGCACAACCAGTGCTGCAAGCCCACCAGCAGCATTTGATTTACAGGCCCTGGGCACACACGGTGCACTGTACTAGGGTCTGACAAGTAAATCAAATAATCCAATCATGGAATCACTAATCCATAACAACAATTTACAATAGGGAGCACTTGCACTTTGGCACTGAATAGCAGTGGCAAAGTGCCCAAAGCATCTAGACCAGCAAAAACATAGCAAAACACAGGAGGCAACAGCAAAAAATGGAAGGGAGACCCACGCCAATGGTGCCAGGTCTAACAGTAATTAAAAAAACTCTTCAATGGTGAAGTTTTATTTTTTATAAATGTTTAGGAAAAGTAACCATTATGAAGTTGTAAGCCTGTGCTCAGCCTAGAATAGGTGTGAACGAGATGTGAAAAGCCATCCAAGAGCAAACAATAGCATGCCTGAAAGGACAGAGATGACTCCTCTGAACTCCACAGAATATTCAGAGTTAGGGCTGTGGGCATCCTTTGACACCACTCTGTCAAATCTTGCTTGACCAGTCTGTTGAGCTACATGTATCACTTTGGGCATACTTGAAGGATCCTGTCTGGTTGCTGAAGCACCTTGCTTTTTTCTATTTCTACCTAAAATATTAAAGAAACATATCTCTGGTTCTCATTATTTAATTTTAGTCATTTTGGTGCCATTTTGTTCATTACATTTAGTCTATTTTTCTATTTTTTTTTATTGTTTGGTGTTTTGACTTCATTACTGATTTGGTACTGCATAAATACATTACACATTGCTCTAAGATAAGCCTGTCTGCTCTATGCCACAGCTACCAGGAGCATGAGCACAGGGCATTCATGAGAGTATGCCGATTTCACACTCCTGGTAAATTCATTACTGTCCCTCACATAATAGTTTTAATGCTTGACAACCTGGTAAGATGCTGACTAATTCTAGGCAACACAATGGGAGTACTTCTTGGCATCATTTGAAAATGATATTGTCCACCCATGGTAAATGCTTCCGTCACATACAGTAATTCTTAGCAACTCGTGGGCATCTATAACATGATATCCACCCCTGTTAGATGGTAGCTATGGCTGTGAAAATTCTAGACACCTATTGATAGCATGTTGCCATTTCCACCCTGGCAAAGATGCTAACCATTGCACAAAAGTAGTAAATCATGACTTCCAATGCACGATAACCAGCGCCAAGACACCCTCGGGCATTCGCTGCGCTTTATAAATAATTTAACATAACATAACCATTGCCCACCCCGATAAAATCCTGGCCCTTGTATAATGGAGGTAGATTTGGCAACTTGTGTGCCTCCATAGCCTGATGACTGCCCGTGGTACGATGCTGACCCTGGCACAGTAGTGGTAATTCTAGGAAACTTGTGGACACTGATGGATATTCTTTGCCAACCCATGATGAAATGCTATCCCTCACGCAAAGTTGGTAATTCTCATTAAGGTATAAGCTTCAATGGATGTTGACCACCTATCACACGATTTTGACACTGGCACAGCAGTGGTAAAATTTGGCAACTTGCAAGCAATCATGGTACGCTACTCATTCCCACACAGGGAAAATGGTGATTCAGACAAATTGGCCCTAGTGGAGCGAAACTGTCATGCTGATGTCTTATCTTTATTTAGGTAGGCGGTACTAACAGATTCAGCTTCATATCCCTATCCAGGCATGATTCCATTCTAAAGATATTCCACAAAGACCTTTATTCTCTTGTGTGTGGACCCATTCCTCAAAATACCTAACTCCTTCCAGGCTGCTGTAACCCAAACCATTCTGAAGGAACTGCAGGAGGCACTGAATTTACCACAATTCTCCAAAAAGTGGGCTACAACATACTCATCCACATTGACATATTTGTGCCCATTCTTTTCCCTCTTTATCACTAAAATAAATACTTTATTTCAATAGACAACGATTTACTGTGGTTTAGCAATTTTAAATGTTTAGTGATTGTAAATATTTGCTAAGTGTCACTGATCTTCTTGTGTGCTTATAGTTTTGTCCCTGTGGCCATATCTTGGCCTTTGGCCTCTTCACTGTCCTAGTAATTCTCATGATCATTATTACAGCATACCATGAATCAGAATTATAACACTTATGAACACAATAGTGGAAACGTTACATACTTTTTGCATGAAACTTGACAATATAATGCTCTTTGTTCCTAATTGTATGAATGCTATGTACACACTGTTTCCATTCTGTATGAGCTGATCAAAATGGTGTGGTGTATCAATGTTTCAAAACTAAAGAACCCACCCACCCACTCAGCCTTCTTATTCATTGTATCCTAAATGTTGCAGGAAAAAGTAGCATGTCCGCCATTACAAGAAATTCACTCAGTTTTCAAAAGAAAATAATTAGTACCCTTATGATTTCAAACTATTATAGAAAGTATGGTTGTAATCTTGCAGGGACATTCTCTAGAACTATTATTCTCCAGGCAGATTTTACTGTGCCTGTTGGGTGCAGATTATACAGGTTCAAAGTGTCAATCTTCTCTTTCTTTTGTTTTTTGTACAAATGTTAAAATAATAATGACTATTTTTATCAGTACAGCTCATAAAAAACCCATCTATATGTGTCCGAATAATAAGTGTTATCATTGCTCAACACAGTAGTAATATGTTTTTTTGCCTAGCGGGGAGGAAAGACGGAACCAGCACTACTGGCATTGACTTGCAGATTCAAAGCCAACTGAGCTAACTTATCATCATTGGAAAACTGCAAATGTTCAGTTCTTTTTACTGTATATAATCTCAGAATTTATCATATATTTAGGAATTTCCAGTTAATACAGATTGGGAAAATAGGTACTAAGGGGCCTATTACGATGGCGGTTGGAAAACCTCCCCGACCGCCATGGTAGCGGAAAAAGACCACCCGCATGGACCGCGACATCACCGCCGGTCGAATTATGATGACCCGCGGTCGAAATCCGACTGCGGCGGTCGGATCGCGGGCCTTAACATTGCAGCGGTTGCTGCTGCCCGCAGCACCGCCGCGATGTCCAAAGGAGCATGTCCTGAATTTCCCTGCACTGCGTGGCAGGCACTGCTCAGTGCCTGCCACCTGGTACAGGGAAATGTAGGGGGGGACCATGGGTACCCCCCCAGTGCACCCACACCCCCCCAAAACATTGGGGGCCCGCAACGGGCCCCCGGAAGACAATCTCCGCATGCCTTTTCATGGCGGTCTGACCGCTGAGGAAAGGCTGGCTACCGCCGGCATCATAATCCTGCCGGCGGAGCCTGCTCTGCATGGCCAGCATTATCCCGGTCCTGCTCCGTCCACCAGGCAGGAGTGCGGATGGCAACCGGCGTAAAAGCGGCGGTGGGAATTTCCCACCGCCGCGGTCACCACCGCCATCCTAATCTGACCGGCGGTTTTCTGGCTTGTGATCGCGGTCGGATGTTCACCGCCGGTCCGGCGGGCACCACCGCCGGCCCGGCGGTGGACATCCGACCGCCATCGTAATAGACCCCTAAGAGATGAAGAGACTTGCCCAGAATCACATAATTTAATCATGGTGGTAAGCTAGAGTTGCATCAATTGCATTGTATTGTAGTTCATTGATATAATGCTACTGCCCATGATGAGACGATGAAGTACCTTAGAGAACAGGTAGCATCTTAAACAGTAAGGTGTTCTTTGCTGGAAGGACGTAGTACTATCATTAGACCTATTTCGAAAGGGTTTTGGTGTTGTGCTTCATGATCAGAATAAGATTCTTACCCTGTCTTGTCTCACATAATTAAGTTGTAGGACAGAGAAGAAGAGCAAAGCAAATGACACTTTGGCCTGACTGTCGGTTGGATGGGGTGAGGTATTCACCACACCAGTATATATACAAGTGCCTTTGGATGATGTACTCATTAGATTTGGCAAGTTTTTACTTGGAAATGAGTCATAGCAAGTGGAATTGGTATTTAAAGCTCCAAATTCGGCATGTTTTACTTTTTTCCAGGACTTCGCCCTAAAAAAGTTAGAAAAGCGGAAAACAGCAGGAAAGATAATTATCACAGTACATGGAATTCAAACTACTGCGCAACCCCTGTTTCCATGGCGATTGGTATTTAACTCCTAGCTTGTAATTAGAGCATTGAGGTTCCCAGTATTGTTGCATCTCTCTTAAAGGGATGTGAGTGTGACCTATGTGGGAAGTGTTTTGGTGTGGGGCGTGATGAGTAATGGACCAGTTTATTGGTCGATGTGATCCTGTATCACCTATTTGTGTACAGCCTCCTTTATGAAATGCAAGTTATCTTGGATATTGTGTCCTCTGGGATGACATTCATAGTTGGACCACTAGCACAGAGAGTGAGGTTCCACCAACGCTGCTTCTTCTTGTACAGGATAATACTGGTAGTCTAGTCCCTTATGGAGGCTTCTTTTCTATGAATATTTTGGGGGGCCTTACTTGGATATTGTATGGGCACTTGCCATGGGTGTCCCTCTGGACACACTTGATGGCGGTTGCCATACAAAAGGTATTCTATTGTGGTCAAATCAAATTTCATTAGATACATCATAAATATTAAAACATAATGAAAATCTAACCAAGCAGACAAACCGTGCACACTGTAATATCCTTAAGAGCTCGATAGAGAGAGCTCCAAAACATGTGATACATTATCTTCATTTAAATGTTCATTCCTTCCACATTCACAATCAACGTTAATACACGTTTCTCCATACAACCATCTTCTTCAAAGTTTATCGATTATTGATAAAGTTTGAAGATATATATATATATATATATTACCTACTGGCGGTCGCCAGTAGGTAGTTATAGTTAGGACCTAGTTTCCATAGGAAAAGCATTTTTTGTTTTCCCTATAACTTTGGCGCCGGTTGACGAATCTTCGCGAAATTTTCAAAACTAGTGGCCCGCTCCGGTCAGCTCCTGTCTTGAAAGTTTCGGGGTGATTCGCCAAGCGGGGGCCGAGAAAAAAGGGGGGTCCCAAAACACGTTTTCCCCATGTTATTTTCCATAGGAAACTTTAGACACGGCTACAGCTCGAACTGCTGAACGGAATTACACCAAATTTGACAAAAGGTAGCCCTTGGTTCAGAAAGAGTCTTTTTTGTTAAATGGTGTAAATCCGTTCAGTAGTTCCTGAGAAATTCAAAAAATAAAAGGTGGATAATCAATTTTCCATAGGAAACTTTAGCCAAGGCTACAGCTCGAACTGCTGAACGGAATTACACCAAATTTGGCAAAAGGTAGTGCTTGGTTCAGAAAGCGACCTTTTTTAAATGGTGTAAATCCGTTCAGTAGTTGCTGAGAAATTAAAAAAATAAAAGTTTCGATATTTATGGCAGCGGTGGATTCGCGAACCCTCCCGACCACGAGCTTCACTGTGATTTGCTGCCAACACTCCAAACCAGGAAGTGTTGGCAGCCATCTTGTGACTCGGTAGAACCGAGTCACAAGAAAACAGTGAAACAAGCCTCAAAAACAAGAAAAGGGGGCAGGGTAGAAACACCCTGCCCCCCCAGGCCTGCTCAGGGGGTCCCACAAGGACCCCGAGGGCCAAAAAAAGCATGTTTTTGTAAATAATTTCGGCAGAATTTGCGCTGGGGTCGCGAATCCCGCCGAAATTATTTAAAAAAATGAAGCGCGGGCTCTTGCGCTTCATTTAAATGAGGCCCCTGGGTGGGCCAGGTCCCGGGGGCATTGCCAACAAAATAATAGCAGGGGCCTGCGGGTATTGTAATGTATGCGGGGGGCACTATGGCCCCCCGCAGCCCCGGGGACCGCCACCTCCCTGGGGCTGTAAAAAAAAAAGCATGGGGGGGTCCCAATCCCCCCCACGCTGCCCCGGAAACCGCCACCTCCCCGGGGCTTTGATAATAAACCGCGGGGGGCACGCGGCCCCCCGCAGCCCCGAGGACCGCCACCTCCCCGGGGCTCTTTTTTTTTATTTTAAAAGATGTGTGGGGGGGCTCGAGCCCCCCCACATGCCCCGGGGACCACCACCTCCCCAGGGCACTCTATATTTAAATTAGGGGTCCGTTACGGACCCCCAGGCCCTGGGGACCACCACCTCCCCGGGGCTTTTAAAATGAAGGGGGGGCCACGCGGCCCCCCTCCTGGAGCCCTCGATGGCCCTGGGGACCGCCACCCCCCAGGGCCGGCTCCTGCAGTGTCCTGGGTTGCCCACCCCCGGCCCATACCGCCCTGTCATTGCAAACTCTGCTTTGCTTCATTGAAGCGAGAGCAGGGAAACCTGCTCTCGCTTCAATGAAGCAAAGCAGATTGCTTTTCCACAAGGGGAGCTGCATGTCAGCAGCTCCCCTTGTGAAAAAGCAATGCCGGCTCCCGCAGGAGGCGGGGAGCCGGCGGGACCGTGGGGGCATTGGGGCTCCCCCCACGGTCCCCAACAGAGAGGGCCGGCCCTGGGGGATGGGGTCCCCGGGGCCAGAAGTGGCCCGGGAGGGGGGCCGTGCGGCCCCCCTCCCCAATAAGTAAATTTTAAAAAACGCAAAGGCCGGCCCCGGGGGATTGGGTCCCCGGGGCCATAAATTGCCCTTAGGAGGGGGGCCATGTGGCCCCCCTCCAAAGATTAATAAAAAAGAATAGAAAATTCTGGCCATGCCCCAGGGGATGGGGTCCCCGGGGCCGAATTTTTTTTTTATGAAGAAGGGGTCAGGCCCTGGGGGATGGGGTCCCCACTCCCCTTTTTACACCACTCTGCAAACGTGGCTCCTGGCGCACTGCTGGTGGGGCGATGAGGTCCTCTTGTGTCCTGAGGACCTCAGGACACAAGTGGACTTCATCCTCCGAGGAGCAGTGTGCCAGAAGCCGCGTTTGCAGAGTGGTGTAAAAAGGGGCGTGGCCTCGGACCACCTCTCTGCAACGCAGCTCTGTGGCGCTCTGTGGCGCTTACTGGAGGTACCTGGTGGGCTAGCTGGCCCCCAGGGACCCTCAGGATTCAAGAGGACTTAATAGGGATGTTTTAGTTAGAAATTAGCATTTAAAAAACCTTTGAAATTCACTGAAAAAACCATAGGTTTCAGGGACGTTATAGTTAGAAATTAGCATTTAAAAAAACTTAGAAATTCACTGAAAAAACCACAGGTTTCAGGGACGTTATAGTTAGTTGGACATTTCACTTGTACAAAACCAGTGAAATTCGGACGTTATAGTTAGTTCAGCTAACTATAACTCGCGCCCCCGCAATGCACTGCTGATGACGTCACATATTTCATCACTCATGACATGGTCAGTGACATCACTGATGACATCACTGATGACATTTCAAATGACATCACTGATGACATCACTGATGACATCATCCACGTGATAATTTGAAGCATCTTCTCACACCCTAACATAACCATTGATACACCTACTCTAAATTACAGACTGCCATTCTCAAAACCATAGACACTCCAACACCAATAACTACATACCCACTCACTGATTCTTAGGTCTACACACCCATCCACTCACTCACCCATACAGTCACTTATACTTTCGGGCACTCATCAGTACAGGACTATCATATGCACTCATACACCTATATAGACACTCAGACACTGCCACTCATCCATAGAGTAACTCACACACCTAGTCAGTCATGCAAAGAATTAATCACACTCCCATTTACTCACCTATACAGTTATACACATACCACCTCACTTCCTCATACAGATACTAACACATACTTACGCTCTTATACAATCACTGATACAAGCACACACTCATCCATACAGCCACTCTCACAATCACTAACTCTCACTTATAGTCATTTATATACTCCAACACTCACATATACTGCCTTTCACATATGTAGTAACTCACACATGTACCACTGAGACATCCATTCACTCACCAACACACCCATACACACACTCAGTCACCCATACAGTCCATCACAGATGCACTCTTGAATCCATACAGCCAGTGAATCACCCACTCACACATCTATGCACTGAGTCACACACCCCCCACCCACAGCAACACTCAGGCACCCATACAGATACTCAGACAACCAATCAATAACCCATATAGACACTCATGTAGCTATTCACAAACCCATGCAGCCGCTTACACACCAACAGACAGACTGATACAGACATTCACACAGTTTAGTCACTAACCCATGCATTCAGTAAAATACGTTTAATCACTCACTTATAGAGTCAGTCACGCACCTACTAAATCATCCATTCAGACACTCATACACCCACTCATTCTTCAATACACCTTGGCCTATATATATTAAACATATTTAAACTTTACAGAAACACACAGTCACTGGATGTTGTCATCAGTGATGTCATTTGAGATGTCATCAGTGATGTCATCAGTGATGTCACTGATCATGTCATGAGTGATGTAATATGTGACGTCATCAGCAGTGCATTGCAGGGGCGCGAGTTATAGTTAGCTGAACTAACTATAACGTCCAAATTTCACTGGTTTTGTACAAGTGAAATGTCCAACTAACTATAACGTCCCTGAAACCTGTGGTTTTTTCAGTGAATTTCTAAATGCTAATTTCTAACTATAACGTCCCTGAAACCTATGGTTTTTTCAGTGAATATATATATATATATATTGGTTATATATTGAGCTTGTTGGTGGTCCCACCTGTTTTATCTGCGGCTCAATGTGTTCTGCCCCTCCAGCCCCCAAAGTTCACTTCTAGAGACACCAATGGTTGTCTCTCACTCTGGGAACTAGAGGTTCCTGCTCATCAGGGACGCTTTTTTCCATCCCAGGGACTCCTGTGGTGGCAGCTTGGTGTCTCCATCATTCTCACCTAAACCTCAGAAAACGTGCTTCCTTTGTCTGTCCTACTGCCACTGTTATTAGGATATAGAACAGTTTCTCCTGCTTATTGACATGGCAAATGTGCCCTGGCATTAATCCAAACAAATACAATGGGCCCCATCTATTGGTTTGATAGTTTAAAAAAAAAAAAAAAAAAAACGCAGCTATAATTGGGGGGCAGTGGGTCCTTCAGATCGCTTGAGCCTCAGTACCACAGCACCTGTTGCACAGTTGATGGCCCCTGGCCCTGCTGCTCTCATGCAGCACATCCTGCTTGTGCATTCAACGAAGCATGGCTAAACTAACAGTGCGATAATTAGCAGGCACCTGCAGACAGGCAGCTAACAGAAGCTGTTGGTTTGAGATAAAAATACATGAATAAACCTGTCTGGGCTGTCCCGGCGCTCTCCCTATAAACCCGCCTGCTCCCAGTGTACAGAATGATGGACCTGCCCTTTCCTTTCTGCCTGTGCTCAGTTGTGCTGCATGTTCTCAAAGTGCAAAAAAAAACCTCTGACGAGAAAGGTCTCATCTGTATGGCGCTGTTAAAAAAAACAGACCCCCCCCACCTCGCAAAAACATTCTTTATGTTTTTTTCTGTTATGTTTTTCCTTCATCACTGAGAAAGACACGTGGATGCTGAAAACGGGTGACTCATTGAGTGCGCTCAAGAGTTCAAGCTGGGAAACATAGTCGTCTGGTTCCTGGGTAATTGTTGGCATATTTTCACCAATGATGAACACCTATTATAGTTATTGCCCAGTGCTCTGGCCTGACGGTCAGTCTCTGATTGTATTCTTGGACAAGATAAATCAGCATACATTTCCCCAATTGACCCAAGCCGCAGAGACCTTATTTATTTTCAGGGTTCCCGTTTCCATTTTCCTCCTGCAGGTCTCACACCCCTGACTCTCTTGACATGCTGGGCCTGGAGAATGAATGAATGGAGTGAAGGGTACTGGGCAGAGGTCACTGAGGTGTTCTGCTCATCGTCACGCATATCCTGACAGAAACCTTTTGCAAGCAATGAATTTGATGAAACTCTTGGCGGGCCCTCGCAGTGCAGTGGCATTGCTGGTGCAAGAACTCCTGTAGGAGCTGTGCCTCGCAGTGATCTGTCAGATGGGTTGTGAAAACAGCACGTCACTGTCAGCCGCGGCCCGTGCACGTTAGAGCGGTGGGGCCGTGTTGGGGGGGGGATTTTGAGAGATGACCACGAGGGAAAATTAATAAATTAAATAAATAATTAATTTCCCCTCGGGGTCGTCTCTCGAAATCCCCCCCCCCAACCGGCCCCACCGCTCTTACCTGCACAGGCCGCGGCTGGTCACTGTGCACTACTGGCAGGCATGCAAATTCACTAGACTTGTTGTAATGCTCGCTAGTAAGAGAAATAGAATGCACCAGTTGCCACTGTTTATTACTTCATCTGTGCTGCAGGGGAAGGCCTTGTGGGGTGTGTGTGGCGGCCACAGAGCTAAGAGCTGACACCAGCCACTGTGAACACCAAATTGAACTCGCAGTGACGGTCCAACCACCATCACCCTGGCAGTCTGACTGCAGTATTATTAGTATGGGGGTGGGACCACCACAAGACCACCACCCCTGCCAGGATCAAGGATCATGCTGCGGCAGTGGTCTGCAAATGGCCTGAATATGGTGGTGGTGCCGATGGGGGCACCGCAGAGCATATTAAGACCTGCATATCCACTGCCCTTTTCATGGAGAGGACCATGCCATGAAAAGGGTGGCAGACATGCAGGTAAGGGAGCCCTAACTGGAGCCCCGGCCAAATCTGGGCCTGGAGCAGATCCAGGAGAGCAGATGTTGTGCTCCCCTGGATTGCACCTGCGTTCCTGCACGGTGTGGCATGCACGACATGGTGCATGCCAGACCGTGCAGGAACGTGCTGCAGGCACTCTCACGGTGGCTGTATGCTGTTTAGGCTCTTCTATGAGCCTAACACAGCAGCCGCTGTAAGACCGCCAACACACCGCCCGCCTCCACCCTGGATTAAAGTTCTGATCTGGTGGGCAGGCTTAAAATGGGCTTGTCGGTCTTCCTGGGACCGCTGCGGTGGCAGTGCCATTGGAAGACTGGCAATCTCAAAATAAGGCCCTTTGTCTTTACCTTGTCCCCTCCCTCTCTATCTCTCTCTCTATTCAAGCCTCCTAGTGACTGCTGCAATTAACTCCAGGGAACTGGGTAAAGTAACAGAGGCACAATGAGTGGCCCTAGGCTTTCAAAACCGGCTTCCAAGGGCTCTAGACTACCAGGAAAATGCCAGCTCAGAAGGCACTATGCTTTGCACTTTCATCCATCATTGATGCTCTTTGTGCTTTCCACGCCACTATAGCTCTCTGCTGGCCCCATGCCATGTGTGACACGGTTAGCAAGTCTAGACAGCAGCACTTTCTATTTTGGGACTTGTAGTTTCATCTTCCACATTGTGAGTCTGGGTTAAAAAAACAAGCATGCAAACTGCAGGACTGGCTGACATGGCAAAGGCCTATTGCTAACTATATTTTCTAGTGTGGCTCATAGATTAATGTAATACTGTAAAAAGGTGAGGATGAAAGTAAAGCAAAAGTCATCTTCAATGAGGAGTGTTTTTTTATCCTTCTAGGCTATCATATCATTTGGCTAACAATGTTATTGTACGCACTATTTCTTTGTCAATCCATGATCAGTGTTACGGACAGCAGCTGTTGCTGCACATGTCTTTTTACATTTGTTTCAACACCACAAACTACATTTTCAGCTATCAATATGTTTCATTGTTCTGCATATCAACAATATTTTTATTTATTGCGTATAATAGTATGGTACAGGTACCTAAAGTACCAATTAATAAAATATGATTATATTAGTTCTTGGCTTTTACATATAAATATCCTTATTCAATTTGTTCATTCAATATCTAATTTGTAATTGATAATGCCATCTCGTTCATGTTATTCGTGTGTGGTTGCCAAGCGTACAGCTAATGCTTTTTCTGTGAAGTGAATATGATCCATCATAAGCCCAGGGCTTTACAAGCCAGTTTGTTACATAGTGCAGTTTATTAATAGATATAAGTAAGAAATGATATAAGGTGCAAGAGCTTGTTCTGAGATTGGATATGCTTTAGCAACAGTTCCCAATTTATTGCTATTTACATCCCGGGGCCTTTTGTGCATAAAACACTTCCTCCTGAAACACTATATAATTCTATTTGTTTCTCCATTCAAAGAAGGTGGGGAGTGCACCTCTTTTCAATGTTGTGCAATTAGTATTCTGTTTGGTTGGAAGTGGAATGTGGGGGCATGCAGAGTTCCCTGCGTGGAACTCACGAGTGGGTATGGATGGCAGTTGCTGCCGGACGTTGGTCAAGACAGACAGAATCAAGAAGAAGCTACTTATCTGAGTGTGTCCAGCTTCTTTTACAGTGGTGACGAGCTGGTCTGTCAGTTCCAGCGTCCATCACTGCTGAGGTAGTACTCCCATTGCTGTGCAGTACTTTTGGGCTGCCTGACGAGTGCCATCCGATCCAAGCTGCACTAGAGGTCCACTTCAGGGAGAAGTGTGCCGTCTTTGTGTCCCTTTCTGCCGTACCCAGAAGCGACATACTTGGTTCCGGTGCGATTGGGTGAGCGCATCGATTTTGGAGGCAGCTGCATTTGGGTGTGCAGGCGCACGCATCCCTTTCTCTAGATGGCCGGGAGACTGCACTCTATCGCCTGCAGAAACACATGTTACGTGTGCAACGTGGCGGCCATTTTAGTTTGGGGCTGACTTTTGAACCAACCTTGCCTGCCCAGTCTCCTGCAGAAACACACGTTATGTGTGCAATGTGGCATCCATTTTAATTTGGGGCCTTTAAACTTTATCTTGCTTGCATTGATTTCGGTGGCAGGCACACCATTTCTATTACTTCTTAGAATGCATGCACCATCTATATGTGAATTCACTCTGCATCGGTGACAGGCACACCATTCTACTTATTTCATTCTTATGCCTGCACCATCACCCTACAAGTGCGTATGCAGTTGGCATCAGTGACAGGCACACCACTGTACTTTAATCATCATTCTGTGTTAAACTAAGAGTGTTAAGTACACAGTATTCTGGGTATATGGTGGATAGGAGAAAAGTAATATTACAAAGGAAGTTGCCATTTTGTTAGTTGCCAAATGTTACTGTGTGGCAGCAACTCACCCACACAGGTGGTACAATGGATCGAATTGTAGCACCTCCACCTTTTCTCCAAGCTGCAGGCACTCCATTGAACTGGGAACAATGGACGGACACATTTGAGGCGTATTTGGGTGCTATCGATGGTGATACTTTCACTCCCCCAAAAAAAGCACTTTTAATATACAATTTAGGTTCCGAAGGTAGGAATATTTTGAAGACTCTACCTTTAGAAATTGTCAGTACCCACGTTAGTGGCGGTGATGATGGTTATCCCACGTTAATTGATGATTATGTGTCTATCAACAAAACACTAGACAAAAGGTTCAATAACAAGAAAAATGTTGTATTGGAACGCTAACAGTTTTGCAACGTACCCAGATCCCTGGGGAATCTATTGATGATTTTGTTGCTGCCCTTAGAACCCTAGCCTCTACATGCAACTACAGGGAGTTTAAAGATGAAATCACCCATGACCAGTTAATTGAGAGAACGTGCCACAGGAAGGTTCAAGAGAAATTACTATCCACCGAGGACCCCGATCTTGAAACGGCACTTACCCTTGCCAGGAGCATTGAACATTCCCAATTTCGTATGAAGGTAATGAATGAGACTGCGAAGTTCGGTGATGTTAAACAACTGAGTGTGAAACATAGTGCCAAATCTGTCAAGGGTACCAATACTAGCTCAGTGCGGAATCCTGAAACAGTATCTAGTAAAGCGAAATTCGATAAAACTGAACTCATGTTTCAGATGCGGTTGCAAATCTCATCTGGGAAACGTTAAAATCTGTTTTACTGTAAATCAGACATGCTTCAAGTGCAGGAAGAAAGGACACCTTGCGCGATGTGTAAGGCTATACCATCTCAGAAAACTCCTATGCAAACTGTTAAATCTATTGAGGAAAACTTTGAAAATTCTGATGAAGAAAATAATGTGCTATTGATGTTGTCTTCTTCATCAGTACAGGCGAATGGGGTGATGAAAATATTGTCCTTACTGGAATCATGGAAGAGGAAGTCTCCAGCTTGTGTGACAACTGTAAACAACAAGAAGGTTAACTTTTTGGCTGATTGTGGTTCCCCATTCTCACTCATAAATGAGAAGGATTTTGGGGAGTTGGAGGATATTCAGCGGCAGCAATCCAGCATAATTTTGTTTGCTTATGGGGAAAGAAAGGTGGATGTTTCAGGTAAATTTGAGGCTAAACTGGAGTTTGGAGGGAATTCTGCTACAGGTTCTGTTCATATTGTTAAGGATGGTGCAAATCTGTTGGGCTGGCAGGAAAAGGGTGATCTGTGAGTTATCTTGGACCCCAGTCTTCCTGACATGGTGTTATCCAGGCGGGAGATGAATAGATCTTGTTGTGTGTCCCAGTCAGCTACTTCTTCTAGTACGTGTGTGGTCAGGCACTTGATGGCTGGCGAATGGGTCCGCAGTTATCCTGAGGTGTTTAGTGAAAACTTAAGAAAGCTAAAGGGTTTTCAAATCAAAATTATTCTTAAGGAGGGTGCACAGGCAGTTGCTCACAAAGTGCGCAGAGTACTACTAAGTTTGCTCAATGATTTACGTCTGTAATTAAGAAGGTTGTGTGACATGGGCATAATTAAGCCCATTGAGGGGTCGGAGTGGTTAGATCCCATAGTTTTGGTGCACAAGGCTGACAAGTCTTTGAGGCTTTGTGTGGATTTGCGAGATCTGAATTCCAGCATTTGGATTGATCGCCAGCCCCTGCCCAATATATATGAGATGTTGGTGACCTTGGATGGTGCCAATTGTTTCACTTCTTTGAATGTTTCTTTGGCGCACCATCAGGTTGAGTTGAGTAGAGACTCCAGGCATCTTACATCTTTTGTTACGCCCAAAGGGGCCTACCTCCATGTCTGCATGCCTTTTGGATTGGTGTCAGCATCAGCGGTGTTTCAACGATTGATGGCCAATTTGTTCAAACATACAATGGGTGGGGAATTTTTTCAAGATGACATATTGATGTTTGGAAAAACTGAATCTGAGCACGATGACAGGGTGAGACAGGTTTTGGAGGTAATGAAGTTGTGTAGGTTAACCCTGAGAAGGGACAAATGCAAGTTCTTCCAGGAAGGTGTGGATTATTTGGGTTATCACATTTCTGCTAAAGGTGTGGAACCCAATGTATATATTTTGGAGGCCATTCAGAATGCACCCAGACCCAAAGACAAGGACCAACTTCGTTCTTTTCTTGGGTTGGTGGAGTATTATGCCAAATATGTGGGTCATTTCTCAGATAAGACTGTGTGCTTGCGGAAACATTTGAAGAAAAACATTAGATACATGTGGAACGAGGATTGTGAGAGCAGTTTTGAACTGATCAAGAAGTAAATTGTGCAAGCCCACCCTTTAAAACTGTTTAACATCAATGATGTGTGTATCATCTCTACTGATGCGAGCAATGCAGGTCTTGGTGCTGTCCTCATGCAGAAGAGACATGATGGCTCTGAAGAAACCATAGCTTTTGCATCAAGTATGTTGCAAGGAGCTGAAGGCACATATTCCACCATAGAAAAAGAGGCCCTGGCATTGTGGTGGGGTGTGCAGCACTTTAGAATCTACTTGTTGGGAAATGCGTTTGTACTCAGAATGGATCATAAACCGTTGGTAGATCTTTTCACCACTAAGGGAGGTGGAAGAGTTACTCCGCGTATTGCTAAGAGGCAGTACAGGTTACAAGAGTTTCATTATAGACTGGAGTATGTGGCTGGTGCAAAGAATTATGTGGCTGACTGTTTATCGATGTTACCCCAAGTAGAAAATGTGGAAGGTGGGGGACCAACCGAGGAATTGGAGATAGTGTGTGTAGTATGTTGTGGATGACGTAGTTAAGGGGGCATTGTCAGGCAGGAATGTTTGGATGCAGTGTTGGATGACAAGGAGCTCAGGGCGGTAGACAATTTTGTTCCGGTAAGTTGGCCTAATAGTAAGGATACGCCCACGGAATTGATTTCATACAGGAGAGTTGGTGAGAAATTGTCCGTTGTAGGGGGGATCATTCGCAGGTGTGGTCAATTAGTGGTTCCTAGTTGTATGCAAAAGACAGTTATGGATCCAGCTCATAAGGGTCATCTTGGTACTCGGCCCATGAAGCAGGGCCATTGAACATTATGCTCAAGATTTTTGCATGTGTGTTCTTAGTGACAAGTCACAAGCTATGTGCCCTTCCCCGATTGACCCGGTTGTTGTAAAGAATACTCCTTGGTGCAAACTTGCATATGACATTGTAGGACCATTTGGAGTTACTGGTAGTTCACCAAAGTATGTTTTAATCTTGGTAGACTAAATGACAAAATGGCCCGAGGTGAAGTTTGTGGATAGTGTGAATGCTGATATTGTCAGGTGGTGTTTCTCAGAGAAGGATTTCCTGAAGAATTGGTAACGGATAATGTGACGCAATTGGTGTCCAGGGAGATGGAAGATTTTCTGAAAGAGAATGGCATCAGACACGTCCTCACTTCTCTTTACCGCCCTCGCAGTAATGGTTTGGTGGAACGTTTGAACCGCGTGATCAAGGATCAGTTGCAATTGGCTCTTGTGAATGAGTTGCATTGGAAGAAGGCTATTGAGGCTATGTTGTGGACAGTGAGGACCACACCACACATGAGCACATTTTTCCATTTACGGTATTAAGAGGTAGAATTGCAGGGTCCAAACTAAACAAGGATTGGATGTCCAGGAAATCTGTTTATATGGAGAAGATGGAAAGGGTGGTGGATGTGAGAACTGTGGTGCAGAAGAAGTATGGTACGAGAGAGGGCAGTTGCAGAGTGTCTCCAGTTTCCATTGGTGACTGGGTAAGAGTCAAAAAGCCTGGTTTTCTTCGCAAGGGGGTATGCACGATTTTCTGCACCTGTTCGGGTGAAGGAGATGAAAGATCGTGTGGTGGTGCTAGAGAACACAAAAGTGTGGAATAAAAGTGCTGTTTCCGTGGTGCCTGGATCCAAAGCTGCCTATGTGAATGGAAAGTTGGGGGTACATGCAGACTCTAGCTCTGTTTACAATAGGAGAACTTCTTCCAGAGTAAGAACGGCTCCTGCCAAATTTAACGATTATAGCAGATATTAGCTGTTGTTTGTTTTGTCCAGGTTATTCTCATTGCTCTATTCTTTTATTGGGCATGTTTTGGTTAATTTCTATTAATGCTTTCTGTTCTGTGTTTTGTTTCTGTTATGGGGTTTCACGCTTTCCTTGATTTTATGAAGGATGGGGGTGTGTTGGGTTGGAAGTGGAATGTAGGGGCATGCAACGTTCACTGTGTGGAACTCACGAGTGGGTCTGGACGGCAGTTGCTGCCGGACGTTGGTCCAGACAGACGTAATAAAGAAGAAGCTACTTACCCGAGTGTGTCCAGCTTCATTACACATTCTTACTACCACAGTTCCCATGTACCATAACATTGTTGTACCTTCTTGTTTTCTTTGTACTTGTTAGATCAATGCTTAATAAGACTATCTTAATTTTTGTGTGATTTGATCTAGTTTTGTTGCTGCCATTTTTAAGTTCTCACAGACTTTCAACATGAAACTGCCCATAGTAGCACAGTCTGGAAACTTGTGGTCCAATGTGCAGTCAGAATTTAGACATTGGGGGCATCTGTTGCAGGACCGAGGACATGCCTAATGGATTCTCTTAGTTGATCAATATAAGTGATACACACAGAAGTACTGGATTTATCTTAACTTTACTTTAATCACAGCCTTATGCTTTAGTAGGCTTAGACGGTTCCACTCTTTTGCGGTTATGCGTATTCTCACTTTTGACACCCTTTACACCTTAGCCTTCTCAGAGTTAGGGAGATGTAAGCTAATGATGTTACAGTGGAGATTGGAAATATAACCGCTAGTTCTTTTCACATAACATGTTCCTTTGAGATCCCGATCTGTTCCCAGACCACCAACTTCTCAACTGAAGATATTTAAAAAAGGCCCCAAGGAAGGTTGAACTCTACTTTCACCTCTTGGAATGGCTTAACTTAAACTCTTCTCCTTGAAGCATAATGCCTCTATTAATCTGTATTGCTACTTTCGTTATCTGTTCTGACATTTCAGGGTTATTCCATTCTGGTGGGTATTTATGCCACCCAGGCATTTTACCATATGCTCCGAAGTCTTCCAATATTTTACAGAGCTCTACTATGGGCGTAAAAATAAATTTACAAAAAACTCTGGATTTTGAAATGTAAATACATTGCTGTTCATTGTGACCTGTTATTAATAGTAGCAAACTGTTATTAAATGTGCTAGCCATACTTGGTTCTAGTAATCTCTGCAAATATCTTCCTGTGGCCTCAAAGTAATATTCTTCAAAGTCTGGCAATGCCCAGCCTCCCTCTGCCAGTGATTGCTAAAACTTTACTCTACTTATTCTAGCGGGTTTGCCACCATAAATTAATCTTACTGTCGTGTTTATTGTTTTATTGTTTTGAAACCCTTCCTTGTCAAGTACCCTGGTAATATCTGAAACATAAAGAGAAAATGTGGCAGAACAGACATTTTAAGAAGATTAATCTTTACCACCATTGAGAGGAGTAACCATTTCAGACATGCCAGGTCTTTTTTAAATTAAGGGTTTATAAGGTGAATTGTACACATTGTGCTGAGCTGTAGTTGTGGTCACCTCCAAGTAGTTGAAATCTTTTGATATCTTTCCTCTCTGGAAGAACTTAGTTACAATATTGTCTTCTGCTTGAACTAACAATATTTCCAATGTTGCTGCTTTAATTTTATAGCCTGACCCTGAGCCAAAATCTGCTATACCTTTTATAAACTTTTATTGAGCCTACTGCAATATTACATCATCAGCAAAAGACCAACACCATTGAAGGTTGAGTTCGCTATTGTGCCTATTATGTATGCCCTTTCTTGCATCTGTCGCCAGTAGGTAGTTATACTTAGGACCTAGTTTCCATAGGAAAAGCATTATTTGACTTGCCTATAACTTTGGCGTCTTTTGACCAATTTGCATGAAATTTTGCCAAAAAAGTGTCACTGTGGGTACTATTGATTGGTAAAGTTTGGGGGTGATCCGTGCAGTGGGGACCAAAAATTTGGGGCGCGAAATAAGGTTGCATTTGTAATGTTAATTCCCATAGGAACCTTTAGCCACCTCTTCAGCCTGAGTCGCTGAACGGACTTAAACCAAATTTGGCAGGGAGGTAGATGTCGATTCAAGGAAGTGCCTTTTGCTTATTTGGTGTAAATCTGTTCAGTAGTTTTTGAGAAATGTAAGCTGAAAATTATAGTGATATCTCTGGCCGCGGATATTTTGCAAAGGTTTCGCGATGAATTGCGGATGCACACGCCAATGGGAATGCTCTGATTGCCTGGATGGAACCTGAATAGAAAGCTGCAGCCACCATTTTATCTATCGGGAACGGTTCCCAGGGCTGAAAATCTGTGTGAAAGTCCACATAAGGGGTCAGGGTGGAGATACTCTGACCCCGTGGTTGAGAAATGGAGTTGTTAGTGACACAAGTTATGTGTTAAAAATAAAAATAAATAATTGCGCACGATATTTGTGACGATGACGCGACCCCCAGCTCGCACCCCCCATGTACCGTTGCAGGGACGTCGCGACTACTGACGTCGTCGCATATATTGGTAGAAATATTTTAAAAAAATATCAGTGAATCATTAATATGCATTGTTATAGAGATACTGAGATTCTGATAAATGTTTTTCAGTGTAATTGCTTTCCCACTCTCGCGGCTCCACCATTAAGTGAGGCCTCCCCCGAGCCCCCGCACTCTCGAGTGTTGGTGTTCGAGGCCCTCCTCCACCCGCAGGTTTACCTGCGCCTCATCCCTGGTGGTCCAGTGGACCCTTGTCTCCTTTCTCTCACTTCGCTTCGCTTCCCTCTCCATTTTCACCCGTTTTCACCCTCATCTTATTCTCTTTTCTGCACTTTTCTGCTTGTCTGCTCTATTCCACTTTATTTTCTCCTTGATTCCTCCTTTCATTTCTCCTTTCCCTGGTGGTCCAGTGGACCTCTGTCTCCTTTCTCTCGCTCCGCTTTCCTCTCCGTTTTCACTCGTTTTACCCTCAACTTATTCTCTTTTCTGCTCTTTTCTGCTTTTCTACATTTTTCTGCTTGTCTGCTTTATTCCACTTTATTTACTCCCTGACTCCTCCTTTATTTCTACTTTCTCTTCCCCGCCCGTTTTCCCTGCCGCTGCTGCCCCCGCGGCCCCTCCCCCCCAGCACGACCAGCACGACTGGCCCAATCCAGCTCCCCTCCCCGCTCCCGCCTCCCAGCTGTCCAGCCCTCCCCGACCCCTACTTAATGGCGGCTGCGCGCAGCGGGTGCGCCGCTGGCGCGCCAAAGGCAAGCCCGTCTGTGCGCGACCCGACCGCGACCAGCGCCAGGAACCCTGGACCTTCGCCCCGTCAACGCTACGACCCAGCAGCACTCCACACATTCAACCCTGGCCGCAACAACAACTGCAAGCTAGCATCACCAGCCGACACCCACGGACCCTTCAGCTGTCACCGCTGCCTGCACACCCACAGCACTGCCAGGAACACAGACCCAGCACAACCTGACCGCAAGAACACACCCGAACCGAAGACCCTGCAATGCATCCTCCTCAACGTCAGATCACTCCACAAACACGCCACCGAAATCTGGGACCTCCTCGACAGCACCACCCCGGACGTAGCATTCCTCACCGAAACCTGGACCAACACCACATCGGGACCGAACATCGCCATCGCCATTCCCCAAGGATACAAGATCTCCAGGAAAGACCACCCCACCCGCCCGGGAGGAGGAATCGCCATCGTCCACAAATCCACCCTCCGCCTGAGCACACTCCCCGACGAGCCCACAGACCTAATGGAATACCTGCACTTCAAGATACAAGCCAGCCCTACCACCACCCTCCGGGGTACCCTCATCTACCGACCCCCTGGACCCCGCAGTCTTTTCACCGACTCCATCACGGACATCATCTCCCCGCATGCCATCGCATCCACCAACTACACCCTGCTGGGAGACCTCAACTTCCACCTCGACAACCAACTAGACCACAACACCGCATCCCTCCTAGACAACCTCCACAACATTGGACTTTGCCAGATAGTGACCGAACCCACGCACTCAGCGGGACACACCCTCGACACTCTCTTCACAACAGGAAACTCCATCACTTTCAGCCACACCACCGAACTCCCGTTGACAGACCATCGATGCATCCATTTCACCTTTAGAACACCCACCATCCTCAGACACCAGCACCGGCTCCCACGAAGAAACTGGACCAAAATCACTGACGACCAGCTCACCTCCTCACTCAGCAACTCCACCCCGACCACCACGGAAGAAGACGCCCCCAACACCGCCGCCCGAACTCTACACAAATGGATCACCGACAGCGTCAACACCATAGCCCCCCTCAAGAAGAAGAACAACGTACACACCAAGAAGGCCGGATGGTTTACCCCCGAACTCCGAGAGTCCAGGCGAACCTGCCGCCGCCTCGAGAAGACCTGGAGGAACTCCAAATCCACAGATGCCCACAACAACTTCAAAGCCGCCACCACCACCCACCACCAGCTCATCAGAAACACGAGGAAAGCTGCAATTGAAGACAGAATCTCCACACACGCACACAACAGCAAAGAACTCTTCAACATCATCAAGGAGTTCGCCCAACCCGCCAGCGAGTCAATGGACATCCCCCCTCACAAGACCTCTGCAACAAACTCAGCATCTTCTTCCACCGCAAAATCAAGAACATCTATGACAACTTCGACGAAGACAACCAACACACGGAAACCCCAGCTACCACCCCGGACGCCTTGAAGCCAACGATTGACAGTTGGACAGCCCTCACCACCGAAGACACACTGAAGACAATGAAGTCAATCCACTCCGGGGCCCCCACGGACCCCTGCCCCCACCACATCTTCTACAGAGCCGCCGACACCATCGCACCCATGCTTCGCCACATCATCAACCGCTCCCAGGAGAACGCCTCCTTCCCCGACGACTGGAAACACGCCGAGATCAACCCCTTCCTGAAGAAGCCCTCGGCGGACCCCACCGACCTCAAAAACTACAGACCCATCTCCCTGCTCCCGTTCCCAGTGAAAGTCATCGAGAAAGCCATCAACAGCCAACTCACCACCTACATCGAAGAACACAACATCCTCGACCCGTCACAATCCGGCTTCAGAAAAAAACACAGCACAGAAACCCCCCTCCTCGCCATAACAGACGACATCCGCTCCTTACTGGACAAAGGAGAAACAGTAGCCCTCATCCTACTCGACCTCTCGGCGGCCTTCGACACGGTATCCCACCGGACCCTGATACGCAGACTCCATGACGCAGGCATCCGGGACAAGGCCCTCGACTGGATCTACTCCTTCCTCTCCGGCAGAATGCAGCGGGTCAGACTCCCCCCCTTCCTCTCGGACCCTACACCAACCACCTGCAGAGTCCCTCAGGGGTCCTCCCTCAGCCCAAAGCTCTTCAACGTCTACATGGCTCCCCTCGCCCCCATCGTCAGAACCTACGGACTCAAACATTGTCTCCTACGCGGACGACACCCAACTCATCCTCTCCCTTTCCAACGAAGCCAACACAGCCAAGTACAACTTCCAAGAAGGCATGGAAGCTGTCGCCAAATGGATGAAAAGCAGCTGATTACAACTCAACACCGACAAAACAGAAGTACTCATCATGGGCCCACACCCCGACGCCTGGAACGACACCTGGTGGCCCACCGCCCTCGGCAGCCCACCCGCCCCCACGGACCACGCCCGCAACCTTGAAATCATCCTGGACTCCGAGCTCAAAATGGACCGACAAATCAACTCCGTCACATCCTCCTGCTTCCACATCCTCCGCCTCCTACGTAAGACCATCAAATGGATCCCCCTCGAGCACAGAAAAACCGTCACCCATGCCCTCATCACTAGCAGACTCGACTACGGCAACGCACTCTACGCCGCAATAAACAAAAACCTCACCGCAAGCTACAAAACATCCAGAACGCTGCCGCAAGACTGGTCCTCAACTTACCACGACACTGCAACATCTCCCAACATCTGCGCACACTCCACTGGCTCCCCATGAGGCAAGAATCACCTTCAAGATCCTCACCCACGCACACAAAGCCCTCCACAACACCGGACCAGCATATCTCAACAGCCGCATCAACTTCCATGCACTCCAAAGAACCCTACGATCAGCCCAGCTCTCCTATGCCGTGGCCCCCTGCGCCAGAAAGACCAGATCAGGAGGCCGATCCTTCTCCTTCCTCGCGGCCAGTGCATGGAACGCCCTACCGCTCCACCTCAGGCAGACAACATCACTCCCCACCTTCACGAGAAACCTCAAGACCTGGCTCTTCGACAGACCCCCTCCTTGATGGACTGGAACCCGCACCCCCCCTCCTCCCCAGCGCCTTGGGACCCTTACGGGTGAGTAGTCGCGCTTTAACAAACCTATGATTGATTTATATAATGAGTTATCTACTGTGATGGTTAGAATTAATTATATAGTTATCATTTTTGAATGTGGTGGTGGCTATTGAAATTCTGCTTTTGCTTTCCGCTTTCACGACGTATCCGCGGGGATTGCGGTTACTGATGCCATAGCGATATCCGGAGTCACCATGAAAATATAAAATAGGTTTTAGAGATGGTTGTTCTAGAAATACACTAGAAAAACATGAATTTGAAGTGTACAGTAATAAAGCTCTAGTGTGTAAAATACTGCACATATGTGTTTTCTCTTTAGGGAAAGGCGCGATCGTCGCGGTTAACGTCATCGTAGCGACGTCCCAAATAATTGCGAAAACAGAAAATAGGTCTGAAAAATGGTAGAAAAAAATAAGTTTAAACCTGGTTTGAAAGAAGTATGTATATAGTAATATGTGTAGGGCAACATTCAGAATGGATTTTTTTATATATTATTTTTGGATGTGTTGATGGTCGCTGAATGTCTGCCTTTGTTTTCCGTTCTCGCAACGTATTCGCGAAGATCCCCAAAAACTGAAAAAAAGAATCTTTGTAAAAAAATATGAACAATGTTTCGGGTACCAGCGTGGCTCGGAATAGAGCCTTTGTGTTGGTTGTGTGGATTTGGCTGCTATCGATCAGACCGTATGCAGAGTTTCAGGTTACTTAGAAACACCCTGTTGCCTTCATCTGTAAAGTGCACTCTATCATTTCTATAAACTCCATGCATGTCAAAATGCAGATTGTTGTTATAGATACAGCCCATGCGATGGTCTCTGAGGAGTGCAGAAATAGATCTAAAACAACAATATAATCTACAATATGAATTTAGTGGTATGTATATAACTTTGTAATTATTTTAAAAATGTACATTAGAAATGAAGATGTATATGGGAGTTTGATTAAACGGAGTATCACAGTGATGAGAAAAAATATATCAGAGGAGCTGTATGTATTAGAGGGTATGTGTTTAAGAGGTTAGTGGTGAATGCTGTGCGTAGTAACAGAAAAATGAATTAGTGCCTCTTTTTTACATTATGTCTAGTCCAATGGAAAGTTGCAATGAGGAACTAAGAATGTTTTAAAAGTCTAAACATCATGTGCAGAATAGATACATCTGGTATTTGCATTCTGGGAGTTGTTGTACTTTTAGTAACATTATGAAATAGGAATAGTGTATTGAGACATAAAAGATGAGAACATGTTGTCCGCCTGTACTTGAATTAGAAAGAAGTAATACTTGTTAGGTATGTATTGGGAAGTGTTTGTCAATGTGGTTTTTAACTTATATGACCACTTTGCATATGCTTAGATGGTGAGATATGGTTTATGTGCTTGCACATAGTTATATTTACGGTGGGATTTTTGAATTTGCTTAAAGATGCAGAGAGGTATATATTTTGGGAAAGATGGCTTGAAGCTGTACATCTATTAAAAAATCACATATATGTTTACATGGTGATCTATGTTCAGGAAGGCTGATGAAAATTCCATGTATATGGTGAGGGTAGTGTTTTTCTTTGAAAATGCATTGTTTAAAATTGAGAAGCATTAATAGTGGAGAATGCCTTGAGAATTTGTGTGCTGGCTTCATTTCGAGTGTAATGTTTGTTTGAGATATGCTGAATATTTGTTTTAGAAGCAGAAGAAGTATTTAAGAAATGATGTAGGTATGCCATTCGCAAAAGGTTTTGCGCTTTGAAAAATTTCAAAATGTTGTTTACCATTTTAGAAACTTACTGATGCATGTGCACACTCAGTAACAAATCAATGTATGCTTCTAGAGGGCCATGTATGCAATTATTTATCAAGTGTGATACCTAGATTTCACTCACAAATAGCTCAGAAGAAAAGCATGTATACAGTAAAACAGGTAGTTTGATTCTGACAGAAGGAGATAACCAATGAATCAGAGATATAGTGACAACTGTTATGCATCTAACACCAGTGAAGGTACTTTCTCAGTCAGTGAGGCAGTATTCAGGCACTCATGGAATCACCCAGTCACTACTCGGGCAGTTATCAAATCAGTGATTCACTATCCATGGAGTTATTCAATTGTCCAGAAACTACATTTTCCTACCCAGAATCCCCTGCAAACCACACATTTCTGTCTGGGATCACTGTGCCGGCACAAATGTCCAAACACACAGCGCTCCCCTCGTTCTCATGATAAAAATACCTCACTTGTGGGTGTCCAATGCAAAATCGCCTAAAAACATATTTTCAAAAAAATATAGCGCTTAGTGTGCGCTGTGCTATCCCCTCAGTCCCTATGCTTTTGGCCCTTCCCAGTCGCAGGCCCTTGGCCCACCCACACAAGTGAGGTATCATTTTACTTGGGATATTGAGGGGATCGCTGAGTGGTAGGACATTTGTTCCGGCAATGTGATCCCAGCTAGAAATGTGAGGAAAATGTGATTTTTTGTTCTGCTAAATTTGAGGTTTGCAGGGAATTCTGGGAAGGAAAATGTTGGGGGATCCATGCAAGCCATACCTCCCTGCACTCCCCCAGGTGTCTAGTTTTCAGAAATGTCTGCATTTGGTAGCTTTCCCTAGATGGCCGCCGAGCCCGGGGTCAAAAACCCAGGTGACCCCCCTTGGAAAACAAGGTCGTTTTGTGATAGGTAATTTTGATGTCTCCACAATACGTTTTGGGCCCTTCCCTGCCGTGGGCACTTAGCCCACCCACACAAGTGAGGTACCATTTTTATCAAGAGACTTTGGGGAATGCTGGGTGGGTGGAAGTTTGTGGATGCATGCAGATTCCAGAACTTTCCATCACAGAAATGTGAGGAAAATTTGATTTTTACGGCTAAATTTGAGGTTTGCAGGGGATTCTGGGTAGGAAAACATTGGGGGGGTCCATGTAAGCCATACTTACCTGGACTCTCCTGGGTGTCTAGTTTTCAGAAATGTCTGGGTTTGGTAGGTTTCCCTAGATGGCCGCTGAGCTCTGGACCAGAAACGCAAGTGACTTCTCGCAAAACCAGACATTTTTGCGATCGATAATTTTGAAGTCTCCACAGTACGTTTGGGCCATTTCCTGTCACAGGCAATATGCCTACCCACACAAGTGAGGTATCATTGTTATCGAGAGACCTGGGGGAATGCTGGGTGGTAGGAAACTTGTGGCGGCCCGGTGGTCCCACAACTTTCCCACACAGAAAAAGGAGGAAAATGTGATTTGTGTAGTTAAATTTAAGGTTTGCAGGGGATTCTGGGTAGGAAAATGTTGGGAAATCCACGCAAGCCACACCTCCCTGGACTCCCCTGGGTGTCTCTAGTTTTCTGAAATTTCGGGGTTTGATAGGTTTCCCTAGATGGCCGCTGAGCCCGGGACCAAAAACGCAGGCACCCCCTTGGAAAACCAGGTCGTTTTGTGATAGATAGCTGGACACCTGTGTTTTTGGTCCCGGGTTTGCAGACATCTATGGAACCTAAAAATCCAGACATTTCTGAAAACCAGACACCCGTGGGAGTCCAGGGAGGTGTGGCTTGCATTGATCCCCCCACATTTTCCTTCCCAGAATCTGCAAACCTCAGATTTAGCTAAAAAGTCAAAATGTTCCTCTAATATCTGTGTGGGAAAGTTGTGGGATCATTGCACAGCACAAATTTCCTACCACTCACCATTCCCGTCAGTCTCCCGATAAAAATGATACCTTACTTGTGTGGATGGGCCAAGTGCCTATGACATGGAAGGGCCAAAAACGTGTAGAGATTGAGGGAGGGCCCAAAGCGGGTCCAAAAGGGCAGTTGGTTTATACGTTTTCAGGCTGACGCTACTTTGGGCACCCACATAAGTGATGTATCATTTTTCTCTGGAGACCAAGGGGAATGCTGGGTGGTAGGAAATTTGTGCCTGTGAGGTGATCCTACAGCTTATTCACACAGAAATGTGAGAAAAATGTGACTTTGTAAGTAATTTTGAGGTTTGCAGGGGATTCTGGGTAAGAAAATGCTGGGGGATCCATGCAAGCCACACCACTAGCCAAGTCAGTACATGCACACCACCATCCACGCATACCACCAGCCAAGCGCCATCCACGCACACTGCCAGCCAAGCGCCATCCACACACACCGCCAACAAGCGCCATCCATGCACACCACCCAAGCGCCATCCACCTACACCACCAGCCAAATGCCATCCATACACACAGTCAGCCAAGCACTGTCCACGCACACCGGCAGCCAAGCGCCACCCACGCACTCCGCTAGCAAAGCAGGGAGGATTGGGAACAGCAACCAGCCCTCGCAGACTGCTGCTCAACCAGCCCTGGGAGGGGGGGAATGCTAGTAAAAAGCTCTGCTATCGCTTTTGTTACTGAGGGCCGATATTGCAGCACTGCTGCAAATCCGGCCCCTAGTGACAAAACCGGCCCCCACGGCCAGAAAACCGGTCCCCACCCCTCCGGCCCACTGGGGAAACACCCTGTGCCCGCTATGGCCAGTCCGCCCCTGCAGCCAAGCACCATCCATGCACACAGCCAGCCAAGCAACAGTCCACGTACACCACCAGCCAAGCCCCACTCCATGCACACCACCAGGCAAGCGCCAATCTACACACAACGTCATCAAGCGCGAGTCCACCACACCATTAGCCAAGTGCAGGTCCACACACACCACCAGCAAAATGCTAGCCAACGGTCAGTACACGCAGACCGTCAGCCAAACTCCAGTTTACACACACACAAACTCTCCCTGGTTTCTAGTGGTTTTCTGCCCCCGCCTGGATGCAGATGAGACTAAAAATATCACTGAAACAGCCAAAATGTGTGCCTAAAAAAAAGGGAGCGACCCTTGCCTATGGGGCTTCGCACTGGCATGCCCATAAACGTATCCCTGGTGCCTAGTGGGCTTTCTGACCCCCTCGGGGGCAGATAAGGGGCTATTGCCCTGATCTGCCTTCCGAGGGGGGCAGAAAGACTTTTTTGGGGGTGGGGGCATTAGCACGCCCATTCTTGACATATAAAAAAAACAACAAAAGCCCTGGTGCCTAGAGGGCTTTCTGCTCCCCCGGGGGGCAGATAAGGCGCTATTGCCCTAATATGCCTCCGGGGGGGCAGAAAGACTGTGGCAATTTTTTGGGGGGCTGCGGGCATTGGCATGCCCATTCTAGGCAGCCTGCACTCCTACATATAAAAAAAAGCAAAGTTCCTGGACCTTAGTGGGCTTTCTGCCCCCTCTTGGGAGCAAGCTAGGGGCTATTGCCCACATCTGCCTCCTGGGGGGGAGAAAGACTGTGGAATTTTTTTGGGGGGTGTGGGGGCATTGGCATGCCTATTTTGGGCAGCCACCACCCCTGTATACATAAAAATAAATCCCTGGTGCCTAGTGTGCTTTCTGTCCCCCCCGGGGGGGGGGCAGAAAGACTGTAGCATTTGTTTTGGGGGTGGGGGCATTGGCATGCCCATTTTGGGCAGCCCCCATCCCTAGGTATAAAAAAAATCCCTGGTGCCTAGTGGGCTTTCTGCCCCCCTGGGGGGCAGATCAGGTGCTATTGCCCCATCTGCCTCCCAGGGGGGGCAGAAAGACTGTGGAATTTTGATGGGGTGGGGGCATTGACATGCCTATCTCAGGCAGCCCCCACCCCAACATGTGCTAAAAAAAACTCCTTGATGCCTAGTGTGCTCTCTGCCCCCCAGGGGGGCAGATTGGGGGCTATTGCTGGTAGAAACACTGATTGTGCCACTAAACAATGGGGGGAGCAAAGGCCCTTGCCCAAGGGGCCGCTTCCCCCTCCCTGGTGTCCAGTGGGTGGATCCTTGCTTGGGGATCGCACTCCTGGGGCGATCCCCACGCAGGGATCCACTAAGGAGGGGTACAATTGTAAATGGGAGATTCTCCCATTTCCAATGATACCCCTCCTGTTTTTTTACGTGCTCGGGGGGCTGAGATAGCCCCATGAGCACGTAGAAAATGAAACTGAAATGAGCCGATCGGCTCATTTTAGTTTTGGTTTCTCTAAAATTACGTCAGCGCGACGTGCGCACTGATCGTCATTTCAGAGAAACAAAGTATACAGCCTCGGGAGTTGGGGAAGCTCTTCCCCAGCTCCCGAGGCTGTAGGCGGGAACAGGAAATCCCTCTGGTGCCTGCACCAGAAGGATTTCCAGTGCCATGTGCGCGTACGGCCGGAAGCCATCCGACGCACACGAGCACTGTGGCGACGGATGGCTCCCGGTCGTCCGACCCACACAAAGGGTTAAAGGGCCCCTAAGCAACAAAAATATCTACTGTTCCTAAATTTGTTTAGAAATATTCTCTCATCTGTAAAATTATTTTATTTTTAAGTTCAGATTTGGACAATTGGGAAGTGTGTAGCCTGATCCTGCAGGAGGCAGTAAACACTTTGGGAATTATTTCGGATACATCTAAGGACACCTGAGCATAATCAGCAAATACCAGGGGCTTAATACCAGCTTGAACCAGTGATTGTTTCTAGAAATAGGTACTTTAAATATTAAAAAGCTAGTCAAGCCATTCTCTGCCAGTATGGCAAGCACTACAATATAAAAATCCTAACATTTTGGGATTATGTTTCTCCATACATTAATTAAAGAAAATCTGTTCATAGTTTCTATTAGATATTTACAGGATTTGGGTTTATGTGTTGTACTGTCCATATCTATTTCCCAGTGGACTTCTGCCTATCTTTCGATGCTAATGTTTAATTAAAATCACCTCCTAGAAAAATTGGGCTGAGGTATTTAGATAGCATAAGTGCAAGCTCCTGTTGAGCTGATGGCTCATCAAAGCTAGGAGCAGAAACTAGTTCTTTTGAATGACAGTTCCTTTTTTTTCTCAATAATCAAATGATCAAGTGTTCTTCCAAATCTGTCTCTTAGTTAAGCATGCATTCTCCGCTTTGCCTGTGAATGTTATGGCCAACTCTCCTATAAACTGCAGTGGCAGTTGAAAAAAGAACCTGCAGCATCTATTGGCTGTCTAACGATGGTCTTTCCCCCAGTCTGGAAGTGGTGCACAACCTTAATATCTTTGCCAAAATGTTGTTGGACACAAATATTGTGTCAAAACTATTGTGATGTCTAGAATATCATGCAACTTAATATTGTAGGTAAGAATATTGTTTTTTGATACTTAATATATTTTTTATTTAATACAGTTATATATAATTTCATTTTTAATTATTTTGTGTTTTATGATTTTTTATGCTATTAAATGTTAATTTTGAATAATTATTTTTAGTAAAGTTTATTTCATTTATGTTTTAATAATATTTTTAAAGTTTTTACATTTTATTTTACTTGTTTTTATTGGTGAACTGTTGAGTTTGTAGGGGAGCAGCGTGGAAGTTAATATATATTTTATAATTGTTTATAACTGATGTATTTCATTTATATAATTTACTTGGTTAGTTGATTGAATAATTGTATACATTTTTCATTGTTTATTTAATTGTTTAGATTATTGTATTATATTTTTATACAATTACTATTTTTATTTATTATATTTTTTAATTATTCTATTTTTGTTACTATAGTGTAATATTTTCTAGGGTCTAGTATTTTTCTAATTACATTTTTGTGGATTTTTATTCTGCTAGGATAGTAGGAAGTGAATTGTTCTTAGTATATATATTACAATTGTTTTTAAATAGTTTATTTGATCAAATGTAATGTGTTCATTTTCATCATGAATTATGTATGTTATTGAATTTGTAAATTATTCAATACACACTTTTGTCATGTTTATGTTTTAGTATTTTTGTATAATAGTTGTACAGCACTATATACCTTTTAATTTTTATGTAATAATAATCTTTTTCTAGTATATTTTTGGGGGGTTAGGATTTGCGGTAGATGGTTGAGAATATATGTATGTGTATTTTATAAACTTTAATGTGTTCATTTTCATTATGAAATATGTATGTTATTGAATTTGTAAATTATTCACTAGACACTTTTGTCATGTTTATGGTTTAGTAATTTTTATGGTATAATAATTTTTTTCTAGCATATTTTATTTTGGGTTGGGATTTATGATAGATGGTTGAGAACGGTTAGTCTCCTGCAATAAATACAAATTGTCTTTTTCCTCATCCAAATATGCTAGCATGGCCCTGCTTTAAACACACTATTTACCCTATTGACATTACAATAAAGTAATATCAGTTTCCATAGTGATTTGAAAACTCTTCCCGTCCATGGCTTATTTTTCTTTTCCTTGCTACTTTTGTTTCCCCCCTCCTCCAATCCCCCCTTTCCCATCCTCTTGAAGAAAAGTAATTTGGGCTGGACGCGATCGTCCTATCATAATCCCACGCATGCCTCTCCTGTTTGGGTTGCACTGAGGGGCCTTATATTCCATGTTCCTACCCTATTTCTTCTACAGGAAAGAAATGAAGAAGAAAACATACTGAGATAAAATTCAAAGTTTCCTATGTCAAGATTGCTTCCACAATTATTTGCATATATCAGTACTTAGAAAAAAGGGATTCATTAATTTGATATCATATTGATCCATCAACTATTTACTGGGCCAGTAGGAGACATAATTGCTTTACTATATGCCAGCAAGTGGCACACTTCTAATTCATGTAGAATTTGGAATGATCCTTTCCATAGCTGACTGCAAGCAAAGATAACATCACACCCTCACAGGAGCTGTGCGAGCTCCTACAGACCCATGCCCGCGCCACATCTTCAGCCTCGGAAATCAAAGGATCGGCCCAGAACTCACCACCCTACTCAACACCTCAATCACCACTGCAACATTTCCCAATGCCTGGAACCACGCTGAAGTCAGACCACAACTCAAAAAACCCACCGCCGACCCCAGTAAACTTAAAAACTACCAGTCAATTTCCCTGCTCCCATTCCCAGCGAAGGTACTGGAAAAGATCATCAACAATCAACTCATGACACACGTGGAGCAGAACCAGCTGCTTGATGCCTCCCAATCTGGCTTCTGCAGCAATCACAGCACCGAAACCACCCTGATTGCAGCCACCGACGACAGCCGAACCCTCATCGACCGAGCACAAACAGCAGCTTTGATCCTCCTCGACCTCTCGGCAGCCTTTGGCACCGTATCCCACCACACACTGATCGAAAGACTCGACCACATCGGCATCAAAGGGGATGCTCTCAGATGGATCACCTCCATCCTCATGGAAGAACCTAGAGAATCCACCCGCCACCTATCACCTCTGAACCCAAAGAGATCACCCGCGGTGTACCCCAGGGCTCCTCCCTTATCTCAATGCTCTTCAACGCATATATGAACCTGCTGGCCATCATCATCAGATCCCATGGTCTCAACATAATTCCCTATGCAGACGACACCCAATTCATCCTCTCACTCACTGAAGGCCCCACCACCACCAGAACAAACTTCCACAGATGTATGACAAACGCCACGGACTGGATGAAGAACAACGGCCTGCAGTTGAACACAGACAAGATGGAAGTACTGATATTTGGCAACAGCAGCAACATATGGAATTCCTTCTGTTGGCCATCAGACCTAGGACCCTCACCCACACCTTCCAAGCATGCCAGAAACCTCAAAATCATCATTGACATCAAGCTCACCATGAAATCACAGATCAACGCCCTCTTCTCCACCTGTTTTCTCACTCTGCGCATGCTACGTAAGATCTTCAAGTGACTGCCCCTACACACGAGATGCACCATGACACAAGCCCTCATCACCAGCTGACTGAGCTACGCAATGCCCTATACATAGGAATCGGCCCACACCTTCTACAGAGACTTCAGACCATACAGAACGCAGCCAGACTCAACCTTGGCCTTCCCTGATGAACCCACATCACACCACAGCTCTCTGGGTTAGTCAAGTGCAAGGCTTATATTTACCATTACACAATTCCAATCCCCTAGATCACTTGTTGCAAGTGAGTCAGTCAGATTTATGCAATGGTCTACATCTCAAGCCTTCCTTAAATGAATGTATGGTATAGTTCTTAGGGTGAACTGTTGTTTGTTTGCCTGCAACTTAGTCAATTTCTTAGGGTTTTACATGTGCCAGTGCTTCATTAGCATTCAATGGGGGAGAGTCATAATTTATGTCTTTATATGCGGGGTGGCTCTCTGGCTATATAGCACTGGAAGGCAGCAAGGGCAGTCTCCTACAAATAAGGTTTGTTTTGGGAAAGATGCGACTGGCTCGGGAGCACAGGGCTCATGGTTCGATCCCCAGCGACAGCTCAGCTCACCATTGTGTGACTCTGGGCAATAGCTCACTTAACCTCCCCAACGGCCCTCAGCACTCGGATACCCTTAGGGTTGATAAGTCACGCTTTACAAATCTGGAATTATTATTATTATTGTTATTCTTATTAGAAGATGCTTGTCCTTCTGGGGGGTAAGTGTAATAGACTTATTTGCACATTTTCATGCCTTTTAAGTTTTTTCTTGCACATCTCTGTTCATTGATTGAGTCTCAATGTATTTCTTCCACTCGTTTTTCTCTGGCAGACTCCGGATCTATATTGTGGTTTGCTCTTCAATGTTGGCACTTATGGACTCTTCTATGGGTGCGAGGATCTGTTTACTCAAGTGTTTAAGATCCTAATCTAAGTTGCCTTTCATCTGTTCTGAAAACAATGTTTGCATTAAATTTGAGAATGATTGTGCAGTGGCCTTGCCTTGAAAGAAATCCCTTGCTGCAGTTTTCTAGACTAGCCTACTTCTACCATGGCTTTGTCAATGTGAAAAGTCCTGCTGTCTGTTGAGTTGGAAAACAGTCCTCCAGTATTATGATTCCTTCATTTTCTTCATTTAATAGCAGTATTGTTTGATATTTCCCAGTTTTCTATAGTTAATAAAAGCTTAAGTACTCTTTCCTACTTTCTGGTTTTATCAGTGATCCTCCTACTTTTTCCTGTGTAGATCTCTTATCACTCAGATTTTCCCCAGGCTTAACATTCTCTGGCGATGTGCAGCCTTGTAAGTTGCCTGGTGAGCCTCCGCTTGAGGTGTCATGTTTCAAATCTGAATGGCCCTCTGATCTGGCTGTCTTCTATCCATAAATGAAGCAAAGTACATCTCACAATTGCTGCATCAATTTTCTCCTTTGGCCATTCTTAACATCTAACCTATGTGAAGCTTGTCTGGATGTTCTTTTCGTTTTATTGAAATCATAATTATAAATCCAGGAAAGATGGCTGCTGTGACTGAAGCAGGGATGCAGCGTACTGCCTGTGTGCAAGTCTGTTCATGTCTACACTGACCCTGTTTGAGAAAAGTCACAGTAAGTCGTTACCTCGTAGGGCATGTACAAGGTGAAACCATCAGCAGATGAGTACACTGCTTTCCTCAAGCCTATGGGACCTGACACGAAAGGGATCCACCAACCAGAGGCCCGGACGAGATCCAGAGGTGGACCTATCTTAGTGCCCACCTGTGTGGTAGCTCTGTGTCAGCCTGCGTGGAATCTGTGTTTGCAGCAAGTTGGAGAGACCTGCAGGTGAAAAAGAAGGATGCTGCTACTTGATAAGAGCACTTTGTGGCTTTTGCTGACTCCTCAGTGACCACATATATAGAGGGGCAGGAGAAGACTACTGTGAACTCATTGGAATGCCGGGTCAATGCCACAAGAGGATAAGCCATCCAGGAAGTGATAGGGATGGGGATTGGCATGTGAGAGCAGCTGCTATACTGTAATGAGTAGCCTGGGCAGAGCTAATGATTGAGAAAGAGGGTAGCTGTGTTGTACAGCCAATGATGAAAGCAAAGAAGCTTGACATGGAATGGAAGTGAATGAGTACTTTTTCATAATTTTCATAACTCTAATTACTTATACTAATAATTTTACAAATTTGTAAAACTTGAAGACACACACCAGGGAAATCAGAAGTGACCCTGTTCAGTCACTCTGAAAAGCCCTTTTTCAAAACAAAGGTGAATCAATTATATTCCAGTAGCATTTTAAACTGCTTATTAATCTAAAGACTGGGGACTTGACACTGTTAAGTAGGTTACTAATCTAAAGGCTAAGAATTTAGCAATGTTAAATATTAAGCAATCGAGTTGATTGTGGCGATTTGTGCTGCTATGCGTTACTCTTGATTTATCATGCCACTCAGGGCCATGCAAAGTAGTCTTGATAAATCACATTTTGGGGTTGCGTCACGCATGCACCACGTCGTGTGGTGCACAAGCAATGCAATCCCTTGATAAATAGGAAGCCTGCATAAAAGAAGCACCTAGGAGAAGAGGCAGTCAACCTGCTATGAGCCAGTACCCACACTCATTAATACGGATTTTGACATCAACATAACTTTAATCAAGATTCCTGGCATTTAAAATAATAGCCCATTTCCAAACATTGTTAGGATGATTGGAATCAAATTGCTTTCCTCCAACCATATAGTTCTTTTTAGGACTGGTCTTTCTGGCAGCTTTACCTGTGTATTTATTTATTTATTTATAGAGTTTTATATAATATGCCCCAAAAGGGTATCATAGCACTTTACAAATCATCAGGAACAAATATGACAATATAACACTGTGTGTGAGGGATACAGGAATCACAACAACAAGCTGGTGAAGGAGGGCCTATCCAGAGTAGAGCCGAAAGTCTATATATAAGAGAATAGTTAGAAAGTACAAACATGGTTTGGGAATACAACATTATAATCAGGAACGATGCAGGAAGTCAGAAGACCAAGCTTGGGAGATAGTCCCAACAAGCCAAGGCCTAAGAGTCAATATATAGGGGCATAGAAGAAAGTAAAAAGACAAGTGTGAAGAGGATGCATCAAAATGTAAGCCTGAGACGGAGTTCATAAGTATCTAGTTCTGTAAGGTATTTATCAGTAGTACTTTCACTTTTTTGAAGGACACGGTTGATGGATTCAGTCTCGTTTCTGGAGTCTGGGAGTTCCAGATTCTCGGGGCAATACCTGAGAAGGCACAGTTATATGTTTTCTGTCTATGACATTTTTGGGGTTTCAGCAATAGGGTGCTGGAACTCCTGGAGGATCTGCAACCACCAGATAATTCCAGTTTTTGTGCAAGGTACAGGGGGATGTTGAAGTGTAGGGCTTTGTGGGTCATGCAGGCAATTTGTAATTGAATCCTGGCCTCATATGAAAGCCAGTTCAGCGACTTCAAATCAAGAGAGAAGTGATTGTTTTGTTTGGATCCTGTGATCAGCCTTGCAAGCGAGTTAAGAGAGGCCCTTAGCTGTGCCAGCTTGTAGCTAGATAGACCACAAAGGGTTGCACTATCATAATTCAACCTAGAGATGACTAAAGCTTGAAAAATGGACTTGAAGTCATCAGAGGGGAGGAAGGGTTTTATTTTCCTTAGCATGCTCATTTGGAAGTTCGCTGCTTTGGTGCCAGAGCTGATGTGCTCCTGCATGTTCAAGTTTTTATCTGGAATCTATAATGTGTGATACGCAGTTTAGAGCTGTTAGTTGTTTCATAGATTCTTGAATAATGGGAGATTGCTTGGGTGGGGAGATTAGAAGGTATTCTATTTTGAGGGAGTTTAGCTTGAGATGGCTGGCGGTCAGCCAGTTTTGGGTTTTGTGTAGAGTTGTGTTGAGTGACCTGATATCATCAGGAGAGGATATTTTCAGGTACATTTGTGTGTTGTCAGCAAACATGTGATAGTATATATTTGATGCTTTGAGAATTTCAGTAAGAGGCTCCAAAAACAGGTTGAACAGCATGGAAGAGAGCGAAGAACCCTCTGGTATCACTAGTGAGATCGGAGTGGAATTAGAAGGGGACTGATAGACCTAAATTCTTTGTGTTCTGTTGTGGAGAAATGAGGCAAAACAGCTTAACACTGACCCAGTTAGACCCATCCTGCTTTCCAGCAAGTCAAGGAGGTTGTCATGCTTGACAGTTTCAAAAGTTAATGAGAGGTAAAGGAGGATTAGAAGGAAGGACTCATTCTGATCCACCTTATTTAGCGCATCTTCAACTATCTCGGTTTGGGCCGTTTCAATGCTGTGACCTTGACGGAAACCAGATTGAAATTGGTCTAGTGACTGAAATTGATAAATGTGGTTACATAGGTGGACACGGACACATTTCTCGAGAGGTTTGCCTGAGTTGTAATGTTAGTGATTGGACGGACGTTATTTGGGTCCTCGTGATCTGGAGTGGTTTCTTTTAAAATGGGAGTAACCTGCCTCGACTTTAGGCAGTCCGGCATCATGCCTTGTAGTAAGGAGGCATTAACTATCTTGGTCCAGAGTGGGAGTAAAGTCACCTTCATTTCATTGAAGAAATTAAAAGGAAGAGGATCATTGAAGTGGTTTGAAGGTTTCAGCAGCGCTGTAAGAATATTGAGAATGGAGATTTCTTCAAAGATTTTGAAATAGCTCCAGGAAGCATTGTTTTTTGGGTGGTTAGCTAGTGAAGAAGAGGCTGAGGGGGAAGGGGAGATGAGGGGTTCATAATGGGTGCGAATGTAGATTGGTTCAATGCTGTCTGGAGATCAGTCATGTCTCGTCAAACCAATGTTTTTCCAAAAACGTCATATATAAAATACATACATAGAGGGGCTTTTGGTCATCAGGCTTCATCAAGTGGTCTGTTAAATTGTCATTCACATTTTGCTTCCGTTCACCAGAGCTTACAGCTTGGGGCAATTGGCCCACTCCCCTTCCCCCCAGCCGCATCTAGTAAATGGATTGCCTTTGTTGAAATGACAAACTCCTTTAATTGAGTTGCAGACATTTTTCTCACCGTTCCCAGTCTCTGCCATCACCTTACACTTTTTTTCTGCCCTGGCACCCTTTTATCGTCCTTGCCCCTGCTTTAGGCTGCCATGCATTCTTTGTTCTCATGCTTTTCATCCATCTTGTTCACTTCTGATAATTGCTACAAAGACTCCATCACTTTCTCTTATTTTAGTCATCCTTGTATTTCTCTAATTTATTGCTGCCCTCTTTGCACCCATCCCTGTCTATACATGTGGAGTCCATGATAGAGCTCCTATTCATGTCAGTGTGGTTGGGCATAGTTACCTATGGTTGGGTCTGTATAGGTATGCTTTCAGCTTAAGTGGTTGTGAAAAGGCAGCGCTGCATATTGTTTACATGGCTAGATATTCACAGAATTCACCTGATGTGTCTATATTTGTGGTTCTAGCAATTCATGCAATGGACGTGCAAGCCTGAGTGGGCATACACATCCATCAAATAGTCTGCATGTAGGGGTGTTCACAGATACATACGCATATTGTAGGCATGCATTGAGTGCATATACATCAATGCAAGTAGTGTAGTGATTAAGGGGAAATGCCTGTGCCTGACTTGGTACCCAGATATTCATTGCATGGAGGTGCATAGGTATGAATGCAAAATCCCGGAAAAATATGTGTAATCTAAGGTGGTGTGAGTGACCAAGCTTAGAAACAAGAAAAAGGCGGGCAGTGTTGCCTAGGCATGTGGGCAAGGGATATAAACACAAGCCCATCAAGCTGTTGGAATGATGCGTACAACAAATTATTAATGCATTTATGGCTACCATTGATTTTGGAGTATGACTTCATGTAACTAAAATTCACCATCCCATAAATGCCATCAACCTTCATGTAGATCTCAAAGGGCTCCATCAATGAACCCCTCAAGCACACCCCTTTACACTTCCTTCTATTACTCTTGTTCTCTCTTTCCACTTCTATTCCCTTGTTTCTTCTTTTTCTCAGCTCTTTGAAATACACTTTTGGAGACATAAGCACTGCTCAACAACCAACGTAACATTTTGTTCCCATTTTCGATGTTTCAGGTTCCTGCTCACTTGGCCCCCGTATATTTTTCCATTCTGGGCTTCCAAGCAGTCTTGTTTCAATAAGTTGCACAAACACAACGTGGTTGACTTACAATGCACAAGTCACCTCGCCTGCCATGATTTATCTGCTGCCTTGCAAAAACTGTGCTGTAAACACGTGTTGACCTTCCACAATGCAACCCTAAGGCACCCCGAGCGCACAAATAGTCGAACTGCCACCTGTGTTACAATACATTATTATCATTATGATGATGTACAATTTAAAAATTGCCACCTCGCATTACAATGCATGCACACTCATGGGTCACGACACACATGTCCGCATGCAATACGCATGCATCACGATGCATGCATGTGGATCATTTACCACCTTGGCTTTCTTTAATTGCAAAACTGACGGCCGTGCCGCATATGTCTTGACAAATGTATTCGTATCTCAGTGGCAAAAAGCAGTGCAAAGCCAATAGCTTGACCTTTTACATCAGGAACCTATTAGCTTTGCAAATGATTTGTCTCTATTTTCTCCCTTTATCACATTTGTTTTGGGTCAATATCTGATGATTAAAAACAAGTCCAGGTCTCAAAGAGCCTTTAACTATCAAAAAGAAAAGCAGGTAAGAAAAGAACACATTTCTATGACGTATATTAGTCCTTTCAGTTTCAGGTCTAATCAAGGATTGTGGATTGGAAAACCATACATTGTGTATAATGCGGGAGCGGAAATATGTCAGCGATGCCTAGACAAGGACGTTTGTCAAACGCTCGCATTGTCAATGTGTGCTTTAGGGTAAATCTGATTTGGACTTGTATGTTCTAAGAAGTACCAGGGTAATGTCTCTATTGCTTATTGAATTTTGAAGCCTCTCATTACTGTTCTAACGCCTCACTTTATAGATTTCATCTTGGTCCATTTCTTTATAGCTGGAGAGACAGACAAGAGCGGATACTCCTTCATTTGATTCAATATGTTCGCCATAATTAACTAAAAAACATATTTTCACAAATATCATCATATTATGGTGTTAATCTATTGCGTAGACTACTGGTTGTAACCTTCTACAACAGTTAAGTGATAGCTGTTTATCATTGTTTTGTCCATTAGGATGGTACGTTCAGAAAAACAGGAAATATATTTGCATTTCTTTCAAATTAGAAGGAAAGTTTGCAATACCTATACCCGTATATGCTAATCAGCGATGCACAGGATGAATAAAATGACAGCCAAAATCCAGCCCTGTTTGAGTCCAGTCTCAGAACACCTTTTAGATTACAGGTGACCTTAATCAATTTCCCATGAGATGAATATACTACACAAAGCTTACCTAACAATTTGGTTGAATGTGGAACATATATCAATAAAGCATGTGTACAATTTTCCCTTTGGCGTAGAATGAGTATGTGGTACATAAAAAGCCATTAAGCTACCATGAATTTTTGCAAAATCCTGATAGGATGATTGGAATCAAATTACTTTTCCTTCAACCTTGAAGTTCTTTTTAGGACTTGTCTTTCTGACAGCTTTACTTGTCTCTACAAACTAATGTGTTTCCAAAAACTTCATACATAACGTACATACATAGAGGGACTTTTGGTCATCAGGATTCCTCCATTAGTCTGTTAAATTGACATTCACATTTTGCTTCCGCCCAGCAGAGCATACAGTTTGGGCTAATGGGTCAGCCAACTTTACCCACTAGCTGTCTTTACAGTGAGTGACAACACAAGTCTGGGCACATTGTTATCATCCATCTTGTTTGACCTGGCCTTCTCTGCAGGGTCACCTCCAAACCTTTTGCCTTTTTCTCTCCACTTTTTGCTGAATTAGTTTATGTTGGCCTTAGAACTTAGCTAACCAGTGCTAAAGTGCTTGTGTTCTTTCCTCTTGGTTTACACCTGATTGACATATTTAATTTACCTATAAGTCCCTTGTAGAGTGGTATACCATTTACCTGTAAATGAAATGCTACTTGTGCGTTTGCAGCACATATTGCTCCACCCACTTAAGTAGCCCCTTTAAACATGTCCCAAGTCTGCCATTGTAGCCTGAATGCAGTTTTAAACTGCAAATTCGAATTGGCAATATTACCTGCTTGCCAAACCTTAAACCCCTTTTATTGCATATATGTCACCCCTAAGTTAGGCCTGTGGTTGCCCATAGGACAAGGTGCATTGTAATTAAAAGGCTCGACATGTATTATTAGGTTTTACAAGTCCTGGTAGTAAAAAAACTCCTAAATTTGTTTTTCACTATTGTGAGGCCTACCTGTTCAATAGGATAACTTGGACTGTCTTATTAAATTGAATAAGTATTAGCGTTTGCTTGGGGACAGATAAGGATTTCATGTTTAGTATCTATGAAATTGTAATTTAAAAAACTCTTTATTGGTAAAGACTGATTTTAAATCACATTTTTGAAAATTAGACTTTTAGAAAGTTACACTAAACTATACAAAAAAGTGATGGATGGAGCGCTTGAATTAATCTCAGCCACTGGTATTTACTCGGGTCTGCATACCTTTCCATCGTTATTTTGCACACCATGTCACCTCAGTTTGGACCCAGCTATATGCAAATCAGTCTTGACCCTTCTCCAGTCGGAACAGTCCAGCCTGAACTGCCAAGCCAGGTACTCCCTGAACTGGAACACAAGCAACCCAGGACTGGTTTTGCCCTAGTTATGGGCTCATCACACGGGTACAGCTTGGTTTCAGGGACACAGTGTGCAAGGGACCCATATCTGGGCATACCAGTTCCTGTTAGGGCAACATACTAAAGTATAAGTATTGGATGGAATGCTTGAATTAATCTCAGTCATGGTAATTACTCAGGGCCACATCTCCATCCATTGTTATTTTGCACACCATGTCACCTCAGTTTGGACCCAGCTATATGCAAATCAGTCTTTGTGTGGCCTCAGTTTGGCCCTCCTGACATTTTCGGGCACGATCCCACCAAGACAATGCCACCCACGCCACCCGCCACCACGAAGTTCCGGTGAATGAACTCTTCGCTCTATGACATCGGTGACTGCCAAAGCGAAAATCCGGCCATGACCATTCACAACGCCAGACAGGATCTTCGAGCTATAGCGACGACCGTCCGTGACTTGGCCTGCTTTTCTCGCTACTTTGACAACCATCTACAATGCTCTCCCTGTTCCTCACGGCTCCTTCCACCGTGAACAGAACTCTTTGGGCTGGATTGTGAATGTAACTCTTTTAGTGGAACTAACCTGGTCCCTATATCTGGCCTGCTTTCCATTGTAGTTGGCCTGAACATGTGACTCTTACCCGGTCTCACATGACCATATAACCACGAGTGGTGCATTGTCCTTTTTGGCACTATTTTCACTTAGATCTTTACCAATTCATAACTCTGGTTCTACTGATTGCATGTTTGTCATTTTGGTGTCAAATAATTTATTAAAATGTACTCTTTTTTTTCTAAATTGGTGTAGGATTTTCCTTGTGTTGTGTTGTCATTTTATTACTGTTTGTGTGCTGCACAAATACTTTACACATTGCCTCTAAGTTAAGCCTGACAGCATTTTGTGCCAAGCTACCCAGAGTTAAACACAGGTTAATTTAGTGACTTTCTGTGGTCCACCCTGCCAGGGGTTGTGACTGTTGCTTGACCAGGGCTAATATTCCAGTCAACTAACAACCCAGTTTCTCACACATCTAAAAATAGTTCCTTTCTCTTCAGTGACAAACCTGGTTACGTTTTTCACTTTGATTATTTTTTATATTCACTTTAAATTGCAGTCATTTATTTTGCCTGCACTTTGGGTGCCCTGTCATAAAGTATGTAGGTGGCATTGTAACATTGTGATTTCAATGTTTGGTTAAATGAACATTTATTCTTGTCTCTTCTCAAATAATAACAATAAAATGCATGGCACAACTGAAAGCTCATATAAAAAATTAAAACAAATCAACAGTGAAACAACCACATGTGTGAATGTTTTTAAATGTAAACATTTCAATGCAAATATATGGCAGCCATGTTTAGAGTTAACAATAGGGAGGATGTATGCAACAATAAAGCTTTGGTACCGACTGAAGCAGAATACAGCTAACTCCACACTGAACAAAGCTCTCTGGGCAAAATTAGACAACGACAAAAAATCACCATACAATCAATACCTCCAGAAAGCACTAACAACAACTTGCACGGGCGAGCTTTGGAACAATAACGTGACTTATTCAACCTTCAAGCAAGTCAGAAACAGAACTGCAAAATTTCACTCCTTGCTATTCGACAAAAACATCTTCAGTGAGAGAACGTATGCCTGGATGGTGATCAAAAATTATAAGATCCTTGCACCAGCACCTTATCTAAGTATTACATTCTCAATCTACCGGGAAAGACAACTGATGGCTCTTCGCTTCGGAAAACTACCATCGACTGCAGACCAGTCAACCTGGGTCCACAAAGGGCCGACACTATGCCGACTCTGCGGCAGTAACAAAGAGGACTTTATTCATATAATTTGCACATGCCCCAAACTTTGCACAGCACAAGTCACTTTATTAAGAAAAGTGCTAAACACCAGAAGAATAAGGACATGCAGAGCGGCCGTAATAGCAGGGCTGGACCCGTCAGATCCTCAAATGAACTGCCAACTGATAAAATTTCTCAACCGCCATGATCTTGCACTGAAAACAGAAACCCTAGCCACAAAGCAGATAGAGAAATCTATGATATGTTAAGAAACTTTATCATTCATAATACCTAAGTGGAGAATGCTTGTAACCTTACAATTAGGCCTGAAAAGTAACTCTTAACTGAGTGGCGGAACGCTGACACTCTACGATTTAGTAAGTGCTTACCGCACGCTACAAACCCCATTATTATAACCATTGAGAATGTAAAGCTTTAAAGTTTTTATAAATGAAGACATTTCATTGCTTACTTTTACTCATGCGATAAATTGTTAAGGTTTTAACTAACTAAACAATAAACATTTATTATCATATGTTTAGAGTCATGTTTTCTTTTTCTGTTAGTGGCACATTCTTGCAACAAAAATTAAAAGGAAATCAACTATCATACCAGTTTGTCAAGGCCAGACCCATTGGCTTTGCCAGTGCTTGTTTCTTTTGGCATTGGTGCCAAATATTTTGCTCGCTGATCTAGAAAAATCAGCAACTGACAGCTGTCCTGGATATCGGTAGAGGCAGCCTAGTACTATTAAAGGTGAGAGTGTTGCTGTTCCCCGCTAACTAGGAAAGTGGATATTCAATCTGCAATGGAATGTTGGAAGCCGAAGACTGCTTTCTGGGTAGATGAGAAGTCTCAGATAAGCTGTTGTGGGGTTTCGTTCAGTGTACAGCACAGCAGAATTATCACTGTTGCAAGAAGGATGTGGATGCCCTGCCTGAGTTTAGAATTTTATACAGACAATATGTTAAATATATATCCCCAAATATATAAATATAGTTCTCTAAGGCCTTAATTATGAGTAAGGCGTGTTGGTAATTAATGCATTCTAGGGTAAATAGAGCATTAATTTACCAAACCATCTCATCCCGACTTAAAAACCACATGCAATATTTATCTCATGAGATAAATGCTGTATGTTCGTGGGCGGTGTGCATTATTTATGCCATGCGCTATTTATCACATTTGATATTTATTGCACAAAATAATGCATGCAGTAGGAACAATGCACAAAAACACATTCCATGCACTGCCTGAAATGAAAAAATCACACATCTATATACATGGCCAAATCTACATCAACAGCCAGACAGGTGAAGCACTAAGGCTACTTTCATTAGCTCACAGATGTACTCTGCATGACCCCACCAAGGATGCAGCACTGCTAGGCCACTACATCATGCTACACCAGATCCATGTTCTGTTACAACATGCCATGCTGCATGAGAATGGAACCAGGCTGCCCATTCATGATATCAAAGGGTGCAGCAATGCAGGCTGAGAGTCAGGATTGACAGACTAAGCCTTGAACTCCTAAACATTATTCAGTCTAAGAACCTGAGGACAAACAGGCTCAATATGGAAATCATATAAAACATGCTTGCATCATTATGTGATACCCTGTTGGGGGTGTGTGGCTGGACCAGGCAAGATGGCGGTCATGCACTGAGACCGCTCCGTGCAGTGATCCAAGATCCTGAGGCATCTGCCGCATCCGGCAGCGCGAGGGACTCCGCCAATGGTGGCCCTCATTGCAAAGAATACGCAGCACCGGCTTGGCCATTTATTTTGGAGCGCTCTGCTTTGGATCGTGGCCCTGTGGACTAGAACGAGGTCCTGGGTCAGGGGGGTGAATTGGCCAGTCCCTACAGCGCCTTGCACCTCCAAGGGCTGCTGAGCAGTGCAGCGCCCTATTCACTGGGTCCCCAGGGGATGAAGAGGGGGCACCCGACAGCGAAGACCCGTGTGGGCCCGGTCACTACGGGCCGCCTGATTGCAGCAGAGTGGCCTAAAGTTTGAGATTGTAGGCGCGGCTCACCAGGGCCTAGGGGGACTCCGCGGGACACGCGCTGGGCTGAAGTTAAAACTTGCCGCCATACATACTCGCTAGGCTGTTGTAGCACCAGTGTGCGGCCATGGAATTTGGGGGTGGCGCCTGTGCTTCCGGGATGGCCCCCCACTCTACAGCTGGGCATCGCTCCACCCATCATCCTCCCCCCTCCAAGCTGCAGTGAGTACACTTTAAGGAGTGCGGGGGTAGCCTGAACTGGGGCCCCAAATTATAACTCTCTGATACCTCTGCACCAGTGGCGCTTCCCGCCTTAGCACGGACCTGGCCTGGGGGAGGGGCCAAATTGCTGCAGCGCCCAGATTGAGAGAGCACACCCCCAAGCAATGAGCAACAAAGGCTCTTTAAGGTGCTTGGGCACCCAGGGACACATACAGTGCTGGACGCTGCCCTGCCATTGTGTGAGATTCGGTACATCATCTAGCCCAACCACAGAAAATTACGACTGCTTCTCCTCACACAATTCCACTTGCAAGCTGTTCCGCAACAATGCTGGGGCCTTCTGAAGTGGATCGTGGCTTATTGTCACCCCTGCAGCACATTTGCTGTCAGGGTCCTGCGCCAGTGCTGTGCATCTGACCCAAGTCAATCAGCAACCAACAAGCATAAAGGGTGCCAACATCGGAGGCGCATTCCCTCTTAGAAGTGGGTGGTGATCACTCTACCCTGGACATTGCCTGTGGCTCACTTAGCTTCATGACTGATCGGAACAGAGTTGCACCATGACAGGGTCATGATCACTGGGACACCAATGAGGTAGGTCCTGCGCCGTCATGAGTGCTTGTGTCACCCCGGCGAGGGCCCCTTCAGACTTAGCCTGTGGGCCAGGCGGGTCTGCTGTTGGGGGGACGCACATTGTGTGGCAGCACACCTTCATTCCTTCCTCTCCTCTGGGAATTTATTGCCCCTCCACTACAGTCCCCCACTAGTTGCCAGACAGTGCTTCTCCACCAACGATGGGGCAAAGGGGTGTCGGTGGGAGAGCTTACTCACTGAGACGCCCAACACCTGAGCCCACAGAGCGGATGGAACGTGTGATGACAATGGAGGATGCACCTGTATCCCTGGCAGGCGGTAAACTGACAAAATCCTAAAGGCCATTGCTGACATGCGACAGGATCTCCGTAGCAGAGTTGATGCAGTGGCAGTGGAGGTGGAGCTGAGGTGCGATGACCATGTGAAACTTACTACCCTTACTACGTAAGCAGGATGCACGCTGGAAGACATTTTGCCAACAGTGTCTTATTTGGAGGGCCACAGCCAAGGTGCAGAAACTGGAAAACAGACCGGAGGACTTTGAAGGGCGATCTCATTGCAACAACCACCGCATTTGTGGCTTCCCCGAGGAGGGAGAGGCCACACATCTGGTCTCCTTCTTTGAAACATAGCTGGTGTAGGCGATAGCGCCCATGAAACTGTCATCTCACTTTTTTGTGGAGCAAGCCCACTGGGTGCTTGCGCGGCAGCCACCGCCGGGGTCACCTCCTAGGCCCGTGGTGGCCAGACTAATGAACTATAGAGACAAGGAAACCATCTTATGCACTGCCCATGCAGCAGAACCATTGTTAAACAATGATGCACGTGTCTTCGTGTTCTCGGACTGCACCCTGGCAGCACAACACCACAGAGCCTCCTTCTTATGAATGAAGAAATACCTACGACAGGCGGGACTACCCTATTTGCTACTATTTCCAGCCAAACTGAAAGTTATTACAAACCAAACCAATTATTTCTTCACTGAGCCGGTGGATGCCTAGGATTGGTTCAAACAGTGCCACTATGAGTCCTCAACTCCATCTACACCTGTGCAATGTCCTATACTGGACAGACGTGGTTGATGGAACAAACGCAATAGCCGGGGCACCATGAAGCCCAGAGTGAAGAGTGCTCCCACCCTTGAGCAAGCCTGAGAAGAACAAATCCAGGCATTATCAACCGCAACATATCTAGCGACAGAACGGCACTTGCCACCACCCCAGGTTACCAATGACACTCTCTCTGAGCCCAGCTCCAGCACCATGACAAGCAGAACCTCCTCAGTTACGCTGCCCATCGTTATGCCTCAAACTGTAGAATTAATCGCATGATGAGGTCACTAGCGGGCCGAGTGAGACCGGGCCCATGACCAGTTTGCTTATGTCACCCCAGACATGCCTTGATGATGGCCTGTGCTAGCTTCCCTATACTCCTTACTTTTGCCATGATGCAACAGATCACTGAACCCACCCTCGGACACCGATGGACTGTATATTTAGTAGCAGGTGACTAATGAGCCTCAGTGTGCAACTACACACCGCAAAGTTTCCCACCTCTGGGACTGTTTGTTACTTGTTTGGACAGTCGTATTTTTCATGGCTGCCCTGGGAAGGGAGTTGAGGGTTCTGTTAGCCCAGGGTTTCATGCATCCCCCATACTAGTCCCACATAGTAGGAACTCACACTGCATTACTTCCCTCCCTGGATCCCCTCTTATTTCCCCACCCCATTCAAGCATAAGGTGTCATGGCTAGACTGTGACTAATAACATGGAATGTCCGCGGCATGGGGACAACACGCAAGCACCATGTCATACAGCAATAAATTAGACTCCACAAAACCCAGATTGCATTCATTCATTGAACACACATAGATGCCTCGACTTCAGAGCCTACCAGGAAAAAATGCACGCAGAGAGGGACAAGCCTGCTCGCATATTCGCATGGTTGCTGCAAAGTGCGACGCCAACCGCCCCAATCACCATGATTCATTGATCACCCACGTGCCTAGCGACCAGCCAAACAGACATACATGTGGCATTCACTATCCATTATCAAACCATACACGATCCCGCGCAGTACATCACGCAGCCAACGTCCAAGACTTTCTAGACAGAATAACACTACCGGTCGTAGACGCTGCTGCCCGTGAGGAGCTAAATGAACCCATTACAGAGCAAGAGATCAGGAGTGCCATCTGTGGCTCCCCTACATGTAAAACTCTGGGACGGGACAGACTCCCAGCTGAGTTCTTCAGAGGTGACATCATAGCATCCATGTTAGGGACCTATTATAAAATCCTCAGTAAGATAATAGCAGGGTGTCCTCTTGTGTATTTTCTTTCTCTGGTCCACAAAGGCCAGAATGGCTTCATCCCCGGGTGGGCAACCACGCTAAACATATGTCAGCTCCATAGGGTGATGGAAGTTGCACCGGCCCAATGGCGATATGTGGCTTGTCTAGTATTGTTCCTAGAGAAGGCATTGGATACAGTCGACTGAGGGTTCACAATTGCGACATTATTATCCATGGGTATGAATGGCAAACTTCAGCGCCTCATTAAACTCTGCTACACGGACCCAACGGCCCATTTGAAAATCGGACGGTCCATCTCTGACCCTATACAGATAAGCAGAGGGATGTGTCAGGGATGTCCACTGTCCCCTCTCCGCTTTGCTCTGATGATGGAGCCACTGGCACAGCTGCTCAAACAGGGGCGGATGTCGTGCATTGCGATCAGTGATGAAATTCACATCGTCTCCCTCTATGCATATGATGTACTCATCTATATCCGAGAAATACGTAGCGGGATAGCGGAGGTTAGAGACATACTAACAGAGTTCCAGTAGCATCGGGGCTGGGGGTCAATTAGTCTAAGTCATGCTTGTTCCCACTTAGCGGTGACTGCCCACGCAACACTTGATTATGGAAATGCAACTACTTCGTTGGGAACCACGCACTTTCCAATATGTAGGCATTTGGATATACCACACTACACATGACCTAATCGATGGTAACCTCACCAGAGCTATTCCCTCTCTTCTCTCCCAACTGATGTTTTGGAGCACACTTCCCCTCACTGTCCAGGGCAGAGTATCACTGGCTAAAATGATGATGCTCCTGCGCCTATTATATTTTTACCATAACCTTCCGGTGCACATACCCCGCAGTATATTCCGCACCTTCCTCTGGAACAAGGGCAGGAGCCGTGTCGCACTGCATAATTTGCAGCTCCAGGTGGAAAAAGTGGGTCTCAGTGCCCCCAATTTCGAACATTATTACTTAGCTACTTAGTTTCAGTTGCCTTCTCATTGGCACGTGGGACGCCTGCTGGAGGAATTGGGACTGCGCACGGCAGACAGAGCACTGCACTCGGTGCGTGAACTTTCCCTAGTTCAGGGCAGAGTGCCCAGTGGATCCAATATCCTCTTACACGCGGCACACAATAGTTTCTGCAGGAGCCTGAGTCCAGCCACGGTCCGTGCAGGTAACAGCGGTGGGGCGATGGGGCCGCGTGGGGGGATTTCGAGGGACGATGCCGAGGGAATATTAAATAAATAATTTTCCCTCTGCATCGTCCCTCGAAATCCCCCTCACGCGGCCCCACTGCCCACAGCTGTTACCTGCATGGACAACGGCTGACTGAGTCTGTTACTAGTCCTGACACCATACACGCCGGAGATCCATATCAGCTCCATACAACCCTTTCAGGACCTGGTTGGGAGGGAGAGACTAGCGACCTGGGAACCCGCCCGGATGAACATGCTAGGCACCCTATTCCAAAACTGTGCACTCATCCCATTCGCACGGCTTCAAGGAGACTGTGAACTGCCAGCTGGCAATTGTTATTCACTGAGGCCTCCCAGGTGGTGAATAGAAAGACTGATCAATGGGGGCCACTACAACGCGGCCGTTTCCACGCAAACCTTAACCACGCATGCATTACAACGCATGCGTGGTTACCACGAAAGCCTTTACCATGCATACCTTTACTACGAGATACGTAGTAAAGGCATGTGTGGTAAAGGCTAAAATTAGAAAAAGGGGGCTTGGGCGGTCTCCCCCAAAAATAAAAAAAAAGCGTGGGAAAAAAAGGGGGCTTGGGGGGGTCTCCCCCCCCCCAAAAAACGAACCTGATGTCACGTCGCGAAGTGGAGGCAATCAGCGTCGTTTAAGAGGAAACGGAAAGAAACTTCCGCTTCCTCTTTACGACGTACGACGTCACCAAGGAAAATGAAGGAGAGGAGACAACGTGAAGAGGTAAGGGGAATTTTAGTTTTAAAAAAAAATATATATAAGGATTGAGGGTTCAGGGCAGGGGTAATTATAAGAAGGATTGGGGGCAGGGGGTCACGTAAGGGTACAGGGGAGGGTATAACCTTTACCAAGAGTATGCCCTTACCATGCATAAATTTACAACGAAAATCGTTGTAAAGGTATGTGTGGTAAAGGAATATTCGTGGTAAAGGTTATGCGTGGAAATAGCATTCCGTTGTAACGCATGCGTGGTAAAGGCATGCGTTGCAACGGAATGCGTTGTAATGACATACAACCGATCAATGGCATATAGTGGAATCCAATATGGCAGAAATTACAGCTCCATAAAAAACCAATAAGGGTGGTGACAGACAATGGAGAAGTCGGTGAGGACTAAAATGACGATATTCCGATCGATATTGGACAAAACAGACCAGTGTTTAGAAGCACTGGAAATATCAGTTGGACATTATGAACAGAGACCAGACTGTGGTCGAGAATTGTACAACATTCGAAGGAGGCTGGTGGATCTTGAGGAGAGAAGGAGATGGAACTGTGAGAGATTTTTGAGAGTGACAAAAGTGAAATTGTATTTGCGCTGAAGTAAGTTGAATAATTTTGTGCTTCTCATTATAATGAAATTATTGTGAGTTACTCGATTACACCTATTTGCATAATTTTGCGCAATTTAGGGTAAAAATGCCTACCAAGACCACAGAAACAGAGTGTGAGCAGGTGATGGCTGCTGCTGTTCCTATTCTGTTGCATTTAGCCCTATTTTCTTAGCACAAAATACATTACCAGGTCAATTTTGAACGCAAAGGTGCATCCTGTGCTAAGAAAATAGCACTAAATGCAAGGTTATGCTCCTTACATTATTCTGCGTAATCTTGCATAATTTCTCTGTTATTTTGTGTAATTACGCTACAACAAATTATGTGCATTAGGCCCGCCCCTTGTTGTCTCCCCTTCTGAAACTCCAGAGCATACACAGAATCAGGGCATGGAATCTGGAAAACCAAATACCCGAGGCCCACCATTGCCTATTTTGTACGACATCAGCATTCTAGACAAGCTATCACTGTGGGCAAGGAAAAATAATGGACCATTCTGTACAAAAATTATTAATTAGATATGATTTGTGGAGCCTGACAAAATGTTGACAATGATGAATGGAAGAGCAGAGTATTTGAAGAGCCTGGACAAATTCTTTGCTACTTCAGAGGACTTGATGATGGATACATGAACCCAACCAACTCAGTACAGCACCAACGCCTGGACAACAGGAAGATGATTCAATGTTCAAGATGGATACTCAGGTATACGGAAAGGTGAGGCTGGACACAGTTACTAGAAGATGAGCTGAGAAGGAGAAACCTGGTGATATAAGAGAGAACAAGCCAAACACAAATCAAGGACTTCCTTGAAAGCATGATTTGGTGATGTTACATGGTGAGGTATAAAGGGAGAGATAGTAGTGGAATGGATAATGGTGGCAAATTGGAGAATATATGGGAGGATTAACTGCACACCATAAATATGGTTGTTGAGATAAATTTAGTAATTTAGCTTGAAAATGTAAATAGCTACAGTACCATCTGATTTCACAAAACCAATTAAGGATCACACTCATATGGGAAACTCCGCAGCAATCACTTAGTTTTAATTTCTGACGTAAGCGTGACCCCTCCGTGTTTGGAAGCATACAGAACCCAACACCAGAGCATTTGTAACTAGCAAGTTTAATACCACATGCGCGCCCTCATGAGTATAAGGGTTTTCCCGCTCACCCACAGTAAGATTAGGTAGAATAAGAGAGCGTAACGAGAAGAGGTACAGATGATTAGCTGCAAAAGGATACATATGAATCAGTAGTTTACCCCATCAAGGCAGTGTAATTTGTAAGACACACACTTAGATTACATTTAGATAGTATTTTCAGGGTATAATACTGCTGCATCATAGTATTGTACATCAATATACATCACTATAGACCTCATACAGTACACAAAAACCTCACACATAGGACCTTAAACATGATGCCTACTGTCACAACCAACAATTTGATGATAATGAGCCTGATTTAGGGTTCGGTGTGTGGGTTACTTTGTCACAAATGCGACAGATATCTTGTCCGCCGTATTACAAATGCATTGGATATAATGCGCTTGTAACATAGACAACAGGATATTTATTTGTCACATTTGTGACTTAGTAACCCATCCACCGAACAGTAAATCAGGCCCAATGTCTTTAAATGTTGGTGGCCTCATCCACTATATAAAAAGGAAAAAGACACTGTCATGCTGGCATCAAAACTCTCTGACGTAGTGTTTGTTCAAGAGGCACATTTATCCCCAGATGAATCAGATAAACTGTGAAGGAACTGAGTGGGGAAGGGGATTCATATGTGTGACTTAGGAACCTCTCTTTTAGAATAATTTTAGCATGAATAGACACAGGTGAAGATAGGTTTTTGCTTGGGTTAAGGTGCATCCCAAATTGTAGGTTCAGTATATGTTCCGAATGGCATTAAAACAGCTTTTTTGACTAAACTAAATAGGATCTTGCCTGAATTAAAAAATGTGAAGTTGGTTATTAGGTGGATTGGAATGTCAGGCTGAACACAATACTGGATAGACCAGGAAGGCCTGACTTTGGTAATGGTAGGGGTAGAGGTGTTCTCTGAGACATTATGGAATGCCATACCCTAGTGGACATTTGGAACATAGTGTCCTGCGCTATACTTGATGGTAGATTAACTGATCATGCACCAGTGGTGCCATGTATTTCAAAGGGTATAATAGTACCTCATTCAAGAATGTGGAGAATGAATCGGAGTAGATAGAAGCATGCAGATGAAAAGTGAAAACGTCTGTACCTACTGCAAGATTACTTAAATTCCAATGAGGGCTCTGTGACATCAACTCAGATGGTTAAGTGACAGTGAGGGGTAACCATATGCGGGAGAGGTTGTAAGTGAGCTCTAGCTGAGACAGCCCAAGATACAATTTATAAAGTTACATTTCCACTCATGTTATCAAAAATCAGATTTCACCATTAAATCTGATTTTGAAAATAAAGCAGGGCATACTTTGCTTGCCTTAGCTAACCTTTCCAGAGGTTGCACTAAAACATTAAATATTGTAATCATACCTAGACCTTTCTTATGAGAATTTACCTAAAGTTGAGATTTGAAACATTCAGTCACTGAAAGGGCACCAATCTTGCAAATATAGTGTGCCACTTTTTTATACATATTGCGCACCCTGCATTGTGGGCTCACAAGACAGACTTTAGCAGTTGCTTAATATATAAAAATATGCGTCCCCACATGTCCCTGGCACACTTCCTTGCCACATGTTACTGCAGTGCCTTTAAACTGCAGCCCAGAGAGAGCACAGTAGTGCACCTGTCAACCACATAATTTTGTCATGTAAGTGGGTGATGTCAAGAAACACTACAGCACTGGTATGAGATTTATCTCCCGTGCCATTGGTGTATTTTCTTCTCCATCAATTAAAGCCTTAAAGGAAAGTTAAGTAGACCAATTGAGAGAAGTCAATCTTACCAATACCATTTTAGGTCCATACCACATGCAGTGAATAGCAGTGGTCCAGTACACATAGCCATAATACCATCAAACATAGAGTGCAGTAATAGGTGAAAACTCTGAATAACCATGCAGAAAAGTTAAATTTGATACAGCCTGATTCATTTTTACAAGTTAAGAAATCTTGCCAAGTGCATTTATATCAAACACCAGTAATTGGCTGATACAAATCAAAAAACATTGCTTGAGCAACTCTGTACATAAATATGAAGCATTACTGAGTGTAGGATTGCAAGTTACAGACTCTAGGAAGAGGAGCCTATCTCCTAGTTTAAGATTAGGTGATATTTGTCTTAGACTCAATGGGGCCGATTCTGATGCGGGTTGGAAAAGCTTCCCGACCGAATCGGTTGGGAAATGGTGTCCGACCCACTCGGATCGGGAAAGTCCGACCGGCGGAGTAGGATGCATCGGGATGCTTCCAGATACGATTTGGTTGAACTCCCATTGACTTCAATGGGAACATTTGTTCCTAACCGCATCAGAATTGGGTCCTCGGTCGGGAAGACACGTTCCCGATCCGATTTGGAAGGAGCAAATGCCGTTAGGAGGCCTTCCTAACCGCATCAGAATCAGGCCCTCGGTCGGGAAGCTTTTCCAACCCGCATCAGAATCGGGCCCAAAGTCTCCATAAGCAGGGGGACTGACTCAGGTTATGAAAAGGGGCAGAGCACAGTCTGACACACTAATATAAAAGTGACCAGAGAGGTTATGCTTCTTTTTCCTATAGGTGTGTGGAACTGCAGTAAAAACTAGAGTGAAGAGTCAAAGTTGAGAACTTTGAGAAAACCAAGGTAGCTTGTTCAAAACAACTAGCTCTTCAATCAGAAAGTACATGCACATTTTTTGGCAGCACTAAAATAATATCAAAGTTATTTACTGAATAAGATTGAAATTGTACGGGTCAGGTGTGATGAGTTTTTAAACAACTAATGCATATAATCCACAGAAAACAAAAGAAAACATAAATGTCACTGTTATCCAGTTGGGTGTGGCCCACCAGGTCCTGTGTGTCTTTTCAGGCTGATCATGATAGGGTGGGGATCGGGTAATGTCAAGCCTATCATTCCATGCAACAGTTTTACTTTTGAAGCCCAGAATTCTTGAGCTGGATAAGATTGAACTCTGTAGGCAAACAGGACTGTGCAAGGCCCAATATCTTCTTTTCACTGACCCATGATATGCTTAAATTTTGCTGTGCAAAAAGGTTAGGTTATTTTTCAGATAGGCTTAGCTAGCACACCTTGTCCTTGTTCTGTAAATATCTATAGAGTCCCAAACGTTTTTATGGCTATAACAATGTTTCCCAAACCCTCAGCAACTACTCTTGGGGCACCATGCCACTGATTTCCATAGAAGACTGTATTCTCAACTTCACTCTCTTCTGGATCACAGCCATAGGTCAAGTTTCTACTGCTCATGCAGGGCTTCTCCAGAATGGTGCACTTTGTTCCTGTGACTCCCTACCTCCTTCTTCTCAGCCTGTTAAGAGTTAATACACAGCAGTGGCTCTCCTAAACCAGTCCTGCCTCTTCCCTGTTGCCCTTGTTGAATGCGAGAGATCAGCACTCCTTGCCCTGGGCTGAGGTCTGTAAATCCGTAATCCCTTTCAGTGGAATCAAGAATTCATCTGTTCCAAGCAACATTCTGATTTCCAGGTGGTAGACAGATTCTTTATGAAAGTAGTCCAACAGTGGTTAGTGATGACCCCTATGCTTATCTCTGAATGATTGTGCACTGTCTCCACTTCTCTTCAGTACTGCCTCTGTTGTCTGGTAGTAGTTCTCCCAGACTCCACTATATTAAGATAGCTGAAGAAAGGCTCAGAGCCACACAGCTGTCTGAACTTCCTTCTGCATTCTAATCATGTGGCAGCTTCTCTCCCTCAATATAAAGTTCACTCAAACTGGTGATCCTTGTATTATATTCCACTGACAGAGAGGAAAGAGTGTATCTTTGATAATTCTTGCTTCCACTGCCCTCTTCCACTGCCTTCTGGCTTTGAAATTTCATTGAAAATATCAGGAAGTCCTTTCTAATGTTGTTAGGACAACTGCCTTGACTTATCCACCCCCTCACAACTACCTCACAAGTACAGGTTATGTTGTGTTGTGCTGTGTTATGTGTATTTTTTATAACACACTATCTCTTATGAGGATTGCTGGCCCTTTGCAGGTGCGTGAGGCTAGCCTTGGGGATTTACGCAAAAAGCCAGGACTTCAGCTTCTTGCAGAATTCAAGAAGGAAAGAGGAGGCTCTAATGTGGTGTGGGAGGTCGTTCCACATTTTAGAAGCAATGTGTAATTTGCTCTTGCGTGTGCGTGGAACTTGTGATAGAGAGATTCTGGCTGAGTGGAAGTGCCTGGAGGATTGATGGAGTCTGCACACAGCTGTTCAGGTAGGCTGGGTCTGTGTTGTGAAGTACTTTGTATGTGCATGTTGAGTTGCTTGAATTGTGTGCACTTGTGTTTCTGCAACAAGTAAAGTTCCCTCAGGTGTGGTGTGATGTGAGGTGAGATCTTCGTGGGAGGTTGATGACCAATCTTGTTGCTGCATTCCAGACAGTCTGAAGTTATTATGTGAGTTGGTTGGTGATTCCTGTGTGTAGGATGTTCCTGTAGACAAGTCTGCTGATGATGAGGGCTTGACTGTCTTTCTGGTTTTGTTAGGTAGCCACTTTTTCAACATCCTCTGGGTGTAGGAGGAGGACACGGCGACAGCGTTTACCTAAGCAGACGTGTCCAGCTTCTGTTGATGATGATCCCGAGGTTTCCTGCTATGGGTGAAAGCGGATCACGGTCTATTGGCTACCAGGCGGAGTCCCAAGACGAGGCATTTTTTCCAAAGATCATCACTTTGTTCAGATTGAGGCAGTTGGACTTCATCCAGGTGACCACTTTGGTCATGCAGGAATTGAAGTTGTTTCTGGGTGTTTTGTCTGAGAGAGTACAATATCAGATGCATGCCATCGGTGCAGGTGAGTATGTTGATGTTGTTTGTGTGGATGACATTATCCAGCAGAGTCATGTAGATGTTCAATAGGGTTGGGCTGAGCGAGGAACCCTGCTGAACTCTGCAAATGAGTACCTAGGGTTTTGAGGAGTATGGCAGCATTTTGACTTTAGGGCTCTTCCAGCGTGAAAGGTGCAGATCCATTGGCATGCGGATCCTTGGATGCCAGCCTTATGAAGTCAACTGATCAGTATGGAATGGGAAACTGTGTTGATGGCTGCAGAGAGATCAAGTAAGATGAGGGCTGCAGTTTCTCCACTGTTGAGGAGCATCAAGATGTTGTCTGTTAATGCAATAAGGGCTGTCTCTGTACTGTGGTCAGGTCTGAACACTGATTGTGTGGCGTCAAGGAGTCAGTGGTTGGTAAGGTGGTTGGCGAGGCGTCTGCTGATGGCGGTTTTTAGGACCTTTGCCAGGTATGGTAGGAGGGAGATCGTGGGTAGTTTGCAGGCTTGGCTGGGTGTGCTTATGGCTGCTTCAGGAGGGTGTTTGCTCCCGGGCTTCCGGAAAGGTGTGATAACATCCTTGATGATTGCAAAAATACCCTTGTTCTGTTGGAGCTGTTGCTGATGTTTGCGGCTAGGGCCTTCCTCTTGGTCTTCTGAATTTGCTGGTGGTAGCATCTCTGGGTGGATTTGAACACATGCTGCTTGGATGATTCTTCCTGGCTTGTCTCCACCTCATTTCTAGTCTCTTGCAGTTCTGTTTGATCATTCTGAGCTCTTCAATGTACCAACTGGCCTGCATTTGCATTATTGGTATTTGGCTTCTTTCCGTGGGGCTAGGGAGTCTGCGCAGGCAGTGACCTAGTTGTTGAAGTTGTTGACATAGCTGGATTGGTGACCTATGTACTCTGGTTTATTTTTTGTGGCAGGCAGAAACCCAATTTATCTCTACTATGTTGTTCCACTGTTGGCTATCTGGGCCTGTTGTGGTGGTTCTTCTTTGGTGGGGAATGTTGATTATGAAGCATGGTCCGCCCAGCTGACGGGTGAGGGTGTGTTGAATGTGATATCATTAAATGATTTCCACCCAGGGTGAAGTTGGCTGTGATTTGCAGTTTGAAGTGGAAGAGTTCCATGTAATCAATTCCTGTTTCTTTGTTGGTGGAGCAGCTGATGTGTCCTTAAAAATTATGGTTATTCCTCCTCTGGGTATGTGTTGGTAGTCCAGCCTGATGATCTTGTATCCTGTGGGGATGACCTTAGCAATGTCTGGTGTTGATGCTACAGCCAGCCATGTTTCGGTATGGAAAAGTTCATCTGTGGCAGCATTTTCCTGTAGGTCCCAGATCTCTGTGGCAAGGTTGCTGAGTGAACGGGTGTTGAGGAGCATGCACGATGTGGAGCAGAGGAGTGTGTATGTATTGTTTCATGTGTGCTTGAGCGTGTGGGTTTTTGTGTGCTGTTGGTGTGGTGGGTGTTGGAGCCTTGGGTGTGGTGGTGCAGTAGAAGCAACCTGAGGTGTAGATGAAGGCACCTTCTGTGTTGCATTGTGTGAAGCGGCAGTAGCGAGGTAAGCAGCAGCTTGGATGGAGAGAGTGGAGGAATGCAATAGGGTAGCAGTAAGGTGGGGTAGGGCCAGTGTTCATGGCACGGGGCGCAGGCCAGGCTCGTACGAGTGCAGACAGGCTTGTCCCTGGCGTGGCAGCGATGTGCATGCTACTCAGGCCACAGTCTGCACTGAGGCCACAGTTTAGTAGGTCCTGGGAGGTAAGAGAAATACAGGGGGTGTTAGGCGGGCCTGTGAGGAGTGCAGGAGGTGGGAAAGAGCAAGCAGAGGCTGGAGATATTCTTGATACAGTCAGTTACTGTGATCATATTTAAGCCTAGTACATAGCTCCCAATATGGAACACTGTCCTCCAATGCCCTGGAACTCTGTGGGAGAGCACTGATTATAGCATTTCACATGTTTTGTTAGAGCTCTGGGGTGTTAAGAAAATATATTACATTTAGTGGATCAGGATAGTGGTCTGGCTGAACTGCTTTGTAAGGCAGAATTTTACAACCTTTTTAGAAATAATTTGGTGATATTTGTATCAAACATCTGGATCTCTACTCAATTATCAATATTTAGTAAAATAGTGCTCGTATGTCTGTCTTGTTCCTAGGTCAAGACACACTAATATGCTTTTTAAACAGAGAAAAGGATTTAGCAATTGAAAGCTGCCATAAGCCCAGCAGACTTGGTACGTTGGTGCCACTGTTACTGCAGAAAGATGTAAGTTAGGCTAACTTTCATATTTTGCTTCTGAGCAATATGCTACTGTTGCCTTCTTCTTCCTAAGGTCGGAGAGAATTTCAAAGACTCCATGACCTCACGGGAGTGGAATATGGCTTCTAGTATGCCCACACTAACAAGGTATCATGGTAATTTATAGGAATATCTTTGCTGGGGTAACCCTTGACAAAAGGCAAATCTTGGCATTTCCCTTACGGGTACTGCATGCGCACATGTTTCTCAACAGTGCCAGGTGGAATCTCAAGGACTACCAAAGGCCTTTCCCCCAGTGATCATGTTGAGTGAATGGCTTGGTGGGTGGAATTAGGTCGGGGAAGGTAGTGCCTTCAATAGACTAAGAGCCTGATTGCGAGTCTGGTGTTCTGAGGACCGCCAGACTCATGGGGGCGCGGCAGCGGTGGTTCAGCCACTGCTGCACTGGTGGTCCGACCACCGTATTACAGCTTTGGTGGTCGGACCACCATTGCACCGCCACAACCGCCAGGGAACTTGGTTCCGTGGCAGTGGTATGGCAGTGTGAGGCCGCAATATACTTAACAGGGCCGCTGTGGCCCCGCCAAGCATATTACGAGTTTCCTCACTGCCAGCGGTATCATGGCGGTGTTCATACCATGAATCTGCTGGTGGTGAGGAAACTAAGAGGGCCCTACAGGGCCGCTGGTGCCTCATGCAATGGGGAACATGAAGGGGGACACATGGTGTGCCCCCCATTCCTCATGCATGCCCAGTTCCTGCATGGCATCGACTTAACAGTCCATGCCGTGCAGGAACTTGCTTTGGCATTCCCATTGAGGTGCCTTCTTCAAAGGCACCACTGTGGGAACGTCAAAGGACCGCCCACCAGACCAGGAGAAAACTCCTAATGTGGTGGCCGGCGGTCAACTTTGGCAGTGCGGGAGCGGGGTGGTGGCGTACCACCCCGTTTCTTCACCGCCAAAGTCATAATCAGGCCGTTAACATTCAGGCCTTAGTGCTTTCATGGGCGGGTGCTGTAGCCCATTTAACTCTATTCTAGCTATATCTATTGGCAATGTTATTGTATAGGGATGCACCACAAAGACATGACAGGATTAGTATCACTTTTGGCTAGGCCGTAGTTTAATTTCAGACAAAAATTTAAAATATATCTCTGATGGGTAGGATAAATTTACCATGTACCCAAATTTGCCTGTAGCCCAGGGTTCAGGGAACATTGTTCATTGACCTGAACAAATACTACAGCATCCACACCAAGGGCCCGATTCCGATCTCGACCGGTAGGGCTCCGAATCGGATTCGGCTTTACCGGATCCGATTCGGAGCCCTGTTTCCCGACCGATCCGTACGCGCGTCCGGACGAGCGAGTACGATGCGAAATAGCCGACCGACTCGTCCGGGCATCCCGACCGCTCCGACCGACTCGTTCCCGGCTCGAACCGCACCGACCGACTCGCTCGGACTCGACTCGCACCGCGCAATGGAGACGTTTCCCGGCCGGGTGAGTACGATGCGCGCCGCGAGCAGTCCGACCGAGCCGCGCACTCCGGCTCGAAAGAGCTGTCGGAGCCGTACTTTGGGGGTCCGTGTCGGTCCCCCTGTACGCGTAGCCGTGCGAGTCGCACACAGGGGGGACCCATGGGTCCCCCCTACCTGTGCGTGTACGGCGCGAATCGCTTCGCCGCGTACCCGCTGTAGGGGGCGCACTTGTCCGACTCGCACCCATTGAGTCAATGGGAGCCCGCGTACGCGTTGCACGACCGGCTCCCATTGACTTCAATGGGAGTCCGACCGACTCGGGTCCGATGGCATACGTGCGCATCGTACTCGTTCGGTCGGACTGCACGTGTCCGATTCGGTCGGAAATCTCTCCGGGTCCGGCTCGGTCGGAGAAATTTCCGGCCCGAATCGGAATCGACCCCTAAATGTCAACAAACCTGCTAACGAAAAGCTTAGTTGGTGTTTCAAAGCCACTGAAAGGGTATTACTAATTTGCTTAGAAAACAAGCTAGAGTCTAAAGAATGCCAGTATACCGTGCCTCAGGTGTCTGCAACTGGGGTTCCACAGTTTAGTGGATGAGTTGAAAATTGAGTTAATTGAAGCTCAGAGTAGCAAAGGGTGCCAGAAAACAGAATTGGTGTCACCCAAAGGTGTTCTGATCTTAACTGGTCTGTATTCAACAGTGGCTAGTTTTGGTCAACATTTTCAGTGACACTTGAAGAGTACTTGGCACTCAGTGGACAAGGAAGCATCAACCGCAGACAGGCTTGCTAGGTAGGTTGATACCAAAACATGCATCCATAAAAAATTCACAAATAGTATGATGTAGAAGATGATTCCAACAGGTTCACACAAAATTAGGAACACCTGGCAGCTGAGGTGCAGTTCTTCATGGCTCCTTGCTTCTGGGAAGGTTCTAACCTTTAGTCAGTGCTCAATGCAGATCTCAGTTCCTACAAAAATTAACCCACCTCCCAGTGCAGTCTAGATTTTTGTCTTCCAAGCAGAAGTAGTATTATTTGACTTTTACTCTTGTCATGGACTTAGGGCACAATTTACATGTTGGTGACAAGGGAACTCCATCACAACGGCAAAAGAGTTTCCTTCCCGCTAACTTAGTGGTCCTCCCACCAGATTTATCTGCGGGAGGACCTTAAGTTTGGCCACTGTGAAGGCTACTCTGTCTCTGCCATGGCCAAACTTCTCCAACAGCCCTGCAGAGTAAGGGCCGTAGAAGGTTGGCCTGTCATTACACCCACCTAATTTAGATGAGTGGAATGAAAGGTCAGTTTTCACAGCCTGTCACTGCCAGGGAAACCCCAGGCAGCGAGGGGCCATGAAAACTGCTAAATGCTCCTCTTGCCATGGAAGAGGACTCCCATGGTAAGGGGAGCATTGCATTTTTTATGTTCAAAAAGAAAATCCTGTTTTGGGATTTTCTTTTTGAAAATAAAAAGAGAAAACTCTTTGGTACAGGGCTCTGTCCTGCTGACGGAACCCTGCCCCAAACATTAAAATGCATTGATGGGAACCGCCATGACGGTAATGCTTTATAAATGACTACCAACTTGGTGGTCATTTAAAAATCTAAAGGGTGGTCCCTCCACCCCGGTGATTGAGTAATTTACTTTGTCATCCTGGTGGAACCACGGATAATCCGCCCAAATATAAATCAGGCCCTTAGTCACAGCCTAGGAACAAGTGGCAGTGAGGAGTCCAATTTCTGGCACGTTATCTCTCTCATATAATTCAAACAAATACAAGATACTGGATAGTGGAAAGCTGGGAAATCTGGGGATACTGGCAGGTAGCCAGGGCCTAATAACAATGTGCACCACATTTGAATTCAGGTTGGTAACTATTTTTGCATGTATTTCGCTAAGAGCCTTACAGTAGAGGGAGAAGATGCAGAGATTGGTCACTGTGAGGTGGATTGTGACTTCAAAGTCCAAGTATCTGATGGGGTCTAGGATTTTCTGTGTCGGTGAAGGAGATGACTTTTGGCAGCAGCTAATCTAATATTAGCAGGTGCTTGTAGATGGCACAACTCCATCTATTGTAGTGCAAAAATTAGACTTGGTTGAAACCACCATGGACTATAAGAGGAAAAGGCCACGATGGATGCTCCAAAGACAGGAAAGCCATGCAGACCTTATCTCTAATGGATGGAGCCACTTTCTTGTGTTACATAAAGTATGTGATCAACTAGGTCATCTATCACACACCACACAGTTTCCATGCATACTGCAACCACACAACACCCACTCACAGAATGTATTATTGTATTGGGAGACTGAGTATATTCAAACAAGAAAGCCAACACAGACTGCCTGCAGGCCTTACCTACATTTAAATAATTAGATAAAGTAGTATGTTTTGAAACACTCATTCATCTTTGAAACATGAATGTTATAGAACAACACAATCATGCAACATATTGTATTGTTAAACAAGCTGTATGGGATATCCCGTACCAATAGCAATAATTTCTTGCTGAAATTACTGATGTCCTCCAGGATGATATTACTAATTGCTTCCCAAATAAAATATACAACTATGCTATATAATTTGTAAACATAAACCAATAAGAAAATTTGCAATTTGAGTTACATTGATTTCTTACACTTTTTAATGTATTGCTAATTATTTAACCATTTTACAAATGACATGTCAAAGTGATGATTTTGACGTTGTTATAGTTATATATACTTCATTGTTTGTGTGCGTGTGTGCCAATTTGGAGCATTTATATATCTTAATGTACTCTGGCAATCAGTTTTCGTTTTACGTCACTTCATATGAAGCTGGAACAAACGCTACTAATACTACTACTACTATTACTACTACTACTAGTAATAATATTAAAAATAATAGTAATAATAATAATAAAAATTCGAAGCACTATAAATTACAGATGTTACTATTACCCAATGTGATCTTGATTAAGCCCATGCCACAAAGCATTTATGAAGTGTCTCAAATGTGTTTTTATGCAGTGTTCCACTACTTGCGGATTGGGTGCTGTATGGAGAGATGTGTACTGCAGTACCATGAATCATTCCCATTGCCAACATGTTAAAAAACCTGATCCTGCAAGAACATGTCATCTTCGTCCTTGTGCCATTTGGAAAATTGCAAATTGGAGCAAGGTAAGACTAGTTCCTCATCAAGGTAAAATTTAGTTAGCTTGTCTGTTGATGTTACAATAGAGTGAATAACTATCAGGGCAATGGAGCCTATGTATTGTTATGTTGTGTAGCCGGTGCTTAGTAACTGGAAATATTTGTGATCATGGCCCAGTATAAAAATGTGCTGAATTTTTTCTTCATTAGTCGTTATATGATTTGTTTTTTTGTGATGTACATTACATCTTTTCATGTTAATGTTTTCACTTTATGATAATACTCTAACTCTAAGTTGACTTTTATATCTGTTTTCTCTAACTCTAAGTTGACTTTTATATCTGTTTTCACTTTATGATAATACTCTAACTCTAAGTTGACTTTTATATCTAGAGGTTTTTACTTTATTTTTTACCTGTTCTGTTGGTTTCATTGCGCCATGTAATATATATGGAAATACATTGCTCTATTTTTGTATTAACTGATATGAGCAATAATAATAAGCGTGGTAACCGTTATTCACATCTTGAGTCCATCACAATATTTTAGACTGTTACTGGAAAGCCCATTCCTGAGAGATGGAAGATATTGTTTGAAACTACTAGGTGCCCACAATCACCCCCAAACTTTGGGAGAATCGGTTAAGAAATCCTAAACCAAATAAGAGTTATCAAGGATAGTCATGACAAGATACTGAAAGCTGCTGAAATCTCATTCACGTTTAGCGCGTTCCATGCCTGTGTTTACTCACAAAATAAGGAAATTCGGCTGCAAAACTACACACATTACGAACATCATATTGAATTGCCTTGTTTGTCAGGTAAACCTGGGTAATATTCGACAAACCCAGAGAGCTGGCAGAATTTAATAAGATTATCCAATCCCTTCCTGAGGGAGAATCACCCTCCCCAGATGTTTTCTCAGTCCCCTTCTATATATCATCATATAAAGAAATGGCTGATCTATTATTGTACCTGTTTCAGGACTTCACCCAGTCACGCATACCACGGGCCACAGCAACAGACGCCTCAGTTGCTGTCATTTCCAAAGAGGATCAATATCCTTTATTATTGACGAATATCAATAAATTTACAATGTAAAACCCAATCCAAATGACTAGCCAACTGTCTAGTGAAAGTTATACCAGACATCATGCGCTCATCACAAACTGGCTTTATAAGGTGAAAGTACTGCAGTGACAACATAAGAAATAATTATAACATCAAAATTGGATGCCTAACCAGTAGCAGCTATTTCACCGGATGTGAAAAAAATGAGAAGACAAACTGCAATGGGCCTTTTTCGGATCAGTATTGTTAAAGTACGTATTTGGTCATCATTTTACTAAAATGTCGATGTCACTTTATGATTAACATAGTGCGAGAGCAGGAGTGAACAGTCGCGGCTCTTGGTGGGAGTGCTGCGGGGCGGTGGGGCGGGGCGGGGGAGGGGCAGGGTGGGGGGTAGTAAACTCCGGCATACGGCCGAACGGAGGTAAGTACAGAAATAAATAAATAAAACAAATGACATTGCGCGCGCCGCATCGCCATTTGAGCTGACGAGCTTGGGAGCGCCTGCATGCCCTGAGTGGAATGCATACTGTGAAAATTAAGCGGCAGCATGTCCAGCAACCTACGACCTTTTCCCTACTGATGACGGAGGAATCCAGAAACACGTGTCTAGGGATACGCGCTAACAAATTAAGGCATTAGCCTATTATTACTATGAACTTTGTACTGAACTGAAAATGATGCACTACATCGACCAAGATGCCCAGAGGTAATGACGCTGAGACGTGATGACAGTGTGCTCCTACCCCCTTTTACTGTACTTACCTCCGTTCGGCCGTATGCCGGAGTTTACTACCCCCCGCCCCGCCCCACCGCCCCGCAGCACTTTCACCAGGAGCCGCGACTGGGATTGAATGGAATACTGTCTAAAGGCTTTATATTAGAACAAGGAATAAGGCAAGGATATCCCCTCTCAACCTTTTTATTTCCATTAGATATATAACTAATTCCAGCTCACATTAGTACTAGTAAATCTTTGGAGGGAGGTCGAGTGGGTGGCAAAATTACAAAGCAGCAGCTTTAACATATGTGTTTCATAATAAATAAATGCGGCCTATTGCCTTTGATGTAACTTTTATTAAAACAATTAGAACTTTGGCATCTTGCATAGCTCTTCCCAATGAACCAATCAAAACTTGCAGCCTTAATCACTGGCTTGTCATTCTAACCAACTCAGATCTACCTTATGGAGCATGAGTATTCCCACAAGGCAACCCTCAGGCACACAATAATAACATTACGAATATGTACAAAATTACATTTGTCACAACCATAAAAAATCCCTCTTAAAAAGGCCTAATAAGGATTATCACATTGCAAATCTTTTATCCTCAAGGTTTGTTCAAGTGGGTCACCAACACCAAAAATCCTTCCCTACCATGGTAATCCGTGCTATTCCATACATCAAAATGCCATCCTACAAGCTTTGACCGTAGTATATTAACAATCCACTATTTAAAAGCCTGTAGCTTTTAACATATGCTTTTCGCAATAAGTAAGCCAGGCTTACTAGCTTTTAATAAACAGATTAAGCCAATGAAATCTGATATACCTTTTCACAATGAACCAATAGGTCCTTTAGCCTTTTCCATTTCTTGACACGATTACCAACATAGCCCTACTGAAGTGTGCGAATGCTAGCAACCTTCATACATACAGTTATAAAATTACAAATATGTATACATTTACAGTTCAAAAAACAATATGCAACCTCTCTCAAAAGGGCCTAACAAGGATCATCATAATGTAAATGTTGTATCCACAGGGTTTGTCACGGGAGATGATGAACACCAAAACCCTTGCCTCCTATGGTAAGAGATCAGACCTACAGCTTCGGACATAATTTTTACCACTGACAAATCAATCAGGCCTCTACCCCTTACGGTTGGCTTGTCACTATAACCAACTCAGTTCTACTGTAATGAGCATAAGCTTTCCAAAGAGGCAAACATCAGGCACACAGTCACAGAAGTAGAAAAATAAACAATATTATAGTTGATAAAGCAAAATAGTAGGTCTCCTAAAAGGGCCTAACAAGGATTGTCACAGTGCAAATCATCTACCCTTATGGCTTGTCAGAGGGATTAAGCAACACTAAAACTCTTGTATGCTACGTAAACTGTGAGATTCAATGTAACAAAATACCTCTCTGCAGATTTTAATAAAGTAATAACATTCCACCCTTAAATGCCTATTGGCTTTAACATATCCTTTTAATTTTTTTTTTTTTTTTAAACATCTTTATTGGTCTTTTCTTATTTTTTCCCCATCTTACAATATAGGGCAATACATAAACATCTTGAGTATATTTCTAATTTGTGCAAAACATCACATTCATAAACTACGCCGATTACCAGTTTACATTACAGCAAAGTGTCCATGATGTACAACAGCGGTCGCATGTGGTGACAAAAAGGGGGGTTGCCTATGTGCTTCCACGGTCGACATCTCATTTTACTGCTCCGCAGTTGTTCTCTCGTGCGGTACAGTGTAATCAATCTATTTATGCCTAGTGCGTATTATGACAGTATGCTCCGAGAATAGCAATGCATAATTACATCAACAGTTCCATACTGGGGGCATGTATCAAGAGAAGAAGAAAAGAATAGGATATAAGAACTATGAGGAATGCGCCAACATAGCGTACATTATCTAAGTTGCAATGTCTAACAGCGAATTTAAAAGAGGCAACATCATCAATATACAAAATAAGTAATCATGACCTATCAGAAAAGAAACTAGAAGAAAAAAAAAAACAAAAAAAAAAACAATAATATAAACAACAAAGGGCTCATACATCCTATGCATCACAGTGAATTAACTCACCAATGTTGGACTCCGATCTACATGGGTATTGAGGGCCGGTTTCGTTCTGGTGGGTGGGGTTGGGTAGTTAGGGATAGGGGGGGCCTCCCATTTCTGACCAAGGCTATGCAGCGGTGTGCATCAGCTCGTGGTGACTGTCCGCCGATATCTCACCTTCCATGACTCGGGATATTTAACGTATACGTTATATATTAGCTGGTTGGGTGTCGCTATCTTCTCTGCTTCCTGCGTTTTTAAAAACTGCGAGTATTGTGTCCCAGTGCTGCGCAATGTGGTATTTTCGGAGCCCCGCAGTTTCCTCCCTGTGCAATGCTACGCTTTCCTCCTGTGCCCATATGATGAGTGACCTTTCCCAGCTAATCGTCCCTGGGGGACCTACATGTTTCCATCGTTTTGTAATTAAGCGTTTTGCAACTATCAGTCCTAGGTCCCTGTACCGTGAAGTAACTTTGTTTTTTTTGGATCTGACGTAGACTCCTAATATGCAGGTTTCCCATGTAAGCGACAAGGGTGTGTCTGTACAAAGCGCTAGGGCCGAGGCGACGTCCCGCCAATAATTCTGGAGAGAGGCGCAGGACCATAGCATGTGGAGTAGGTCCGAGTCAGGCTGCCGACAGCGCGGGCATTCAGACGTAGAGATGTTAAAGTATCTGTTTATTCTGTCAGGCGAGAGGTACGCCCTCTGTATAATATACGTTTGTATTAATTTGAATTTAGAACTTCTCGGTATGTATGTTGAGCCGGCCAGGATGCTATCCAAATTCCCTGTCAGCCCAGGGTTGACCCCTGTCTGCTTCCCAGCGGGCGCGGAGGGCCAGCATGGGTTGTAGCGTGTGCATGAGCAAGGCCGCCACCAGCCAGTGTACTATGTGAGATCCCGCCCCCATGACGTGCAAATATTGTACTAGTAGATGCGTTGGTGGCTCGGTTGTTATGTCTCCCCAGCTGGCTGATAATGCCCTTGTGAGGGATGTGTGCAGAAGGAATTGCCCTGCAGGTAAGTCAGTGTCTTCCGCCAGCGCCTCAAATGTTAACAGCTGACCATCTCTGTAGAGGTCGCTCAATGTGTCTATGCCGGCTGTGTGCCAATGGTCAAGTGCCATTTCAGATGTGCCCGACTTCCCCCTAGGTGTCCCCAACAGTGGTAATCCCGGGGCATACGGGACTGTCGCGCGGGTAAGGTATAGGCTCCTCCTGTAACATCTATACCCTAAACCCAGATGTAATTGAGGTGGGCGTGGGGGTTTGGCCATCGGATGGAACAAGTGACAAATTTGCGCGTGTCCACGGCTGTTGCATGGTTGCCGTGTCTTCCAGACTGCTACCATTTAGCCACTTCGTTACCCATTGCAGTTGGGCTGCTATGTAATACAGTTCCATGTTGGGGACGGCCAACCCTCCCTGACTGATAGGAGCATATAATTTCCATAGCGCCACCCGGGGCCTTCCTTTGTTCCATATGAAATCTCGGAATAAACGTTCCAGTTCGCGGAAAGTTTTTGTTGGGACATAAACCGGGAGATTCGAGAAGTAATATAATAACTTGGGAAGGACAATCATCTTCAACAATGTGATGCGGCTCATGACAGTCAACGGGAGGGACTTCCAAAAGTGCATTTGGGCCCTAACCGCCGAGATCGCTCTCATTAGATTACCTTCTAGGAAATCAGCAGGCGCCCGGTATATGAATACCCCCAGGTATCGAAAGGTGGTAGGGTACCATGGGACTAATGAGCTATTAATGACCACGTTTGTTTCCGCCGTATTCACACTGAAGGGGTAGACCCCTGATTTGGCCCAGTTAACCCGGAGACCCGACATCTCCTCGAAGGTCTTCAGTATATTCGTTATGGACGCAGGAATGTCTGTAATGTTACGCATGTACAACAATATGTCATCAGCATAGAGAGACACGGCATGCGTTCCATCTCCTAATTGCACACCCCATGCCTCGCTAACACCGTGAAGGAGCTCCGCCAGTGGTTCCATAGCTAGGGAAAAAAGCAGCGGAGACAGCGGGCAGCCCTGGCGTGTCCCTCGCCCCACTCTAATGGGATCAGATATTAACGCGCCCGTGCGGACCCGGACAGTAGGGCGTTGGTATAACAGCTGGACCATACTTAAATAGTGATCGCCAAGTTCATATTTGTTCAGCACCGCCGCCAGGTCTGGCCATTCCAAAGAGTCAAAGGCCTTCTCCAGGTCCAATACCAGGCAACCAGAGTGTGGCCATCGATGTATCGCGTACTGTTGGACCCGAAAAAATCTGCGGAGATTAAGGGAGGTGTTCCTAGTGGGGACAAAACCGTTCTGATCCGGGTGTACCAACGTCTTCACTAGGGGTGAGAGGCGCTTAGCAAGTAGGGACACAAAGATTTTGTAATCAGTGTTAAGAAGCGCTAGAGGACGATAGGAGCCTAGAGACTCAGGGTTTTTGTCCGGCTTGAGGAGAGACACCAAAAGGGCCTCATTTCGCGTAGCAGTGAGCGTGGAATCGTCCAGCGCAGTCTTATACACCTTAAGCAGTTGCGGTACTAATATATATTCATAGGCTTTGTAAAATTCGGTCGGTAGACCATCTGGCCCTGGTGACTTCCCATTGGATAATGAAAATATGCTATCCCGTATTTCCTCTGCTAAGAGAGGATCATTTAATTCCGCTTTTTGTGTACGTGTAGGCTGTGGCAGAGCTATCCCTTCCAGGTAGAGCTGCAGCTCTAGGGACGTGACCTGTGTGCGAGATTTATATAGGCCCTGATAATGTGTCACGAATGCGCTGTGTATATCTCGCTGTGTATACGCTACACCCCCGGCCACCGTGCGCACAGACATGACAGGGGCTGATGTCTCATTTTGCCTTATAAGCCACGTGAGCAGTTTCCCAGCCTTGTCTCCCATATGGTGTGTTCGCGCCGAGTGCGCAGCATAGTTAAGACAGCGCAGGCGCTCCAGTAACCGCGCATGCTTTTCCCTGTGCTTATCAAGCTGCCCACGGGAGCCCTCAGTTGCCGCCCGTTCGCTAGCCGGCAGTTTCCTCTCTAAAATGGTAAGTTCTTTATCTAACTTCGCTCTGATCCCCACTTGTGTGCCCAGACAGTGACCCCGCACCACTACATTGAGGGCATCCCATTCCCACAGTGGTGATGAGGCTGATTTATGCAAGTGTGTCTCTGTAAGAGTGCTATTTGTACCTGGTGTCGTTTTAGGTAGGAGTAGATAAGATATCAACGTGACGGGCTGTGAATGCCTCTCACATTCCAGGTTCCGATCTTAATGGGCGCCATATCCGTTGAAAACCAGCAGCGCAATTGGCCCAGTCACGCCAAGGGGTGAGATGAGTCAGTGCCACACATGTGTAGGTGAATCTAGTGAGTGGCCCATTATGGAGGTCAGTGTCTCTGTGTTGCAGCATATAGTGGATAGTATGGTGAGCAATACAATAATTAACAACGGAAAGAAATAATAGAAAAATAACAATAATTTCGTGTGGGCTAACGTGCAAATGGCAACCGCCTAGCATTGAATTAAATACCAAAAGGGCGAGTATGCAACAGGCAATCGTCCAAACTGTATATGTGAACATCATTCAAACTGCGTCTTGGGGGGGTGTGCTGTGTGCTGTGAGCTATAAGGGACTAGACGAGAGCAGAATCTCCCCGGGGCTCCCCGATAACTAGCTAGTAATGAATCATTTGGTGCTGTGGCCGCCGGGACCAACGTGTAGCCTACTCCGGTGGGGGACAGGGGACACCGTGCATCACAATTTAGAGGTCTAATTCGTTGACTAGCGGGAGGAATGCATTAGTGGCCTATAGTGATAGAGTGAGACTTATATGTGAAGAGTTTCAACATATCCGGCACTTTACATTGATACATATCTTACAACCATATACTTGCGTGTGCGGTCACGGGGTACAGTTGTGTACAGGGCAAAGGCTATATCGGCAATCATCAGGCAATGTCATCAGCGGTCTGGGAAGTGACAGCTGGCAGTTCACAAGAGTCTTGCGTGTTTAGGGGGTCATCTGAGAGTTCATCCGCATCGCTGGCCTGGTCCTGCCGGCTAGAGATAGATGCGCAGTCCTCCGACTGCGTCTCGCTGATACCTGCCACAGCTTGAAGAGCGTCTCGCTGGCCCTGTAGTATTTGATCCGGGTCTGGACCTGTCTTTTGAGAAAGTTGTGTGCGATTCAGTCTGCTCCCTCTGGGACGGTGGCGGCGGGTGGCCCCTCCTTCTGCTGCGCCCCTGGTTCGATCGGGTGGTGGTTCAGTCCTCGAGGGAGTGTACGCATCCAGCCAGTCCCCAGCCTCCTCGGGCGTTGCGAAGAAATGCGTTTTGCCATTTGCCACTACTCGCAGGCGAGCCGGGAACAGTAGGGAGTATTTCAAGTCGTTCTGTCTTAAACGCCTCTTCACCGCCATGTAGGAGTACCTTTGCTTCTGCACTTGAATCGTGTAGTCAGGAAACAACATCACTTTTTGATTGCCTACTTGAATCTCAGGCAATTTCCTGGTTTCCTGTAGGATCATGTCTCTGTCTCTATAGTTTAGCAGTCGGATCAGGAGCGGCCTGGGATTGGACCCTGTTGGCAGTGGTCTTGCTGGTACCCGGTGTGCTCTTTCTACCACAAAATACGGGGAGAGGGATCCGTCCGGCAAAAGGGTGCGCAGCCATGATTCTACGTAAGCGACAGGATTTCTCCCCTCTGTTCCTTCCGGCAACCCCACTACTCGGACATTATTGCGGCGGGCCCAGCCTTCCGCGTCTTCAGCTCTGTCCTCGAGAAAGTCCACTCTGTTGAGGAGTTGCTGTATGTTTTTGTCCGCAGCTGCCACCCGTGGTGACATCTCTGCCGTCGTGGTCTCAAGCACAGCCGTGCGGTCCGCTAGTTTACGATGGTCTGCGTGGAGAAGCGTTAGGTCGATAACCGTTTTGTCAATTTTGTTTTCCAAGGCTGTACGGGTGTGGTTCAGGGTCTCCCCTAGTCTCTGCACTGCTGCCAGGACCGCATCCAATTTGCCGGACATGTCGGCTGAAGATTCCACATCCGCCATTGTGCCCGCTTTAGCTCTCGTTTGCGGGGGTGGGGCCGGTGTGCCAGACAAGTTCGCTTTGACCCTTCTGCCCCGCGACATCTATCCAGATGTGTCTGTATGTCGGGTCGGCGCACCTTAAGTAAGTCTCAGCCTCAGCTGTCGCGTCCCAGGAACCGTCTCTCATGCGCGCCTGCCCAACTGCGCTGTCAGTGTCTCTTCGCGTGATCCAACCAGGGGCTGCTTACCAGCAAGGGCCAGCAATAGGGTTGCGTCCGAACCTCACATCAGGGCCCGTGCCCGGGCAGTGGTAACAATGGGCTGCTTAGTGTCTGTATGGTCGCTGGGTTCTCAGTTCTCCAGTTGCTGGGCTATATCGTGTCGTCTGCCTCCCCTTGATTCCCGTGGGCATTACCAGGAACGTCTCAACGTTTCGCCTCTCCAGCTGGATCTGGGTACTGTCGTGCGTGCCAGCTGTACTATGCTCCCCAGCACTCCAGGCAGAGGCTGCCCCACCAGACCGCACGGACACTCCTCTAGTCCGGGGTCTACTAGGGCTCCAGGCGCGCAGGTGTCCCAACGCAGATGTGGGTCTCCCGTACAGTCTCTCACCACATGAGGCCCCCACTGATCTCGGTTGTGGCTGCCAATAGCAGCCCGGCCCCAGTGCCTCCCCGGATCACGCCCCACATCCTGGGGTCGCCCACTGGAGATCGGGTCAGCGGAAACGCCAGGGATTTCGTGCCGGGACAACGGGCATCCGACAGTGTTCTTCCAGGCGATTGGGCTCCGGCGGGGCAAAGAGCTGCCGCAGCAGGCCAGCCGGCAATGACCACTTGAGTATACGCCACAGTGTGAGGCCCGATGGACGGGCCGATCCCCGGGCTCGTGCGAGCGGCCGCGCCGGCCCCCGCAGCGTCCCGGCGGCCGCAGGAAGGCCCGCAGGTCCCGGTGCTGGTGACCTAGTCCGATCACATCCCTGTCCCCCAGCAGAGTCGACGGGTGAGACCAGCGCCCGTCAGAGCGACTCCCAGTCTCAGTAGAGCAGAGGAGTTATGCCGCAAGTCCCCGACCCGCTCTCCAGGGGCCGTCTGCCGGTGATCGGGTCAGTGTTAATTTCGAAGGTTGCCTGCCAGATCAGCAGGCTCCTGGTGGCGATCTCCCAGGTGCTGGGATTACTGCAGGGCGAAAAACCGCCGCAGCAGGCCAGCCGGCGGCGGTCAGCTGAAAGTGCGCCATAGTCCGAGGCCAGATGGGCGGGGCCAATCCCCGGGCTCACGTATTCGGCCGCGCCAACCTCCGCAGCGTCCCGCCGGCCGCGGGAGAGTCTGCAGGTCTCGGCACGGGTGGCCCGGGCCGATCGCTTCAAAATTTGCATCGGAGCCTGAGGATGGGTTCAGCACCCGCTGTGGTGAAACTCAGCCCCAGCGGTGCAGCATATGCGGAGATATTGAGCCAGTTTGGGGGAGCCTCCGACGGAGCCCTACACAATCACATCCTCCTCCATCCCCAGCGTAGCCACGCCTTAACATATTCTTTTCATAATAATAAGTCAGGCCCTTTGACTTTATTGTAACTTTTCATAATAAACAGATCTATCTTCTAGCCTTAGCCATTGGCTTACCACCATAACCAAAAAAAGCTCTGCTGTATTGAGCATAAGCATTGACACATGGCAACCAGATAAGAATAAACACCATACTTATTCAACTATCTGGGAGAAGGGTCAAACACAATACCTTTGCTTGAAAAAGAGCCTGACTCAAACAGATGAATGAGCGATTGGTTGCTGCTACTTGGAAGCTGAGCATTTATTTTGTGGTAGTACACAGAATTTGGCAAATCAAAACCTGTACTCAATTGAACCAACATCTGGGTGCAGCCCCAGTCCCTCTCTGTAGAATTTTTTTTTTGTGATCACATAAGGTAATGGACAGCTGTGCTGTCAAGCCAGACCTAACATTGCAGCTTAAACTAGTGTACCAAACCTTTCAGGTAGGTAGGCAGATGAATCTGGGAGCAACAAATAAATTATCTTTACAATTGTGTAAATTGTTAAAATATTAAAAGGGCAAAATTAATGTCTTATTGCCACACATTTCTAGTTCATTTTGAACGTTTTGGTTTAATGATATTAAACTAACAACGTTAATATTTGTAAATTTAGCGATTAAACGTTTCATTTCTAGGGCGTTGAGACAGAAAGCGCTGCATCATAAGTAGAATAAATTGCTATGAACAACACATGGAGTGAAACGAATTTCTAATATGTCACCGTCTTTAATATCATATTGTTGAAAGTTATAAAAGTTATCTAATTCAAATATGTGTGGTGCCTAAAATATTTTTCTTACAACACTGGCTCAAAGAGATGAATTAAAAAGGCTTGTTTCTAATGTATCAAATAATTCTTGTACTACAAAAGGCAATTGATCTTCAAGCTAATTAAACTTGAATTTAAATCGGCGTTCTTGTGTTTTCTACACCTGCATATGCATGACAGGCTAATAGGCATGAATATTTTATGGTCATCTGTATTGGACTTAAACAGAATTTTGATCAATTGCTTATTAATGCCTAACGTGGTTAATTCATCTTTCTGTGTTCTAGTAGTGTCTCCAAGGGGGAACAGGACTGTAGAATTGAATTATTGATGTGTTGAATCAGAGCCTGGCTCAGCAGTAAGGAGCACTGCAAATATAATACTGACATTGCCCATTCTTTAAGAAGACAAAGCTCAAGTACTAATTATTTAACAATACAAAATTGAAAATGAAGGGCTAAATTAAGGGAAACACTTCAAGGCGTTTCCCACACAACGCCCTTATCATAGCAAGTTTTGGATTGGATGACCATATTTATGAATGAATTGTGACATAAATTCCCCATTCCGGATGATGTGCAACATTTTGCATTTCTACCCATCAGCAGGTGACAGCTGGATCTCTTTGGGGAGCCCATGGCATTTATGAAACTCTTGCCAGCACTGACATGCCAGGGGCTTCTGTCCACAATTTGACATTTTCCAGAACGCTTTCCCATTGCCAGAGAGTATTCTAACCCCTTAGCCTTCAATCCCTATTGAACAGCAACGACCAATGTTGTCTCCCTTAAACACACATTTCTGCTCCTACATTATTTTATTGGTAACTGGTGAGGCCAAAACTGCATTTTATAAGAAAACGTTTGCCAGGACCGCTCATATTTTGTTTGTTTTCTGTTTTGCACTGCGCTTGTTTTTTCCTTCATCTCCAGCTCTTTTTGCAAGGTTCAGTATTCAGCCAGGGTGAGTAAGTGACAGTGAAGTGACCCACACCCATACAGCACAAATGTCAATCATGTTACCTTAGAGATTGTCTATGAATAACTGAAAAAATAAACGTATTACTTCTGTCACGTCTAAAACATTATGGGGCAGATTTACAATAAACTAACACAGCGCGGTGCAGCAAGACATTTTGCTGTGCCGCGCTGCGTTAGTTTGGAAGCACCGGAATGCGACATATTTACAACAATATGTCGTATCTCTGTGCTTTCCCCTGTGCTGGTGCACAAACTGCTGCCATGTGCCAACGCAGGCACCCTTTCACCATGGTGCAAGGATTCCTGCGTCACGGGGATGATTGTTTATGTGCAGGAAGGGTTCAATCAGAAATGGAGTTTTACAACTTCTATGTGTGCTGCATTAGCACACATGGAATTTGTAAAACGTCTTTATTTAAAGGATTGTTTATGTGCAGGAAGGGACACCTTCTTGTACATAAACAACCATTAGAGGTTATTTCCTCGTTCTACGCATAGAAAGAGGAAAAGAAATGAAGAGAAATGAATACATTTCTCCTCGTTGTGCCTCCCCTGGGGAGGCGTAGCATTCAGACACATTTCCAGATTTACGATTTCTTGTAAATCTGGAAATGTGTATGGTTCCATGGGTGTTGGGTGGGAACACCCACAGCAACACCCATGGAACGCCCCTTTCACGCAGTGATGGCTTTTCCTGTCCTTGTAAATATGGGGCAGAAAAATGTGCTGCAGGTGCGTCCCAAAAAGTGACGCACTGGCAGCGCAATGGGCTTGTAAATCTGCTGCTATGTTTGTAAATAAAACACAAACCACTATTTATTGTTTGTTTACCGTTCATTAATAAGATGACCTGATGGCATTTCAAACTGTATGGCTTGAAGAATTCTTCTGTCTTTTATTCATAGTGTTCTGTCAACTGTGGAGGCGGTTTTAAGATGCGGGAGGTTCAGTGCAGTGACGCTTATGAGAAAAGGTTTCTGAGACCTTTTCACTGCCAGATTCTTGGACCCAAACCGGCGCACCGCAAACGTTGCAAACTCGAGGCCTGTCTGCAGTGGGTTACTACACCCTGGGATGAGGTACGGTTATTATCTGTCGATCACGGGTAAATAATTAGAAATTCCACAGTTTTTGCCATAGTCATTGCATTTAAATGATGTCATTAAACATGATTTGTTTTTTCCTCACTGTACGTTCCAGCGTTGAAAATTGGGCCTGATTGTGCAACATGATCACAGTTCACATCCATCCAGGTGAAAAGGTCACATTAGCGGGCTAGATTTATGAGCAATATTCAACAAATGTAGCAATATACAAACCCACCCTCACACACCTACCAATCCCATCCTTAAATATTCCTGGAGGCCAGCCTGTGACCAATCACCTCCAAGAAACATGTATCTTAAGTCTAGATCCATCCCCACATCCTGTCATATTAGTTCCTTTTTGACCCCCCCTCCCTAGACACCTTGAGTTTGACCATCTTGCCCCTCCCAGAGCCGAGATTATACCTTTTTTTGCCCCCCTCGCCCGCTCCCACGATTTGGATTTTCCCTTCTAGGTGTGATTCAACAGTGGACCATCTTTCAGCAGCTGCTCTCTTAGTGCTACCAGGAAAACCCTGAACAGGTGTTTTCCTGTCCCTATCTCAAACACTAAACCAACAAAACCATAAGCCAAAAATCCCACAATTCTTTCCCGAGCACTCTTCCCCAAAGTCTAGCAAGTAATACTCGTTAATGGGAGGAGAAGGGCATCTGCCTAAAAAGCTATCCCTGTCATTTGATGTCTGTTAAAGCAAACCAAAACCGTTCACGGTGCAAAAGCCCATCTTTCACGATTAACCTGGCCCCCCTTCACCCTCCACCATACCCGCCAAGGCACCAACTCTGCCCTTAAAATATTAGTGCCCATATTTTTATTTTCAGTTGCTCAGTCTTCATGGCCTTAAGAAGACCTATACAGGAAAACGGCACTAAACCCTTCCCCCACGTATAGAACCAACAGGTTCAGACTGAAATAGTTCAGCTAACAATGATAGAAGATGGGGCGTGGCCAAGCCGCCGACCGTAATGGCCGCGTAGGCTTGGAGCTCCGCCGTACCACCTCGGCGTCCGACCTCTTGAGCGGCGCCTCCCGCAGCAGTGTGGCGGGCGATGGTGTGTGAGGAGTGGTGAGGGGCAGCCAGCGACTAGCGCAACCCTGAAGGAGCTCGCAGATTGCGCCAGTACCGATGCGATGGGCCCGTGAGGGGAGAGGCCTACCGCCATGTGAGAAGCCGGGGGCTCAATTTCATCGGAGCTGCCGGGCGCTCCAGACAGGCCGGGAGGAGCACACCGCTGGGCCGGCGTGCCGTGACTGAAGAGACTGGGCAGCAAAGAGGTAAGCGGTGGGGGCACTCAGCATACTTGCCACAAGACCAGTGAGCCCCACAGATGCTCCCCCAGAGGCCCCGTGGTGACAGTGGCCACGGGAGAGCCTGGGGGCCGGTCAGCGGGCCGGGAGCTCTGGGGCCACATTAGAGCCCCCTCGCTGCCGCACCTCACACTTGTCTGAATGGGCATCCAAGGGCTGCTGGCTGCTACCCCACCTTAGCCCTATAGCCGGATACCGAAACAGGGGCACAGATGGTGACATAAGCAATTACCAAGCTCGGGACACATCTAAGAGATGGCGCAAATACTGGCCGAGCCACTGTGACTGTAGGGGAGTAATTGGAGCCCGGAACCGCAGTGCAGTTGGCGATAATCTTTCCGCACAAGTGCACAACTTGTCGCCCGGGCTTGGGGCATGGTCCGGAGGGACCCAAAACAAAGTAAGCTCACTTTCAAACCACAGGCCCGCTGCGCGGAAACACAGCAAGTCAGCATGGCGGAGGGAGGCGGTACACAAGCGTCTGCGGTGGCTGGGTCCGACACCATGTTGATGGACTAAGGGCGGGCTTCAAGGCACTGGACACCTTCTTCGATGCCCTAGATAAGAGGCTTGACACCATGGGCACTAGGCTTGACCAGCAGGAAGGGCGCCTAACAATGGCAGAGGGCAGGATCTCTGACTTGGAGGATGGAACACGCCCAAACCGCCAAAAAGCTTGAGCGTATGGAGAGAGTTCTTAAGCCCATCGCCATCAAGAATGAAGATTTGGAGGTGCGGGGCGGCGCAACAACATACGGGTGGTAGGAATACCCGAGTCCACCAACACTGGACGGCTGGATGGGTTCATGGAGATGCTGTTAATCGACCTCTTTGGACGGGAGTCCTTTACATCTACCTTTGTTCTAGAACGTGCGCACCGCACCCTTGGACCGCACCCAAACCCAGGTTGCCCCCGAAGACCAATCATAGCCCGCCTGTTGAATTTTAAAGATCGGGTCACAGCATTGAGGATGGCTCGAGAAAAGGGCACCCTAGAGTGGCAGGGGTCATCCATATCCCTATATCCAGACTTTACCGCCATGGTGCAGGAAGCCAGGTGGAAGTATACGGGGGCGAAAGCGAGCCTCCGCAAGCTAGGACTGAGTTATGGGATGCTGTATCCTGCCCGTTTGAAGGTGGACGTGGATGGCCGTTCACGTGTGTTTGACTCCCCACACGATGCCCAGGAATTTTGTCAGGCATACTCCAAACCAGGGCGGCAGCGGGGAACACCCTCCCCGCAACACTCTCAGAACATTCTGGACTCAGGGTGGAAGCGCGGACCTCTTCACCGTTAGTTAAAATGAACATGCCTTCATCCGGAACAGAGGCAGTTCAGTCCTGCTGCAGTGGTTTTTGTTTTTCTCCTTCACCTTCGTGATAATGCTGCGGTGGCTGCCGCTCGAGGTGGACCATGTTACATCCAATCAGGCACTATGGCGTCAACAGAACCGGGGTAATGGTGTGGCGTTGCCACCCCCCCAGTGCAGATGCACTTATTATGTTCGTCACAGCAATGTAGAATGCTTTTTTCTCATGTATGTTTGACTTTGATAATTGTGGGTTGGGTTTTTCCCCTGAAGTTTGGTGCGGGGGATGGGAGGATGAAGGGGGTTTATGGGGTCTTCAAACGAAACTTTGAAATATGGTTCTTTTGTATTTTTCTTTGCAGTGCAGCAGTGACTATACAGATACAGGCAATTCATGTTATACTGTTCTAGATTATGGTTAGCAGGGTACAATCAGAAGCAAATGTCGTAATGATGTCCTGGAATGTAAGGGGCCTCAATAACACCTGTAAATGTAAACAAGTAACTAATTACCTGCAACGACACCAGGTGGACATTGCCTTCATGCAGGAGACACATTTGGCCCCCTCAGCCCAGTCCAACCTGGCGGCCAATTGGGGAGCACATAGATATTTTGCAGGCTTCAGTTCCTATGCGAGAGGGGTTGCAATACTGATTGATAGACGGGTGCCCTTTAGGGAGGTGGCGGTGTATAGAGATGTAGGTGGGCGTTTTTTACTTGTCAAGGGATGCTTATTAGAATACTCAGTACTGCTTGTGAATGTATATGCACCAAATATCGATGATCCCGACTTCTTCAACTCCAATCATGCACATATTGAACACATGAGGAGGACCAGATTTGCTTGGGTGGGGACCTCAACCTACTTCTTGATATATCAAGAGATAGCGCTGTTACCACTAAGGACACTATGTGGAAATGTGTAATATTTTATGTTAGCATAAGCTACAGTCATTTTGGCTGTGGTGTCCATTTGTTAGCTTTGTAATTCTTTCATTCTCTGCTCCTCGTTTTTTTCCCTGCCTGTGCTGTCTATTTTAGTGACTTCCTGACTCAGCTAAAACAATGTATGTGCTGCGGGTTTCGTAAGCTGCCAGTGCACCTGGTCTTGAATGTAACTGTCGACCATTTACCACTGCGATAAGCATTTCTGCTCCTCCCTCCCACTTTGCTGACCAAGTGGTTATTCATCTGCCCTTGTTTGCCGATAGTTATTCCTATGTTTAAACTTGTTCCTTTTTCTGTTATGTGCTTACGTTGCAACAAAGTCTGTATAAAAGGACACTGGTTTGTTAAGCCAGTGTGCCACCTCCTGCAACACTTGAGAGTGTTGTTGGACGTGGTTCCACTCATGAGAAGTTAATAAAATTGTGATTTTGAATTCCAGCTTCAGTGTTGATCTCTATTTTGTTGGTTTTTGAACCCGTGGACAAGAGGGTGACCCTGCACCAGTGTACCCCTAAAAAGGTAAATTTCCACAATTGGCGCCCGACTCGTGGGGCCCCATTGGAGATGCGGTCGTCCGAAGGAGTGGTCTTGATGGAAAATTGAAATCTTACTGAGGAAGCGCACTGCACGAGGAGGCCTTTGTCTTTGCAGGCCGACGTGAATTTTCCGGTTTTCCCGATTTGACCCTCCAGGTGATGGCCGGTCTCAACTGGGGTTTTCTTTGGCGTATTTTTTGCAGTGACCATTAGGTCGACCAGAGATCAGCAGGTGGGAGTTGAAGACTTCTGTTTGGTAAGGTCACTGAAGTGGCACTTTTGATTTGCTTGGCCAAGATTTTGGTTTGGTATTTTATTCTTTTTTTGGAAAAAGTGAAGGCAGGTAATGTGGGGATTTTTCTCCTTATGATATTTGTTTGAATGGGTATACTTGGAAGAACATGCCTGCATTTAGTAAAATTCGTACGTGGTGATACGGAGCGCTCTTGAGTGTTCCGCCAGGCCAATTGGTAATTCGGGCTCTTCTTGCAAAGGCTTGGGGGTTTTACCCTATTTTGCTTTGGGTGGGTCTGCGGACCCCTGTAATAGGCATGCCTTCTGGAATAAGTATGATTTGGTAAAGACACAGAGTGTTTGCGAGCACTCTGCCAGACCAACTGGTAATTCGGCGTATTTTGGAAAAGGTCTGGGGCTAGAGCCTGTCTTCTTGAACATGGAACAGTCTTTGGGCTGTTTACTTGTCTTGCTGCAGTCTCTGGACTGCTTTTGAGAGCTCTTTTGTTTGTAAATATGATTTACAATTGGTTTGGTTTGAGTGCAGTCTGTGGGCTGCCTTTTGTTTTTGTCCTGGTGTTGATTTGTGGTTTGATTGTGTGTTTAAGTGTCTATGAGGTTTGTGGACTGACACCGGTGGTGATGCTTGTGAAGTACTTGTTTGAGTGAGTAGTGACTGTGCTCTTTGTGTAAGGATGGCTTGCCTCAGCAAGCTGTGTTGTGTGTTATGAGTGTGTGGACCCTTCTTGAAAATGTCTGGAATGAGCTCAATTTGGTTTGTTGTCGTCATTGTGTTCTGCAGATGCCATTGGAAGAATTACACTTTAAATTTCGAAGAATGAATAAATAATAATACATAAATGAAAATATGGTTTGATCAGAAATACTAGTAACAATCTACATTCGTTTTGACATAGGAACTTTTGAAAAATGTAAAGAAGAGTGCGCGTTTAAATTACACAGTGCTGTGTATCTCTGTGCTTAAAAAGACACGTATTTTAAAAGTGCATGTAGGAATGTGCTCTCCCCCTCTATGAAAAAGGAGGGGGGAGAGAGCAGAGCGGACGAAGGAGGGTTTGTTTCTGGCAGGCTTGCTCTGGCACTTCGACCTTGGAAGACATTCTGAAGGAGGGGGCCAGAGCGTAGAGAGAGAGGGGAGGCTCTGCTTATTATTTTTGGCAGACCAGGCAGGTTCTATGAAGCCATAAGAGAGAAGGAGGGGCAGCATCATCTGTGGGCCATGTGCAGCTTCTGACACAATGATTGGGACCTTGTACTTTTCACAGAAACTTGGTTGCGAAATAGTTCCAACCCTGATATTATGTTGGCCATTCCTGCTGGCTACAAAATTAGAACGGTTAATAGAGCTGGCAATAGACTAGGGGGTGGACTGGCAGTGATTACAAGAGATAACTGGGAGATTTCATACAAAAAAATTGATTTAACAGGTCTCTTAGAAGCTATGTCATTCAGTATTAAAATCTCCCCTACCTGCTCCATTGCGGGAGTACTAGTATATCGCCCCCGACTCCAAACCTGCTGAACTTTTGAAGCTATATGATGTTATCGCAGATCTCTCACTGAAATATGTGAACTTTATAGTCCTTGGTGACTTTAATGTACATATGGACAATGAGCATTGCCCCATGGCCTCTCAGCTTACAGATACACTAAAAGGTCTCCTTGCCTACACATGTAGCTGGCCACATGTTGGAACTTATTTTCACCAACATCCCGACTTTAACAACCGGAGACCCTCTTCCCCTTGTCTGGTCAGACCATAGTCTTGTACCATTCAAACTGGCTATGACCAAATATACTAGTCGTACGAAAACGGTCTATGAGGACAGGAGGAATTGGAGGCAAGTTACATCTGAAGCTATAAAACCCGTACTATTAAACACCCCCATACCACTGTCCGGTGATCCTAACAGTGATGCTACTATCTTCAACCATTGGGTCACATCATCCCTTGACTTCATAGCTCCCATAAAAACTAGGAAACTGACTAGAAATAAGCCTACGGCTCCTTGGTTCACACCTGAACTCCGTCTAGTGAAAAGTCTCTGCAAGAAACTTGAGCGGATTTGGCGGAAAACCTACAATTTAGAGACAAAAATCCTACAGAACAGCATTAAAAACTTTCATAGACAAAAGCGTAAAGCTATAAGGGACTACACCGCCAAACAAATTAAATCTTCAAATCACTCTGCCAAAGCAATCTTTAAGATTGTTAAAGATTTTACTAAACCAGATTCGATGCAAAGTAACATTGTACCCTCCGCTACATTATGTGAAGACCTTTCAGCGTTTTTCAAGAGAAAATTCAAACCATCTATTCATCATTTTCCCCTAGGGAACTATCTATTGCACCTCTGTCCCGTGCTTGCCCTCCTAATACCTGGTCAAATTTTAGACCCTTAAGTCCCGAAGTCTCTTTGACTTTGCTGGAAAAAACAAAATCAGGATCTCCATTAGACCCTTGTCCAGCAAGGTATTTTAAACTCTTGGCCCCACTACTTAACCCCAATCTAAATTGGATTTGGAATTCTTCCCTGGAAACAGGCATTTACCCTTCTGCCTGGAAAACTGCACTCGTTCAACCCATTCTTAAAAAAGAGGATGCAGATCCGGCGGATCTGAAAAACTTTAGGACCATCTCCCTCCTACCGGCACCTGCAAAAATCTTGGAGAAGGTAGTGCAGATACAGCTTTCTGAATTCCTGGAATCCAACAAACTTCTCCACGATTCACAATCGGGATTCAGGTCAGGATATAGCACTGAGACAGCACTGTTAGAAGTAGCTGAAACTGTCCGGGAGACCTTGGACATTGGGCACTGTGCAATGCTTGTGCTGTTAGATTTGTCTGCAGCATTTGACACTGTGTCACACAAGATCCTTTTGGATAGACTAAGACAACTGGGAGTCTCAGGGACCACTCTGTCTTGGTTTAGTTCCTTTTTAGAAGATCGATCCCAGAAAAATTTGCTGCACCCTTTTATCTCGTCCCCACGTCCTATAGTCTGTGGAGTTCCCCAGGGCTCGGCCTTGAGCCCGGCCCTATTTAACATTTATCTCGCCCCTCTAGCCTCACTGATTGAACAGCATGGTGTAAGTGTCATCTCATACGCTGATGACACTCAGCTGGTGTTCTCCTTCAGGGAACACACCGAGGCAGCTTTCACTAATTTTAAACAATGCCTGATTAACATCTCTGCCTGGATGACTGACAACTGTCTAAGACTTAACACGGATAAAACCGAGGTTCTATTTTTTAACCAGCCATCCCCACCACCATCGGATCTATGGTGGCCATCTGAGCTCAACCCTCCCCTCAGCCGGTGTCCTCTGCTAGAAATTTGGGTTTTAAGTTTGACTCTGCCCTTTCATGCAAGACTCAGGTAAACCGGTCTCGTCCTCATGTTTCTGGAAAATGAAGTCCATACGAAGATTTCTCCACCTGTTGCCCATGGAATGTAGAAAAACAGTGGTCCATGCACTCATTACCTCACAGCTAGACTACGCAAATAGTTTGTACTCGGGTCAGTCAGACTACCTGATCAGGAAGTTGCAGACTATACAAAATGCAGCCGCTAGGCTCATTAGAAATATCCCGATACAACACCATATTTCCCCCCATCTGAGGAGCCTGCACTGGCTACCAGTAAAGAGGAGGATAGAATTCAAGGCTTTGACCCTAGCATACAGAGCAACAAGAGAAACGGGCCCACAATACCTCAGGAAAAGACTCCGCAAATATCTCCAGACAAGAAGCTTGAGATCCAATCATCAAGGACTCCTAGTAATTCCCCGCTTTGCAAAAGCGACGTTTGGTGGCCGGTCGTTCACAGTCAGAACCACTCGGCTGTGGAATTCCTTACCGGAACATCTTAGGAAGGCTAATTCTGAATCTGTTTTTCGTAAACTTCTAAAAACCTGGCTTTTTGACCTTCCCTAAGCTTCTGTAGCCTGTGGCAACTTGCTTTTATTTTTTGTATCCGTTAGCGCCGGGACACCTCCGTTGGAGGTAGCTGTGCGCTCTACAAGCTCCAAATTAAATTAAATTAAATTAAATTAAAGCAGCTCTGCCATGCATACAGAATAATGGTTTCAATTTAAGGTTGCTGTGCCAGGGCCAGATGAGGAGGAAATAAAATAAAGTTTGCATTAATGCGCCATCATGTTAAACAGCACAATAGCTAAAGGAATTGGTAGTTGGTCATTGGATTAATGTTTTCTAGTTAGCTCAATGTGCTTGTACAGCACAATTTATAAAGTGGTACAGTCCAATAGTATTGGACATGGCCTCCTTGGTGTGGTTTCCCCTAGCTATTTACCTTCTACAAGTCTGTCCATGCCCAGCTGCCAAAGGGGGTAAGTATTGTCGACAGGAGGTCACCTGCTTAGGTTACCTACTGTCGAAGAGGGGTAGGAGACTAGCTCCTGGGCAAATTAAGGGTAAGCAAAATTAAGTAACACACTGTGTTTTTTGGTTTTTGTGCTTGGTATATGTATTATTGTGTCCTTTTTTCTTGGTTTATGTGCCTATTATGTGTATTATTGTGAGCTATTCTGCGTGGAAAGTACGCAGGGCAGCCTGTTCTTGTGTACTCTCTCTCTCTCTCGCCTGCCTGAGCTGTCTAGGAATGGCCATGAGACAATCGGTTGGGCTCGCTTTAGTCATTCATTTCACAGGATGCTGTGAATATGTTCTTGGATAAATAGAGACAAAGTACCTCACCAGTGCACGTCTAATTGGCTATTAAGTAATACTGTTTGAACAAATTGTTAGAATTAACAAAATGAATAGATAAATACGCCATGTTACTACCCCTCCTTTCTGTAAACTGATGAAATTGGAATTGGATAAGGATGAAAGGATGGGTAGAATAGACTGATGTTCCCTTATTTGACCTTTAAGGGGAACTATATGTTGGTGGTTTTTGTTCCAAATTCCCAGGTGGCAACACCATTATTGTTTATGTTATTTCAGCACTACATAAGTCGCAGAGGCATCACGAGTCCCTCATCAGTTAGTCTATGTAATCGAGCTGACAGCCCTTGCTAGAGCTGGTGAATAGGTTTCCCCCCCTGAATATGATGTTACATGACCCGGATCGTGAAAAGTATGATGCATATGGTTCACAATGCTAGGAAAGATGCCCATATGCCCTTAGCACACATTTTTAAGAACAAAATGTTCTTTGCTTGTTTTCTTGTCTGCCACAAACAAGTTCTGCTGGAAAATTCATGTACCTACTAGGTTATGTTTAATTTATCAGTTATTCATGTAATATGGATCTCTGTTACATTCACAGTTTTAGAGTTTCCCGCTACACCTATAATATGAGAGCATGGTCATAAGCGCAAAACATAGCTGTTCTTATGCAAGGAAAATAATTTTAGAGGTGTCTGCAGTTTTGCACAATAGTGAAGGTTCACAAAGTAGAAGCTGTATCGTGATTTCTATGACTTATTAAGTACAAGTTTGTTAAAAAGAATAGTTGTTTTGAAATTCCTTTTTTTTAGATTCTTCAGATGAATAATATAGGGGCGTTTCTGAAATTGAATATCCTCTTTTGATTGATTATTTGTATGTTGTGTCTAAAGGTTTCCGTTCTGTTCACTAACAGTTATCTGCCCTATAACCATTGCCAGAGGGGCCAGGATATCAGATCTAATTTGGAGCCGAGGTGAAGGGACCCAACACAGGTGTTGCTGGCCACTATAACAGCGGTGAAGGTAGAAGGCTGGAAGAAACGTGTACCCCTACCACTGTCGGATAATTCTTGGGTGAAAGACGGGGTCACAAATCAGGACGGAGAGCTGATTCCTTGCTTTGTTCCTTTTTTTGATGCCTGGCTAAGAGAGGCACAGACCGATAACAAGAGCAAGGAGGTTTTGCCTGAGGGGACCCCCTCTGAAACAAGGGTTGCTTCAGATACTCCAGTTTCTGTGCATCAGGCCTCTGAGTCCCGGTCCCTAAGTGAATGCAAGTCTGCACCTTTGTTTGCTGATAAGGAAGAGCCTGGGCACACTAGGTATAATCTGCGGCCCCGATGAAAGAGCAGTGCGCCAGCAGGGCAACACAGGAGTTAGGGAAGGACTAGAGTGTAGGGTACAGGTGCTGTGTCTCTTGTGCCTGTTAGATTAGAGTGAAAAATACTGGTGCACTGCCTGAGACACTGGACAGGATCATTGAGGGTGATTGCCCTATCCTGAAAGAAAGACTTTTTCCTTAAGCCTGGGCCACGATTGTTTTTCTGGGTTGCAAGTTGTGCAGCTCCACCGTGGGAGAGTCAATACTTGATGAACGATAAGAGCCTGCCTGTGAGGCTCAGACGGACACAGGGAAAAGAATCCCCTCTGGCTGGTTGTACAGTGGCTTCAATTCCCCAAGTATATATTTTTTTGTTAGTAATGAACCCCTTTGGTCGTCCCATTTTTGAGGAGGAGCAGCCCTTTGCGGCTCCTCATCCTAATTCCTATGGCCCCGTTTGGTCCTCCTGGTCTCCCAAAACAAAGATTTTTTTTGTGATAATTATTGTGCTCGCTTTAATATCCGTATTTGGAATACTGTTTTTTCTGCAAGAAAAATATCTTGTGCACACTTTGATAAGTACTACTCCGCCCCCCCCCCTGAACATATCATTGGTACTCTAGCCCTCATAAAGAAGAACACCGGAAGGTCTATCAAGATAATGTTTTTATTTAGACATTGCATCAGACATGTGCTGTTGGCTATTTCCAAACTGCATAAGATAGCCACTGAAATCCATCAGGATTCAGTAACATGGACTTGGACTGGATGGCTATGGAATGTATTTACTGTATGGGGATGGAAAGTATTAACAGCTCTATGTATATTTTTTGCGATTCTCTTCACTTGTTGCCTATGTATTCAATGCGGCCCAATGCTCTGTTCCCTCTGTATTTCTACTTGTACTACTTGTTTGCCATCAAAAACGAAGGTCCAAAATGTAAATGATCATTTAGCAATGGAACAGGAAATTAATGAGCTAATGTTAATAGACACCCATGATGATAATCGTACCCTTTTAAAGCATAAGAAAATGTCTTCAGTTTATGCTAAAAGGGTCGTCTGTGGAAATGTGTAATATTTTATGTTAGCATAAGCTACAGTCATTTTGGCTGTGGTGTCCATTTGTTAGCTTTGTAATTCTTTCGTTCTCTGCTCCTCGTCTTTTTCCCTGCCTGTGCTGTCTATTTTAGTGACTTCCTGACTCAGCTAAAACAATGTATGTGCTGCGGGTTTCGTAAGCTGCCAGTGCACCTGGTCTTGAATGTAACTGTCGACCATTTACCACTGCCATAAGCATTTCTGCTCCTCCCTCCCACTTTGCTGACCAAGTGGTTATTCATCTGCCCTTGTTTGCCGATAGTTATTCCTATGTTTAAACTTGTTCCTTTTTCTGTTATGTGCTTACGTTGCAACAAAGTCTGTATAAAAGGACACTGGTTTGTTAAGCCAGTGTGCCACCTCCTGCAACACTTGAGAGTGTTGTTGGACGTGGTTCCACTCATGAGAAGTTAATAACATTGTTATTTTGAATTCCAGCTTCAGTGTTGATCTCTATTTTGTTGGTTTTTGAACCCGTGGACAAGAGGGTGACCCTGCACCAGTGTACAGCTAGGCGCTCACTGTCAGACATTAGGGAGGCATATGGGTTGGTGGACGCATGGAGATACCACTGCCCTAGTCAAGATGGGTACACCCACTACTCTGCCCTGCACAACACATGGACCCGGTTAGATTACTGGCTTCTCACCGCAGGGGCGGCCCTGTGGATCAGCACCATTAGCCATCTCCCCCGCACACTGTCGGACCACTCTCCCGTTCTGATGCAGTTGAGAATCCCGAATGCAGGGGGTGTTGAAAGACCGTGGAGATTCCCGGACATGGCCCTCAGGAATGCAGTATTTGAGAATGAACACCGCGAAGCGATATTGGAGCTCTTTGTGCTCAATGTTGGCACTGTAAGCTCGAAGGCCACCTTATGGGAGGCGTTTAAGGCGTATACTAGAGGAATGTGCATCTCCAAGAGCGCTGGAGTACTTAGAGATTTACGCCGCATGCTGACACAACTAGAAGCGCAATTGACGGAAATTGATAGGAGCGACTCATCCCTTTTACAGCTCCCCAGTTTACAACGCCATGCATCCCTGATGGCAGAGTTTTGTGAGGCGGCAGAGCGGGAGGCACATTACCTGGGCACATATACAGTGGCAAGGCGCTTTGGGGAGGGGGAACGGCCAGGTAGAACCCTTGCTAGATTGATGCAACAAACCCGCAAGCCGACTTTTATAGCTGAGCTACATGGACAGGAGGGCACGCGGATCACCGGCAACGTAGGCATCCTAGAGGAGGTCCTCAACTACTACGATAATTTATATACGTCTAGAATGGCGGGGGACCCAATGATGTATAGGGATTATCTGGATGAGATCTCCCTGACCTGGCTTGAAAAAGCGCATCAGGAATTTCTGGCCGAACCTTTTACTGAAGACGAGGAAATTGAAGCCATTGATGCACTGGATGGCTCCAAGGCCCCGGGGCTTGATGGGTACACAGGATGCTTCTATAAGAAATTCAAAACAATCCTTGCCCCTTACCTCATAGATGTGTATCAGGAGGCGGTGGAGTCAGGAGTGCTTCCCCCTACACTGAGGGAGGCAGTTATAATACTTCTTCCCAAACCCAGGAAAGACCCACACAAATGTGGCTCGTATAGACCTGTCTCATTCTTAAATTTCGACAACAAGATTCTAGCCAAGATATTGGCAACGCGGCTTGCCCTGAGCATTGATCAAATGATCTCACCCGCCCAGTCGGGATTTATTCCACATAAGTCAATTGCCCTTCACCTCCGAACATTATTCGCTACACTGCACAGAATATCACCTTCAGTCCCGGCGGCGGCCGTTCTGCTTGATGCGGAGAAGGCATTCGACTCTCTTGAGTGGCCCTTTTTCTATGCTACACTGGGTTGCCTAGGGGTGCCGGAGCGGTTCCTAGCGGTTGTCAGGCTACTATACTCAACCCCCACGGCGCGTATCCACCTCAATGGCACTTTAACATCTGCATTTCACCTATTACGGGGAACGCAGCAGGGGTGCCCACTCTCCCCCCTGTTGTTTGTCTTGGCACTGGATCCACTGGTGCAACATCTGCAGGAAAGACACAGCCAATGGGGCCTGCAGTTTAACACTGGTCCACTTCTCCTTACTTTGTATGCAGACAACATCATACTCTATGTGCACCACCCAGACGACAACCTTGCGCCACTCCTTCGTGAGATAACCAGGTATGGCGCCCTGTCGGGCCTCTGCATTAACTGGGAAAAGTCAGAGGTCTTTCCATTGACCAGTGAACCATGTGACTGTACTGCGGAGTATCCGCTGGTGTGGTGCGAGGACTCCGTTAAGTACCTTGGTAGCCACATACATAGAGATGTGGACCGCATCCTGCAGCTAAATTACGGCCCGGTGATGAAGAGGTTGGGACGCAACATCGAGCGCTGGTTGACATTGCCTCTGTCCATGGTGGGGAGAATAGCCATAGCTAAAATGGTGGTGCTCCCACAATTTTTGTACCTATTTCAAAATATTCCCATCCCACTATACAAGAGTTTCTTCTCCACGCTACGGACACATCTGATTCGGCTGGTATGGGGAGGTAAACAACCACGGGTTAGCTGGGACACCCGAATGTTGCCATACGAGAGAGGAGGGTTTGGGGTGCCAAATTTACGCATTGACTACTTGGTAGCACAGGCTAGCTTTGCCAGGCATTGGTACCACGCGGATGCCAGGATTCCCTATTTCAGGCCAGAGGCCGATTTGGCGCTCCCTGCGTCACTTAATACATTATTACCTGTCGGGTTCCCGCAGGACCCGCAAGATATCCAAACACTCTCCACAACGAGCTGGGCTTGGCACCGATTACGCAAAATAATTGGTTCCAGCCTCCTATACTCCGCCACGCTTCCACTGGCGGGCAATGGCTGGATACCCATCCTGCAAGAGACGCTGGTAAAACGGACACTGGCAAAATTTCATCTGAAAACATTCGGAGACCTATTCCCTAATGGCCATATCTTCTTGCGCACAGAAGATCCCCGTTTCCGTGGGGCCACGGTAATGGATCACTTCGTACTGCAGGGACTGCAGAGGGCATTGAGGGCCAGCGTTTTTAGTTACCCGCTTGAACCTCTCGATTTCGCCCGCTGACATGCGTCATCAAAGACACTAGTGGGAGTCACCTTATGTCCAGACTGTACAGGGCTGCTGTGTCTATGCTGCCTAGTCGGGACGCTGGGGTGCGGGCGGCATGGGAGCGTGACCTGGGCCATCCCATATCCGACTCACAGTGGAGTCGTTGTTGCACGCCAATACGCAGAGTCTCCCCCAACCACTGGCATAAGCTGTTGCATTTTAAATTCCTTTGGAGGGCCTACATGTCGCCAAACACGCTACACCGTATTGACCCGTCCCGTCCACACTTCTGCCCCAGATGCAGCTCCCCGGAAGAAGGCTTTGCACACATTACATGGACATGTGACAAAATAGCAGGATATTGGAGGGTAATCTTTGGGGAAATCTCCCGTATGATACAAATAGAGCTTGCACCCACGCCAATGTTGGAACTTATGGGGTACATACATGACCTCCCCAAATCCAGGCGCCGGTTTGTAGCCATTGCGCTCCTCATTGCCAAAACAGAAGTAGCCCTCAATTGGGGCAGCAAACACACGCCCTCGCTGAAGACATGGCTGCGCAGCATGGCCTATTGCAACATGAACAGCGATACTTATGCGTCAATACAGCCCCTGGCCACTCGGCCCCTTGGCATATGGAAGCCATTCCATGATTATTTACTGACTACACAGAATGCTGGTGGCACACCGCCACCACAACAACATACTCCTATGGGCACCGGGACGAATAGGGGAACATCCGGGTCCACTGGGCAGACACCAACATCATAGTGTTTGTACACATGTGTCCTCCTCCACTTTATCAGGATTGTTGTAATACTTTTTTTTGTCAACTCTTTTTATTGAAAACAAGGTATGACGATCAAGACGAATACAATATTAGCATAGTATGTCAACATGATTGTGGTACAGGGGTTACACATGGAAGAGAGGCAATAAAACAACAGTCCAAGAGTCACAGTTAGAGCGTATTAAGGTCTTGTGTTACCATTGTGTCTCTCACCCTCGGGGGCTCACATATACCACCCCTGAAGGTATTCCAATTGTCCCATATCTGAGTCCACTTGACAGGGCACCCCCTAGCTTCATATATGGTTCTTTCTGTAGCCATACACCAGTCCATATCTGTACTCCAATCCCCAATGGTTGGCGGAGTCAGGGCCTTCCACAGTCTCGCAATATTGCGCTTTGCCACCATCAATCCCAAGGTTACCCATATTCGCTCTTTGGAGTTGAGGTCAGTAGGGCCCAAGCATTTAGGATAACTAGCTTAATATTGCAATCAATCTTCTGCCCCAGCACCTCCTCAATGAGGCCCACCACTGCCGCCCAATACCTTTGAATTATAGCGCATTCCCAGAGTGTATGAACAAAGGTTCCCTCCTGCCCACACCGTCTGGAGCACCCACTGTCTACACTGTACCCCATCCGCATCAATAGTGGACCTGACAAATAGGACCTATGAAGGATCTTGAGCTGAATCAAGCGAAGCCTTGAGGAAATAGCAACCTCTCGAGGAGAGGCCACTGCTGCCAACCATTCCTCATCATCTAAGCCCGCTACATCGTGGTCCCATTTCTCCCGTAGGTGAACGAGGCGATCAGGCACATTATTAATACGTTTCTTATAAATCAGTGATATAGCCTTCTCAGGCAGATCACCATCCAGCACCCTATCCTCAAGAGGGGAGGACTCGGGGGGCGACTCTCCCCTGGGGAGCACGGAGAGCAGGGCATGTCTATTTTGGAGGTAGCGAAAGTATTCCGAACTAACCAACTCATACTCCTGTTGCAACTGCGCAAAAGGAATAATGTCGCCAGACTTCCACGTCTCCCACCCTCGATATACCAATAAGGTCCCAGCGATCAAAACCCTTCGAGAGGATCAGCCGTCCCAGTTGCTCGCTATGCCACAGCGGTGTGGCCAGTGTGATCCTGCCCTCCCATCCCAGACTCCTAGTGGCAGCTTTCCACACCTGCACCACGTAGCCGGTGGGCCCGGTCAGGGCTGGCTTCAACGAGCGCACATACAGTGCCCCCTCAAAGCTCCCTCCCGGAAGAAGCCACCTGTCAATCTGGAAGGCGGGGTCGCCCGGCTGTCTGTACGTGCACTGGTTTATTGCAGCGAGATGGGACGCCCAATAGTACCTCTTGATGTCAGGCAGTGCAATGCCCCCGTCGAACCACCCCAGCGTGAGCTTATGTGTGGCTATCCGGGGGGGCCTACCTTCCCAGAGAAGGTCCCGTAAGAGACCATCTATTTCTTTAAAGTACGCAGAGTTGACATAGTGGGGAGTGTTCTGCAAGGCGTAAAGGAACCTAGGGAGGGACATCATCTTAAAAAGGGCCGCTCTCCCTAAGAGAGAGAGAGGGAGCGATTTCCAATGTCGGACATCAGATCGGAGACGCTGCAAGGGCGGTAGGAGATTACGCTCGTGAAACCTGGAAGGGTCCCTAGACACCCAGATCCCCAGGTACTTAAAACCGTCTGTGGCCTCCACTAGTTGAAACCCCCGGGGGAGTCGCGGCACCGCACCACTGAGAACATAGAGCACCGACTTGGTCCAATTGATTTTATAACCAGCAAAGCTGCCGAACACCCTAAATATGTTCAGGACTCTATTTAGGGACGCTGTCGGTGACGCAAGATAGAGTAAGATATTCGTCCGCGTATAACAATATGCGGTCCTCCCAACCAGAGGTCCACCTGAGCCCCCTGACAATAGGGTCCCTCCGAACCTACATCACCAGTGGCTCGAGAGTAAGGGCAAAAAGCAGCGGGGACAGGGGGCAGCCCTGCCTGGTGCCCCTGCCGAGTACAAACGTGGAAGATTTTCTGTTGTTAACCACTATTTGGGCTAGTTGCTGTTGATATAGGAGATGAACCCATTTGATGTATTCCGGCCCGAGGCCTAATTTATGAAGTACTGCGAACATATAGGACCATTCGATGGTATCAAACGCCGCAGCCGCATCGAGGGAAACCACTACTGCATCCTCGCGAATAGTAGAGGCCCGGCACAAAACACCATAGAGTCTGCACAGGTTGAGGGAGGTGTTCCTGGCAGGCATGAATCCCGATTGGTCCGGATGGTCCAAACGTGTAATAACTCTCAGCAGATGAGAGGCGAGGACCTTCGCCAGGATCTTAGACTCACCATTGAGTAGGGAGATTGGCCTGTAGGAGGAGCATTTATTACTTGGCTTGCCCTCCTTGTGAATGACTACGACAGTCGCAAGCCTCTGATCAACAGGCAAAATCCCCGCCTCCTTACTCTCGAGAAACATTCTGGTAAGATATGGGGCAATCTTTCCCACCGTAACTTTAAACAACTCAATAGGCAAGCCGTTGGGACCCGAGGCTTTCCCTCCTCGTAAGTCATGTATAGCTTTTTCAACCTCCGCCTCCGTAAGGTCGAGATCCAGATCGAGACGCTCTTCCTCAGTAAGCAGTGGTAGCGAAATGTCGTGCAGGAAGGAGGATGCCACCTCCTCCGTGTGCGTGGATTGAGATGTGTAGAGGGCCTGGTAATACCGGCCAAAGGCGTCGGCTATGTCTTGCGGGGTGGTGAGGCGGAGGCCACTATCCGTTTCTATTTCAACCACTACTCGGTGGGCCTGCTCCCTACGGTCCAACCAGCCAGTAGTTTGCCGGCCTAGTCTCCTACGTCATAGATCCTGCTGAGTGTTGCTCTATGGTATGCCCTGGCGGCCTCAGTAGCTAAATCCGTATATGCCTTGGTTTTAATTTGCAGTTCGTGCCGCATTTCCTCCGAATGCTGCCCACTTAGTGCCCCCTCTAACCTTAGGATATCACCCTCCAAGCGGGTCATATCCGCTCTTCTTTCCTTCCGCAGTCCCGTGATTTGAGACAGAGCCACACCCCGAACAACGGTCTTGTAAGCCTCCCACAGCGTCACCGATGAATCAACTGACCCCTCATTCTCCTGAAAATAAAGAACAGAGTCTCCAAGGATCTTATCACTAACCTGTGGATTCTTAAGGTACCAGGGGTTGATTGGGGCCATGCGACCTATAGTAGGTTCCCCCACCTCAAGGCGACACAGGATTGGCGAGTGGTCGGAAATGCCCCTAGCCAAGTGTTGGATTTCCTTGACACTGTCTATTTGATGGGCTAAGGTCAGGACATAGTCTATCCGGGACATACTGCGATGCGCTCCGGAATAAAATGTATACTGTTGTTCGACAGGGTGCAGTTTCCTCCAAACGTCTACAAGGCCCAGTGCTCCCAGAAAACCGTGAATCTGCGTTCGGGAGGGGGGCAAAGGCTTCTGGGGCCAACGGTCATGGGAGCTGGAGACAATGGAGTTGAAATCTCCACCAATTAATACTCGGCCCTCCGGCAACCCCAGGAGAAGACTTTCCAGGTCCACAAAAGCCTGGGCGTGTAGGCCCTGCGGCACATAAACTGAAAGGAGATTTAGGATACTCCCCTCCCAGGTCCCAGAAATAGCCACAAACCTACCCACGCTATCTGTGCGAACAAGATCAATCGTCATAGGGAATGATTTCCGTACCAATATGCCCACACCCCGGGAACCAGACCCAAAAGCGGAATGCGCCACCAATTTGAATCCCTATCTGGACATAGCCTTACAGGCGTTTCCTAGCAGGTGAGTTTCCTGTAACAGGACCACATCAGGGGAGTGACGCTTTAGGAATTGGAGCACTATGCCCCGCTTGATTCTATCCCCCAACCCGTTCACATTCCAGGACAGCAATTTGAGCCCGCTTCTAAATGTTACTCCCGCCATGGCCCCTGGTGTAGAGTGACAGCCATAGGGGGACCCCCCGCGAGTGTCCACGTCATGAAGCAAACCCATGAGCCCACCGAAACAATAGTACCAACAGCATAGAGTAGTGGTTGCCAGTTCTCAAATACTGTCGAGTATGTCATACCTGTAAAACAAAAAACTAAACTAGTTGAACCTTCCCCCCCCCTCCCCACCCTGCCCTATCAAAAGCCCAAAAGGGGCACATTGGAAATGATTCGTAACGGAGAAACATAGTGCACAGGCACCCAACCCACCCAACATTCCTAACTCAACCCCCCTCCCTGCCTCCCTGCATGGCGGAACTGGAACTTCCCGCCACCCCAAACTTGCAGAGTGCCTTTCGCCCACCCCTTAAACTAGGAGATGCGTGTAACAAACCGGGCACCCGCCCCATACATGAAAGGCAACAATAAAACGATAATATGTAAAGAAGCTGTAGTCCCAGTTGCATCGTATAAAGCATTAGTAGACAATCAACCAATATACAAAACAATCTCACACCCCCTGTCTTGCAGCATAACCTACCCCGAGTGGGAGGACCCGGCCGCCACCCAGTCCAACAGGCCAATGAGGAGGAGCCAGCACACAAAAAGGTTTAAATACAGACCATATTATCCAACACCGCCTGCTGCGGCCATGTGACCGCTCGACGGGGCACCCCCATCAGTGCCACTCTGGGCTCCCTCCATGCCAGGCTTTTGAATACGATTATTTTTCCCCCGCCCCACCGAGCGCCAGCCATCCAGCCAGTCCCAAGCCTCCTCAGGAGTAGTAAAAAACCAGGCCTTCCCCTCCGACTCCACCCTCAACTTAGCTGGAAATAGCATGGCATATTTGAAATTTTTGTCGCGGAGAGCACGTTTAACATCCAAAAAACTACGCCGTTGTCGCTGTACCTTGAGGGTAAAGTCCGGAAAGAAAGTTATCGTACTGTTCTGCAATGCTAGTGGGGGTGCGACTAGGGCAGCCTGGAGGCTAACATCCCTGTCCCTGTAATTGAAAATCCTAGCAATGATAGGCCGAGGGGGGGCCCCCGGCTTCGGTCTCCCGCCTGGCTCACGGTGCGCCCGCTCCACGGAAAATAGTTTGGACAACCTTGCTGGTTTCAGATGGTTGACTGCCAGGTCCTCAACGAATAGGTCTGCTGCCGGCTCCTCCACTCTTTCCGGGACCCCCAGTATGCGAACATTGTTGCGCCGGGAGCGCCCTTCGTATTCGTCCAGCTGCGCCTCCAGTTTCATAGTGAGAGTCTGAAGATCGTCCACCCTCCGCTGTAAGTCAGAAGTGTCAGTCATCAGCGAGTTCGCTTTAATCTCCACGTCCTGCAGTCTAGTGTTCATGGAGCGCATGTCCGCTCGGATAAGGGACACCTCCGAGGATACAGAGTCAATCCGTGACTCCAAGGACGTGCGAACCGTGGTGATGGCAGTTAGGATGTCCTGTAATGTTGGTTCCTTTGCCCCCTCCTCTGGTTGTAGCTTTTCAGCTTGAACGTCGCCCCCCTTCTGGGCCGTGCCAGAGCCCTTGTCCCAGGCATATTTCTCCAGCTTGGCCTGCGCGGCCTTGGAATTACGTCCAGCCATGGCCGGGACCCACCAGACGCGGAACGCCCAGGGAGACAGGGAGCCCACAGGCGTGCGCAGTTATCAGTAGGATAGAGAGTGTGGGAGCAAGACAACTCGCCAATGCCCCCGCCGAACAGCACTTCCTGGCAGGGATGATGAAGGCAACACCAAAGGGGGAGAACTACTCAAGGCTCGGGAGGACAATGTCAGAGATGCCCCCCAACCTGCAGGACACAGGCCAGGACCAGTCACATCCACTGTGCATGTCAGATGCACGTTTATTCAAGCATTACTGGTCCAGCCAGCTCCAATACAACTGGTGATTTATTCAGAGGTATGCCGCTGAGCATTCATTTATCTGCTGCAGGAGTACTTAGTGAGAAGTCAGGGGGGGGGCAGATGATGCCGCCGGGCCCCCGCCACCCGAAGCCAGGGAGGAAACCAGCGATGTCGGCCGTAGGGCCGGGCCGAAAGATGTTGTGGGTGCCACGGGGCCAATCCACAGATCCCGGGGGCTCCCACACTCCCTGCGTCAAATATTGTCCCGCCGCCCGGGCTAATCACTCACCGGGAAGCACAGCGGGTCCCCGCGGCGGCCAACCATGACTCCAATGTCGCGAAGAGGTTCAGACCCAGCAGTCCGGTCCCAGGAGATCACGGGTGGGCGCCAGTACATACAACACAGGAGAGACCACAGGTCGGTCAGCCACCGGGCCCCGCGATGATGTGGCGCCACCTCCAGGTAGTCGATCAGGCGCCCCAGGGGATTGTTGTAATACTTGATGGCTTTGTAGACCTTTGCCTGTTTATTACTCTTGACCTAAAAATTAATACTATATCATGCTTAAATCTTAAGCTGCACTGTACTTTGGTTGAAATTGTTATTGTGAAAATCAATAAAAAAATGTTTTTAAAAAAACAATGGTAGAAGATGTTCCCGCCACTTGCTGCTTCTTCTCCATCACTGCACAGATATAGTCCGCAGTCTAATCCCATCAAGTGTCCAAATGGTCTTTATCAGCTTGTTTTGTGGCCCATCTTAGAAAAAAATATCCCTCATTCCAAACTGTGATCCAAAAGGGCAGGGGCCCAGCAACATAACCTGTTTACAATGTGAAACAAGACAATACAACTACAAAACATCATAAAACAGAGCTTGAGGTCATATATAGTTCTGACAGTAAACCAGTTTCCAACCAGTCCAGTCGAAGTCTCTCCACCCCAGCCTGGTCGTCTCCGTGGCTTCCATAAAGGAAAGCATACCACACTGCTCCCGCAGCAATGCTGGTCTTATTAGCAACATCAGCGCTCTCCAAAATTCAGACACAGATAGCCTACTACCTTCCTGATTCTAAAAGCTCTCCCTGCAACCTTAGGTAAGCCGTCCAACCTTAAACCAGCATAAGGTCTCATTCACAATCTTGTTTAACTTAATCTAGTGATCCCTCTGCTCAGTCTTGGACTGTCTAAACCAGAAAACCTGTTCTTACCATTAATTCATTCTCCATAATCTACAACACAAGCATGCTAGTTGTGAAATCCTAATGTCTCCAAAGAACAACCAAACCATATATGATAGAAACAGTAACACCCTTAAAAATTGAATAACAACTTACCATCAGCTATGCTGAAATCCGTTTGAGTAGACGTCCCTAAATTGAGCGCCTTCTAAGATGCACTAGCCTCTTTTCTTTTGCCCAATTCACCAGTGTCGGCTTCCCCAGCTGCCCCACAGATGGCTCCTATCCCTAAAATACTTATAATAAAAAGCAATACCTGTCAATTTACCTAAAATTGTTACTGGCTGTAAACTATTCTCTATTAATGGCATAATTGTTACAGACAGACTGTAATTGTACTTACAGACAGAGTGATGTGCATAAAAACTGTATCCACGTAAAGGCCACCAGCCCAGCTGCATTCTCAACAAGAGGAACATCTGAAGGTGCAGTGGAAGTAAGCTGAATGCTGATTTAATATGGCATTTTGCTAGCTCTGCCCCCAAATCACAGTCCCTCACCATAATCCACGGTTGCATATTGTACCGAAGAATCCTCCTGCGCAAGAAAATCACTAACTGACCTTTTGGTCAAGAGAGGTAGTCTATCAACGTAATTTGCCCTCCGCTTGTTAAGCACCACTCCTGCAGGCAATACTATCAACTTATCCAAAAGACTATCATATAAGGAGCCTGCAATTATTCCTTCTTACACTTCCTTGTCAGTTTTGGCTGCACCACCTGAGGAAAAATCTTTGCTGATTTCAAATTGTCTGGCCACCTCCTCTCTCTGAGTCGCTGATACCCCAGCCTAAAAATCTCCCTACATTCCTGCTTCATGAAGTGTGCATTATTCCTGTCCAAGTCAAAAGTCAACCACTTCATAATCACATCCAGTTTTAATAGAGTAGGTGCCTTCCCCCTCAAGCTATTGTTGCTGCCTGCTACCCCTCCCCTGTTGCCACTGTGCTCCCATATCGGCTTTGCCAAAGCACTGCATAAGGGGGTGCTTACCACCACGTCTTCCACAGTCATGTTTATAGCTACAAAAAGCCCTGATCCTATATTGAATAAGCAGCCCACTGGCCATCTGCATCAATGCAACTGGGCTTGTAGAGGCCATCCACTACAACTGCAGCTCTCTGTAACTTCCCCCATGGCTTATCTGGATTAATGCTCAATCAAGTTCAGATTTCCTTGTGATAATGTAATCAAAACCCAAAGACCATCTCCACCTTCATGACCACATCACTGTACTTATATAAAGGAGCACAGCATTTTGGATATTGTTTACAGTACACACTTGCATAAATCAAAACTGATAATTTCCAAGTATCTATAATAACTGGCACTCATGACCACCTTGGAAGCACTTACTGAGGGATGGTGGATGATGTGGACTTTGGTTGATTTTGAGCCCTTTGCAGAGAGTTATATCCCCAAGTATTCAAAACAAAGCGTAGTGTTCAGGTTTGAAGGTATTTTGTAGGATGTTTATATGTATCCCACCTCCCTTAGGCCCCACCTAGTCAATGTGTTTTATTGAAAAGTTATGGAGGACCAGTATGTCTACAAGTGGTGTGGGGAAGACGTTAAGCCAAATTTCTGTTAAGCAAGTGATGTAAATTTAGTATGCTAGGACGGCTTCAGCTATTTCTGAGCTGTGCTTAATTGCAGACCTGCAGTTGTGGAGCATACATTTAGTTGCTGAATAAGTGGTCTCAGTGTTTCAGTCATGCAGTGCCAGTATGGCGAGGATGTGCCTTGCCAATCTTTTAGGTTATTGTCTATGTCTGTTGTTGCCCATGTTTACCGGTATCATAAACCAATTTTGTTGTGGGCATATGGCAGTCCTTGCTTTGCATGATTCAAGAATAGCATCATTTTCTTTTTGTGTCAGCCTATTGGTGGTCCGTTGTGGTCTCTGTATGTTTCTAGGAAGAGGGATGGTTGTACATAGGTGAAATTGCTTGTTTAGAGTAGTGTTTCAGTGTAGAAGTTTAAACATTCTTGTCACTTGGGATGAGTTACGTTTGTTGTCTGACTGTATGATGGAGATCAGGTTGGTGTTTGAGGCTAGGGTGCTCACCCTAGCCTTTAATTCTTTGCTAGGTGTTTAGTCTTCTTTTGGATTCTTGCTAGGGTGTTGAGTGTGTTACTATCTGGAATTGGTTAGAGGCTGAGTGTTGTGTAGAGGTGGTGGTAAGGGTCTTTTGTGGTGGATAAAGATCTAAATGGGATCCTGAGAGTGTGGATGGGATGGGGAGTCTGGTCTGATGTTGGGATGGGCATGTGAGAATCCTTGAATCTTGGGACCATGTCTGCTGGCAGGTGGGTGATCTTAGTGTGTGTGAGGTGAGCTGTGTATGGCACTAGCGGCCACCTAGTGAACCTGTAGGAAGAACCTGCTCCCATTACTTGTTGATTGTTGTGATGGGATGGGTTTTATGTTGGCATGGGTGACTTGGGTCCTTAAGCAAGGTCAGGTCTCGTCAACTGGTTGACGACTGAATTGTGTGGGTTTGGGTATTCTTTGTTATATGGGGTTCAGGTGGACCATGTTTTGTTGTGTCATTTCGGGAGGTGATGTCCATGCGCTATAAGTGTAAGTCTTTGCATTTAGTTGTTGTGAGTGGTTTGGGGTGTTGAGGATTGGCTGGGTTGTGGAGGTGGGGGTGGAGTTTGGGGTTTTGTAGACGTGCTGGTATGGGTATGAGTATGTGTTCTGAAGGGGGTGAGTACCATAGTTGTAGCTGTCTGTGACGATGTCTTCCAGGAGGTTATCATAGTTTGTGGTGAGATTGTTTCTCGTGGATGGGTTGGGTGTATATTGGAGTTTGTTCATGTTTGATGAGATTGTTGTGAGGACTGGGTTGTTTGAGTGTGGTGCCATAGTAATATAGTGCAGTTCATTCTGGTTCAGTGGGCACTCAGTGTTAAAGTTAGTGACATCGATGTTGTTTAGGAATAGCGATGGATGGGTTTTATGGAAGAGTTACTTGTGGTGTGTAGTTCATCCTAGTCTGGTGAGTGATGAGTAACAGTGTTGGTGGGCAGCAGAGTGTGTTTCGAGGGTAGGTTTGTGTGGGGATGAGAGTGTTGGGTGTCTTACGTGGGACTGGGCTGTGAAGTGTGTAGGTTGTGTGTCTGGCTGGGCCTGATGAGGGCTTCTCACATATTCTGTGACGTGGGAGAAATAAGGTTCTTTTTTATAAAGTTAATAAAGGGGCGCTGCTTCACTCCCGTAGGGCATTATGGGGAGCTTCCAGGCAGGGAACCGTGAATATAAATTTGTGGCTTCGGCTGAGGTTTTACTTTGATGTTCGCAGCATTGCTGCAGGTATTTTCCTTTCCTTTTTACTTTTTTAGGAAAGGGTGCCCTGGTCCAACCTGGGGCACCCAAGCATTTCCTTTATTAGGGCAGCACATGGAGCCCACTCCTGCACTGTCCTGTCATCTCCCCTCCCGGCTGACACTGTACTGTGTTGGTGCGGGAGGCAGCACTCTCTCTCTCTCACCTGCTGTCCATGTGGGCAGGGAATTAGATGAATGCAGTTACCATTTGGGTGAGGGGGCCGCGCACACACTTACTCCCCCACAAACAATTAAATAAGCATGTGCCGACCCACGGGGGCTTGGCCCTCCCTGTGGAAAATCGTAAAGACTCACAGCAGACCCCCCCACGCACTGTTTCTCAGCTTACACATGTTTAAATAGCAAATCTTTACATGAGCATAATCTGGGCCCGATTTGGAAATGCTTGGGCTCATTTTGCCCCTGATGATGAGCCCTAGCCACGCGGAGCAATTTCAAGTCTCCTGGCCTTCCAAATGGCGCACATTGCAGGGAGCTGATTTCACTGGTTCCCTCTGCCAGCTGTCTCCTGTAGCTGGTTCCTGATGATCACATCCTCCTGCTGGAACACAGAAGTCCAGGTCTTCCTCCCATGTGGTCAGGTAAGGTGGCCTAAGACTAACAAAAATTAGTGAGAAGCGGTCTCGTCCATCTTCCCTTTCTTAATATGTACCAAACAGTTAGAACAAGCTCATCACCACAGTAACCTGAATTTTCAGTAGCTCCTTGCTCAAAAGAAGAAGGGGAACCCTAAGGTTTCTCTAAAGAACCCTCACCCACTAACACTAGCTGGTGGCATGCTTCATCATTGGGTTCCCAACCTGGATGCCTAATGCATCCGGGTGTGCTACAACGCCTGAATTACAGCTGAGCAGATTTTGTAGTGTTTACTGTTTTTTTGTGCCTACTGCTTGGTACAGATAAGGGGGCCAACATCAATGGCCCTGAAGAAATCCACTAGCCTGAGGCCAGCTGCAGTCAGAGTCCACAATCCATCATGGCATCAGAGTACTTTCCTTCCAGCTGTCCATTCTGTTGCCGCCGTCGCTGTCCAGGTCCAAAGTCTTGCTCTCCTTCATGTCTGGCTAGTGATACAAAAGGCTGGTGTCAGGTCTCTTTGTGTGTGCTGGAGAAAGGCCTTTGAAGTGTATTCAGGGCAGGGCACAACTCTCCCCAGCCATTTTATCAGGAAGATCCACTCTCTATATATTCAGGCCCCTCTTGTTCACTGTCTATCTCCAGTACTGACTGGATCCAATACACAATTACCAGTGGTAGGGCCATCACCAACCCAGTCTGCTGGAAACTCCTGAAAGGCCGAAGAAACTTTCAGCAGGAAAAGTCCCACTTTCTAAAAGTGGCATTTCTAAAATATTAATTAAAACCCCGACCTTACCATAAAGAGGATTTTAAATTACTATTCAAATGAGTGGAAGAAGTATTTTCTACCAGCCCGAATTTAAGCAATTAAAAAGTGTATCCAATGATTCATGTAGCAGGAGAAAGCCTTGGTAAAATGAAAATTATTTCTGCACCCTGCCTTTTTGAGCAATAAGGCCTATATAGGGGTGACTGATTAATATTCAAAACGAGGGTTTAGGCCTGTCAAAAGGGGTATTTTGACTGGTCGAATTTGCAATTTAAAACTTCCACAGGCAGGTTGGGTGTGTGCAGCTAGCAGGCTGTGCACAACTGTAGTCTCTTAAGTGCAGCCTGCACATGTTAACCTCGCTACATTGCAGCAGTCTTATCTTAAAAGGCAGATGCTAGCAGTAAACACATGAAGTCCAATTCACCATGAAATTACTTGGAGTGAGACTCTGGCAGGGAGATTCACCCACAATAAACGTCCAAAGAACAGGTGAGTCAAAGCAAAAAATCCCGGTGTACTCAGTGGACTGAGCCCTTTTCTAACATATACTATTTCGTATTTTGAAAACACTTACATTACAGATTACAATATTTAACTGGTGCAGTAAATATTGCCAATTCTGAATTTAGTGGGAAAAGGACTAAATTCATGAGGAATTGGAATTTACTGCATGTTATCACCAGGCAAACGTTGGTAGATTTGACTTACCAAAATTCACATGGGGAAATTTGGGGAGTGCCGAAATAACATACAATTTAGGAAGTCCAATCATTGCAAAATAGGATTAGAATTTAACAGTCCTCTTGAAATCAGGACTCATGTGCCTGGAGTTTCATCATTGTGGAGAATTTGTTAGGCGCCAAAGAAATTTTAAAAATATACTTTATTTCTTTTTCACAATTTCTTTCCAAATCATTTTTATTGAAAATCCTCTACTGCCACCACACCTGCAGTGGAAAAGCAGAACTTTGGTTCTTTCCTAGTGCACTACTTACAATGGGGTCATACAGATATAAATTGAGAAGTTCAATTAATTGTGGGAAAGGGTTTGCAAGTTTGTATGAAATTAGGACAGTGTGAGTGTTAATCTTTCCTGACATTTATCCGATATACCATCAACCAATCTTACATATGCTACTTACGAATGCTGAACAAGCAGGCAAGCCAGGATTTATGAATATGCATCACACCTATTCATGACAACGTAATCTGTGAATCAGTTGTCTGCTTTTCATTTAAAATTCCAGACTTTTGAAAACATAATCCTGGTGCTTCTGCATAAGCTAATGCTTATGCAATGTAATGCAAGACTCATGTTTATTTAAGGTTACCATAATACTTTAAATTTGGTATGCCTGATCCATTAACAGTACATAATGCTCTGGATGTGTTTCCATTATATTTGGAACCTAAAACAAGACATATTTTTGGCATGATTGCTTTGAAAACATTAGATGACACCTACAACATACAGCCTTCTCCCCTGAAGTCGTTGGGGAGGGACATATTTGACGTATCTGCAGTATTTGATGAAAAAAAGAGTTTTCTCTGAAAACGTACATCATGGAATGCCATTTAACATGCGTGTTTGATGTCACACAATGAGCCTGATTTAGAGTTTTGGGGAATGTAACAGATATCCAAACCACCTTAATACAATGTCATAGGCTATAATGCACTTCTAATAAGACGGAGTCACATTTGTGATGGAGTAATCTGTCTGCCAAACTCTTAGTCAATCCTAATGTATTTTGAAAACTTACTGAGTGGCTGCTGCCTTTCATTTTGTTAGACTGTAGATTACTATTGTTATTCTTCCTGCAGGACTCCAAGTATTCACAGTTTACAACAATGTCTGTGTGTTGTGGTTATTTTAAGACCAGTGCTGAATGAGAATGGGGAATAAGGATAAGTAAGGCCAGGTGTGCTAAACCATTTTGCTGTTGCAAACTCTGTGATTCTCAAAATTACAGGTTTTGCAACTGGAAAATGGCATTTTCATAGTTATGAAGCCTAGTTTCTAATTCAGTAAAGGTTTACTGAATCACAAAATACATTGAGAAATGTCTATTGATTTGCAAATTGTAAGAGGTGTGTTTACGGTGTTCCTTTCTGAATTGATGTTTGGTATGCAGGATTATACTAGTGAATATTGAGGCTATGAATATCGTGATACAAGAATATTGTGGACAAAACATCAAATACCAAAATATCAAAAGGCAAGTGAATATAGAGGAAGTATTGATTTGCAATCCCGAACTCCACATCTACATAGCTTGAAGATATATATATATCTTTAAGGGACATATATGTGGAGTTAGGTATATAAAATCTAAACTTACTCACCTTTCCATATTATGGATTCAATATTTTGTCCTCGATATTTATATACCTTGATATACCTTGATATTCTCCCTTTGATATTTAGGGGGCACACTGGTATGCAATGCATCAATAGTTTGTGCCCTCTTTTCTGGTTGCAAACCATTGAAAATTACCGACTGCTCAAAGGAGATTGCAACCCATTGACAAAGGTGAAGAAGTCCTCTTGGGACTGTTGGAAAGTTTGTTTCTGAGTAGGCAATGGTCAAGGGACAACTGTCAATTCTTAAACTATTTTTTTTAAGTAATCTTTTTTTAAACACAGCCCTGTTTCCTTTAGGGAAAACAAATTGCCTTTAAAAAAAGTTAACTTTATTGAAAGGCAATCACGGACATAGTGGTCTGCTGACCACAGCAGGGCACCATTCCTGTGATTTCCTCTAACGAGAGTGAGTTGCAATTTACAAACTACCTTACAAACTACCTTGTGCATATTAATGTGGTAGGTCAAATTGTCACCCACTCTGAATGCTTATTTATTTATTTTTTGATCTGACCTATTAGTACATAGATCGGTTTGGAAAATAAGATTGATAAATTTGCATCTCATCTTGCGGAGATGTGGGTTCAAATTCCACCACTGTCGCCAATGTAGGAAATTGGGTTACTGGGTGAAACCCTACTCAGGCATCAACCTCAATTCTTGTCAGGGTGAAATGTGAGCAAACCCCAAATTAACCTGCGCTTAACTCTCTGGTAGCTTGTCACAAAAGCAGTCAGGCTTAACTTCGAGACAATGTGTTAAGTATTTATGCAGCACTTCAAACAGTAGTAAAGTGAAAACACAACACAAGGAAAATCCACACCAATTTAGAAAAATAGAGTACAATTTAATAAATTATTTGACACTGAAATGACAAAAAACCAATTAGTAGAAAGAGCCATATGTAATTTTAAAGATTTAACTAAAATCAAGCGCTAAGAAGCAAAAAGCAGCAACCACAGCTATCTGGTTAGAGTAGACCGGGTCAAAGTCACAAGTTCAGGCGATCAAATGGACCACGGGCTGGATACAGGACTGAGTTTACTCCGCTGAGATAGTACCTTGTGGGCCTTGGCATCAAGTTGCAAAGTCCTTGCATTGAGATGCGCAGGCTGATGCCAAGGAGTCGTCGACAAGGAGCTGCGATGCAAGGTCCTGTGTCGTCATTGAGGGGGCTTGCAGAGACTTCTGCTGCGATGCATTGGCACAGGAGACAAGATGCATCATGCTGGGGTGATGTGGGAATGGGGCTCTATCAGCATCAAAGGAGCTGCAAGTGCTTGTGAGGACTTGTGATGAAATGTGTCGAGGACGAGCTGCGCTGTCAGCACCTATTCCCACTTTTTCTCACTGCTGGGAGCAATACTCGAAGCCCAACTGCCAGCTACATCTAATCATGTGATCCAAGATACAGGCTGCAGGCACCAAATGGTTGGGACAAGAAAAATACTAACTTTCTAAAAGTGATATTTTCAGAATTGGTACTTAAAATCCAACTTTACCATTAAAGAGGGTTTTAAATTACAATTCTTTAAAGACCAAACTTAACCTTCCTAACTGCCCCCAATTGAAAGGTAACACTTATTAAATGTAATAAAGTAACCCTATGTTATCCTATGAGAGAGGCAGGCCTTGCAGTAGTGAAAAACAAATGTAAGAGTTTTTCACTACCAGGACATGTAAAAGTTATGTGTACAGTTACAACTTTTTGACTACACTGAACTGTGCACTATGGGCTGTTTTGGGGTGACTTAGATATATTAAAAAGGAAGATTTGGGTATCTGAAAAGGTTTAGTTTGCCAGGTCGAAATGGCAGTTCAAAACTGTACACACAGGCTGCAATGGCACTCTTGGGAGTATCTGTGCACTCTATAAATCCCATATCATATTATCATGAGACATGTTTAAATTAAATCAGCAAGAACAGGAGGATGAGAAAACCACGCCAAGAATGTCAGGTCCAACAAAACTGTTTTTTTGTGAATTAAATGTTAGTTCATTTGGTCCTAAGATACTAAGGGCCTCATTACGAGTTGCTAGTAAACTGGCCTGGTATTCCTTTCCCTCTTCTGGAGTTACTAATACTGGGGTAATCAGGAATTAAATGGGAGAGGAAATTACATGGGTTATGATTTGTACTCTGAGTATATTATGAGAAATGAGAATCAGAAATACTGCATCCAGTTCCCATGAAAATATTTAATTAATTCCCAAAGTTTTTCCCAGACATTTTAGCAGCAGCCAAAATATCTGGATAAATGCAAGGGATCCCGTTGCTGACCCCATCAAGGTTACGGCATGGATCGTACTGAGGCCATACCGGATTGGAGGGAATAATGAACATATTCATTTATTTCTCTTGATGAATTGAGTGTGGCAGACAGTAGCATGATGATAGTGATAATGACTGCACTACTAAAATGTTATGCATTCAATTACAGTGAGTGGTTGAATACATTACAGAGATTAACAGAACCCACAGCACAAAAGTAATGATATTCATTTGTTTAAAAGACCACTTTTGCTATGTCTAAGCACTGAAAATAACTGGTCTTCTAATTACCTAATTTGCAAGTATCGAAAATTGGTTCTGCCCATTTAGTCCACAAGGATTTATCACTTTTGACAACCCAGTTTTTTTTTTTTTAATCTCTATATTGAACAAGCTCAAGATAAGATACATGTGTTCACAGATATGCATGTATAATATTACAATTTTGAATCAAAGATACATCCTCAGTTATGCAATCGTTCCTCCAGTTTCCCTAGACAGTCAAGCAGTGGTATCACTACAGAGGGCACTGTTGGTGGCTCGAAGTGTGCAAATACAATAAACAGTTAATTCTTCAGACATTGGTGGGCAGTTATAGCATGTGTTTCAGGGCGTCCTATTTCCCCCTATACCTATGCCGTGGTGACCAAATCTTCTCCCATTTTTTAATACATCCCCTGCTCTTGTACACAGTTTCCTCTGCTCGTTGACACCAGTCTAGGTCTTTTTCCCACTCAGTCACTGATGGCGGTTGAGGCGCACCCCAGTGTCTGGCAATGTTTTGTTTTGCAATTCCTGCGGCTAGCCTCAACAAAATACTAGCATATCTGGATCTCTCTAAGTCCCCCTTGATCATCAGAAGGAGTCATTTGGCGTCCATTGGGACCTCTAGGTTCGACAAGTTTGCCATTATTGTCGTGACTCTTTGCCAGAACTGTAAAATCTTGGGGCACTCCCACAGGATATGGAAGAAGGAACCCTCTTGCCGGCAGCCCCTAGTGCAGAGCGTCAATGGTGTCTTCCCCCATTTGAATAACAGTGTGCATGGGTAGTATGTGCGGTGTAATACTTTAAGCTGTACCAGCCTGAATATAGTGCGGATCGCTATTTCTCTGGGGCTCTGCTGTGCCTCCATCCATTCCGTGTCATCTATACTGCCCAGATCATCAATCCAAGCTGCCCTGGGGTCGTCAAGGGGTCTGGCATATTATTCATAAGTTTCCGGTAGATTGTTGAGGTAGCCTTTTCAGGGATGACAACCCAGTTTTTTTAACTTTACTGTAAGTGAGTTTCACTATCTGAGTCTCTTTGCAAATTCATGGTAATTGGACTGAGCATGTTAGCCACTAGTATGCACCTTTTTAGATAAGGTTACTGCAGCTGCACAGCTCTGATAAGGTGCACTGGGCTGGTTACACATGAACATGTGTGCACAGATGTGTATGGGTTGTGCACGCTAGACTACTGTTCTGTGCATGCAAGTATCTGCGCAGAGTTAGTATGTCACAGAGGGTACTCTGCAGGAAACGATACTGACCTGAGGTAGGCCTTATATTATGAGTGGACATTCATAGAGTAGGTCTGTAGGGCTTACTGGGAAATCTGTAGTGCTTTCACTGTAGGGAAGATTTATAGGTTTAGAGGTAAAATCTTCCCTAAAGTACAGTTTTGCTCCACTTAGGCCTACAGGGTCCAGCAAGGTATCAAAGTGGAGTAAAACATGCACGCTGAGTTTGAATTTACAGTTCTCAGCACACTACATCCACATCTTATGGGACTTCAGGACTTGTCATATTTCTCTATCTTATCTCATAATCAGATTCCAGGCCTTTGTCCCCCATCACACGGCCAAGTTAAATACTCTGCTGCCCAGCAAAGGGGACAAAGGCCTCCCCAAACAATAGGAGCAATTATCATTGATTGAACCCATTCCTGAGAGAGGAAAGGGGTGCGGGGTATCTGCATCTGATTATTAGCTTTGCATACTACACCTGGGCTGGGCCCCACTAGAACAAAGGAGGTGGGCCAGACTTCTGGATGCAACACAGTCAGGGCTCGCCTTTGAAGTTGTGGTGGGAAGGTTGTGATGTCAGCCAGGGGTAGAACTGAGGAGCTCCTAACGGTTAAAAGTAACTTAAGTAAAGGTTAAAGTAATATTATAGTTAGGTGAAAAATTAAGTGACAACATATTTTAAATGTACAACACAAACTGAAACTCACCAGCTATACTTTTTTTTTTTTTTTTTTTAAACAGTTTTATTGTCCAAAAAACATCTCTGCAATGCACATCCGTACGCCAACAACCCTGGGGCCGGCGGTGTACAAAAATAAGGCACCTCACACAGCTTCATAGCCCACATCCCGGAGGTCGGGCAGCGTCACATTTAAGGGTTGCAGCTCTTTGCAATATATAGTGTGTTACTGCTGTGCACCAATGATCAAAAAACATTTACAACATTAATAACAAACCAACCAAAAGATGTCAGCCCAACCTGCCGTTATCAGGACACTGACGTAGCTCATTCGCTGTCGACCTTGTTACCTTTGTCCGGCTGCCTATCCGCACCCCCCAGCGACCACTGCCGGTATTCACAACCATCTCACACTTGTCTCCTGTCCAATCAAGCAGTCTGGGCTCCACTGTCTTCCCCACAGGTGATGTGCGCTCGAGGATGTGAAGCTGCGCTGTCCTCTATAGAGCGTGAGCGCTAGCGCCTTCTACGGGATCTGTCGTTGTCCCCTCTAGTGGGCCTCCTTCTTTGCTTTTCAAGTATGTAGTGTATAGCCCCCAAAAATTCTTTGGCCTGCTCCGGGGCGGAGTAGTTCACTAAAATTCTCCGATTGTGTACAGCAATAAAGGACATCCCGTGTCCACTGTGACAGTGTAGGCAATGGACCCCTCATCCAGCAAATCGCCACTCTACGCCTTGCCATCAACAGCCCTAAGTCCACCAGTCTGCGGACTGCTTTTGGCAGTGCTTTGGAATAGCCCAGCAACGCCAGTGCAGGGTCGGGAGCTATTTCCAACTCGACTATCAGACTGATCTCACGGAATACTTTTTCCCAATACAGGGATACACCCGGGCAGCCCCACGCTAAGTGCATAAAATCTGCCATCGGGGTGCGGCATCTGTCGCAAGTCGCTTCCTCCCGTAGTCCGTACCTATGCAGTCTCTCCGGTGTATAGTACACTCTATTAATATATTTAAAGTGTATTAGTCTGTGTTTACCGTGCAGTGATATTCGTTTGGTGTTATTGCAGCAATAAAACCACATAGCATCGTCTATCGTTCTGCCCAGGTCTCGTTGCCAGGCCAACCGAGCCTTTGTATACTGAGTTGCTCTGTGGGACATTGCTAACCTGTATAAGTTAGAGACGAGCTTATGGGGAGACCTAGCTTTTATGAGGTACGACAATTCCAGTACCTCAGGGGCTCGATCAAGTCATCCCCCAATTGTTGATGTAGCGCCCTGCGTACTCTGTGGAACTGGAAGCGCTGCAGTAGAGTAGGAGATTCAGTATTGCCCGCGGCCTCGTCCCATGTCTTGACGGCGCCGCCCGTGAACAGGTCTCCTGCTTTGCATATGTCTAGTGCTTGGAGCGCTTGTATGACCCCTCCGTCTCTGCAGGGCGCCAGCCAGACCATCCAGTCTATTGGCATTTCCGGGGAGTATAGCAGTGCTCCCGCCTGTTGTTGCAGCAGACCGTGCCATGCATGCCGTGTCGAGTTGAGGGAATCCAGCACCCCCGTCCTACGATCCACCGGCTCAAAAATAACGGCCGGGAGGGGGAGAGGGGCAGCAAAGATCTTTTCGAGTCTAAGGTACGGTATGTTGTCTGCACCATGGATCCAGCTGTGCGTGTGCGCTCCCTGTGCTACTCTGTAATATAACTCTAGGTCAGGTGCGCCCAGTCCCCCCAGGTGGTATGGGAGGGTGAGCACTCTCCATTGTACCCGTGCCTGCTTGCCCGCCCAAGCCAGCCGGGTTAATAGTTTATTGAGTCTAACAAAGAAAGAACGTGGCAACACAATTGGAATATTTACAAACAAGAAGAGGAACCTGGGCAGCACCACCATCTTCATTATGGAGACCCTGCCGAGTAAAGACAGTGGCAAACCTATCCAGGTTTCAATATTATCCTCCAGTTTAGCTACCGCTGTACCGTAGTTCTCACGGAACACAATATCTGAATCAGTGTGTAATCTAATACCAAGGTACCTAACCGAGTCATCAGACCATTGCAACGGGAATTCCATCTCCATTTGTGTGGTGGCTGTGGAAAGCGGGAAGGCTATAGATTTGGTCCAATTGACCTTTAATCCCGATAGCGCCCCAAAGTGTACAACCTCCCTAAGTACCGGGGAGAGATTATTTTCGGGGTCCCTCACGTAGAGCAAGGTATTGTCTGCATACGTCGATATTATTATTTCGTAGTTAGGAAATCTGATCCCTCTATGACCATGATATTCCCTAAGCGCACATGCCAAGGGTTCAGCAATCAGAGCATAGAGCGTTGGCGACAAGGGGCACCCCTGCCGGGTTCCCCTGAAAATAGAGATCGTGTCAGTCACCAGATTCCCCAGCCGGATGCGCGCTGTGGGGGCGTTGTACAATAGTCCTATCATTTGCAAGAAAGCCGGGCCCAGTCCCATTCTGGTCAGCACTTGACGCATAAAGGGCCACTCTACAGAGTCGAAAGCTTTCTCCATATCTAAAAACACCGCCAGTGCTTTCGTGTCTTGCCGGACATGCTGCATTGTACCGAATATCGTCCGCAGGTTATAGGTGAGGTTCCGATCTGTTATAAACCCTGCCTGTTCCGGGGCCACGAGTTCCGGGGTCACCATGGCCAATCGATTCGCTAAGATTTTTGCGAACAACTTTGTGTCCACGTTCAGCAGTGACAGTGGTCTATAAGAACCGCATTCTTCAGGGGGTTTACCTGGTTTTGGGATAGCAACTAATATTGCTTCCCTCATTGATTGCGGTATCACACCTGCTCCACACAGGTCATCAAAAAGCACTGATATGTGGGGGAGCAGTAGATCCATAAAGGCCTTGTAGAAGCCCACCGTTAGGCCATCAGTCCCTGGGGCGCTAGACGCTCTCATGCCTGCCAGTGCCTCCGCAATCTCATCCTTCGTAATGGGGGACATGAGGAACTCTCTGTGTGTGTTTGCTAGGAAGGGTAACTTTATGTGTTCCAAATAGTCTAGGATTTCCCCATCCATGTTTGACATACGTGTGGCATACAATGCCGAATAGTATTGTTGGAACCTATTCGCAATATCTTCTTCTTCCGTTAATAGGTCTCCCTCTTCCGATCGAATCTCAGTAATCAGAGTTTTACTACGTTTGGCTTTCAACATATGGGCCAATACCGAGCCCGGCCTATCTCCCTCACCGTATGCACGCGCTGTGGCATATTTACCCAGATGTTGCACTTCACTGTCCGCCGTCTCCTGATATGCCTCTAGCAAGCCCTTCATGGTATCTGTGACGTCCTCTCCTCCCCCAGCCGCCCGGCGGGCCTCCAATTCCCAAGTTGCCGCCTCCAAGGTCGACAGCCTCTGTCGAATGGAGCGAAGAATCCCCGAGTGTTTAGTCATAGCCATCCCCCTAATGTACACTTTAAAAGCTTCCCACACCGTCTGGAAACTGAGCCAATATTGGTTACAAAAAACATTTCTGTAGCATCTGCCATCTCTTCTTTGAAGAGCGGATCCAACAATGAGTAAGGGGGGAAGCGCCACGTGAATGGAGGAATTGTTTCTTAGGTGTGGACAGGACCAGTAAGAGTGGTGAGTGATCTGACAAAGTGCGCGGCAGAACCTGACATGTACGAATCTGGGGCATGAGGTCCGTCGATGCTAGCCAGTAGTCTGTTCGTGTGTGTAGATTATAGTAAGCGGAATAGTGCGTAAATCCGCCCTCTTGTGGATGCGTCTCCTTCCATACATCGGCAAGGCCCTTGCTAATCATGACGCTGTCTACAGTTCTGGCCGCCGTCGCCGGCCTCCTCGTCGGACCCCCTGATCTATCCAGTGCCGGATTCCGAACCAGGTTAAAGTCACCACCCCAGAGGATATGTGTCCTCCCGCAGTCACTTATCGTGTTCGCCAACGTTGTGAAGAACTCCGGGCAATCATAGTTGGGTCCATAAATGTTAACTATGAGCAGATCCAACCCCTGCCCTGGCATCTGGAGATCACAAACCGACCCCCAGTGTCAGCGTGCAACTGTCGGAGCTTGTAGTCCGATCTGGGATTAACCCAGGTCATGACTCCTCTAGCATGTGTTGTGAAACCTGCTGCGTCAACATTACCCAGGAGGCCTCTAGCTCGCATCAATGGACTATGCAGGGGAGATGAGTCTCCTGAAGTAGGGCCACGTCTATATTATGCCTAGTTAGGTAGCTCAGCACTTTACGTAATTTACGATGGTCATTGAGACCTCTCACGTTCCAGGACAGTGCCCGGAGGGAATCCACAGGTCGCGGAGCAGCCGCCCCACTAGTCGTCGCCATCACGTTTTTCGAGTGTCACAGCGTGTTCCAACCTATGTGATCGGCATATGTAGTGTCAACTTGGCTGACATTTCCAACATCAAAAACAATCTGAACATTAGCCCCCCCTACCCCCCACCCACAGCAGACCACCCACAACTCGGTCGCGCAGCATCCCCTGTACCCACCACCCGCTCCCCCCCCCCTAACTAGTTAACAGTGGTAGTGTTTAGCACGCATGGGCAGAGGTCGCTCTGTGTTCAGTAGTCAGCTAAACGAAAGCTTTCTCCTATCCCAACCCCCACACCCCGACTTTTAGTGTCACAACCCTCATAATAACGCATTTCCCCAGCATGTATGCGGGAGCACCACACCGCCCTCTAACTTTTCTCCCACACTGGTGTATATCTGAATGGGCAACCCCTGTATCTATCGCTGTGGCTGAAATAGAGTCCCTTTAAAACTCTCTGGCGCCATGTGACCAATTCTTGACTGTCACCCTCAGCGTTTGTCTATATGTAGCAAGGACGGAAAGAAGGGCGCCCCGCAAACCGTCGTGTACAATGCCAACCCATCTCCCGCCCCCACCCCAACCCCCACCATACTTATCAATGATAGGCAAATAGAATGTGGCTCAGTCCTAATCCTCAAGCGATCCCCCGGCCGCCTCCTCCATCGACTGCCGCTCCGGACTCTTGTGTTGTTCCCTGGACCAGTCTTTGAGTGCCTTCTGCAGGGCCTTTGGATCAACGAAAATGTGGGAACGACCTTGTTTATTCACCCGCAGCTTGGCCGGGTACAGCATGGCATAGTCCAGCCCCATCTCACGCAGTTGCTTTTTCATGGGCATGAATTGTCTCTGCGCCTCCTGGACTCGTGCGGTGAAATCCGGGTAGAGTGCAATAGTCGATCCCTCATATGCCAGCGTTTGTTTATCCCTCGCCGTTCGCAAGGCCGCGTCTCTGTCCCGATAATTTAACAGTTTAGCTATTATGGGACGCGGCAGGGCTCCTGGCGGCGGACGGGGTCCCAAGGAGCGGTGCGCTCTCTCCACCACGAACATATTCGAGAACACCTCAGCCCCCAGGAGTGACACCAATAACTTTTCCACGAAGTGTTCCATGTTACCGGTTGGTGTCGTTTCCGGCAGGCCCGTAATTCGCAGATTGCAACGTCTCGAGCGGGCTTCCAAGTCCTCCGCTTTATCTTGCAATACACGGATGACCCGCCCAAGCTGTTTGTGGTCGGTGTCCAATGTGGTCTGTGCCTCCTCTACCTCCGTGATCCTTCGTTCGGACATGTCTAACCGCTCCGCGTGCTTGTCCAGCCGCTCCCCCATTCTGTCCATCCGGTATGAGAGGGCATCAATTTTCGTGCCCAGGGAGGTGATGCCGTTCTGCAAGCCCTTTTCCATGGACAGCAACAGACTCCTAATGTCCGGATCCTCCTCCATCGGTGTCGTAGGCCTATGAGCCTCCCCTGACGCGGTGTCCTGCGATTTAGAGCATTTTTGCTCAAACGTGAGCTTGGACTGCGTCCTGTCCGTTCTACCCATGTTCCTCTCCAGGTAGGATCGTTGACCAGGGGGCTGTCGTCAACGTCCCCGTCCGTGGCGCCCCGGCGCTGACCGGACACCGCACCCCCTCTGAAGAGGCTGCCTGCAGCGATTCAATCCGATAGCAGGAGGAGGGCCCCCCGCTCCGGCGCAGGAAAGTGGTCAGCTATAAGGGAATTCGTCCGTCTGCACGCGCTGCTCCGCTGCACTCTGTGCCGCCACCACGCTGGCGACCGTGGGTCTCCGAGCACACACCCGTGGACCACTCCCAGCACCCCTCGACGGACGGGCCCCGCCGCGCTGCTGATGTCTGTCGATTATTTTGCCGCCAGGCCCAATGTCACCCTATGCTGCGTTGTTGCTCCAATCATTTACCTCCCTCCAAGCAATAAGGCACAGCTGTTACCGGGACGCGGCACTGCCCGGGGTCTACTGGTCCCGAATATGCGAATGCCGCTCTGCCCAGCACTCCGCAGCGTGTTATGTCCCTCACTGTGCGCTGTCCAGCCGCGGGCCTGAGTCCGTCTCACCCGCTATCTGCAGCTAGCGGCTCTCTGACCTCCGCACTGTATGGCGGCACCTCTGGGCCTCACAGCTCCACAACGACTCTCGGTGCTCTCTGCTCGTGCGTGTCCACTGCCCGGCGCCACGAACTTCCTGCTCCTTCTGTCGCCACAGCCCCAACCTCCTTACACTCAACCAGGAGGGGGGGGCAGCGCTCCGCTACCCGCGCCGGGCCCCACGATGCGTCCGCACTGCACTCGCCGGCCGCCACTGCCGTCCCGAGCTCTCCACGGATCCGCTGGCGTCCAACCAGTTGCTTGCGTGGGTCTGCGAGCGCCGGCCACCTCGGGCCCAGGGGGACCAGTCGGAGATCGCGGTGCTCACTGCTTCGCGACTCCTCCCCCCTAACAACTTTAGCACGGGGTTCAGCGGCCCTGTGTCGCACCCGACGGGAGCTGGTGTATCTTCGGGTCGGGCAGGGAGCGCAGGATCTGGGTGGGACCGCTGCGGTGTGGTCGCGTTCCGACTTCCAAATTGCGGTCAGTAGACCGTTTTCGCTTGATGGGTTGGCGGATAATTGCAGGATATTGTGTCGGCGGTGTGGAGCTCGAGACTCAAGCAGCCATCTTGGTCTCGAGCAAGCTCCGCCCCCCACTCACCAGCTATACTTATCTCAAGTAAATATAACACAAGGCCTAGGATTGCTAAACTCACGCCCCCCCACCATGCACAGTTTTCTCATCAATAATTTCATTACAAATGTTGCAGTAATATTATCAACGATGTCATAGAAGATGTCATGAGTGATGTAATATGTGGGGTAATTAGCAGTGCATGGCGATGGTACCAGTTATAGTTACCTTTGGCATGATGTGTAGTTGCTTGAAATTAATATAATTGGTGAATTCCAGTGGTTTTGTACATTTAAAATGATACGTTCTCACTGAAATTATCACCTAACTATAATGTTACTTTAATCTTTGGGTTTTTCAGTGAATTTCTAGTTTTTTTTTAAAGTAAAGTAATATTTTATTACCATACGAAAAGCCAGCCTTCCGACAAGGGGGAAGGGGTTGGCCGCAGAGACTGACATCGAATCTCTGTGGGAGAGAGCCACAGGCCCGCTTACCCTAAATAAGCTCTTCCGCTGCCCCCCACATGCCCTAGCCCAACCCGAGGGGAGTATATTATCAATAGTGCTGGAGCCATGGATATACCGATCCTCTTCAAATTTAAGAAAATACACTTTTGGCCCCAGACAGGGTCCCTCTGGCACTCCTACACCAAGCCTAAGGGTCCGGGTATTCCTACCCTGCCTCTTATGTCTTTTTTTTTAACCTTATTTGTAGGACTCAGGACTGAGTCACGAGTCCTAAGATGACTGCCGCCACATTCTTGTTGATGTGGTGGCAGCCAATCTGATCTCAGCATGCGATCTGTTGGGTCAGCGGAGCTTCCATGGTGTGATATATATAAAGGTTTTGAGCCTTAATTAGTCAAAAACCACTGGATGGAATTACACCAAATCACATAAAGCACTCTTTCCGGACCAAGATCTAGCTTTTTGTCAAAGTTAGTGTACATCCGTTCAGGCGTTTGGCTGTAGTTGTGTCTGCAGCTGTAGCTGTCTCTAAAGTTCCTATGGATCAATTAATAGGGAAAAATACATTTTGCACCCCTCCCCTTTTACTCTGCCCCTTTTATTAAAGTTTCATGAAGATTCGCCAAAAGGTATTCATGAAACAAAAAAGGAATTTTTCACAAGGTTATATGTAAAAAACACAGCATGTCTCCTGTGTCATTGGATCCATGACCACAGGATAGCTTACCATATTTTTTAAAGCACTTCAAGCTGGAGTTGTATGCTCTTGAGCTGGCGTGCAGGGGCCCTTGTAGTTGGCCTGAAAAAAGTTAAAAAAGACTCAAAAACATTAAAACACTTTATTGAAATTATTTTGTGACAATCACTATTATTAAACATTGCAATGTGTGAATTTATAAAATATACATTTGGTTATAGTTATTAGTGACTTTTTGACAAAAACCATAGATCTATCTTTCTGTCAAATTCGATGTAATTCTGTTCAGCTGTTTTGGCTGTAACGTCTAGAATTCCATGAGGAAATTGCATGGGGAAAAGCAGTTAGGGACCCTCCCATTTTCTATCCTTAGCTTGATAGATCAGCCTAAAACTATCTAGGCAGAAACTGAGGTGGATGAAGTTTTTGGGGAAAGATTTGTGATCTAGGACCCCCCCTCGCAATAGAATTCATGAATCCTATGCTGGATTGACAGAGTCTGGACTTTTCCTGGGTCCCACAGCCCTGCTGACCATCAGGATTCATGTGAATTCAGCATAGGTTCCGCAATTCCTGAATCCATGGATTGTTAGAAAGTTTTGGGTATTTTAGAAAGGCTGTCATCTCATAATGTTAAGGAGACTCAGACTCTAAAAAGATAGTTAGCTATAATAAATAAGGGATAGTTCAGGTTAATGACGTGATAAGTCATTAGCTAACAATTTCTTTGAACTAAGAATGTAGGCAATAAAGTCATCCTCCGCAAAGAAAAATCTGGTTTGATAACTATTCCTGCACTGACAATTTTGTAAAATATCTAAATGCCAATGGTTAGCCTGAGTTTTAAATGGATCTCCAAATCACAACAACAGATGATTCCATTTAGTGTAAGACATCTTCATGGCTGCATATATGTGTATGTATAGATATATATATATATATATTACCTACTGGCGGTCGCCAGTAGGTAGTTATAGTTAGGACCTATTTTCCATAGGAAAAGCATTTTTTGTTTTCCCAATAACTTTAGCGTCGTTTGATGAACCTTCGCGAAATTTTAGACACGGCTACAGCCCGAACTGCTGAACGGAATTACACCAAATTTGGCAAAAAGGTAGCCCTTGGTTCAGAAAAAGTCCTTTTTGTTAAATGGTGTAAATCCTTTCAGTAGTTCCTGAGAAATTCAAAAAATAGGGGTCGGAAAATCAATTTCCCATAGGAAACTTTAGACACGGCTACAGCTCGAACTGCTGAACGGAATTACACCAAATTTGGCAAAAGGTAGTGCTTAGTTTAGAATGCGTCCTTTTTTAAATGGTGTAAATCCGTTCAGTAAATGGTGAAATTCAAAAATAAAAGTTTCGATATCTATGGCCGAGGAGGGTTCGCGAACCCTCCCGACCACGAGCTTTATTCTAATTGGCTGCCAACACTCCAAACCAGGAAGTGTTGGCAGCCATCTTGTGACTCGGTAGAACCGAGTCACAAGAAAACAGAAAAACAAAGGTGAAAAAAAAGAAAAGGGGGCAGGGTAGAAACACCCTGACCCCCTAGGCCTGCTCAGGGGGTCCCACAAGGACACCCAGGGCCAAAAAAAGCATTTTTTTAAAAAAGAAAATCGGCCGAATTCGCGCTGGGTGCGCGAATCCGGACACATTTTTTTTTTAAAAAACAAAGCGCGGGCTCCTGCGCTTCGTATTCAAAAAGCCCCCGGGTAGGCCAGGTCCCGGGGGCACTTATACATAATGTGGTGGGGGCCCGCAGGGGCCCCAGCAGCCCCGGGCCCCAACACCTCCCCGGGGCTTATTAAATTAAATGCGGGGGGCACGCAGCCCCCCGTAGCCCAGGGGACCGCCACCTCCCCGGGGCTACCTAAAGAAATGCATGGGGGGTCCCAACCCCCCACGCTGCTCCGGGGACCGCCACTTCCCCGGAGCATTTATGATAATTGGCGGGGGCCCAGCGGCCCCCCGAGCCCCGGGGACCGCCACCTCCCCGGGGCTAAAAAAATAATTAGTGTGGGGGGGCTCAAGCCCCCCACACTGCCCCGGGGACCACCACCTCCCCGGGGCACTTAGTATTGAGATTTAGGGGTCCGTAGCAGATCCCCGGGGACCACCACCTCCCCGGGGCAATGAAAAGGAGGGAGGGGGGCCACGCGGCCCCCCTCCTGGAGCCCTCCATGGCCCTGGAGACCGCCACCCCCCAGGGCCGGCTCCTGCAGTGTCCCGGGTGCCCACCCCCGGGACACTGCTGTTTGCTGTGACAGGGCGGGAGCCGCGCGGCTCCCGCCCTGTCATAGCAAACTTGCTTTGGATTTTGGAAGCGAGAGCAGGGAAACCAAAGCTGATTGCTTTTCCACACGGGGAGCTGCATGTCAGCAGCTCCACGTGTGGAAAAGCAATGTCGGCTCCCGCACGAGGCGGGCAGCCGGCGGGACCGTGGGGGAATTGGGGACCCCCCCACGGTCCCCAACGGATAGGGCTGGCCCCGGGGGATGGGGTTCCCGGGGCCATAATTGGCCTGAGGAGGGGGGCCACGCGGCCCCCCTCCCAAAAATAAGAAACAAAAGGATGGCCAGGTCCCGGGGGATGGGGTTCCCGGGGCCAGAAGTGGCCCGGGAGGGGGGCCATGCGGCCCCCCTCCCCAAATAAAAAAATAAATAAATAAAGGCCGGCCCCAGGGGATGGGGTCCCCGGGGCCAATAGAGGCCTCAGGAGGGGTTCTCCTTTAAAAAAAATATATGTGGTCATGCCCCGGGGGATGGGGTCCTCGGGGCCGGAATTGGCCACGGGAGGGGGGCCCACACGGCCCCCCTCCCGTTTACATAAAAAAAGGGGTCAGGCCCTGGGGGATGGGGTCCCCAGGGCCCAAAAAAGGCAAGAGAAGCGGGGCCACACAGCCCCCTTGTTAAAAAATTTTTTTTAAAAGCCGGCATTGCGGCTAGGCCCGCCCCTCCCTGCAGCACTCAGCAAACGTGCCCCATGGCGCGTTGTAAGTTGGGAATTAATTCCCTTGAATACTGAGGGTTCCTGGGGCCAACTAGCCCACCAGGTACCTCCAGTATGCGCCAGGAGCTGCGTTGCAGAAAGGTGTTCAGAGGCCACGCCCTTTTACACCTCTCTGCAACGCAGCTCTCTGGCGCTTACTGGAGGTACCTGGTGGGCTAGTTGGCCCTCAGGGACCCTCAGGACTCAAGGGGAATTAATCCCCCAATTTACAACGCGCCAGGGGCTACGTTTGCACAGTGGTGCAGGGAGGGGGCAGAGCCTGACATAGCAAGTGTGCAAACGCACCCCCTGGCACATTGTAAATTGGGGATTAAGTCCCTTCAATCCTGAGGGTCCCTGGGGCAAACTAGCCCACCAGGTACCTCCAGTATGCGCCAGGGAGCTGCGTTGCAGAGAGGTGTTCAGAGGCCCGCCCCTTTTTACACCTCTCTGCAACGCAGCTCTGTGGCACTTACTGGAGGTACCTGGTGGGCTAGTTGGCCCTCAGGGACCCTCAGGACTCAAGGGGAATTAATCCCCCAATTTACAACGCGCCAGGGGGCGCGTTTGCACAGTGGTGCAGGGAGGGGACGGGGCCTGACATAGCAAGTGTGCAAAAGCACCCCCTGGCACATTGTAAATTGGGGGATTAAGTCCCCTTCAATCCTGAGGGTCCCTAGGGGCAAACTAGCCCACCAGGTACCTACAGTATGCGCCAGGGAGCTGCGTTGCAGAGAGGTGTTCAGAGGCCACGCCCCTTTTTACACCTCTCTGCAACGCAGCTCTGTGGCGCTTACTGGAGGTAGCTGGTGGGCTAGTTGGCCCCCAGGGACCCTCAGGACTCAAGGGGATTTAATCCCCCAATTTACAATGCTCCAGGGGGCACGTTTGCACAGTGTTGCAGGGAGGTGGCGTGGCCTGATGTGACAAGTGTGCAAACGCACCCTGTGGCGCGTTTTAAGTTGGGGGATTAAGTCCCTTGAATCCTGAGGGTCCCTGGGGCCAACTAGCCCATCAGGTACCTCCAGTAAGCGCCAGGAGCTGCGTTGCAGAGAGGTGGTCCAAGGCCACGCCCCTTTTTACACCACTCTGCAACGCACCTCTGTGGCACTTACTGGAGGTAGCTAGTGGGCTAGTTGGCCCCCAGGGACCCTCAGGACTCAAGGGGACTTAATCCTCCAATTTACAACGCACCAGGGGGTGCGTTTGCACAGTGGTGCAGGGAGGGGGCGTGGCCTGATGTGACAAGTGTGCAAATGCACCCTGTGGCGCGTTTTAAGTTGGGGAATTAAGTCCCCTTGAATCCTGAGGGTCCCTGGGGGCCAACTAGCCCACCAGGTATGTCCAGTAAGCGCCACAGAGTTGCGTTGCAGAGAGGTGTAAAAAGGGGCGTGGCCTCTGACCACCTCTCTGCAACGCAGCTCTGTGGCGCTTACTGGAGGTACCTGGTGGGCTAGTTGGCCCCCAGGGACCCTCAGGATTCAAGGGGAATTAATCCCCCAACATAAAACCCGCCAGGGGGGCGCATTTGCACAGTGGTGAAGGGAGGGGGCAGGGCCTGATGTGACATGTGTGTACTTATGCAATCACTCCGCCAAAACCCAAGCACTTATAAATTCACCATGCACTCTCCTTGCAGCACTCTAATCATCCAGTCACTACCCATGCACTCATGCAATGACCCATGCACTAACTCATGCACTACTACAATACCCTGAGCAGTACCCATGCAGTCCAGCCATCGCCCTGTCACTACCCATGCACTCCTCCAATCACCCAGCACGCACCATGTACTTATCCAATCACTCCGCCAAAACCCAGGCACTTATAAATTCTCCATGCACTGTCCTTGCAGTAGTCTAATCATCCAGTCACTACTCATGTACTGGGGCATTGACCCAGGCACTAACTCATGGCAAATACAGAGGAGGTCATGCTAATTACAGGGGTACCCCAACGCATAGTGTTCCCTAGTGTATGTAGGTGTTTTTACTGTATTCTAAGTGTCTTTTAGCATAGCACTGGCTCCGGTCCTGGTTATTTAGAGTCAGTTACCACCAGTACCTGTCAGTAAAATGTTGGGGGCACAGGAGGATTTTCTGCTCCTCTGTTGGTTCTTTCTGCACATCTCTTGCTTCTTCCTGCACTTTTCTTCATCTTTCTGGACTTCTGTTGCCTCTTTCTGCATTTGGCTTGCTTCTTTCTGCGCTTTTCTTCCTCTTTCTTCACATGTCCTAACTTTGTAGGCATAGTTAGAAATTAGCATTTAAAAAACCATTGAAATTCTCAGAAAAAACCATAGGTTTCAGGCACGTTATAGTTAGAAATTAGCATTTAAAAAACCATTGAAATTCACTGAAAAAACCATAGGTTTCAGGCACGTTATAGTTAGAAATTAGCATTTAAAAAACCTTAGAAATTCACTGAAAAAACCATAGGTTACAGGGACGTTATAGTTAGTTGGACATTTCAGTGATGTCATCAGTGATGTCACTGACCATGTCATGAATGATGTAATATGTGACGTCATCAGCAGTGCATTGCGGGGGCGCGAGTTATAGTTAGCTGAACTAACTATAACGGGGGAATTTCTATGGTTTTGTACGAGTGAAATGTCCAACTAACTATAACGTCCCTGAAACCTATGGTTTTTTCAGAGAATATATATATATATATATATATATATATATATATATATATATATATATATATTACCTACTGGCGGTCACCAGTAGGCAGTTATAGTTAAGACCTAGTTTCCATAGGAAAAGCATTTTTTGACTTGCCTATAACTTTGGCGTTGTTTGACCAATCTTCATGAAATTTTCCAACAAAAGTGTCAAGGTAGGTTTTGTGTGTCATGGAAGGTTTGGGGGTGATCCGTGCAGTGGGGACCAAGTAATAGGGGCACACAAAAAAGGGTGCGTTTGTAATCTTAATTCTCATAGGAATGCGTTGTCAAACCTACAGCCCGAACCACTGGACGGAATTACTCCAAATTTGGCAGAAAGGTAGCTGCTGTTACGCAGATTGTGCTTTTTGTTATTTGGTGCAAATCCATCCAGTAGTTTTTGAGAAATGTAAGCCAAACCTATAGATATATCTCTGGCCGTGGATATTTCGCTGTGGTTTCACAACTAATCGCGGATGCACGCGCCCACGGGAATGTTGTGATTGGCTGGACGCAACCTGAACAGAAAGTTGTGGCCGCCATTTTATCACTCGGGAATGGTTCCCAGGGCTGCCAATTTGTGTGAAAGCTAATGTAAGGTGTCAGGGTGGAGATACTCTGACCCCATGTTTGAGAAATGAGTTTGTTAGTGACACAAGTTATGTGTCTAAAATTGATTTTTTTAATCGCATGCGATATTCGCGATGATGCTGAGACCGCCAGCGTGGCCCACCATGTAATATCGCAGCGACATCACGAACAATAGTGAAAATGTATTAAAAAATATATATATATATTTGTACACACTCGCTGGTCACTTTCACACGCTCATGTACGCACTCACAAACTCACTCAGACACTTATACACCCATTCACATACCCACTCATACATTTATACATCCAGTCACATACCCACTCAAATGCTCATGCACTCACTCACATACCCATTCAGGTACTTATGCACCCACTCACAAACTCACACGGAGAGTGACGCACCCATGTATAGACTCACTCAGAGACTCATGCACCTACTTAGAGACTCAGTGATAGGCTCATGCATACACTCTCATACATACTTAGAGACTCTTACACCCACTCACAGACCCACCTGGGCACTCATGCACCCACTCACAGACCCACTCAGATACCCATGCACCCACTTACAGACTCACTCGGAGAGTCAAACACCCATGCACAGACCCACTCAGAGACGCATGCACCTACTTAGAGACCCACTCATAGACTCATGTGGACAGTCTCATACTGACTTAGAGTCTCTTACACCTAATCACAGACCCACATGGGTACTCTTACACCCACTTAGATACACATGCAGCCACTTACAGACTCATTCGGAGAATCACGCACCTATGTACGGACCCACTCAGAGACTCACACACCCATTTACAGACCCACTCACACACTCACGTAAGTTATCACAGACCCATTGAGACACTCATACACCCACTTATAGATCCACTCAGACACTCATACACTCACCCACACACCCATACAGTCACTCCCACACTCAGTCACAGACCATTTTAGAGTCTTATGGACTCATTCAGTCACTCATACACTCAGAAACTCACTCACTCACAAACTCAGTCAGATATACACACACCCACTCACCCAGTCAAGGCTCATGCATCCACTCTCATACCCACCTAGACACTTGCTCTCTCAGTCACACACCCACTCAGACACTCATGCTTGCACCCATTTACTCACCCACTCAGACTTATGCTCTCACTCACAGACCCATAGAGACACTCCTACACCTACTCATGAACCCACTCAGACACTCACACACACATATAATCACTCATACAGGCACGCATAGCCCCACTCAGAGACTTATGCACCCAGTCAGTTATACACTCAGAGACTCATGTACCCACTTACAGTCACACTCAGAGACCCACGCACCCACTGACAGGACCACTCAGACAGTCACGCTGCAAGTCATAGAACTACTGAGAGACTCATGCACTCACTCACAGATCCACTCAGACACTCATGTACCCACTCACTCACCCACTCAAACACCCACTTAGACACTCATGTATCCACTCACAGATCCAGTCAGTCATATACTTACTTACAAATGCACATTGGCACTCATGCACTTACTCACAGATTGAGTGAGAGACTTGTGCAACCAATTACAGACCCATTGTGACACTGATGCACCCACTCATAAATGTACTGAGGCAGTCACTCATTTTGTTACAGAAGTATTGATAGACTGGTGCACCCCCTAATAAAGGTACGATCGTCGCTGTTACCGGAGTCATCGTGGCTCTCGGTATAATTGCGTAACGGGAAGTAGGGTTTAAACAGTTTCTTAAAAAACTTACTAGAAAAATATGTGTACAAATCTGTTTTTAAAGCAGTGATGTGGTTAGTAATGTGTATATTGTGATAGTTAGAATAATTTTTTAAGTTAACAGTTTTTTAATGTGGTGGTGGTCATTGAATGAGTTTGAAAAGTACACTAATAAAGCTCTGCTTTTAAATATACTGTAGAATGTGTCTCTATATATGTTTTACACGTAGTACAATCCACACTTACTTCATGACCACCGATGGCACCGCAATGACATCGGTAGTTGCGGATATAATTTTGCTTTGTAAACGTGGTTTTCTCCTTCATTTATCACAGAAAGAAAAGTTAAAACAGTATCTTACTAAATATTTACATTTAAACTTTATTTAAGAAAAGTATTTAAATGTATTTTTTAGTATGTGAAATACATTTGCTGATCACAGATCCCCCACAGTAAATGCGACAATCTTGTGCCGGCTCAAAAAATTCTTTAAATTAAAACGGGTAATTAATATACTTTCTGATAGACATATACCAAATCAAAAATTAGTGGTGTATAATATAAATATAATATACAATATACAAATTTAGAAAGAAAATACCAACATCTTAGAGGATTACTTTAAAAAAATTGACATTACAATTAAGAAATAGAATTTAAAAAAAACTTAGAAATTCACTGAAAAAAACAAAGGTTACAGGGAACTTATAGTTAGGAATTAGCATTTAAAAAACCTTAGAAATTCACTGAAAAAAACAAAGGTTACAGGGCTGTTATAGTTTGGAAATAGAATTAAAATAACCTTAGAATTCACTGAAAAAAACAAAGGTTACAGAGACGTTATAGTTAGGCTGACATTTCACTCGTACAAAACCGGAGAAATTCCACAGTTACAGTTAGATGAGCTTACTATAACTCGTGCCCCCGCAGTGCACTGCTTATGATCTCACATCTTACATCACTCATGAAATGATCAGTGACATCATTGAAGACATCACTGACGACATCTCACATGACATCACTGATGACATTATCCACAGAATCTCTGATGCACCCACTCACACCCCAATATAACCTTTCATCACCCACTCCAACTTCCACACTACCATTCTCAGAACCATTGATACAACCCTACCAGTACTTACACACATAAACTCACTCACCCATACAGCCACTCATACACCAACTCACTCATTAATACAGAAACTGATAAATCCACTTATACACCTATACAGCCACTCACACACTGTCAGTCACTCATTGATCTACTCACACACCTACTCACTCACCTATAGAGTCAATCAGATACAGTTAGACACCCACCCACTCACCTATTCATACAGATACTAACACATACTCACCTATACAACCCCTCTCACACGCACTCACTAACCCATAGAGCTACTATCACAATCCCTCACTCACACATTCAGTCACTCATATAATCCAACACTCACCTATACTGCCTTTCACATATTCACTTACTCACCCATATACCACAGACACATCCATTCACTCACCAACACAGCCATACACACACTCAGTCACTTATACAGCCCTTCTCTTACACCCACTGACTCGCCTACTCACTCATCCATGCAGGCACTCAGACCATCTCACCCACACAGATACTTATACACCTTACAGGTACTCAGACAACCAATCAATCACTTTTACACCCACTCATGTACACACTCACAAACCCATACAGCCACTTAGACACCATCTGACAGACAGATACAAACATTCAGACAACCTAGTCAGTGACCCATACATTCACTGAGACACCTAATCACTAACTTATACAGTCAGTCAGGTACTACTGAATCCTCGATACAGGCACTCATACACCCACTGATTCATTAATACACCTTGGTACATATATTTAACACTCATAAACATGTTAAAACCACTCACAGTCACAGGATGATGTCATCAGTGATGTCATCAGTGATGTCATCAGCGATGTCATTTGAGATGTCATCAGTGATGTCACTGGCCATTTCATGAGTGATATAATATATGAGGTCATAAGCAGTGCATTGTAGGGGCCCGAGTTATAGTTGGCTCAGCTACCTATAACTCCTTAATTTCTCTGGTTTTGTACGAGTGAAATGTCAGCCTAACTATAACATTGTTTTTTTCTGTGAATTTCTAAGTATTTTTTTATTCTTATTCCTAACTATAACGGCCCTGTAACCTTTGGTTTCAGTGAACATATATAATGTTAGGTTAAAGTGTCATTTTAGTTATATATATATTACCTACTGGCGGTCGTCAGTAGGTAGTTATAGTTAGGACCTAGTTTCCATAGGAAAACCGTTTTTTGATTTGCCTATATCTTTGGCGCCGTTTGACGAATCTTTGCGAAATTTTCAAAACGAATGGCCCGCTCAGGTCAGCTCTTGTCTTGAAAGTTTCAGGGTGATTGGCCAAGCAGGGGATGAGAAAAAAGGGGGGTCCCAAAACGCGTTTTCTCCATGTTAATTTCCATAGGAAACTTTAGACAAGGCTACAACCCGAACTGCTGAACGGAATTCCATCGAATTTGGCAAAAAGGTAGCTTTTGGTTCAGAAAGCGTTCTTTTTGTTAAATGGTGTAAATCCGTTCAGTATTTCCTGAGAAATTCAGATATTTACAGATATTAATATCTGGTGGATGCGAAGGATCTGCGAACCCCACGCTGCCTTGGGGACCGCCTCCTCCCTGGGGCTTTAATGATTAAGTGAGGGGGGCCATGTGGCCCCTTGCAGCACTGGGGACCACCACCTCCCCGGGGCTAACAAACGAAATTGAACTGTGGGGGGGCTTGAACACGGCCCCAGGGACCACCACCTCCCCAGGGCACACTTTATATAAATGCGGGGATCCGTTGCAGACCCCCAGCTCAGGGGACCACCACCTCCTTCGGACTTTAAATCTGATGGGAGAGGGGCCGCCAGGAGCCCACCATAGCCCTGGGGACCGCCACCCCCCAGGGCCGGCTCCAGCAATGTCCCATTGCAGTTTGCTATGGCTTGGCGGGAGCACTGCTCCCGCCATGCCATAACTAATTTCTGCTTCGCTTCATGGAAGCGAGAGCAGGAAAACTGCTCTTGCTTCCATGAAGCGAAGCAGGATTGCTTTTGAGCAAAGGGAACTGCATGTTAGCAGCTCCCTTTGCCCGAAAGCAATGCCGGCTCCCGCAGGAGGCGGGGAGCCAGCAGGGACTGCGGGGGTTTGGGGCTCCCCACATGGTCCCCAAAGAAGTGGCCCCCCTCCCTTTTCCTAATTTAAAAAAAAATGGCTGGAACCCTCCTTTAGAAAACAAATCTTTTTAAAGAAATGGATAAGCTCTGGGGGATGGGGTCCCCGGGCCGAAATTGGCCTCGGGAGGTGGGCCGTGCGGCCCCCTTCCCGTTTTTTTATTTTTGTAAAAAAATGGTTCAGGCCCTGGGGGATAGGGTCCCCAGGGCCCAAAAAGTATTAAGGAAAGGGGGGCCACAGAGCCCCACACAGTGGGATTGCTGTTAGGTGGTCGCAGGCCTAATCTGCAGATCTGAACAAAAAAAACCTTGTTTCTAGCTCAAACGGCTCAAATGTTCCCAAAAATGCAGCAACACATGTTACAGCATAATGGAAAGCCCTTTGCAAAGCTGGAATGGTCATGTGTTACTTATTGCTAAATGTGGGTGTTAAATTGATACTAATGGTGCGCAAACCTCTCTTGCTTCTTTCTGTGCCTCTCTTGCCTCTTTCTGCATTTCCCTTGCTTCTTTCTGCACCTTTCTTCCTTTTTCTGCATCTCACTCTCTTCTTTCTGCACCGCACTCTCTTCTTTTTGCACCTCACGAGCCTCTTTCCTCACCTCACTGTCTTCTTTCTGCACCTCACTTGCCTCTTTCTGCACTTCTCTTGCCTCTTTCTGTACCTCTCTTGCCTCTTTCTGCACCTCAATTGCTTCTTTCTGCACCTCACTCTTCTTTCTGCACTGCCCTTGCCTCTTTCTGTACCTCGCTTCCCTTTTTCTACACCTCACTCTCTTCTTTCTGCACCTCTCTTGCCTCTCGGCACCTTACTCTCTTCTTTCTGCACCTATCTTACTTTTTCTGTACCTCTCTTGCCTCTTTCTGCACCTCACTTGCCTCTTTCTGCATCTCACTCTCTTCTTTCTGCACCTCTCTTGCCTCTTTCTGCACTTCTCTTGCCTCTTTCTGCACCTCACTTGCCTCTTTCTGTACCTCTCTTGCCTCTTTCTGCACCTCACTTGCCTCTTTCTGCACTTCTCTTGCCTCTTTCTGCACCTCACTCTCTTCTTTCTGCACCTCTCTTGTCTCTTTCTGCACTTCTCTTGCTCTTTTCTGCACTTTTCTTGCTTCTTTCTGTATCTCTCTTGCCTCTTTCTGCACTTCTCTTGCCTCTTTCTACACCTCTCTTGCTTCTTTCTGCACTTCTCTTGCCTATTTCCGCACTTCTCTTGCTTCTTTATGCACTTCACTTGCCTCTTTTGCCTCTTTCTGTACCTCACTTGCCTCTTTGTGTACCTCACTCTCTTCTTCAGGCACCTCTCTTGCCTCTTTCTGCACTTCTCTTGCCTCTTTATGTACCTCTCTTGCCTCTTTCTGCACCTCACCTGCCTCTTTCTGCACTTCTCTTGCCTCTTTCTGTACTTCTCTTGCCTCTTTCTGTACCTCTCTTGCCTCTTTGTGCACCTCACTTGCCTCTTTGTGCACCTCACTCTCTTCTTTCTGCACCTCTCTTGCCTCTTTCTGCACTTTTTTGCCTCTTTCTGCACTTCTCTTGCCTCTTTCTGTACCTCACTTGCCTCTTTCTGCACCTCACTTGCCTCTTTCTGCACTTCTCATGCCTTTCTGCACTTCTCTTGCCTCTTTCTGTACCTCTCTTGCCTCTTTCTGCACCTCACTTGCCTCTTTCTGCACTTCTCTTACCTCTTTCTGCACCTCTCTTGCCTCTTTCTGCACCTCACTTGCCTCTTCCTGCACTTTTCTTGCTTCTTTCTGCACTTCTCTTGCCTCTTTCTTTACCTCACTTGCCTCTTTCTGCACCTCACTTGCCTCTTTCTGTACCTCTCTTGCCTCTTTTCACACTTCTCTTGCCTCTTTCTGCACTCCTCTTGCCTCCTTCTGTACCTCTATTGCCTCTTTCTGCACCTCACTTGCCTCTTTCTGTACTTCTCTTGCCTCTTTCTGCACCTCACGCTCTTCTTTCTGTACCTCTCTTGCCTCTTTCTGCACCTCTCTTGCCTCTTTCTGCACCTCTCTTGCCTCTTTCTGCACTTCCCTTGCCTCTTTATGTACCTCTCATGCTTCTTTTTGTACCTCTCTTGCCTCTTTCTGCACTTCTCTTGCCTCTTTCTGCACTTGTCTTTCCTCTTTCTGTACCTCTATTGCCTCTTTCTGCACCTCACTTGCCTCTTTCAGCACCTCATTCTCTTCTTTCTGCACCTCTCTTGCCTCTTTCTATGCCTTTCCTGCCTCTTTCAGCACTTCTCTTGCCTCTTTCTGCACTTCTCTTGCCTCTTTCTATACCTCTCTTGCCTCTTTCAGCACCTCACTTGCCTCTTTCTGCACCTCACTCTCTTCGTTCTGCACCTCTCTTGCCTCTTTCTGCACCTCTCCTGCCTCTTTCAGCACTTCTCTTGCCTCTTTCTGCACTTCTCTTGCCTCTTTCTGTACCTCTCTTGCCTCTTTCTGCACCTCGCTTGCCTCTTTCTGCACCTCACTCTCTTTTCTGCACCGCTGTTGTCTCTTTGTGCACCTCACTCTCTTATTTCTATACCTCTCTTGCCTCTTTCTGTACCTCCTTTGCCTCTTTCTGTACCTCACTTGCCTCTTTCTGCACCTCAGTTGCCTCTTTCTGTACTTCTCTTGCCTCTTTCTGCACCTCACTCTCTTCTTTCTGCACTTCTCTTGCATCTGTCTTTACTTCCCTTGCTTCTACCTGCACTTCTCTTGCCCCTTTCTGCACTTCTCTTGCCTCTTTCTGCACTTCACTTGCCTCTTTCTGTACCTCTCTTGCCTCTTTCTGTACCTCACTTGCCTTTCTGCACTTCTCTTGCCTCTTTCTGCACCTTACTCTCTTCTTCTGTACCTCTTTTGCCTCTTTCCGCACTTCTCGTGCTCCTTTCTGCACCTCTCTTGCCTCTTTCTGTGCTTATCTTGCTTCTTTCTGCACTTCTCTTGCCTCTTTCTGTACTTCTCTTGCCTCTTTCTTCACTTCTCTTGCTTCTTTCTGCGCTTCTCTTGCTTCTTTCTTGATTTCTTTTGCCTCTTTCTGCACTTCACTTGCCTCTTTCTGCACCTCTCTTGCCACTTTCTGCACTTCTCTTACTTCTTACTGCACTTCTCTTGCCTTTTTGTGTGCATCTCTTGCCTCTTGCTGCACTTCACTTGCCTCTTTCTGCACATTTCTTACTCTTTCTGTACCTCTCTTGTTTTTTTCTGCACTTCTCTTGCCTCTTTCTGTACTTCTCTCGCCTCTTTCTGTATTCAAATGGGAAGTGCAAGCTGTCAAGTTTAAAGGTCTGCGTGCTCTCGTGACTGAGGTATATGTCTTCTTGTACATATATTCTCACATCTGTTATGCATCTGAAAATGGCAGCTTAAAAAGCGGGTAGCTTCTCCTATAGGTGGTCAAATCTTCCCAGTTCTGCTCTGTCATTCAGTTGCACAGGCAGACATGTCTTACATATGTAGGTGTTATACAGCTCCTCAAATATACTATTGAATACCCATGTGCCCTATATTATGAGCAGAAAGAAATACAATATCAAAAAATTGCGGGAGGTACCCTTATTCTAGGAAAAGGGATGGGTATAAATGCTAAAACAACAAACAAAATTCCCTTTTCCTCCTGTTAAGAAAGCGACAGGATTCTGCCCTCTAACCCGTTTGACTAACTAAGTGAAAACGGGGCCACACTCTCCCAAAAATTTTGTAAGACAAATTTGCCAGGTTGCCAAATTTACATACTAATATACATTACAATACACAATATATAAAAATGAATTAAACATACAAATTTAAAGGAATGTTCTATCAATCAATTTTTATTCAAAAAAATGTTTGGGGTTGAATTGACAATACAGGATTAAAAAACATATTTAAAAGCATATAGTCATAACATTTTTTTATAAAAGAGCAATATACATAATAAAAAAATACAGAGAACAACTGTCGACGCGGCGTTTCGGTGCTAAGGTGGATTGTCACCTTCAGGGCAATAGTTCAAATGTTAAAAATCTGAATAAAATGTAGAAAAAACTCTGTTAGATACCAAGACTCTAGAAACATTCCTTTATTACATGATTCATAATTATATTTAGCAACCTGGGAATAAGTCCACATGGACAAAGAGTATGGGCCGTGAAATATTTAGGTGTTGAAAATTGGACTATCTATTTTTAAACAACCCATATTGATTTTCTAAATGAACATTATCAATTATACTATAAATCTCTCTCATGTATTTGATGTCTACATGGCATACCTGAATTTATAATGGAGAAGCCCTTTCAATTGACTCCAAAAAGGATGGGGGTCCCATCTAATTTCCTCGATATCGGAAATGCTGAAGTGTACTGCGAGGGAAAATCATTTTATTAAGATCAAATCCTCTACATGTATACTCTCCTATTACACATATAGGGTCACAGAGGCCACTCACCAATATAATCCTCTTTTAAAGAAACCCCTGCTTTTGATTTATCTCTCTCTTTAATATTCCTAGGAATTCGTTCAAGGATTATTGTAATGCCTAAGGAAGATGCACAAAAGTGTATGAGAGATTCTGATTTTTCACAAAAAAAAAACATAAAGGGACAAACATGTCACATTTAAAAATAACCTAAACTTAAGGTCACTTTAAAGTAAATCCACATATTTCTAGTATGGCTTACCTTAACCGTAAGCTCTTTTGATAAGACCGATCACAAGTAACTTCTACACTCTAGGGTCCATCTACATTTTGAAATGAATGGTATAATCTGCAAAGAAGTTATTGTAGGTTGTGATGGTGCATTAGATTTTTATCTAAATTAATATATAATAAACTTACTCTACGCATCTTACCTCAAAATAAAAACTTTTTTAGTGAATCCACCCTCTATTTTCTTTGGGGTGCTGGTTCCAGTTATTTATAATTCTGGTCCAGGATATGTCTGAGAATGGAACATAAAAATGCCATTTAGGATATGGAAAAAAAAACCTGCTTTTAGCTTCTTTGGCATTTTATATAGCTCTACGCATCTTACCTCAAAATAAAACCTTTTTTAGTGAATCCACCCTCTATTTTCTTTGGGGTACTGGTTCCAGTTATTTATAATTCTGGTCCAGGATATGTCTGAGAATGGAACATGAAAATGCCATTTAGGATATGGAAAAAAAAACCTACTTTTAACTTCTTTGGCATTTTATATAGCTTACAGTGCTCTGATTTAATGAGATTAAGCCAGACTATTACATCTTTAATTCTTCTAAATTTTTTTTTAAATAAAACGTTTACCAAAGTTTTAAGTCCACCCTTGTCTTGTATAATTTAAAACTAGTATTTTTGGGGCAGAGTCACTTACCCAAGGGTTAAAATAGGAAGCAAACATCCGTCTTGCTGGGCTGCCGATTCGAGTCTGACAACACTGCTGTTATCAGGCTCCTTTTATCCTCCTATCCATTAGATCGTAATTGCCTGATAGGGATCACCTGTTGTATGGCGGACATGACCTCAATTTTCGTACCATGTATTCCGTAGAATGGGGCGGCCATCTTGTAATATGTTTCGACCTAGTGACAGAATATCTCAATTCCCATAAAATCCTTAGCTCATGGGTCGATACTCGTCTTATAACACTATTAATATTTTTCTTAAAAGGCTCGTTGTTATATAGCCATGTTCTCATCCCATTATATTAAAATAAATTTCAAAGAACTTGCAGACGGTGGCTGCTGCCAAATAATTATTACAAAATCGCGCGGTACAAATAGGGGCAAAGACCGTTTTCCTTTGTGTTGGTTGGTCTATGAATTTAAAATCATTAAGTTGTACTGGTTAATCTTGGGACGAACCCTGTCGCTTTATGGTTTTAAAAAAAAAAAAATCAGAATCTCTCATACACTTTTGTGCATCTTCCTTAGGCATTATAATAATCCTTGAACGAATTCCTAGGAATATTAAAGAGAGAGATAAATCAAAAGCAGGGGTTTCTTTAAAAGAGGATTATATTGGTGAGAGGCCTCTGTGACCCTATATATGTAATAGTATACATGTAGAGGATTTGATCTTAATAACATGATTTTCCCTCGCAGTACACTTCAGCATTTCCGATATCGAGGAAATTAGATGGGACGCCCATCCTTTTTTGGAGTCAATTGAAAGGGCTTCTCCATTATAAATTCAGGTATGCCATGTAGACATCAAATACATGAGAGAGATTTATAGTATAATTGATAATGTTCATTTATAAAATCAATATGGGTTGTTTAAAAATAGATAGTCCGATTTTCAACACCTAAATATTTCACGGCCCATACTCTTTGTCCATGTGGACTTCATCCCAGGTTGCTAAATATAATTATGAATCATGTAATAAAGGAATGTTTCTAGAGTCTTGGTATCTAATAGAGTTTTTTCTACATTTTATTCAGATTTTTAACATTTGAACTATTGTCCTGAAGAAGGTGACAATCCACCTTAGCACCGAAACGCCGCGTCTACAGTTGTTCTCTGTATTTTTTTATTATGTATATTGCTCTTTTATAAAAAAAAATTGTGACTATATGCTTTTAAATATGTTTTTTAATCCTGTATTGTCATTTCAACAAAAAAAAATTTTGGGAATAAAAATTGATTGATAGAACATTCCTTTAAATTTGTATGTTTAATTCATTTTTATATATTGTGTATTGTAATGTATATTAGTATGTAAATTTGGCAACCTGGTAAATTTGTCTTACAAATTATTTTTTAGAGTGTGGCCCCGTTTTCACTTAGTTAGTCAATCGGGTTAGAGGGCAGAATCCTGTCGCTTTCTTAACAGGAGGAAAAGGGAATTTTGTTTGTTGTTTTAGCAGAAAGAAATACATACACCTTCTTGTACACAAATTTACAGAGTATGCTGTTTGAAACACAGGTATTCAAGTATTTCTATGTTTATTTTTATGTAACATGTCACTAGGTAAAAGCATAGATACACACATGCATACCTTCACAAACTTGGTGAGATTTATGACAGTGATATGGTTAGGATTGCTGTTTTACATTTGGTAGGCCTGACATTCTGATCAGTCGATGAATAGTGAACCTTGAAGAGAAAAGTGAGGTTTAAGACATCTCAAGAGAAGGATTAGTGATTAGGCTACTTTATATGAGTCTGTGGAAAAGTACAGTCAAAGTAGACCTCTTTCTGCATCTCTGTTGCTTCTTCCTGCACTTCTCTTGCTTCTTTATGCCCCATTCTTCCTCTTTCTGCACTTCTCTTGCCTCTTTCTGCATTTCTCTTGCTTCTTTCAGCACCTTTCTTCCTCTTTCTGCAGCTCTCTTGCCTCTTTCTGCACTTCTCTTGCTTCTTTCTGCGCCTTTCTTTCTCTTTCTGCACATGTCCTACCTATGTAGGCATAGTTAGAAATTAGCATTTAAAAAACCTTAGAAATTCACTGAAAAAACCACAGTTTTCAGGGACGTTATAGTTAGAAATTAGTATTTAAAAAATCTTAGAAATTTACTGAAAAAAACACAGGTTTCAGGGACGTTATAGTTAGGCTGACATTTCACTCGTACAAAACCAGAGAAATACAGCCGTTAGCCCCCGCAATGCACGGCTGATGACATCACATATTACATCACTCATGACATGGTCAGTGACATCACTGATGACATCACTGATGACATCTCAATTGACATCACTGATGACATCATCCACTTAATATCTGATTCACCTCCTCACACCCTAATAAAACCTTTCATACACCCACTCTAAAATACAGACTACCATTCTGGAAACCATAGACACTCCAATACCAGTTAGTACATACCCACTGACTGAATCATAGGTCTACACATACATCCACTCACTCACCCAGACAGTCACTCATACATGCATGCACTCATCAATACAGCCACTGATATATGCACTCGGACACCCATATAGAAACTCACATACTGCCACTCACCCATAGAGTTTCTCACATACCTAGTCAGTCACCCAAAGAATCAATCACACTGCCATTTACTCACCTATACAGTTATACACACACCACCTCACTTATTCATACAGATACTAACACACATCTTTCACAATCACTAAACAAGCACACACTCATCCGTACAGCCACTCTCACAATCACTCACTCTCACATATAGTCAATTATATACACCAACACTCACATATACTGCCTCTCACATATGTAGTTAATCACACATATACCAATGAGACATCCATTCACTCACCAACACAGCCATATGCACACTCACTCACCCATACAGTCCCTCGCAGATGCACTCATGAACCCATACACCCAATGAATCACCCACTCACACATCCATGCAGGGAGTCACACTTCCCCCCACCCAACCACAGAGACACTCAGGCACCCATACAGGTGCACAGACAACCAATCATTAACCCATACAGACACTCACCAACCCATGCAGCCACTTACACACCAACTGACATACTGATACAGACATTCACACAGATTAGTCTTTCACCCATGCATTCACTAAGACATGTTTAATCACTCACTTATACAGTCGGTCACGCACCCACTAAATCATCCATTCAGACACTCCTACACCCACTCATTCTTCAATACACCTTGGCGAATATATATATAACATTCCGAAACTTTTTAGAAACACTCAGTCACTAGATGATGTCATCACGTTATCAGCAGTGCATTGCGGGGCGCGAGTTATAGTTAGCTCAGCTAACTATAACGGCTGAATTTCTCTGGTTTTGTGTGAGTGAAATGTTAGCCTAACTATAACGTCCTTGAAACCTGTGGTTTTTGTAGTGTATATATATATATATATATATTTGTGCTTACTTCGCCATAAACACTCCTTACGCTCAGGAACAGACAAATGCGGACCCAATATCAGGTGCATTGAATTTTATTGAATGCCCTGCACCACCGCCATAACGCGTTTCGACCTTCAGGAGGCCTTGATCACATGACGTATATATATATACACAAACTGGTCCAGTAGATGGCTGGGTCCTGAAACACGTAGACCGTCCATCCGTTTTTAGGTCGAGTCTCGACCTGTTGTATCTCTCTATGGCTTTTAGCACATCTCCCAATTGCTTATGGTTGTTAAGTGTGGCATTAAAAATGCTGGCGTATTATTGGTGCATTGGTGGAAATGTCCCTCCTTTGTGTGCTGAGCTCCCTCCCTGGCGATTTCACTCAGAGAATGTTTCTGTTGGCCATCACACTGTACAGCGTGTGATGGCCTCTCCTCCCTCCTCTCGTCTGGTAGCTGGTTCCTGCCTGCACTCAGCGCGGCCGCCTGCATTCCTAAAATAGCAGCAACTGGGAGGGCTGGCGCACATGAGTTCCCTGCTTGCGTCTGCTTTTTTTTGTTTTATTGTTTCCTGTTCCTTTAATTTTCTTTCCAGTGATGTTTCCGTGGAGGCATTGCAGCCCCGCCCACTTTGGCGTCCCGATTGCCCGCCCAGTATTTATTATTCCCTCCCACTAGTTCTACCGACCCTAATCCCTAGGGTTCCATACTGCCCGTTCGTCCCTCCTCCCATCTGGTCGCTGGTTCCTGCCTGCACTCAGCGCTGCCGCCTACATTCCTGAAATAGCAGTAACTGGGATGGCTGGCGCCCGTGAGTGCCCTGCTTGTGTCTGTTTCTTTTTTTTTTTTATTGTTCCATGTTAGTTTAATTTTCTTTCCATGATGTTTCCATGGAGGCATTGCAGCCCGCCCACTTTGGCATCCCGATTGCCCACCTCGCATTCGCTCTTCCCTCCCACTAGTTCTGCCGTCCCAAATCCCTAGTGTTCCATACTGCCCGTTCGAAGAGGGCTGTTAATTCACCTTGACGTCAGGAACCACTTCACCCAATAAACATTGCTCTTGAGTACTAGCAAATTATATTCCTTTGTGTTAAACTGAGCCGTCAGCCAATCAGCTTACGGCTGAGTCTGTGCTCAAAATTGAAAAAGAGACCCCTGGACCTCTCGGTCTTTGCTGCCAGAGCCGCTTCCCGGGAGTTCAGATGTGGCAAGGTTAAAGGTGAGAAGATCCCCAGAGACTGGCTTTACTCTCCCAAAGTACAAGAGCTTTTAGTGGACTTAATCTGTTCTTCTGCAGTATCCCAGTCATCTTTCCAGCAGTTGAGATTGTTTATTAATGTGCTTGGATGGTGTGTAAGCTTGCAGGCCCATTGGCTTAAAAGGCCTTCTGTCACCCCGTCATGTGCTGTAGTACGGGCTGCTGCTTCGAAGACACAAAGGGTTTGTTCTTTTGTGCGCGCTGGGCTATAGGTATTTTGTAGGCCATGCAAATTACTTTTAAAAATGTGGACGCGGTGGTATTTTTTTATAGTTAATTATACTGTAACATGAATGTACCAGTTCTAATGGTTTGTCACAGGATATGTTTAAGATGTGGTCGATATTCTCAAATGAAAAGAGAGAGAAAGGAGTCTGGAGAAGGATGCTGTGTGTGCCAGGGAGAGCTCAGCTCCCCTTCATCGTGAGGGAACCCTGCCTCTTCTAAACTCTGCCACCAAGGCTGGGCTATATTTATACTACTACCACATACGGTCCTGTGCAGTGTTCCGGCCGCACATTCCTTCAAATGAAGACATCTTTCCAAAGTGTTCCTCACGACCCTCTCGACCAGGGTGCAACAACATGTCTTTTGTGTCTTGCTCAGGGGCCACAGGCCGCACCTTCAGGAAGCGCTGTCAGTCTCAAGGATACTTATCTCTCTGTCTCTTCTAGATTATGTGATTTTTCACATGGCCTCGATGCACTAGTGGTTAAAAAAACACCTATGTCACCCCTTCAGCTATGTTCCTCTGCTCTCCATGCCTTCTTTTTCCTTTTCCTCTTCTCACTCCTTCTCTCACTTTCTCCACTTCTTTTCTCCATTCTCTTGGTTTCCTTGGCACTTGGCTTCTCCGTCTTCTTCACTGCCATTCTCTGTTGCTCTCTTTCTTCCCCACTTTTTTCTTCTTAACTTCTCTCACTATTCCTCATTATATCCACTTCTCTTTCCTCCTTTCTCTCCATCACCCTGTCGCTAGGCCACTCCATTGTTCCCATTAACTTGTAATTTAATAATCTCTCCTCTTTCTGTCTTTCCTTTCATTTCTCACTCGCTCTACCTTGTTCATTCCATCACACTTTCTCGGCTATTTAGTCCTTTGCATCTTCCTTCCAGCTTTCTTCCCCTTTCCCTTTTACTTATTTCCCCGTCTCTTCCTTTTCCTCATACCCACTGTTTCTCCTCCTTTACTACTTCTCCCCCTTTCTCCTTTACTGTATTCTCATCTGGCCTGCAGCTCCCTTTTCCCACTCTTTTTCACCTCTGTGTGTCTCTCGCTCTCTCTCACGCTTTCTCTTTTGCTAGCTTCCTTTCTTTAGGTCTTACCTGTGACAGTGCATACACTCTTACTTGTTTAAATCTGCCCTAAAATAATTAGCAACAAGGAAAATGCGATAATAAAGCTGCTCTAGCTTAATTAATTGGTCCAAAACAGAATGCGTGTAAAACTAGTTTAAAAGGTGAAGGCAAATACTGCTTATATCTACGCAAATCCAGAAAGTTAGAGCATAGAAGACTGGTTATAAAATCGGGCTAGTGTACACCCTTGTGTCAGAGGTTAGTGTCCTCAGAGGTAACGTGGCTGCCACAGAGCTATATGGGGGTCAAGAGTTTGCATTTAATGTAAGATAGCTCAGTGGGTTCACAAGCTTTTGTTACAAAGATCCTTGTGTTACTGGCAGGTCGTAAGTTATAAGCCATGTAAAGTAGCTGAGTTAGTACGGTCTCAATTTAAAAATAAAAATCTCCATTTAACCTGTGCGGCATGAATTTAAGAGCCAGAATTTTTTTAGTCTCAACTTTCATTACTATAAATTTGAAAAAGTAGTTTCGAAAGTATAGTAATAATCACTTATTATTTTGTGAATACATTAATGCAGTTTGTTCTATAGTCTATGTAAATCATTATTATTAGTGTACATCGCATATACAGGTCTACATATCAGATTTCGACTCAGAGCCTGAGAAACCTCCAGCAAGGTTACACTGCAGTTGTTTTTTTGATTCTCTACAGGACCGCTCGGTGTGGTGGCCAAGGTAGGTGTCTCATTTCCCCTCCAAATGTTCCCTGCCATACCATCACTTCCATTAAAGGAATTGCTTCATCCTTGTTATTATAACTTTTCAACATACTGCACAGCAGCCACACTGCTCTACAACATAGTTTAAAAACATTGGCAAAGCCAATTTCCCCTATATTTTCCTTGCGCTCTAGCTGTCCCCTTTTCTCAGATTCGTTCCATCTCTGTTTCATTTTCCTCCTTTAGCATCCTTTCTGTTTCCATTTTCTTTCCTCTTTCACTCCTTTGGTAGGTAAAAGACATTGTCATTTTACACTGCCAATACCTCTAACTCTTACAAATGCGAGACCAATTTGCATTGCAAATGCTTGTTTCACTAATGGTGTTTAAAATCAAATAAAAAGAATTGAAACTGTACCGGAGTCTGCAGTGCCATGTGTTCTTGTCAGAGTAGCAAGACGGAGTGAAGCATATATATATATCGGAATGAAGCAAGGGCCACAGGCTTGGAATTTTACAAACTTGTAAGTGGCACAGCAGTTTTGTTAATCAAACCGAGCAAGGTGCTTTCTGAGGCCCGCTGGAGGGCTTGAAATATGGATATAAAAGTCCTGTTACAATGCAGAACCTACTGAAGGTATAGAGTTGGCTTAAACACGCTACAGATTCCAGCATGCTTTGGGAGTAAAACTCACCTGTGAGGCCCACCGGAGGGCAATAGAATTCATCAGCATGCAGATAAAGGTGTGTTTGAGAGAGTCTGCAAGGTTTCAGAACTGCCTATGATTAAGGAGCTAGGGGCTCCGAGACACGGCAGGCACAGAAATTGATCGGAAATGCAAAATGCTGGTTTTCCTCTAAATAAAGAATTTGGAGAATTAACTGCTGCTGAGTGCATCCTCATTTCAGGACAAAGCGGAAAACAAACAAAAATATATATATCTATATATATATATATATACATATATATATATACATATATATATATAGATATATATATACATACATGCATGCAACGCTAGGGACGCCACAGCCTATGGTGGGGGCCTGTATGGTGCGTCAATCACCAATATATTCCAAAAGAGAGCAAGTACTCTTCCTTCAGTACTATGCAGCAGGCCCACCAAACATGCATGAGTGAAAGTCCTTTATTTAAGGCAAGTCTCATAGCATAACATGAGTCTTAATCAAATGAGAATGAACATTCGTTTGATCTTTTTGAATGTAGCTTCAAGAACAATGAAGAAGCGGCCGCTGGTGCGCCGCTGGTGCGCCGAAGGCGCGCCTAAGGCAAGCCCGTCTGCGCCCGTCCGCGCCTGGACCGCGCCCAGCGCCAGAATTCCTGGCCCCCGCATCCACCACGAAGATCACCTCCGATACGACGCCAGCACCCTCATCGCTCACAACCCAGGACGGACCTCCACCTGCTTCAAGGCCACCCCGAAACGCACCCATGGTCCCTTCACCTGCCGGAACTGCAGCTTCACCTGCCTCGGAGAGCCCAAGACTCCCGCCAAGAAGGACCTCAACCATCTCCGGTGCATCCTACTAAACACCCCGCTCCGCACGCAAACACGCCGTCGAGCTCTGGGACCTACTCGACACCTCATCACCGGACGTCGCCTTCCTGACAGAGACCTGGATGAACGAATCCTCCGCACCCGACATCGCCATAGCCATCCCCGACGGCTACAAGATCACCCGCAGAGACCGCACCAACGGAATCGGAGGAGGAATCGCCATCGTCCACAAAGACACCATCAAGGTCTCGAACAGCACCGACGACACTCTCAGCACCGCCGAACACATGCACTTCCAGATCCACACGGATCCCAACACCACCGTAAGAGGCACCCTCATCTACAGACCCCCGGACCCTGACCCCAGTTCAGCGACTCCATCGCCGACTTCATCAGCATGCACGTCCTGACCTCCACCGACTACATCCTCCTCGGAGACCTGAACTTTCACCTGGAGAACAACAACGACAGTAACTCCTCCACCCTGATCGACAACCTCGCCAACCTCGGACTGAAACAGCTCGTCACGACGCCGACCCACATCGGCAGACACACGCTCGACGCTATTTTCTCCTCAAGCTCCCACGTCTCCTTCAGCCACACCTCCGAACTCACCTGGACCGACCACCACTGCATCCACTTCACCTTCCGGAAACCCGCCGCACACCACCGCACCCTACAGATCCCCCGCAGATGCTGGAGCAAAGTCACCGAAGACCAACTCCAGACAAACCTCGCACTCAGCCCACCCACCGACCCCTCCAACCCCGACGCCGCCGCCCGCAATCTCAGACGATGGATGGACGACTGCACCAACACCTTAGCCCCGCTGAAAAAACCAACCTACAAAGACACCAGCAAGAGAGCCAGCTGGTTCACCCCGGAACTCCTAGCATCCAAGCGCACCTGCCGGAAACTGGAGAACAAATGGCACAGCGAGAAGACGCCGGACAGCCGCGCAGCCCACAAAGACGCCATCCGCAACCACCATCACCTCATCAGGTCCGCCAAGAGGACCTCCTTCAAAGACCGCCTCGACAACAACCCACACAACAGCAAGGAGCTCTTCAGCATCGTGAAGGAACTCTCCAACCCCAGCTCCAACGCCAACGACATCCCGCCGTCGCAAGCCCTGTGTGATTCCCTCGCCACCTTCTTCCACCGCAAGATCGCCGACATCCATGACAGCTTCGACTCCCGGACGACCCCAACAGGCCCCGGCACATCAGACCCGCCGCACTCCATCGACCACGACCCCCTGACAGCCTGGGTCAACGTGAACACCGAGGACACAATCAAGACCATGGGCACAATCCACTCCGGCTCCCCATCAGACCCTTTTCCACACCACATCTTCAACAAAGCCGGCAGCTCCATCGCACCCCACCTGTGCAACGTCATCAACCTCTCCTTCGAGACCGCGACCTTCCCAGAGAGCTGGATACACGCCGAGATCAACGCCCTACTCAAAAAACCCAAGGCGGACCAGAGCGACCTCAAGAACTTCCGGCCCATCTCCCTGCTTCCATTCCCAGCTAAGGTCATCGAGAAGATCGTCAACAGACAGCTCACCCGCTACCTCGAAGATAACAGCATCCTGGACCCCTCCCAGTCATGATTCCGCAGCAACCACAGCACTGAGACCGCCCTCATCGCCGCCACAGACGACATCAGGATCCTGCTAGACAACGGCGAGACGGCGGCCCTCATCCTCCTGGACCTCTCCGCTGCCTTCGACACGGTTTGCCACCGCACACTACGCACACGCCTCCACGACGCAAGGATCCGAGACAAGGCCCTGGATTGGACCACCTCCTTCCTTTCCGGCAGAACCCAGAGCGTCCGCCTCCCCCCATTCCGATCAGAAGCCTCCGAGATCATCTGCGGCGTACCCCTGGGATCTTCCCTCAGCCCGACACTGTTCAACATCTACATGGCTCCACTCGCACGCATCGCCCGACAGCACGACCTCAACATAATCTCCTATGCCGACGACACTCAACTGATCCTCTCCCTCACCAAGGACCCCCTCGCCACCAAATCCAACCTCCATGAAGGAATGAAAGCCGTCGCCGACTGGATGAAGTGCAGCCGACTTAAGCTGAACACAGACAAGACGGAGATCCTCATCCTCGGCTCCAACCCATCAGCCTGGGACGACTCCTGGTGGCCCTCGTCACTAGGGGCACCCCCGACACCAACCGACCACGCATGCAACCTGGGAGTCATCCTCGACTCAACGGTCACCATGACCAAGCAAGTCAACGCAGTCTCCTCCTCCTGCTTCAACACCCTCCGCATGCTCCGCAAGATCTACAGGTGGATCCCGACAGACACGAGAAGAACAGTCACCCAGGCCCTCGTCAGCAGCAGACTCGACTACGGAAACGCCCTCTACGCAGGAGCCCCGACCAAGCTCATCAAACGACTGCAAAGAATCCAAAACGCCTCTGCACGCCTGATCCTCGACATTCCATGCCACAGCCACATCACCCCCCACCTGAAAAACCTGCACTGGCTCCCCGTCGACAAGAGAATCTCCTTCAAACTCCTGATCCACGCACACAAGGCACTCCACAAAACCGGCCCAGCCTACCTCAACAGTCGACTCTCCTTCTACGTTCCCAACCGTCAACTCCGCTCCGCCGACCTCTCCCTGGCCACCGTCCCGCGCATCCGGAGAACCACCACCGGAGGAAGATCCTTCTCTCACCGCGCCGCCAAGATCTGGAACACCCTTCCCCTCAACCTACGACAGACCCAAGACCTTCTGACCTTCAGGAGACGACTCAAGACCTGGCTATTCGACCAGTAGCGGCAACACCCCCCCTCCTCTCCCTCAGCGCCTTGAGACCCTCGCGGGTAAGTAGTGCGCTTTACAAATCTTGTGATTGATTGATTGATTGATTGAAGAAGGGCTCAGGTATCCACACATTTCGAACAATGTTTAAAGTGGCAATGGGTTAAATATTAAGATGTTGCACACAAGTTACGGTGTGAAAACAGAGTAGCTTTTAAAAAAAAAATTCATGCAGTGGTTTATCCATTGAATATACCAAACTTTGCATTCACCAATTTTTTATCACTGAAATTACTTCACCCATTTTGCTGGAATTATGAGGACCACATCAACCATAATGCTTTGCAATTGTTCCCATACATTGTCCCAATCCTTCAGTGCCTTATATTTGGTTGGTGAATCACCTTTGGTTACATGCACCAATATGCCCTTGTCGTGCCTTCAAAGGTAATGACATTTTCATTTGAAACCCAGTCAATTTCATGGTTGACGACTTGCCTGTCTCTAGTTTTCATCGGCACAAGTATGGGAACAATTGCAAAGCATAATAGTTGTTGTGGTCCTCATAATTCTAGCAACATGGGTGAAGTGAATTGTGAAGAATCAGTGATGTGTTTGAGATGTCATCAATGATGTCATCAGTGGTGTCACTGACCATGTCATGAGTGATGTAATATGTGAGGTCATCAGCAGTGCATTGCAGGGCATGACTTATACTTAGCTCAGCTAACTATAACTGCTGAATTTCTCTGGTTTTGTATGAGTAAAATATCAGCCTAACTATAATGTCACTGTAACCTTTGTTTTTTTCATTGAATTTCTAAGGTTTTTAAATTCTATTTCCTGACTATAACGTCCCTGCAACCTTCTGTTTTTTCAGTGAATTTCAAAGTTTTTTTTAATTCCATTTGCTAACTATACTATCCTTGTAACCTTTGTTTTTTTTACTGAATTTCCAAGGTTTTTTAATCAGTAGTTATGACTGCAGAGTGGTGTAATACTATAAAGAATGCTGAGGAAATGTCTCCAGTGCTCTTGTGTGTCTGTAAGTTTCCCATTGCCATTGTTGATCAACCATGTTCAACAGATAACTATAGAAGGAGGTACTACAGAGAAAACAGACTTGTTGATTTTTACTTTACAGAAGTAGGTGCCTCTTTATGTGGTGCACATGTAACTGTATTCCTAGAAATGAAGAACCCCTCTCCAAAATCGTTAGAAAATATTCTGGAGATACCTTTTATTAAGGTGCCTATCATTATTTCTTTAAATGGATTATTAACTGTGGCTTTTTTTAAAATACATTTTTATCATCGCAATGTCTTCGCGGTCACCCGCGGGGACGCAGTAGAGAGTGTGTGTTTTTCGAAAAGTCTAAAACACATAAATACACATATTTGAAGTACGGTTTGACTGCAGTGGTTTAGTAGTATGGTCTTGAAACTTGCATTTATTTCATGATATTTTAACAAAATTACTTTAAGTTGGTGTTTCCGCTTTCGTGATGGTGCCAGTCACCGCAATGATGTTTGTGACCGCAAAGAGCGTGTGTTTTTCGAAAAGTCTAAAAACACATATATACACATATATCAAGTGCAGTCTTTGACACCCTTTGTTTAGTTGTTTGGTCTTTAAACTTGTACATATGTAATAATTTAGTTGATCTTTCCCACTTTTACGATGGTGCCAGTCACCGCAATGACATCTGTGACCGCGAAGAGCGCGTTTTTCGAAACGTTCAAAACACATACATACATATATGTGAAGCAGTCTTTAACATCAGTTGTTTAGTAGTATGGTTTTTAACTTTGTACATATGTAATGATTTTCTAACAAAATTACTTTTAGTTAGTGTTTCCTGCTTTCGCGATGACTTCAGTGACCCCAAAGAGCGCGTGTTTTTCAAAAACTCTGAAAACCATATAAATACATATTTGAAGCAGTCTTTGACTCCAGTTGTTTAGTAGTATTGTCTTTAAACGTGTACATAAATAAAGATATTGTAACACGATTACTTTTAGTTGGTATTTCCCACTTTCACGATGGTGCCGGGCACTGCGATGATGTTGGTGCCACGAAGAGCGCTTCTTCTTCAGAAAGACTGAAACATATATATACACATATTTGAAGCAGTCTATGACACCAGTAGTTTTGTAGTATGGTCTTTAAACTTGTATATATATATATAATGATATTTTAACAAAATTACTTTTACTTGGCGTTTCCCGCTTACGCAATGGGGCCGGTCACCGCAGTGATCTCGGTGATCGCGAATACGCCGGTACAGGCAAACATCATGTGGTTTGGAAATGAAGATATCTGATTAGAGGAGTCAGTTTTCAGTAATATTGGAAAGAAGTTTCCACCTCTTTATAACTTCTGGAATGTTCCTCTGTGGGATATGAACACTTTTGGAGCTCCGGTGAGGATTTGAAAAAGGAAGCATTTTGGTCAGTTTTTTTTGTGCTTTTTGGAAAAATAAAATGTCATTAGGGTCACCTGAGGAGGAAGAACCTCTGCCCAGCCAATTTCAAGAGCAAGAGGTGCCAGCAGGAGTGGAAGACCCTGATGATGAAGAGCCACCACCCAAGAAGCAGAGTGTGGCTTGGGATTATTTTTACAATCCCTTCGGGTGAGAGCAAGTCTACTGCAAAAAAAGTTGGATGTTCTTTGTGCATGAAAACACTTTTGCGTGGTATTGCCAAGAACTACTCTTGTGGTACTACCTCAATGCTTATTTATTTATTTTATTTATAAAGTTTTGTATAGCGCAAACATGACCCAAGTGAGTATCAGAGCGCTTTACATGAAGGGAAGGTAGGGTATAATTGTGAAAACTAAAAGTAGTCACATATATGATGGAAGTATCAAAGCATTGAGGATAGACAGAATAATAAGCTTGACCTCCAAGGTAGTCAGCAATGTAGTGGGCAGACATCATAAATGAATAGCAGGCATGAATACAATCAATAAACACAAGGGGGCCGATTCCGATTCGGGCCGGAAATCTCTCCGACCGAGCCGGACTCGGAGAGATTTCCGACCGAATCGGACCCTAGCAGTCCGACCGAACGAGTTCGATGCGCACGTATGCTATCGGACTCGATTCGGTCGGACTCCCATTGAAGTCAATGGGAGCCAGTCGAACGACGCGTACACGGGCTCCCATTGACTCAATGGGCACGACGCGAACAAGGGCGCCCCCTACAGCGTGTTCGCGTCGATGCGGGTCGCACCGTACATGCACTTGTAGGGGGGACCCATGGCTCCCCCCTGTGTGCGACTCGCACGCCTACGCTTCCAGGGGGGTCCGACACGGACCCCCAAAGTGCGGCTCCGACAGCTCCTTGGAGCCGGACTGCGCGAGTCGGTCGGAGCGGTCGCGATGCGCATCGTACTCACCCGGCCGGGGAACATCTCCATTGCGCGGTGCGAGTCGTCCCCGTGCGAGTCGGTCGGAGCGGTCGGGTCCTGCGAACGAGTCGGTCGGAGATTTCGCGAGCGCACGCATCGTACTCGCTCGCCCGGACGCACGTACGATTCGGTCGGGAAATAGGGCTCCGAATCGGATCCGGTTAAGCCGAATCCGATTCGGAGCCCTACCGGCCGAGATCGGAATCGGCCCCAAGGTGTTATCTTAGGGCAAAAATGTGTTAATCAGAAATTTTTTTACTTCTTTTTTGAAGGAGGCAGTAGACAAGATTAGGCGAACATCCTGAGGCAGAGAGTTCCAAAGCTTTGGGGCGACACCCAAGAAGGCTCTGTAGCACATTTTCTTTTTATGGAAACATTGTGATTTCAGTATTAGGGATCTACCACTTCACGAAGATCTGCAACCCTCCGAAATTTCCAGCTTATGAGCCAAATATCTGGGGGTATTGAAACGTAGGGCTTTATGAGTCATGCACGCAATCTTTAGTTGTATTCTTGCCTCATAAGGGAGCCAGTACAGAGATTTAGAGCCTTGAAGATGTGATTATTTATTTTTGTTCCTGAGACAAGTCTGGCAGCAGCGTCAAGGCGGGGGTCAGCTTGTAGATAGGTAGGCCGCATAGTGTGGCACTTCCATGGTCAAGCCTGGGAAACATAAGAGCTTGCATCGCATGCTTGAGGTTGTCCTGTGGGAGGAAGGGTTTAAGTTTCCGTCCGTAAAATGCTCATCTGGTAATTTGTTCCTTTGGTGACTGTACAATGTGATCCTGCATATTCAGGTGTTTGTCCAATGTAATTCCAGAGGATCTAGCAGAATCTATAATGTGAGGAGAACAGTTGAGAGCTGTTAGATGCTTCATCCAAAGGTTGATCTTGGGAATGGTATTCAAAGGAGTAATGAGTAGGAATTCCATTTTGGCAGCGTTGAGCTTGAGATGGTTGCCGGTGAGCCAAACTTGCATGTTTTGTAGAGTAGAGTTGAGGGATATGATGTCTTCTGGGAATGAGATTTCGAGATCCAATTGAGTGTCATCTGCACACATGTGATAATGAATGTTCGCAGATTTTAAGGAGTCTGCTAGAGGTTCCAAGAATGGATTGAAGAGAATGTCTGAGAGGGACGATCCCTGTGGAATACCAAGAGTGACTGCGGAGGGCTTAGAAAGGGATTGAGTCATCTTGACTCTTTAAGATTTGTTGTGGAGTAATGAAGTAAACCATTGCAGGACGGCCCCTGATAAGCCCATCCTCCATTCAAGTAGGTTCAGTAGGCTGTGTGTTTAACAGTGTCGAAGGCAGAAGATAAGTCAAATAGTATAATAAGACATGATTCATTTAAGTCCAGCATTTTTAATATGTCATCCACAATGTGTGTGAGTGTTGATTCAGTGATGTGACCTTGACAGAAGCCGGATTGGTGTTGGTCAAGGAGTTGAAAGTTATCTATGTGGTTGAAGAGTTGGATCTGGACACATTTCTCCAGAAGCTTCCCAAGAGTGGGGATGTTGGAGATGGGGTGGAAGTTGTTGCGATCTGAGCAATCTGCATTTTTTTTAATTTTTTTTATGGGGGTTACCTGTCCTACTTTTAGGCAGTCAGGGATAGTGGCTTGACGTAGTGAGGTATTTTCAATCTTAGACCATAAGGGTAGAATAGCGGATTTGATCTCATTGAAGATCGTGGAGGTGGAGGATCGATGAAGTGATTAGATGGGTTTAAGGATAAAAGAATGTTGTAAATGTCACTTTCATTGATTGGTGTGAAAGTGTGCAAGGAGGCGTTGTTCTTGGGGACCTGCCCGGGGAGGCACTTCATTCAGCGGTTTGGGAGAAGTGTGGATAGATGTGTGAGGAGGCTGGAAGTAGTTCCCTCACTGATTGTAAGTCACTCAATGGGTTTAGTTTTTTCCAAGAAGAATGAAGCCAACTCCTCATAGTTTGGGAGAGTGAAGGACCCAATGCTAAGCGAGTTTGGTACATTGTGTGATTTTTGCTTTACCACTTATAAACATACCACTAAAGGCAATTGAAAATGGCACAAAGGAAAAGAGGGAAAGACCAGCCAAGCACCTCAGCCAAGCACATCAGCAGCAGCACCACCTACAACAATAACTACAGTGCCATCTGAAGTGCAGAGATGCCAGCCTGATATCGCTCCTCAATTACGCTGTGTGGCTACATACTGTTTGGATTGCATTATTTTGGACATTGCTGACAAGCACAAATGTTATTTTGTTTTATTATTTTGTCGTTTTTGAACTGCTCTTCTCTATTGAACTATTTTTTTGCCACTCTTGCAAAAAATGAGAAAAAGAGTTTAAAAAAAATTATAATAATAATAAGGTTCCTTACAGAACCACCTTTCATGGTTAAAAAAAGAAAAATTGTATGTGTGCACTAAGTGCATGATTGGTGCATGCATGATTCAATGACTGATTCAGTGTTGCATGTATGATTCAATGAGTGCATGAGTGCTGGCAGGATAATTGAATGAGTGGTGGATAAATGATTCAATATGTGTATAAGCAATGTCTCTGTGATTGGATAAATACACCAGTAGTGCCTAGGTGATTGGATGAGTGGATGAGTAGTGTCTAGGTGATGGATGAGTGCATGAGTAGTGCCTGGTTGACTGGATGAGTAGTGCATGGGTGACTGGATGAGTGTATGAGCAGTGCCTGGATGATTGGATGAGTGCATGAGTAGTGCCTGGGTGATTGGATGAGTGCATGAGCAGTACCTGGGTGACTGGATGAGTAGTGTCTGGGTGATTGTATGAGTGCATGAGTAGTGCCTGGGTGATTGCATGGGAGTGTAGGAGTATTGTCTGGGTGACTGGATGAGTGCATGAGTAGTGCATGCTTGATTGGATGAGTGCAAGACTACTGCCTGGGTGAATGCATGAAGGTATGGATAGTGCCTGGGTGATTGGATGGGTGCATGAGTAGTGTCTGGGTGATTGCATGAGTGCATGGGTGGTTGGGTGAGTGCAAAAGTAGTGCCTGGGTCATTACATGAGAGCATGAGTAGTAGTGCCTGTATGACTGTATGAGTGCATGAGTAGTGCCTGTGTGATTGGATGAGTGCATGAGTAGGGCCTGGGTGATTGCATACTTGCATGAGTAGTGCCTGGGTGATTGCATGAGTGGATGAGAGCACCTGGGTGACTGTATGGGTGCATAAGTAGTGACTGGGTGATTGGATGAATGTGTATGAGTAGGGCCTGGGCGATTGAATGATTGCATGAGTAGTGCATTGGTGACTGGATGAGTGCATGAGTAGTGCCTGGGTGAATGGATGAGTGCATAAGTAGTGCCTGGGTGATTTGATGAGAGCAGTGGATCTGTTAGTTTGTCAGTGGGTCTGTGAGTAGGTATGTGAGTCTCTAAGTGGGTCTGTACATAAGTGTATGAGTGTCTGAGTGGGTTTTCAATTGGGCACATGAGTCTCAGAGTGGGTCTGCAAATGGATGCATGAGTTTGTGAGAGGGATCATTACTAGGTGTCTAAGTCTTCCAATAGGTATGTCAATGAATGCTTCAGTGACTGTGTGGGTCTGTTAGTAGGTCCATCAATGTCTCACTAGATGTGTGAGTAGGTATTTAAGTCTCCCACTGGGTCTGTCAGTAGCTGTATCAGTCTCTGAGTGAGTGGGTCTGTACATGGGTGCATGAGTCTCTGAATAGCTCTATATATAGGAGTATGAGACTCTGAGTGGGTCTACGAATGGGTGCATGAGTGTTTGAGAAGATGTTTTAGTGTCGGAGTGTTATTGTGAGTGGGTGTACAAGTCTTTGACTGCGTGTGTATTAGTAGATGCATGAGTGTTTGTGTGTTTATCAGTATGTAAGTAAAACTAAGGGTGTGTGTGAATTTATGTATTTTTTAATTTTCACCATATTCGCGATGACGCCACAATAGTCACGACGTTATGGGGGCAGCAATGGTGGTTACGGCATCATCGTGAATATCGCACCTGCTCAAAAAAATCCAATTTGGACACATAACTTGCCTCATTAACACATCCATTTCTCAAACATGGGGTCAGAGTACCTCAGAGTACCTCCACCCTCATCATACCACATTTCACACAGATTTTCAGCCCCAAGAACCATTCCTGAGTGATAAAATGGTGGCGGAAACTTTCCATTCACCTTACGGCTGTTCAATCACTGCATTCCTTTGAGCGCATGTTGTCACAATTAATAGCGATGCCTCTGCAGAATATCCACGGCCACAGATATATAAAAGTTTTTCTTCTTAAATTTAAAAAAACTACTGAACGGATTTACACCAAATAACTGGAAGCGTAATCTACAATTCCATTCTGTAGTTCTGGCTGTAGTCGTGTTGACAGGCTCCTATGGGAATTAACATGCAAACGCACCCTTTTTTCAACCCCATTTTCTCAACCCTGCTTCACGAACCCCCCTGAAACTTTACATGAGCAACAAGAATCAAAGGAGCCCTTTTTTTGGAACATTTTTTTTTTTGGGAACATTTCGTGAAGATTCGTCAAACAACGCCAAAGTTATAGGCAAGTCAAAAACGCTTTTCCTGTGGAAACTCGGTCCTAACTAAAACTACATACTGGCAGCAACCAGCAGGTTATATATATATATATATAATGGGGTAGTAGTGGAGACAAGAGGTCGCACCTCAAAACAAACCAGTTTTGTGGGCAAATAGTGATAAAAAGGTATAAGTAAATTGTCCGTATTAAGGTAAAGGTGCCATTCAGGGTAATACCACACCTTAAGTGTGAGTGCACAGTGGGCAAAGCCATTGTGTTACAATATTTTACAGATAGTATACCCCGGCACTCAAACAATTTAGTTTTATTATTAAACCGTTTATTTCCGGGACGGCCCATAAAACACATACAATCGGTACAATGTAAGTGCTCTTAAGTGCATTGTGAAATTATGCAATATAAAAAGATAAGTCATCATTATGCAACTATCATACTATAAAAACAGATTGAAAATCAATATATCGACAATAGAAAGGGAAGAACAGGACATCATCTGGGCAGATAGATTAAGAGTCCAGGAAGGCAACGAATTGTACAATTTGTTCACTACTATCAGCACTAGTCAGAGAGAATTCATATATATTCAACAAGAGAAGTGTCTAAAATAGCAATCATTGAGGGCTAGACAGGGATGAAGGAAAAAAAGAAGATACGATGTATATATATATAAATATGTACTGCATTTCATTGTCGTGTTTAAATAGATGGAAAAATGGAAGGAATCAAAAAAACTATGGGGCAATACCGATGGAAGGGCAGGATATCCTGCCTGTACAAATACTTATCAACTCTCTGTCAAGCTTCAGGATTAGGAATGGCCTTCCTTCTTAATGCCCAGGCAATATGCAAGTACCGTGAGACCGCAAGAGCTAAAAGTTCTCTAGTGTCACTCTTAAATAGTCTCTCCGCTTCCCAATAATGTCTCACACCCATGAGGTTGCAAGCGGCCAACAGCCATTTTTTACGAACCTTCCTATAAAGGGGGCTGAATAACATGAAATGGGACTCTGTCTCTTCTACATTTGGGCAATTTGGACAGAAATTGGTCTTGGGAGATGCGTTAGCCCATTTAACGGTGTGTGATCTCAGGGGCAGAACCCCGCACCTATATTGAACATACAAGCATTTTGATTGATATGGGTGCATCCTGTTCATATGTGGTTCGAACCCAGGTGTACACTTGTGGTTCAAGAACTTGCCTGTAAGGGTCTTAGTTTGGTGCACTTCCCACGTTTGGGCTAAAACTGCCTCCCAATAAGACTGTTTTACTCTTGAGGCATCACCTTTTACTATTGAGTCAGGGGCGGACCATAACTCACTCATGCCTATTCTATATTTTGTTTCTTATAGGTTATATGTAGTCATATATATTTAGAAGTTGCCAAACACAATTTTTTACTTTTCACAGGTTTACATATTCCAGGAAAAATTATTCATTTTCTCAACAGTTTAATAATTCCACTGAACATATATCTGAAACATTTCACTTTTTACAAAAAAAGGGTACAAGGACTATACAATGTGGTGATAAAATTTCCAAGTCCAATTGATACTGCAATGTTCGGTGATAGACAACAGCTGAGACATGTTTCGTCACAGAAGTGACTTTTTCAAGGCTTCAGAATACAACTTCAAAGTTGTGCCAAATGTGACACAAGGTATATGATGCAAAAACAAAGCAGTCGTTACGAGAGCCTACAATCCATTTGTCAATAAAGCCATTATAGGTCCATGTACTTTCCTGGTTACAGTCTCGGCTTTAACTAGGAAAATACAGCGACTTATCATGGCCCATGATTGATGGACTTTTTAACGTGCTACATATTGGAGAACACAACTCTTGGGAGCTTTATTGACAAATCGATTGTAGCTTGAGAGCCTGCCTACTTTATTGACCAACATCTCCATCACTCAAATAACTTTAGAATTATCAGAGTTTGGAGACTACTTTTCTCCCATCCCTTTTTTGTGAATATCAGTCAAGACTGACATCGAGAGGCTCTCGAAACAACTGCTTTGTTTTTGCATCAAATGCCTTGTGTCACATTTGGCAGAACTTTGAAGTTGTTTTCTGAAGCCTTGAAAAAGTCACTTCCGTGATGAAACACGTGTCGGCTGTTGTCTATCACCAAACATTGTGGTATCAATTGGATTTGGCAATTTCATCACCACATTGTATAGTCCTTGTACCCTTTTGTTCTGTAAAAACTGAAATTTATCAGATATATGTTCAGTGGGATTATTAAATTGTTGAGAAAATGAATAATTTATTTCTGGAATTTGTAAACCTGTGAATAGTGAAAAATTGTGTTTGCCAACTTCTAAATATATATGACTAAATATAACTAACTTGTTTGAGTGCTGAAGTATACTATCTGTAATATATATATATTTATGTATATATATATATACCCACTCACAATCCCACACACCTACTCACACACTTACACACCCATTCAGCCACCCACACACCCACTCATCAACCCACAACACCACTCACAAACCTACTCAGAGACCTATACAGCCACTCACATACCCACTTACACACCCACATAAGCACTCACACACCCATTCACACACCCATACAGCTATTCATATACCCACTCAGATACCCACTCATGCACATTTACATACCCACACAGCCACTCACACACCCACTCATTGACCCACAAGACCACTCACACACTCACTCAAGACCCACCCAGGCACTCACACATACACCCACTCACACACTTGCACAGCTACTTAAACACCTACACAGCCACTCACACACCCATACAGCCACTCACACACCTGAAAAACCACACACCCCCTCACAGACCCACACAGTCACTGACACATCTACTTATTCACCTACTTACACACCAACACAACCACTCACACACCCCCTCACACACCTATACAATCACTCGCACAACCACTCACAGACCCAAAAAACACACACACACTCACAGACCCAGACAGCCACTTACACACCCATTCACACATCCACTTACACATCCACACAACCACTCACACACCCAGTCATACACCCACTCACACACCCACTTACACACCCACACAACTACTGACACACCCACTCATAGTCCCACAAAACCACTCACATACCCACTCACAGACCCACACAGCCAGGCACACCCAGTCACAAACCCAGTCACACACTCACTCACACTCACACACCAGTGCTGCCAAATGCGGTCTATAATTGACTCCTAAAATTATCGATATTTGGAAAAAATATTGAGTTTTCGATATTGGGAGATGCAAATATAAGAAAAAATATTGTGATAAAATAATTTTGTAAAGAAGAAATATTGTAGTCATGAATGTCTTTTTTGTTTTTTGAATATTTTAATGTTTGAGTGCATATTTTATGTGTTAATATTGTTTGTATAATTATGACAATTTTTTTATTATAGTTTGTAATTGTAAGTCAGGGCCTGATTTAGATCTTGGCAGATGGCTTACTCTTTCACAACCGTGATGGGTATCTCGTCCACCGAACTATAAATCCCATTATGTCCTATGGGATTTATATTTCGGCGAACAGAATCTCCGTCACCATTGTGACGAACTAACGGAGTAACCCATACGCCAAGATCTAAATCAGACTCTCAGTTCGATTTTTTTAATTTAATTGCTGATGGTAATTTGTAGTGTTGTCGTGGGTTGTTGAGTTGGTAGGGGGATAGGGTGGGAACATAATTAAGTAATTAATTATGAATTAATTACTTTTTAAGTAAGTCTGTGATAGACATTAATTTTGTACATCATGTCATTGCTTTAGTTTTGTTTTAGGTGCCGGTTGCTAGGTTTGTAGGGGCAGAGGATATGAAGTTAATTAGGTAATAATTAAATATGATTAGTTATAAATGTTTAATAATATTTCAATTGATTAGTAATTATGTATATTGTGTAATAATTATACTTTTTAGGTGTGGGCTGCTGGGTTTGTAGCTGTATGGAGTGGGAAGTTTATTACGCAACAATTAAAAATTATTTATTAATTGATAATTAATTATTTACTTGAATAATAATTAACTGGAGTGGGAATAGTAAATGTAACCCTTCCGAAGTCCAACACTTTACCTACTGTAGCACAGACTGGAGTGCGAATAATAAATGTTCCCCCTCCAAAGTCCAACAATTTCCCTACTGTAGCACAGACTTGGGTGGGAATAGTAAATCTTAACCCCTCCGAAGTGCAACACTTTCCCTACTGTAGTACGGACTGGCGTGAAAATAGTAAATTAAGGGCCAGATGTACTAACATTTTTTTGCAGGCGTAAATGGGTTTTAGACCCGTTTGCGACCGCAAAAATCGTATGGCCCATGTACTAATCCTATTTTGCGAGTTGCAAATCAATTTGCGACTTGCAAAATAGGATTAGCGACTTCGCTATTAGGAAGGGGCATCCAAGGGCGTCCCTTCCTAATAGTGACTCCTGAAGCTATGTATGACTGTTTTGCAACAGCAATTGCGGTCGCAAAACAGTCGCAGTTTACCACCCTTCACAGAAGGGTGATAAACCACTCACAAACAGGAAGGGGTCCCCAGAGGACCCATTCCCTTTGTGAGTGGCTCTCAAAATATTTTTAAAGGGCAGGCAGTGGTCCAAGGGACCACTGCCTGTCCTTAAAAATGAAACTGCAAAGTTTCATTTTTATATTTTAAATGCATTCCGTTTTCCTTTAAGGAGAACGGACTGCATTTATTTTAAAAACTGCTTTATTTAAAAGAAGTCCCAGCCATGGTGGTCTGCTGACCCCAGCAGGCCACCATCCCTGGGAGTGCCCGCCATTCCCAATGGGGTCGCAAATTGCGACAGCCTCATTAATATGCATAAGGCATGCAATTTGCGACCCCATTGGGAATCGCAAACCGTGTCTCAGACACTGTTGTGCATCCCAATTTGTGAGTCGCAAATTGAGAGTCGCAAATGCGATGCGATTTGCGACTCGCAATTTGGTAGGTCGTACATCTGGCCCTTATATATATACACCGCCCTGGGATCGTCAAAGAACCGCCCGCCAGACAGGAGAAAACTCCTAATCTCTCGGGCGGTTCAAACATGGGTTTGGCAGTTAAGGGCAGGTCTGCTCCCACACCGCCAAACTTAACAATAAGGCCCTTTGAAATTTGCTGTTCCAAGCACCAGGCACCATTACTCCCCCTGTCCACAATAAAATATATGTGCATGATGCAGTAATTTTCTTTCCACCGATTCACAGGTGCACTCAAATGATGGATGACAAACGGCAAACCCCCTCACGTCTTTCCACATGTTGTACATGGTTTTAAGATTCTGCGAGTTCCCAGACACTGCTACTGTGTCCGCCAAAACCCTTGTGCGCAATATACTACCATGATTTTTGGTATATTTTGCTGCTGCAATTCGCCAATGGAAGCGCACATAGGGGCTTATTTACAAGCCCCTTCTGCCGCAGGTGCATCACTTTTAATATGGGAAAAAATGACGTTCCATCACGTAAGGGGCTTGTAAATAAGCCCCATAGCCTGAGCCAAACGTGTGATCCATTTTGGGTGAAAGGAAGCCGGTGATTGCGCCCAAAATGGGATTAGCGGCACTAACATGATTGGACCCATAGGTGGTGACCCTTAATGCTGTGGAAAATCCATAAAGTGAATGAATTTTCATTCATTCCTGTAGGGGTTGAAGAGAAATTAGGGATTAGGCCTTACATGATAGTGACATGGAAAGTGGCTTTGGCAGTGTAACAAGACCCCACAAAACCACAATTTTGTTGTAGGTATTCTGACGCGTTGGCAATACTCCTCCACCATCAATTGCATTCCTTGACGTACGTATAAGCACCTGTTAGTGTTGCACAACTGCAAAATTATCGCCTGCACTGTAACTTTTTATCTAGTGTAGACTAGAAGAAGGGGTTTCTTCAAATGGAAAAACTAAATTCTATATTTAGGAAAAAATTAACTAAAGAACAATAGAATTGCACTTTTAGGTAAACCCTTTGATTGCGGCTAGGAAAAATAGTTACAGTTTCCCTTTAAGAAACAGAAAGAGAGAGGTAATCATAGCAATGTATTACCGTAAATCTACAGCAAAATAGTCTTTTTTTATTTATCTGGTCTTATATTATGTAAGCATTTAATCACAGCAGAAAGCAAAATTAATCTATGCTTTGAACCCCCTCATGATTTATTTCACCACCTCCAAATAAGGTGAATGCTATGTGACGCTAAGGTGCATCTATATTCCAATTAAAATTCAACCTAGATGCCAAAGGAAATGGGACATAGATAAACAAACAAGTCAATGTAGTGAATTACCAATTATCTAACGAAAGAATGTGGTTTTGAAATCAATTTCAGAGCTTTTTTGACACTGGCTTGTAACAACAATAATACTGTTATGTGTATTTGTCTTTCAAGGAGGTCATTCAGTTCTCTATCCTAGACTCCAGATTGACACCAGTGTCACGCAGCTGCCCCCTGCTGCACACCACTGTGCATGCACTTGTTTCCCTTAACATACTCGCAACCATCTGCCTGTGTACTGCGCATTAAACCAGTGCACCTCTTATGCACATCTCCTGCTGCTTTGCTAATGGCCAACACCCACGATTCCTCCAATGCACAGACCTAGTGCTTGCATGAGGCTCATCACCCACCTCTATAATGAGAAACATCAATCTATGCTTTTCAGATATATCTCACCCAGTGTTTCTCTTTGACCCAAAAATAATGCTGTCATAATGCATGTCACATGCTTACACTTGCATGCAGGTTCTGCATGGAATTGCGTTACTCCGAAGCTCTCGAACATATATGTCTTCAAAAGCAGAAGATAATGGCCATTTGCAGAGTGTGGGTGCCACTTGGAAAGAGGCTTCATGTCCATGATAGATGCATTACACTCTACACATGAAAAAAGGCAACTAGGACTACATGTACCATGAAACCACATAACTCTTGCAAAACTTCTAAATGCTGGTTACCATCTTGAATGCTTTAGACTAGGAGTTCCTAGTGTATGATAGTGTCCTTGCTGGGCAATCTTGATGCATACCTTATGCAGCTAGGACTTAGAATTTCAGAAACCTCACAATCTGTTATTTTTCTAAGTCAACGAGAGAACTGGAGTCAAGAAGTATTCAAGCACAACACTTGTATTCCAGGATATAGACTTTGCACGTGATGGAGGCCTGGGCCCTTTAAACAACTTTCTTCTTTGGTCGGTCAATCATGTAGTAGTTTGAGAGGTAAGAGTGAGTATATCATCTATTTACAAATTAATTAACAGTGTAACACACTGATCACACAATAAAACCACATCTACTAAAGAAAGTTAATTTGATTTATTGCAGACTCAAAAACAAACTGACATAAATGAGTCTCAAAAGTAGGTTATACAGATATATCACCAAAATAAGTCTGAATCCCCTAAGGAAATTCAGTCTAAACAATAGAATGCATACAAGGAATTTGGTTGACGCAATGCAAAGGATAAGAAATAAAATTTGCAAGTTAAACTGTAAGTTTCGCTCTTCCTGCCTAGTCATGAGTAAAATTGAGAAATCTATATTATTCTACCCTACTCTAAATTTGGGAATCCTTATTAATCAAGGGAGCAAAGAAAGGTGTCAGCATAATGGAGACTTTAGTACAAGTGCTCCAATCAAAAGAGTGTATACCATAAAGCCACACTCAGAGAGAGATATAGCGATGAGGTCTGTACCTCTGGAAAGTCTAAAAGCGTCTCCTGTTTTAACCAACTATACAACACCTAATAACACACAAAGTATTCAAAGTAACGGACTTCATCATTTCCAGTACATTTCCATCTTCCTTGTTAATAATTGGCAACATTCAGCTTTTCTCCCACAGCTTCTGTTGGGCACATTTATTGGACATTGAGCATCCTTTCTCCGCCAAGAGAACTCGTCTCCAACTTTGTTAGAGTGTCTTCTTCTTGCCAACAGTTTCCTCCCATCCCTTTCTATTGCTACAAATGAACAATGCCTTTTCACTAACGAATGTAGTCTTGCACCAGCAGAGGAGAGAAAACATGCAAACAAGCAACTTTCATGTCGAAGAATAAACATTGAAATCCCAAAAGCTTAAGGCAATTGGCCATGCTAAATTAGGAAAATAATAGATATGCGTCCAGCATTTGAATATATGTGCATGTGTGATCACAATATTAATACAACAATATGAATACACTTTAAATGAATAAATCATGGTTACAGGAATATTATAGGTAAATTAAGGTTAAACATTCGGGTATTTATAAGTGACAATTATGGTTTAAAATAAAATGTTTCAACATTAGTAGGCACACGTTGTATGTTTCTTAGTATATTATCATGGAACATGTCAGAAATATAATTGTTTATTATTTGTTAATTCATCAAGCAAGTACATAGTGTGCTAATTGCATAGTAGTTAGCATAACTTATGATGGATAAGGGTGGAGCCAAAAGTAAGCGGCTCCAATCCCCCTCTGATGGTGAATCAAGCCATCACTAATAATCTCTAGATCTTATCAGATGAACTGTTCAAACCCTTGTGGTCTTAACTGCTTTACATCTAAGCTCCTCCAGACATTTCATGACCTCATAGCATTTGCTCCATTTCTCTTTTAATTCTACATCCGTTCTTTTTCTTTTTATCTCCCCCTTTGCCTTTACTTTCTTATACACCTTAAAAGACACCACTGCGACTATTGCACATAAGGCAATAATCACAAGAGTTTTCAAGATAGAACCCACTATTCCAAATTTCCAAACCAATTGTCTACTGAACTATATCTATTCCCAATTGCCTCCCAAGCTCCTGTCACTTCTAATTTTGTCAAATCCTCTTTAAGGTTTGAGATATTCATAATATATTTCTGTAAATGCTTACTCCTGTCTGGAATGTAATTACAACACTGTTGAACTGTCAACATCCAACAGACTCCGCCCTCTTTTGTGAGAAGGATGTCTAAAGCAAGTCTATTCTGCAAAACCATAGACCTAATCGCTACCATTTACATATTTACAACCAATAAAGCTCCTGCTGTATTAGTGGCTAGCTTGTCAACTATGGTGGACAATTTTCTAATCTTGACATCATTCAAAATCACTCCCACTGATGAAATCATTGCACAAAAAATGTCCCCTATTACCTCTCCAGCACTTACTCCTCTCTTAAGCCTAGGATTCTTTTCCCACACAGGATCTTCAAAATGTTCCACATGATACATTTTTTTCTGGAAAACAACATCTATTTAACACACTCCATACCAACCCACAAGTAATTGGAAATAAGCATGTCCTCCACAGATATAATAAACTCCAGGTATAACAGTATCTTGACCACCCAGGAACAACTTCCAATTGCCTCCATATTCAAAGGTATGATAACACTCATTTTTACCCATGAATTTAGTGTGTACTACAGATCCCACTCTAAGTATGCATAATTTTCCTTTATCTTTCTAGGATAATGTTAGTGTAGCTTGATTACCCTCTACCTGATGTTCTATTTCTTCTTTAGCTCACTTATGTTCCTTTCCAACGTTTGGATCTGTTTTGGATTTAGGCTCCATGTCTCTCCTCCCATCTTCTACTAAATTCAAAAACTTATTTTCTACTTCTGTCAACAGACAAGTCAAATTATGTCTATGAGCTTAACCGGGATACAATGTCTGAGTGGATTTAAAGAAACAATCTGCTGTCACCATCTGTGGGGCGTTTGGATGACGATTTAAATGTTTGAAGAGGGAAACGTCTGAGAGTACTAGATCGTAATTTGAAAAATAATACTGGAAATGGTCCTTTCCATATAAAACACTTATCAAAAGGCTACAAGTGATACCACTTCCATATGTCAAAGGAAGGTGATAGTAGGTAATGTCCTCTGCCACAGAAGCAGGCAACTGCGTACAGACATAACACTCCCTGGCATCCATTGTGTCAATGTACTCATATCACAACTTAAAAATAAGTTGATGAAAAATCTCCTCTAGAAGTGTATATATGCAAATCTTTCTCATCCTGCATGTATGACTTAACACCTACAGGACGGGGTGTGTTATGGGAAGCTATGGATTTTGTTATACCGAACTTGATGTTGGAAAATATAGTCCTGCCAACAAAATGATTAATAATATTATTACTACCAATAACAAGCAAGCACCTGTTATGCATCTATACCCACAATAATAAAGGTTAGTTTCCATTACTCCGTTAGAGTCAGACCAGTGGGTTGAGAAATAGCATAACAGAGTCTTCTCTGTAGGTCTCCACCAGCTCAAAAGCAAAACCAAAGTACATAGAATATGCACTAACTTTTTATATACAAATATTCGTGAGCCTTCCGTAGCCCTATTCCATGTTCTTGGAAAGGTAGTCCCTATTTTTATTCTTCTTCCACGCGCCTCTAGGTAATCTTCTTCAATTACTTATAGCAAAGTTCATTCAGCGTCTCTCAAAATATAATGTCCAAGTTCAGTAACAACAAGCTCTAGGACAGAGGTCTTCAATCTGTGGGGCGCGAAGCCCAAAGGGGGCCGTGGAGTCATGGGAAGGGGGTCGCGCTCTTCATTTTGCAAAAAGACAACGCAGTAGTTAAAATGCTTCTGCTGAAGTGTTATTCAGGGACTCTCCTGTGCTGTGAAATCGAAGACAGGCAGACAGCTAAATACACCTTTCTACCAGTGTGCTGCTGGCCTGAAAGAAATGCAAATGTGCACAACGAGTCAATCTGCAAATCCTTTACATGTGCAGATTAACTAGTTGTGCACATTTGCATTTCTTTCAGGCCAGCAGCACACTGGCAGAAAGGCGTGTTTCGCTGTCTGCCTGGCTTCGATTTCACAGCACAGAAGGGTGCTGTTGCACTTAATTGATTGAATCACTTGAAGCTTTTTGAGTGGTAGTGCATAGAGTTAATTGAGCTGTGAAGTGCTTGCTTTTATTTGTCCTTGTATTTACTTAAGCTCTTACTATCCCTGAGAAGGTGTTAAAGGGACAGTTATGTAAACAAAATTGCATTACATAGGTTTGGGTATTACTAAAATCTATGGTCCTCATTTACAATGAAATGGTGTAGGGCAGCGCTGCAAGTATTTCTGCTGCGCTGCCCTACGCCAATTCGAAAGGGCAGGAATGGACCGTATTTATAAGATACGGTGCATTCCTGTCCTTTCTGCCGGCACATAATTTGGTGCCTAGCGCCAACGCAGGCACCCTTGCACCATGGTGCAAGGGTGTCTGCATTGTTAGCAGGATTGTTTTTGTGTAGGAAGGCACAGCTTCCTGCACAGAAACAATCTATTGAGGCTGCACATAGAAAGAGGAAACAATTGAGGAGAAATAAAGATATTTCTCTTCTTTACGCACCCCCTGGGGTGGGGTACAGTTTTGACGCATCCTCAGGTTTACAGATCCTTGTCAATCTGGGAATGTGTCAAAACCCATGCGTGTTGCGTGGGAAAACCCACCACAATGCCCTTGTAACGCCCCCGCTGATGCAGTGTAAGGCAATGCAGCGGCTTGCGCTGCGTTGCCTTACACATATCTAGTAGGCCATGAAAAGCCACGCAAAGTGACTTTGCGTGGCCTCGTGGATATGGGTCTGCACTCTGTGCAACCAGAGCGTCATAAAAAGTGACGAACTAACAGCGCAAGGGGCTTGTAAATAAGCCGCTTTATTTTGGAAGCACCATTTTATCGGAAAACATTTGGCGCATTTTGTAGTGGTCGATCTTATACTGTGTGTAATGAAAGTATAAAATAAAGACTAACATATTTTGAGTGCTTTCTGTCACAGGCTGTGACCTCATAGCACTAAAAATACACAAGTCACTATTCTCCAATGCACCAATCACAATTTTATTCTGTGGCTCTCTGGCTTCACACAGACCTTTGCAGTGCATTAACTAACAGAGGTTTTATAATGTACTATTGTGCATTTCCCACTGAGTAACAACTTTTATTCATTTATTTATTATTCATTGAAGCTGCCAGTTATTTTATATGTAGCTACCTGAGGTTGAAAGACCAATAAACGTACAGAATATTTAGTTTTTAGCCACACCTTTGACACAGCCACCATGTTCAGACTCTCAAGGCCCTTCAGCCCCCCAAAACATGACTGAAGTCGACAACAGCAGCTAACTAATATAACCAGGAGTCAGTTTTTGCTAAAATAGAAGCATTTATTTTCATAATGTTAAAAATAGTAAACCTTTTTAAAAAAACAAAATGAAGGAAGATTAAGGGACCACTTCCTACCCTGGAATTAAAGTATACTACTTGGACCTTACAGTTCATCATTAATGACGGTAAATAGTATGTTTTAATTATGATGAATGATGTTGAGCTACCTCCAGTTACATGCAGCTGTAAATGCCAAGCCATCAGCATCCCATGCAATATAGTATGGCTTTCCTCTGATGCCGTGCAATAAAGTTGCAGCCCATGCATTACAGCTATTATTCTAAGGGCCACTGGGATTATGTGATTGTGTGGCTGCAGTGATTTTAGCATAATTCTAGATCTGCTGCATTTGCCACATAATCCATCATCTGCCGCATAATCTGCTGATTTTAACAAAAAAACATTTTTTTAACTCAAAAGCTTCAAATGTTACTAAAAAGCAGCAACAGGTGATGCCACTCAGTAGAAGGCCCTTTGTAAAGCTGCGCTGGTCACCTTTTTGTTACTTAGGTTCTAGAAATTTTTGTCACAAGGGGGTCATTATGCCAAAATAATTTTAAGACGGGGGTCTCGGCATCAAAACATTTGAAGACCACTGCTCTAGGATGAAGTGCTTCAGTTCATCATCTAGCACAGGGAATTCAGCTACATCCAGAATAAGATGACTCAAAGTCACTTAAGGCCCGATTGCGAGTTTGGTGGTGCGGTGGCGGTTCCGCCCCACCGCTGCACCACCGAACTGGTGGTGAGGCCGCCCGCCAGATTAGGAGTTTCCTCCTGTCTGGCGGTCTTTTTTTGGCATTCCCACGGCGGTGCATTTAAAAACAGGCAACGCAATGGGAACGCCAAAAACAGCTCCTACACGGCATGGGCTGAAAAGCCCATGCCGTGCAGGAACTGGTGTGCATCCACAGGGCGCGGAAGCACAGGGGGCCCTGCAGGTACCCCTTTGTTTTCTCTCTGCCAGGGTTTTCATGGAGGGGGAACTGCCAAGAAAACTCTTGCAGAGAGGCAACTCCTAATATGCTTGGTGGGACTTGATGCCCTACACCGGTGCAACACCGCCAGTGCTGCAGCCGGGCTGTGGCGGTCCCACCACCCAACTCTTAATAGGGTGGTGGGGAGACCACCACACCCCATGAGTCTGGCATTCCTCAGATCCCCAGACTCATAATTAGCCCCTTCGTCTTGTCGTTTAATGAAGTTCAAAGGTAAGGTGAATTTGGAGTTCAAGTTCCGGAGGTTTCAGTTGGATGTTCAGAGTTAGCCCAGAACTCCTAGAATTTTCCCTCTTGGTCATATGCAGCCAAATACACCCACTCAGGAGAAGAGTACCGTTGACTGGGCACTCGTGATCTCTTCGACCTTCTCAGTACAGGCCCCCCTCTTCTCGTCACCACTGAACTCAGATTCTTCAGATGTCTCCACAATAGTTGGAAGTTCACATTCAGTTGGCAACTTCAGTCTCTCTTAATCTTGTCTTCTCAACCATATTTCTTTAGCCACCACTCACAATTTCACAGCACTAGGTCCTTCGTTAGCGTCTAGATCTTTTTCGTTCACCACCACCAGACAAGGCTCTTCTGCATTAGCTCCACCGATGGCCTCATCTAAACCCCCTTCAGACCGCTTGAGTGCTATTTCCAGTTCTGACTGTTCCTCAACAGCTTGACTAATCTGCTCCTGTGGCCTCTCGACCACCACTGGTGTTTCTGGGAGAGGTGCTGTTAATTCATCAAGGAGACCCTGAAATCTGTGAGTATGGGCGGTGTGTACCCAGTTGAGGAAAGCGCCACACTTTACAGCAGTTGTGATGACAAGTATTACTTGATAGGAGCCATGCCAACGATGCTCCAAACAAGTTTTCTGCAAATGTTTCTTTACCAGGACACATTCACCGGGAATAAGATCATGGCACTGCTCCAAATGGTCCCCACAGCTGTGGCTGATGAAACACAGAATGCACTACGTCATCCAGTTCTTTGCAGTAGTCAAGTATAAGATCATCTGTTATATTGGCAAGCACATTTACAGGCACAGCTGGCAACCACAAAAATCTCCCCATGATGATCTCATGGGGTGACAGTCCAGTTCTCAGATCGGGGACACTGCGAAGACTCATCAACACAAGAGGTAAAGCATCCGGCCGCTTCATAGATACTGATGCGCACATCTTTGCCAATCTGGAAATTAAAATTCTGTTGACCTCCTCTACTATTCCAGAATCCTCAGGTTGGTAACTGCAGTGTAACCTCCGTTCCACTTGTAATGCAGCACATAACATTCTCAGGATCTCATTATTAAAGTGAGTTCCTCAGTCTGACTCCAAAGAAGTCGCAAATCCGAACCTGGGAATGAGCTCTCTCAACAACATTTAGCCACTGTGAGACTGTCATTTCTCCTTATCAGGCAGGCTTCAACCCAGCGTGGAAAAATGCAAACAACAACCAAGACATATCTTAGTCTATTGCACACAGGCATTTCAATGAAATCTAGCTGCATCCTGTTAAAGGGGCCACCTGATCTTCCTACCTGGATCAGTGTAACTGCAGTTCTTATCCCTACATTCATCTGCTGGCAAACCACATACCTGTGGCACAGTGCTTCAGCCAGCAATCTGAACTTGGGATTTAACCAAGTCTGTCGAAACAACCTAACCATAGCATCTCTTCCCACACACATCTATCCATGATAGTGTCTAGCAATCGGTGGCAACAATTTATTAGGTAACACAGGTCTTCCACCTGCCCAACCCATATGTCATCCTCCCTCTTCACACAACCTGCCTTGACCCAACTCTGCTGTTCTGCCTCAGTGACCTCTTCTTGCAACCTCTTCACTTCATCCCAAGTATCAGCAATTGTCAACAAAAGGTTGTAATCGGTTTCATCTGCTCCCTTGTTTGTGTACTGACCATTAAGGTGCAAGCATTATGAGCACAATACCATGCAACTTCATCAGCGTACCTATTGCCAACAGTTACATAATCATCTCTTTTGCAATGTGTGGAACATTTCATGACTGTAACTTGCACAGACAATTATAGAGCTTCCAAAAGCTTCCACACTTGCTCTCTATTGTGGATGCGGGAACCTGATGATGTCATAACCCCTTTGAGACCATAACTGTTCAAAATCATGAACCACACCAAAGCCATATGACTGTCTATGAAGATTGTCACCTTCAACTAATCTGAGACACAGCATGCTCATGTAAAAGCAACCAATTCAGCCACCTGAGCGGAGAATACTCCAGGAAGCCAGGCAGCGTCCACTTCCCCTGACATGGTGCAGACTGCACAAGCAGCTCTCAAATTTCCTGCTGAGTCCTGTAAACATGAGCAATAAACAAACAATGCATAACCAGATTCAGGTAGGAGTTGATCTTGAATATCTGATCTTGGCTTGGTGCATAGTTCAGTAAAATCAAGACAGTAATGTTCTATTTCCACATCATCAATGTCTCAATCAGGAAAGGGCAACAGAGTAGCAGGCTTCAAAACAGCACAGCGTTTCAATGTGACGTTCTCAGCCGCTAAAATTACCTGCTCAAATTTATTTAGGTGGTTGTTTGCGAGACCTTGTGTATGAGTTTTGGTCAACAAAAATGTCAACAAAGTGGGGAACATACACAATCAATGGGTGACCCATTACTATGCTCTCACATCTCTCTATGCTGACACCTGTCAGCGCCACAGATTTGAGACATCCAGGCAACGTTGCAGCTACTGGATCTAAAGTAGCTGAAAAATAAGCAACCGGTCGGCGAGGCTCCACCATTCACCTGTGTAAGCACTGAGAAAGAGCAGCCCTCCCTCTCACTGCAGAAAAGCGAAAATGCTTTGTTGTAATCAGGCATTCCTAGTGCCAGAGCGCGACAGAGACTTTCTCTCAATTCCAAAATGCAACCAAACATTTGTTATCCCAGAATACCGGATCAGACACATCCTTATTTCTCAGCCTCTGTAAAGGCTTAGCCACCTGGGAGAACATCCTGACTTCTTTTTGGGTCATCGGTGGATTTCATCTGCATGATCACTGAACTTTTTCTTGTGACACCCTTCTTGCACCTCTCAAAATGTAGTTTCCTAGATACAGGACTTCTATCAGGCAGTACTGCAATTTATTTGGAGACACCTTGTGCCCATTCTCGGCCAAACAGTTTGACAGAGCAATGGTGTCGGACTTACATGCTTCCTTAGTGTTTGACGCAATCAGCAGGTCATCAATTGTACTGAACTGCAGGGCATGACCAAACACTCCAGATTCGTTTTGAAGAAATGGTTGAAGATAGATGGACTCTCCGAATACCCTTGTGGGACTTGCCACCATACCAAAACACGACGGTAAGGATACAAAAGCCTGACAAAGATCAAAGACCGTAAACCAATCAGCTTCACATGGGATTTGAAATAAAATCAAAGCTAGATTTGGTACCACGGTACCAGCCGCGGTCCATGCAGGTAACATCGGTGTGGCCGGGTAAGGGGGGATTTCGAGGGACAATGCAGAGGGAAAATTAAATAAATAATTAATTTTCCCTCTGCATCGTCCCTCGAAATCCCCCCTTACCCGGCCCCACCGCCCCACCACTGTTACCTGCACGGACCGCGGCTGCACGGAACAACAAGGAACACCAATATTATTGATCTTTTGCAGGCCCTGCACAATGCAGTACTTACTGCTTGGCTTCTGCAGGCCCATAATGTGTGAGTTACAAGGACTCCCCATTATTTCTCTCAAGAATCCTTGTTGAATCATGTTCTCAATCACTTCATTTTAGCAGAAGCTTACAGAGAGTGAGATTACATTATTGAGACTCACTCACAGCAGATTTTCAAACACCAGAGGTCCAAAATTTAAAAACATCTGGAGGTGAATAAGTGAATTAGAATCCAATTCCTATCACTGTTGGTCTTCCCTAATTTTCTTCCTCCACATTTCATTTACCTTCCCATCCCCCCCTGCCTTTGCCCTCTGCTTCTCTCCTCCTCACCCACACTGCCTCTCTATTGTCTATCCAGTTTGGTATATTTTGAGAGCCAATATAACTATCCATTTTTTGTGGGGGAGCGACCCTTGACCTTGCCAGGTAGGTCGCTCCCCCACCACACAGCTCCGCCTGTGCTGTCTGCCCGCTGCTCCTGTAGGTAAGATCGCCCTCCGCTTGTGGCCCCGGTGCCAGTTTTGTCTGCTTGTCTCCCCTTTCCTTTCTGTGCCCCTCGCTGCCCCACTGTTGTTGTGCCCGTGATTTGCCTGCTTTCCCCCCGTTTTTCCTTCTGTGCCCCTCGCTGCCCCACTGTTGTTGTGCCCGTGATTTGCCTGCTTTCCCCCCGTTTTTCCTTCTGTGCCCCTCGCTGCCCCACTGTTGTTGTGCCCGTGATTTGCCTGCTTTCCCCCCGTTTTTCCTTCTGTGCCCCTCGCTGCCCCACTGTTGTTGTGCCCGTGATTTGCCTGCTTTCCCCCCGTTTTTCCTTCTGTGCCCCCGCTGCCCCACTGTTGTTGTGCCCGTGATTTGCCTGCTTTCCCCCCGTTTTTCCTTCTGTGCCCCTCGCTGCCCCACTGTTGTTGTGCCCGTGATTTGCCTGCTTTCCCCCCGTTTTTCCTTCTGTGCCCCTCGCTGCCCCACTGTTGTTGTGCCCGTGATTTGCCTGCTTTCCCCCCGTTTTTCCTTCTGTGCCCCTCGCTGCCCCACTGTTGTTGTGCCCGTGATTTGCCTGCTTTCCCCCCCGTTTTTCCTTCTGTGCCCCTCGCTGCCCCACTGTTGTTGTGCCCGTGATTTGCCTGCTTTCCCCCCGTTTTTCCTTCTGTGCCCCCGCTGCCCCACTGTTGTTGTGCCCGTGATTTGCCTGCTTTCCCCCGTTTTTCCTTCTGTGCCCCTCGCTGCCCCACTGTTGTTGTGCCCGTGATTTGCCTGCTTTCCCCCCGTTTTTCCTTCTGTGCCCCTCGCTGCCCCACTGTTGTTGTGCCCGTGATTTACCTGCTCTCCCCCCGTTTTTCCTTCTGTGCCCCTCGCTGCCCCACTGTTGTTGTGCCCGTGATTTACCTGCTCTCCCCCCGTTTTTCCTTCTGTGCCCCTCGCTGCCCCACTGTTGTTGTGCCCGTGATTTACCTGCTCTCCCCCCGTTTTTCCTTCTGTGCCCCTCGCTGCCCCACTGTTGTTGTGCCCGTGATTTACCTGCTCTCCCCCCGTTTTTCCTTCTGTGCCCCTCGCTGCCTATCGCCATTCCCGCCGCTGCGTCCCTGCGGCCCCGCCCCCTGACTGCCCATTCGCTGCCCCTGCCTCCCGCCTCCCAGCTGCTCCTCCCTCCCACCTCCCCATAAATGGCGGCCGCTGCACGGCCGCGCAGCGGACGTGCGCAGCGGGCGCGCCGCTGGCGCGCCGAAGGCGCGCCTAAGGCAAGCCCGTCTGCGCCCGTCCGCGACTGGACCGCGCCCAGCGCCAGAACCCCTGGATCCCACCGATGCAACACCACTCGACGGACCTACGACGCCGCCACACTCACCGCACTCAATGCCGGCCGGAACCCTGCCTGCTACCGAGCCTCACCGAGACGCACCCACGGACCCTTCACCTGCCAAACCTGCCGATTCACCTGCCCCCTGACGTGCACCACCTCCGCCAAGTCGAGCAACAGCAGCAACCACCTGAAATGCATCCTGCTGAACACCCGCTCCGTCCACAGGCACGCCGTGGAACTCTGGGACCTGCTCGACGCAACAGCACCGGACATCGCCTTCCTCACCGAAACCTGGATGAACGCCTCCTCAGCGCCTGACATCGCCATAGCCATCCCGGATGGATACAAGATCACCCGGAAGGACCGCGTCAACCAGACGGGAGGAGGCATCGCCATCGTACACAAGAACACCATCCGCATCTCGACTAACTCCGACGAGACCTTCACCGCCGCCGAACACCTACACTTCCAGATACACACGGACCCCAAGACCACCCTCCGAGGCACCCTCATCTACAGACCCCCGGGACCACGCACACTATTCAGCGAAGACATCGCAGACTTCATCAGCCCGCACGCCATGCCCTCCGCCGACTACATCCTCCTAGGGGACCTCAACTTCCACCTGGAGAACAACAACGACAGAAACACCACCGCCCTGCTGGACAACCTCGCCAACCTCGGACTCAAGCAACTGGTGAACACGCCCACCCACTACGCCGGCCACACGCTTGACCCCGTCTTCTCGTCCAGCAAGCACATCTCCTTCAGCCACGCCACCGGACTCCACTGGACCGACCACAGCTGCGTCCACTTCAGCTTCAGAAAGACTGCGACCCACCACCACCCGCAACAGGCTCCCCGCCGGAGCTGGAGCAAGATCACCGCCGAGCAGCTCACCGCCTCCCTCAGCCAGAACACACCCACCGACACAACGGACCCAAACGAAGCAGCCAGCAACCTCGCCAAGTGGCTGACCGCCTGCGCCGACGACCTCGCACCACTAAAAAACCCTCCCAGCAGACCCGGAAGCAAGAAAACCCCTTGGTTCACCAACGAACTCAAGGAATCCAAGAAGAACTGCCGCACTCTCGAGAAAACCTGGCGACTCGACCAGACCACAGACAACAGGACCGCCCTCAAGCACGCCACCCGCAAACACCACCAGCTGATCCGTGCCACCAAGAAGTCGGCACTCAAAGAACGACTGGACAACAACGCCCATGACAGCAAGGAACTTTTCAGCATCGTCAAAGAGTTCTCCAACCCCAGCGCCGGAAACAACGACATCACCCCCTCGCAAGACCTCTGCAACTCACTCTCCGCGTTCTTCCACCGCAAGATCACCGACATACACAACAGCTTCAACGCACAAACAACGCACCCTACCGCCGAACCAATGCCCGCCACCACCACCCTCTGCAACTGGACCCCGATCAACACCGAAGACACCACCCGCACGATGAACTCCATCCACTCCGGATCACCAACCGACCCCTGCCCACACCACGTCTTCAACAAAGCCGACGCCACCATCGCACCCCATCTCCGGGACATCATCAACTCCTCCTTCCGCACCGCCACCTTCCCGGAGAGCTGGAAGCACGCCGAGCTTACCGCCCTCCTGAAGAAACCAACGGCGGACCCCACCGACCTCAAGAACTACCGCCCCATCTCGCTCCTTCCGTTTCCGGCCAAAGTCATCGAGAAGACCGTCAACAGACAGCTTGCCGCCTTCCTCGAGACGAATGGATCCCTCGACCCCTCGCAGTCCGGGTTTCGGGCCAACCACAGCACCGAGACCGCCCTTATCGCAGCCACCGACGACATCAGAACCCTAACCGACAACGGGGAAACAGCTGCCCTCATCCTCCTGGACCTCTCCGCGGCGTTCGACACCGTCTGCCACCGCACCCTAGTGAAGCGCCTCAGCAACATCGGAATCCGAGAGAAAGCACTGGAATGGATCATCTCGTTCCTCGCCGGAAGAACCCAGAGAGTCCGCCTCTCCCGTTCAGATCCGAAGCCACCGAAGTCATCTGCGGCGTTCCACAAGGATCCTCACTCAGCCCGACCCTCTTCAACGTCTACATGAGCCCCCTCGCAGCCATCGCACGCCGACACAACCTCAACATCATCTCCTACGCCGACGACACCCAGCTGATCCTCTCCCTCACCAACGACCCCACTACCGCCAGAGCCAACCTGCACGACGGGATGAGAGACGTCGCCGACTGGATGAGGAACAGCCGCCTTAAACTGAACTCAGACAAGACGGAAGTCCTCATCCTGGGCTCATCACCCTCCGCCTGGGACGACTCCTGGTGGCCCCCGGCCCTGGGCACCGCACCCAAGCCAACGGACCACGCACGCAACCTGGGCTTCATCCTGGACTCCTCCCTATCAATGACCAAACAAGTCAACGCCGTCTCATCTTCATGCTTCAACACCCTGCGCATGCTCCGCAAGATCTTCAGATGGATCCCCACTGAAACCAGGAAGACCGTCACCCAGGCACTCGTCACCAGCCGACTGGACTATGGGAACACCCTCTACGCCGGAACCACAGCCAAACTTCAAAAGAGACTCCAGCGCATCCAGAACGCCTCCGCACGACTCATCCTGGACATCCCCCGACACAGCCACATCACCGTACACCTGAAAGACCTGCACTGGCTCCCCGTCAGCAAGAGAATCACGTTCAGACTCCTCACCCACGCACACAAGGCCCTCCACGACCTGGGCCCAAAGTACCTCAACGACCGCATGTCCTTCTACACGCCCACACGCCAGCTACGATCAACCAGCCACGCCCTCGCCACCGTACCACGCATCCGCAGAACCACCGCCGGAGGAAGATCCTTCTCCTACCTGGCGGCCAAGACCTGGAACTCCCTCCCCACTCACCTTCGGCGAACCCAGGACCATCTCGCCTTCAGGAAGCAGCTCAAGACCTGGCTGTTCGAGCAGTAACTTACCCCCTCCCCCAGCGCCTTGAGACCCTCCCGGGTGAGTAGCGCGCTCTATAAATGCCGTGATTGATTGATTGATTGATTGATTTTTTTGACTTAATAATAATGAAACCTTCGGCCCAATTAACAACTGTATTGTTGCACCTACGTCATTGGTGAACAAATTGCCTAGTTTATGATTGTGCTACTCATAAAATGTTAATTGGATTCCATTACATTCAAAACTACACAATCATGGTGCAATTTTACATATAAGTGAATTTGTTTTCATAGATACGTTTTGGGCATTCCAGAGAGGGGATTCCTGGTTAAGAAGATCAGCGCCCTCACTCTGTCTCCTTCTCTCACAGCCAGGAACCTAAGACTCATATTTAACTAGTCCCTCATCACTTTCATTAACACAGTTTCTAGATTCCAGCTTCTTACTACAAGAACCAGTGCATAGAGACCTTTATGGGAATGAGGCGCTTTGTAGGTGTAAGTCGTAATAACATGAACCTGCAGTCGAGCACAGTAGGAACGCTTTAAACAGAATGTGTGACTCAAAGCATCACGTTCTAATGTGTTCATTCTTTGATGAATTCTGAGAAATGATATTAACAAAGTTGCAGACCACAGAGATAACACAATCTAGTCACTGAACTTTTTTGGATTAGTCTACGGACAAAATATAGCCCTCTTTGCTTTGTTTGTGGTGGCCAGCAGATATTTAAAATGCGACTGAATTGTAACTAATATGTCAACTGCATATTTTTTATTTCTTTATGAACGGCCAATAATCATAAAATATATATCATGTATTTCTTATTCAATAGTTTCTCAACATCATAATTAATAATGTGGGTTTGTTAACCAGGGGCGGACTGGGACAGAAAATGGTCCTGTGCACCAAAATGAAAGTGGGTCCCATTAGTGAACTACAAGGCTAAAAAAGTGGCCCATGTTTGGGGCAGTTTTGAACTTGTAAAGACAAGCTGTGTAAGTGTTTTGCGAAGTATGGAACACTGCATGGATTTAAACTTGTTGCAGGCAATATTTGGTTTAATATCAGGCAAATTAAGAGTAAAATCCAGCCCAGCAGACCAAAACACAGGTCTCCAAACATTAAAAAAAACTGCCACACACTGATCTTTCAGACCAGCCCGTCGGGCACTGCGTGATTGCCCTGCGGGCCAGTTCGGCCCTGTTGTTTACCTGACCCGGAGATAACTGTAGCCTTGACGTTTGGCAAATGTCTCTATGAATCGTAGATAGAGCATTCTTGGTAATGTAATAAGGCTATTCCGTTATTATAACACAGAGTATTTTAAAATGTGTTTCTTCTTCCCACAGTGCTCGAAAGAATGTGGAGTCGGTATTCAAGAGCGGCGCGTATTTTGCCCAGAAGTCGACCAATGTGATTCGAAGGAAAAGCCAAACTCCACCTCCCATTGTAATAGAAATTCCTGTACCAAATGGCAGAATGGAACATGGAGCTCGGTAAGGACCAATATGCTATTTGATATGTTTAAATGTAACTGTTTTTTTTGGTTGAGGGGTAGTGTAAACCCATCTTAGGCTCCAACTACAATCCTTGTCAGGTTGAACCACAAAAGTCGCTCAATTTACCTGTGCTTAACCCTCTGGTAGCTTGGCACAAAACCAGTCAGGCTTAACCTAGCAGCACTGTGTTAAGTATTTATGCAGCGCACAAACAGTACTGAAGTGAAAACACAACCCAAGAAATATCCTGTGCAGATTTGGAAAAATAGAGAAAAGTTTAAAAAATAAAATGAGACCAAAACAACAAAAATCCAAGCGGTAGAACCGGAGGTATGCAGTTTTAAAGGTTTAAGTAATAAACATAGTGCCATGAAGCAGAAAGTGCTTACTGTGGATATCTAATCATGATAGACTGGGACAAAGTCACAAAATCAGGCTGACCACGATGTAGTGCGGGCCAGATACAGGGACTATGTTAGTCCGACTGAAAAGGTTACCTTTTCAAAGTCTGGCGCACAGAGTTCAAAGCTTCAGGATTTCACAAGAGGATCTCAACTGATGCCAGCCAAGGGTCCAGGACCTTGAGAGGCACCTTTTGGGGATCAGAAACTCATTCCAGCAGAGGCTAGCAGGGCTCAGTCAGGTCCAGTTGCAGGTCCAGGCAGGTACATGTCCAGGCAGAGCCAGTTATAGAAGTCCGCTGGGCAGTTGCAGCAAGGTCTATGGAGCTTGTTGTGCCCCTGTGTCTCAGAGCAGGAGGTCATCCAACTAACACTTGAAGTCCCTCTGGAAGTCCTTGGACCAAGTGGCAAGGCAGGCCTGACACAGCAGGGCAGTCCTCTGAGGTACAAAGCAGTTCTACAGCTGTGGGACAGTCCTCTGAAGTACAAGACAGTCCTTCTGAGGGTTCTCCACAGGTCTAGGAGTGAACTGAAGAGTTGGCCAGAGAGTCCAACATGTATACATGGTACCAGCCTTTGAAGTGGGGGAACCTTCTAGTCCACCCCTACATCTGGTTCTGGAAACTTCCTTTCTTCCCCTGCCCAGGCTCCAAGAGGTCTAGGGTGACAAAAGGCTGGTGTCAAGTTCATTTGTGAGTGTGCTGGAGGAAGCCCTTTGAAAAGTAAGTGGGGCAGGGAACAGCTCCACCCTTTCCATGCTGGCAGGATGGCTCTCTCCTTGCTATAATCAGGTCCTATTGTTCACTGTCTGGACTCAATACACATTACTGATGGGGGAGAAATTAACTGGCACAGGCAGCTGGAAACTCCTAGAAGGCCTCAGAAAGTTTAGGGTAGGAAAATGTCAGAACATTTAAAACTTGAAATACATGTCCTAATTATAAAATACTATTCACCCTACCCTATGGCCTGTTTAGGACATACTTTAGGGATGTCTCATATGTATTATTCTACTGGGATTTATGAAGCACATGGCTACCCAAAGATGTGCCAGCCCCAGCATCCAAAACACAGCTGACAATCAACGCTCATTGGGACATCCTAATCGCCACAAGGGCTAAATTACCTAGAGCCAGTTTTTCAAATGCTTCCTAAATGCAAATTAATTGTCCATCAGATGTAAGCTATTTGGCAGAGAGTTCCATATCTTGGAAACAAGGTAGGAAAGAGAACACCCACCCCAGCTCATCCTATAAATTAGAGGAACTTTCATAAGTCACGCATTGGTCGACCTTAAGGTCCTACTTGGAGAGTACAGCAACATTAAACTCGTAGTAGGGATGGGCCTTTCCCATGCAGTGCTTTGTGCAATGCACAGAGCCTTAAACTTCACCTGTTGCTAAATTGGGAGTCAGTGAAGTGTAGCCAGGATGCTATGTGCTGATAGGTGTTTCAAGATGTTGAGCAAAAGGCGAGCCGCCGCATTTTGTACAACATGTAGCCTTTTAGCCGCATATCGCGGGGTCCTCTAATAAAAAGGAAGATGTGGGCCTGGCAAAAGGTTTATTTTGCCAGGTCAAATTGACAGTTTAAAACTGCACTACTTGGTGCAATTGCAGGCCTGAGGCATGTTCTTAAATGCTATTTTTAGTGGGCGGCACAGTGACTGTGGCTGTCCACTAGTAGCATTTGATTTACAGGCCCTGGGTACTCATGGTACTATATACGAGGGACTTACCAGTAAATTAAATGTATGAATCACGTGTAAGCTAATTGTAGCATGTTTTACAGAAAGAGTGCAAGCGCTATAGCATTGGTTAGCAACAATAGAGTGCACAGAGTCTTAAAAGCCAGCAAAAATGGGTTCAGAAAACAGCAGAGGAGAAGGCAAAAAGTTTGGGGGTGATCCTGCAGAGAGGGCCAAGTCCAACAGGGGCCAGTTCACAAACTGCATTTTGTAATATGTTCATCTGTACTGCAATAGTACTACTAAAGAACTACAAAATTCTATTCACATACCCACAAGTATACATTTCCACCCACCTTCTCCCATCTTTTCTATGGGAAGATCCCATTTTGGGAGTTTAGGGAGGAGGAAGGAGCAGTTAACAGAGGGATAGAGAGAGAGGTTGGGGCCTGAGTAAGGAATTGGTATTCTCAAACTGCACTTCTAAAGTTACTACAGCCAAAAAGAGACCCAAACGGTTCGTAAATGACTCCAGCTCAGAGCTGAAGTAAGTCCAGCACCACACATGGTCAACCCCTGGCACAGCAATACCCTCCCATGAAAGATTATGGAGAGGTAAACTTAAATAAAACCCCATAGGAAATAATGTTAAATTAAATTATTTTAAATGGTTAAAAACATAAAATAATATAATTTAAAGTTAAGAAAAATATTTAAAAAATAATATTTATTATTTAATTACAAAATATCTCAACAACTTAAATAATATACTCTTGTCATACTCAAAATGCATTTGCTTACTACCACTTTATTCTAGTTATTTCAACAATTTTAGATTACAAGCCTGTTGTAGGCAATATTTTGAAGTTACTCTTTGTGTCCAGACTATTATTACTTGTCAAAATGAGCTGAACCTCTAGGCCTTTAATTTCTCTTTCCAGCACAATGAACTGCATTCTCCTTTCCGTACCTCTCTTGATTTAGATAACTGTCACCATGCCTCTCAAATACGCTTTACACATATTTCAAATCATGTCTCAGGAGATTGGCCCTACATTATAAGCAAACAGACGTAAGTGTTTGGCAATATATAAGCTGCCATGAGAATATATCTAAAGTGCGGAAACGTTATCAACAATTGCGTGTCAGTACGGCCAAGAGAAGTGCCACGACATGCAGACCAATGCAGCAGCATGTCTGAATGAGGAACATTGGAAAGCGCCCATGTCCACCCCGGGGGAGTCCATCACCCACACAAGTCAGTGCCAACTCGCGTTGGTTGTCCGCGCATGGATCCGGAGTCCAGGCCAATGCAGCCATGTCCACTGTCATCTTGGGACATGTGACCAGATCCCCAACATGCAACCAGGCGTCGGGACACGTGCAATGGGTCACATTCAGTTGTGGCTGCAGGTACGTTGTCACTCGTCCATGAACGCGAGTGCAGCAGCGTAGGCCAACATTTCCAATGAGAGCTCGTTGTCCACAACATGTCGGCGACGTAACCCATCAGCTATCCCGGACAGATGTGCTGACTCCAACCCCTGGCCCCAATTGGCACTAAAGCCCAATAGGGGAGCGGCTCAATATGGTCACTGCACATGACGACTCGTGCAATCTCCCAGGTCCAGTTGCCAGCATGCATGCCAATCATCCAGGCATGCCATAAACGGGCATCACGGTGACACTCCTGGTCGTGGGCCAACAGGGGGCGCACACACACGTCGAAATCCAGGTCAGCTACCGTTACGTTGGAGAGGCAGACATCCATGGTCCACTCGAATATGCACGAGCGACAATGCAACACAGGCTGAACGCAGGTGACGTTGGCAAGGCGGAAGCTTAGCCGGTAACTGATCCGCAGCACTGCCAATGGCAGTGCCCCCAGTACATGCAGCAGAAGTCCACGGTACAGGTCCACGTGACTGGAGTTGTGCATGTGTCCGGGATGGTCTGCCATTGCGTCAGTGGCTCTGCTTGAAGTGGCACTGTGCTGACCCGCGCCAGTCCTGTGGATGAAATGGCACAGCTCGGAGCAATGAGCAGTGTCTGTGTGCAACGGGTGCAGGCCTGGGGTGGGTTGGGAGTACGTGTGAAGGCCATTTCATGCACGCTAACTACGACCAAGGACTACTGCGTGTGGGATGTGTACAAGTTGGTCTCACGTCGGGCAGTGCGTAGTGTGGGAGTCACCAGCAAATGCTATCGTATCTGTCAGGGGGTGCTGGGCACATGCAAGTCCCAGCTCGGAGCTGCAGATGTGCTACCGCCTGATAGTTCAGACAAAGGACCTTTCATCCCTACAGTAACTTCACCATCTGCTTGCATACAGGAGATGTACAGAGGCCTGTCGTGGGTGGGGTGGGATGTCTGCGACCCAGGGAATCATGGATGATATGCCGAGCATGTGGCACCTGAGCGGCCTCACTGTGTGTTACGTTGCCTCACAGCTGCTCCTCCCTCCCACGAGCCCCCACACTTGTGTGCGCTGCGCGGTTGTATCACGTGCACTCCTACGGCACACCATTGTCATGCCTGTCTGCGCATGTCCAGCGGCATGCCAACAACACCGTGAAGCTGGCCGTTGAGGGTGTGCGGCCACGTGAGTGTAGGCCAATGGTCCGGACAGGGCAGACACAGGTGTACAGTCCATGGCTGGCTGTGATCACGCTGCGATTGAGGCTAGGCATCTGACTTATGCAGCCGCAGGACTGATACACATAACACTTGGCATGCATGAGCCAAGACCCCGAGCGGTCTTGCGCTCCTACATTTCCCCCTACGTGCGGGCCCGCCCTCCGGGTGCATGCTACACTGCAACATCGACTACTGTGGCCCTGGTGGCGACAACACTCCAACACAGAGACACGTTTACCGCACTTCCTGCTCAAGGCCAGACCAGAGCCACGCCCTGAACCCCCTTGCTGAATCAGCACACCCCGGCGCTGACCTGACATACGCCGGACCAGCACACGCCGCTTGTGCATGCAGGGGGGGGTGGGCGAAGCTACATGTCCAAGGTCTTGGCCACTGCTGAGGTGACATGGTATCGTCCGCTGAAGACAGCACACTGTGATGTTGCAGGGCTCGTGCCCATCATGCTGACATAATGACCACACGGACACACTTGCTTAGATGGTGTGAATGGCTACGGGCACGTGCGCCCGGCCACGTTTATTAGCAGGCTCACATGTCGAGTGACACCTGTGTTGGATGTGTGTGGGGTGTGTGTACACCAGCCATCATGGAGTGCCTGGTGCAGTCAAAACAACGACAACAGTGTACATCGTTAAGGACACAACCATTCAACCATAAAGGCTCCATGACTTGAGCTGCACAGAGTTAGTGGCCCCGGATGCACAGCGTCCTGCACGGGCCTACCGCTACGGGCTTCTGACTTGTGGTGCACTGGGGCAGGGTCACGTGAGCAGAGCAGGTTCTCGTAGATGACAAAGGGGGTTGTCGCGGAGTGTCTAGGTGGACAGTGGAAGGTGTACCCCCAGGGCATGATGCAGAGGGCAGAACCACGCAGAAACAGTCACCATGGTGGAGATGAATGGAACAGACACATGTCAAACACCAAGTCCGTCCCAGCCAGATGATGATGCAGACAACCCCCAGGCCATGGACTCAGACACCACCAAAGTCCAACCAGAAAGTGCCCATGACTCATTGCGCACAGAGTTAGTGGCACCAGGTCAGTTGTTGCTAGTGTTCGTCTCACCTCCGTGACGAGGATCCAGCTTGCATCCGGACTGAACCGCATCTTCCTCTTACTCCTCTCCATGCGTTCACTGGTATGGACTCTGCCATTCATGAATCACGACTAAGTGCTGGATGTGGGACCTACTGGACAGCAGTGTAGGCCGGGGGCAGCGGTCAGCACGGGCCCACAGACACGTGTCGTGTGCTTGCGATGCTGACATTCGCCTCACTGATCGGAGGGAGTTCAGTGATGTGACCGCAGCCACGGACTTGGGGTCACTGCCATTTAAGACTCAGGACACAGTTCCACATGTGGGACCTACTGGGCCGCAGTGTACGCCTGAGCCCTCATCCATGTGTCGCCGGCTTGCGTTGAACAGGGTTAGTGGCACCACGTGTCGCCGGCTTGCGTTGAACAGGGTTAGTGGCACCACGTGTCGCCGGCTTGCGATGCAGACTTTGGCTTCACTGATCGGAGGGAGTATAGTGATGTGGACGCTGCCACAGACTTGGGGTCACTGCCATTCAAGACTCAGGATACAGTTCCACATGTGCCAACAACTGGGCCGAAGAGTACGCCGGTGGAGTATGTCAATGAAAAAGGAGTACTGTGGGCCAGCGTCGTGGAGACCAGCGATGGTCTGCGAGGCTGCAAAGGTCACGGGACTGGGGCTTGGAGCTTGCACCGGCACATGGTGGGCCCTCTTTGACACACGCCGGTGTCGGCAGGTGAGTGGAGCCTCCTTGGTGCGCTGGGGCAGGCATGACGGGTCTGGGGACCAGCGGCCCGGGGTGCAGCAGGCGCACAGGGACGCAGGCCCCGCCGTGCATGGTGCCGGCCTTGTGGCGGGCTGAGAGGCGCTGCCCTGGCAGACACGTTGGCCGTTCCGAAAGAGAACCACGCCCAGTGCGACAGGGTTTTTATTCACACCCCTACGCAGGCCTGGCGTACGCAGGGCCAACCCAATCCGCCCGCGCATACAGGGGGGGATGTAACGTGCGACCTTTCCGCGTTCTGCCCCACAGCCTATGGGGACATGGTAGCGTCCACTGGCCACTACACTCCATGCACCAGCAGTTAATGTCCACATGGCCATTTCGGTGGTTTGCACATTGGAGTTTGTCCGGCACCTCCACGCCACACCTGGCATTGGGTAGGTTCTCATTCATTAGTCACTTGCCGCTCTCGCACAGGCCTGCTCCAAGCCTCTCCTCACATTCTGCTATCGTGTGGCTGTGGTGCCATGCTGTGGCTGGGTTGTGTGCATGGCAAGCCCAGGTTCCCAATGGAGTTGTGTTGTCGTGTCTGGTCAGTTGGCATGTTGTGTGGCATGTTGCATGTAGTTCTGCTGCGTGCCCATTGCCAGTGTCGTGAGTTGCATGACTGTGTGGTGGAGGTGTGTGGTGTGTTCATTTGGTACTTACCAACGGGCACTGCATTTCCATAGGTGCCATTGTGAGAGCGCTGGTTGATGATGGACTGTTGGGCGATGTAGGAATCACGCACTCTGCCTGGGGAGTTGGCCACGACATTGTTGAGGAGTCCCGGGTGGTCCACTATTGCCTGCACATTCATGGGATGCGTGTGCTTTCTGTTGCGGTAGTTGTGTGCAGTGTCGGCAGGGGGCACGAGGGGTACATGTGTGCAGTCGATTGACCCCGACACGTGAGGGAATCCAGCTATGGCGTAGGAGCCTTGCTTGGTCTCCAGCTGCTCCTGCGCAGTGTGGGTGAAGTGGAGGTGCTGGGGTACCAGGCTGATGATGGCATCCAGGACAGGTGTGATGAACTTGGATGGGGCTGGCTGTGAGACTCCTCCGACAATAGCAGTTGTGGGTTGGAAGGTACCAGAGGCCAACATGTGCAGCACAGCCGGCAGCTTTGTCTGCGGAGGGATGTTGGTTGTCCGCTGTGTTGGTACCGTCAGCAGGTGGGCGATGTGGGTCAGGATGCGGGGGATGGTTGTCCTTTTGGGCCTGTAGTGGGCAATGTCCTCCTCTGGCGTTAGGTCTGTGCGGCTGGTGCGTTTAAGGTGGGTCCGCTGTCTTTGTGTATGCTGCCTCTGTGGTGGTCCGGGGGGGGCGGGTCCTGGGGGTGGTGGCGGGCCTGGGGGGTGGCTGTGGGTGTTGTGGCCCTCATGGGTCTCGGAGCTGCATGATCATTGTCTCCATGGCATCTGTGGGTCTTCGGATGTGGCTCTTGGCTGGCCTCCCTTTCATGCTGCAGGTAGTCGTCCTGCTTAACACCAGCAAAAGGCAGGTGTTAATTCCCTGCTGCTACCGCGGCTTATCGTCTGTTTTTGGTTCGCATAGCAGATCTGGCAGTTCGTTGTGAAAGTGGTGTAGTGGTGTTTTCGTGAGTTTTAGCACGGGAACGCCTACTCTGCATCTCATTAGGGTTAGTTGGTGGTGTCACCCGTGGAGATAAATTGTGAGGCAGTTATCGCGGGAATACTGGCGATGTCTGCAGTTTGCACCCGCTTGTGAATGGGGCGTTAAATCTATCTCCACTTTTGTTGCGTTAAGGTGGCGATAACTCGGAGATAAGTCCTTGTGAATATGCCCCTTAGTTGTTTGGATAAAAATATGTTTTTGCATTATAGCTATGATAGCATTATTATATTTTCCTTGCTGGCAGTCAATTTGAAATAAAAACCTAGCTACAGCTACAGAAACATTGTCTCTTCATTTTCTGCAGGTAAAATAAAACAGCAACATTTGTGATTGGTCGTTTGGCTGACAATTCAGCAATACAATAGTAGGAAATTAATAGGTAAAAATAACTGAAAGACTTCATAGTCTAAACTGAAACAATCAAGTAGTTTTCAAGTGGCTAATAGTCTGAGGCACTTGTGGTTCCAGGCAAGACTGATTACCTCTTTATTGCCTTAAAGGGTGATAAAATGTGTAGCATTCAGATACTTAATAATAACACATATTGGCTTTTTTTTAAGTCCCATATTACGTGACCTTGATGGAGGGCATTAGAGAACTTTAAACGAGAACCCGATTAGGCACTCATTTTTTAGGCATGGTGAAATTAAGCGTTTTTCTCAGAAACACAAGATGTGGAGCTGAGGCCAGGGTTTAAACCAGGTTCCCCAATTCCATAGTCAGCAGCTTCAGCGCTAGGCCACTTCCATGAAACCTAAAACAACAGTGGTAGCTTCAGCCTAATGCCTTCACAATTAATATTGTGTTCATTATAAGAACTGCGTTGAACCCAATTCACTTAAAATATTTTTTGTCAAAAAAGACATAGGTAAAAGAAAAGAGCACTTTCTAACACAATGAGGCTGGGTTCTTTGGAGCAGGTAATTAAAGGACCGATGGGCTCTCTTACAGAGAGAATGCAGAAGGGCCCTAGAAATCAGCACTTACTATGTAAAGGTAAAGAGTGTCGATATTGCCACTGATGGGTTTCCTTACATCTTAAACCAGGAGGATATAGGCTGAGTGGTTTGTTAATGTCACTAAAACACCATAATGGCTATAGAGGAACTATTTACATAAGTTACCAGTTATGTATTTTTTATACCACATGCTTATGTAGATGCAATTAGCATGAAAACAACACTTTTTTGGCATGGAACGTTTTCTTGAAAACAATAAGTGAAATATCGTAGTATACTGTTAGTTTGTGGTGAAGAGGAGACAAGATTTTAATTACGTAGTTTAGAATACACGGTTTCAGATAAAACAGCAGTGCTTAATTTGTGCAGGTGTTTGACGGTCCGTAGCACCGGCACTTGTTTTTAAACACCGGCACTTATTTATGATAGTCCACCACATGGTAACACTGTTTAATTCAGAACAGAACCCCTAAATAAGAAAAGGTGTTCAAATCAATATACTTAAGAAAATAATAAAATCGCAAGGGGGGAGCCATCCCTACAGCGTGAGGTGACTTGTGAATCCCTCGGGCCCTGGCACTTCTGATTTTACAAATAAGTACTGTAAAACAGGCTTTTCTTTCTTTAAAAAACACATTCTGCTTATTAGAGCTTTGCTAGCAAGCCAGTGCAAGGTGGTGCCAACTGCAATTAGAATGTGCAGATTTCAGGAACAGAATCGAGATTAAGCAAGAGGCAGTGATTACCCTCAGAGATTGTTCAGGCTTCTGGCAGCAAGGCAGAAGTTACAATGGACACAAATTGCAAATAGAATGTTTAGCTTTCATCGATCCTGTGTTGAGTAAACAATGGGGAGAGGTTGAAGCTATTCTCAGATGGCAAAGCTATTAATTTGAATTGTTTGTTTTCAGAATGAATGAGTGATTTATTGAGTGTCATAAAAAATACACTGCTTAATTTAGCAATCCTGTGTTGAGTAAACAATGGGGAGAGGTTGAAGCTATTCTCAGATGGCAAAGCTATTAATTTGAATTGTTTGTTTTCAGAATGAATGAATGAGTGATTTATTGAGTGTCATAAAAAATACACTGCTTAATTTAGCAAACAATTAATTTTTTTAGGTTTTTATGGAATTTTAAAAAGTTGTCTTCAGCTCATAGCCTGTTTTAAGGGGCCAGCAAAGAGAAGACTGCCCCCCCCCCTGGTCTGGAGCAATATATCCAGAGTACTGCCAGGAGCCTAGTTTTAGTAGAATGCAGTATGCGGTTGGATAAGTACCTGACCAAGCCTGTCTAAATAAAGGCCAGCACTCTCTTATAGAATGCTCTGTGACGTAGGCAAATGGTCTTAAGGCTTAGTATTTTTTGACTGGAAGCCAATGTAGTTTTTTCTAATGATCTGAGCCCTAGCTTGGAGTAGGTAAAACTAATAAGGCCCTTACCACCACATGCTTTTTATAGCCTTGTTTGGAGGTCCTAAGTATAAAGAATTCCAGTAGTCTATGCATGATAAAATCACCGCTCAGACCACCGATCGACCAGAATTTCCTGATAGGCTGTGTAACACTTTATAGAGCATCATTAAATAATAGTAGTACAAGGACCTCGTGGAAGTGATTTGTTTAGTTTTTTACTGCTTTCTTTGCAGCTGGCGTATTGTCAATTCTTGTAGTCACTATTTGATAGGGCAAGATCACAGAAGCTCCTCCAAATAGAACTATCTGTGTTTTATCCACATTCAATATGAGTGAACGGCTCTTCATCCAGCTAGCCATTGCTGTTAGGCAGTCTTGAAAATTTCACCTCCGATCTGTATTATGGCTGGCAAAGGAGACAACGATTTACATATGTTGGGACGGAAAAGTCCTCTTCGTGGTAATGAACGTGCACCTTTGAGTGCCAAACTGTAGTGATGTCTGGATCCCTAATGCTGATTTTTGTTGTCTTTGGGAAACATGGATCATGCGTGTGCACCATGATATAAGCTTGTCTCACGGATCGCGGTCTTGTTGAACCAGAAGCTTTCTACTTTCACCAGGAGTTAAGAGGCAAGAGCGCAGTGGTGGCAGCATACTGTGTAGTGATCAGTAGGAGTAGGCCGGTTCTTATTAATCTGTGTCACTGGAGTGAGGCCTACAGGCATTTTCAAGGTCCTGCTGCTGTGTGCCTAACTCAACCTTGGCCTACATCAGGCTGGTGTAAAGTGCTGTGCATCGCAAAAGTGGTGTGCCTGCGTTGGGTGTATATGTGCCTGGGGAGGGTGCCATACAGGGATAATACAGTACTGAATAGTGCATGCATGGTGTATATATGTGTTGGAGGTGCATGTGCCTACGAGTAGTACAGTACCTGAAGGATGTAGTGCTGTCCAGTGCGTGCAGGATAAGTGTATGTGCTGGTTGTGTGTGTAGCTGAGAGTGGTACAATACATGAATGATACAGTGCATGCATGTTAGAAGCACATGCTGGATATATGTGAATCTGTGAGAGGTGCAATACATGAAGGCTGCAGTGTGTTGAATGATACATGCACATGCTGTATGTATGTGTGCCTTTGAGTGCTAAAGTACAGAAAGGATACAGAGCTGGGCTCTACAGCATGCATGTTAAATGCATATGCTGGATGTATGTGTGCCTGTGAATAATACAGTACATGGAGGATACAGCACTGTGCATGCGCTGGATGTATGTGTGCCTGTGGGTGGTACAAAACATAGAGGGCCCTGGGCTGCACTTTGGGAGACCCAGGCCTGAAACATGCAGTAGAAGACGAGAGATTCCTCCAGACAGATTTATGGATTGCTGTGTTTTCTGTAAGCTGGATGGGACAAACATTGGGAGGGGAGTACCAGGTCTTTTCTGTACACTTCAAACAATGCTCTTTGGTTCAGTGAGAGGTCTAGTGGAAGTGGCTTGGGCACATCTCAGGAAGGAGATGGGGCTGATAAGAGAATCATAAAGAGTAGGAGTGGGAGCCCTGTGTTGCAGGGATTCTGCATAAATACAGAACTATGCACAGGAATATGGGACCTTGGTGTATAGGGACTGAGTCTTCATACCACCTTAGTACCCACGAGCCCAGGACTGACTAGCTATAGTGTCTCACTTGCTCTCCTACTCACTCACAGAGAAACAAATGATTAGACCCCCCAGAACACAACACTCCCAGATCTCTCAGGAATCGCGGTAACAAGACATACCCTTTCGCTGTCACTCTTGTACTTGTCCACAATAAGCTCTGACAGAGACACAAAACAGTTTAAAATATTTATTTTAACTAACGTGCCCTAACATGCAGTATACGTGCCACAACAAGCAGGAAAATGCATAGTACAAATACAGTCAGCATAGCAGCTAGTCCATAAATCGTGAAGGGAGTTGTCACCATGGAAAGACCATAGAGCCTAACCTCCCTCCCCTTGCTAAGAAGCAGTATTCTTATATGTTAGAAGATCTCTGGGCTTTGTCAGCAGACCCCATACCTTAGCCTATAGATGGTAGATCTACATCATAGGTGCTGGTTCACTCTTCTCCCTGGAAAGGTCTCTCTCCAAGTGTGTGCTACCAATTTGTGTATTCTAATAAAACCAAAGTGCGTTTGTCCAAACAACAGCTGCATCGGTATGTTTAGTCTAAGGGCTAAGGCCTTGCCAGAACAAAATAACAAGGAGCATTGTTGTTCGACCTTCCACATAATGTTCAGTCAAAATCCCAGGAACATGCAGAGACTGAACATAGCGATGAGTTCTCATGTGAAAATAATCATTGAAAGTATAGCAAAAATAAAGACGTGTAGTAACGTGCGCAAAAGCAGCAAGCAAGCTGCAGCGTGCCCATGATAAATTAGTGAAGACGACAAAGTCTCTATGGGCCACCTGACACCTGGGCTAACCTTTTGAGACACATATCACAGTGGCTGACATCCAGGTGTGAACTCTAGTCTCTCCCATAGTCTTTGTTGTGGGACTATTAGCTTAGGAAACATCGCTGCTGTGACAGACAGCTTTTGATGAAGAGGGAACAGAGGAGTAGATACTTGAAAAGAAGCAGAACCCCAACATTATACTTCAAAGAATCAGACCCTAAATCACATTAGGTGCTTGGAAATCGACTATGCAAAGGAGAGTTTGAGACCCCGAAAATTGTCATCTGCCAAGCAGCCAGATGGGCTATGTGAGATGGGGTAGCTCTGCAAGACTTCTGCCTGTGACTAGGACTGGGGGTCAAGGCCTGCCAGTCTCCCTGCTGGGTGAGGGGACATCACCTATGCTACTCAAGACCACCTGCCCTGGAGCACCAGTGCCTGCCTGCTTGCTAAGACTAGTGTGTCCTGTGAGGAAGAGGAAGAAGCTGGAGGGAGAAATGTCCAGTGGGGAGCCTTGTCGAGTAAACTCCCTGTGAGAGGTGTGAGGAAATGGTTGCTGCCCGATCAGATCATTACCCATGTGCAGGACTGAGTCGGCTACCCTTGTATGCCAAGAGAGAGCCGCCTTGAAGATAGCCATGGAAAAGACTGCCATGTGGTAAGGGCTGAAGCCCTGCCCAGTAATGTTGCAGTGACCCCGTATGCCAAGAGGGGGAGCTGTGGTAACGACTGCTGAGTGGTAAGTGCCAAAGCCTTGTGTGGCAGCTGTTTGGCAATCCCATATGCCAGGAGGGGCTGCCAGGAATGCTTGTGCCATGTTGATCAGACCGGAGCCTGTAGAGTGCTCCTGTTGGTCACTGGGAGCACCTTGATTTGTGACTGGTCCAACCCAGTTGAGCAAGTGAGGACACCGTGGGAGCATCGTCACCTAAGTTCAGGATCGAGCACTGGAGCATCAGAATCACCTCTCTCTCCCCGATTGGGAGCGTGAGGTGATTCTTACCCTTCAGTAAGAGAGCCGGAAATCTCCCATTGCTGCTAGAGCATGACTGCAAGGGAGAGAGAGCCTGCGCCTGCTGAGTGCAGCCACTGAGTCCGCATGCAGCAACTAACCTGACTGGGACCTGAAATGCTGCGAGCATCCGAGGACATGGCACAGTCCAGGGCTCTGCACGCTTCACTCCTACCAGAGCGGGTAAGACTTGTTTCAGGTCTATCGGTCCAGGGGGAACACACTGCTGAGAGTATTACAGTGCTAGGACACTTTTGATTTGAATTTAAGAGTCAAACTGGACTCCTGAGACACAGACTGCTAGTAGGGCAATCCCTGGATGTTGCCAACAATGAAAAGAGAATAACCACAATCGCTAACATGAGAAGGGAGTGGGGCAGGTCCCATTGAAACACTAGAGCCCCGACCTCAAGGGGAATTGTGTTATTTTTTGTGAAAGTCCATTTTCCTTTGTGTGGTTAGCCGTAGAAATAAAATACCTCTCTTTTTTCCTGAAAGTGAGTATTTGGCTGAATATTGATTTATTGCTGCTGCTGAATGCATTTTGAGTTGTGAGCCCGTTTTCACTAATTCACCCCCCCCCCACGTTGACTTGGTCTGCTCGACCACGTATAACACTGAGAGTTAAGTACAGAAGGGATACATGGCCCAGTTGCTCAGAATCAGGAAACAGCCATTACAACGCGGCTGTTTCCCCGCATGCCATTACATCGCAAGTGTTACAACGCATGCGATGTAACAACGCGTAGCCATTACTACGCATGTTTTTAAATCGCATGCGCTTTTACAACGCATGCGATGTAATGGCGATCCACCTCATTGTGAGGAAACTGAGGCTCTTCCGTTTCCTCACAACGACCTGCACTGTGCACGCCCCTCAGACGAGCAGGAACCAGGAGAGAGGAACCACGAGGAGAGAGAGGTAAGGGGGATTGGGCCTGGGGTGGGGGTTAATTTTTTAGGGTTTAGAGTAGTGTAGGGGGGTCGTGCAGGGTAGTGTTTGAGTGTAGAGACCGGACTGGGGGTCGGGGGGAGGGTCGTGCTGGGGGTAGTGTTTTAGGGTTTAAGGTAGTGTTGTGGTGTTTGTGTAGTGTTGGGTAGTGTTTTAGGGTTTAGGGTAGTGTTGGGGTGTTTGTGTAGTGTAGGGTAGTGTTTTAGGGTTTAGGGTAGTGTTGTGGTGTTTGTGTAGCGTAGGGTAGGGTAGTGTTTTAGGGTTTAGGGTAGTGTCGGGGGTCGTGCAGGGTAGTGTTTGAGTGTAGGGACCAGACTGGGGGTCGGGGGAGGGTCGTGCTGGGGGTAGTGTTTTAGGGTTTAGGGTAGTGTTGTGGTGTGGGTGTAGTGCAGGGTAGTGTTTTAGGGTTTAGGGTAGTGTCGGGGTGTCGTGCTAGGTAATGTAAATGTAGGGAGAGGACTGGGGGTCGGGGGAGGGTTGTGCAGGGGTACTACATTAGGGTTTAGGGTAGGGCAGGGTAGAGTCTCTTACCTTTAAAACTTTTACCATGAGTATACCTTTACCATGCATGCCTTTGCATTGTAATGGCATGCATGGTAAACGCATAGTCGTGGTAAATGTTTGCGATGTAATGGCAGGTCGTTGTCATTGCCATCCCGTAGTAATACCCGTGTTGTAATGGCACGCATGGTATTGGTACCGATGTAATGAGACATATTCCTCAGAATCCATACTAGGCTGAGCCCCAGGCCATCAGAAATAAACTGCCAATTGTTCTAACAATTGGCAGCAATCGGTGGGGCGCCTAATGTTTAGGAGCCTGGATACAGTTGTGGCATTGACCATTTCCAATTTGCACCAGTAGTACATTAAGTCCTGTTTATTTTACGCACAAAGGCGACACGCATAGACAATGGAAAATACAGGTTTGGGAATTGCCTCAGTGCCATGTCCATAGATCAGATGAATGATCTCCTAGGACAGAGGGTGGAGGGTTCCCAGGAGTAGGGACAGAGAGGTCCTTGCTAAATTCATTAGGGGCCAGTTTGAGGTACTGGGTGTAAGGGATGAGGCTCTAGTTGTCTCTGAGGAGGAGACCATACTCTGAACACAGGAAGAGAATGCTGTGGACTCAGGCTGTAGGATCCCCTTAGCACAGATTTATCCCAGGCAGACGCAGAGTGTGTCCTCTAATGCATTTTCCAGTGACTCACCAAGACACCACCTTTAGTTTTCAGAATATCTCTGGTGTGTACAGCAACTCGAATTTCTAGGGTACCACTGTCACCAATTCCAGGAGTAAATCCCTTTGGAGGGTTGAGTCTAGGAAAGACCCTTGGCTTGCAGTTGGCACTTCAGAAACCTAAGGCTGAGGAAGATGAGAAAGCTAGAGATTTAGAAAGGGAGAAGCTTTGACTAGCTAACTTGGAACAAGAGGAGGGGAGGCAGTATAGACAGGAGGAATGGGCCTGGAGGGAGAAACCATGAGAGAGGCAGGAGAAATAAAGTGAAAAGGAGGGAGAACAGAGAGGGTGTCAGGAGAAACAGAAGGAAAGGGAATGGATAGCCCTTGAGAGAGAGAAACATAGGATGGCCTCACTGACAATTCCATCTGGGATAAGTAACTCTACACCCAGTTCAGGCCAGGTTGTGGCCAAGGTTCCAAACTATCTTGTGCATGTCTATGTGGAAGGTCAGATACTTTGGAATGGTTTGTGAGCTTTGAAGTCACTTGTAAGGCACAGGCCTTAAATGAGGTGTCTAAGGCAGCTGTGTTAATGGGGTGCATACCATTGGAAGGGAAAGCCTTCATTGGGAGAATTCCTGTGGCAGACTAGCTGGTCTATGAGTGAATGAAGAAAGCTCTTATTAGGCGGTTTGGGCTAAAGCCAGCTCTGTATCTGCAGAGATTCCGTGATAGCAAGAGAGCTGATGGTGTTCCATTTGAAATTATGATTCATGGTGTATTGCATGATTGTAATGTGTGGGAAAAAAGGGATGGAGGCCAGGGAGTTTCCGTCCCATAATCACTTGATGATGACATATCGACTCAAGGAGGAGTGCTCTACCCACCTTAGGCAATACCTATCTGATTTGACAGAGAGGGATCCGGAGAAACTTGCAGTGTTGGCTGACAAGTGGTTAGCTAACAGGGTCCACGAAGGGCTAGAGAAGCATGATTCTAAGCCACTCTCTACAGAATGGTTCTAAATCGGAAGCTAAGAGCCAGAATGACTCTCATGCGATTTGAATAGTGCACAGGACACATGGGAATGATAATGGTCTGTCTGGGAAGGAGCATAATGAGAACGGAGAGCATGGAAGTCCTTCCAAGTCCAAAAAGGTGACTTTCTTCAAGTGCCACAAGGTGGGATACTTTAAGAGAGATTGTCAGATGAAAGATCCTGAACCATCAGCACCTGTGTTAGCAAGCATGTTGCCCATGGGTGAAGGAACTCAAGAGAGCCCAGTTGTGCTCAACCTAGTAGCTATGGACATTTGGTAGATGAACACAGATGCTGTGAAGCACATTCATCCTAACACAATGCGATTTGTGCAGAAAGTTAGTATCAATGGGAGGAAAGTACCTGCCCTGAGGGATAGTGGAACCTTCCACACTATGATTGAGAGAAAGCACCCTAAGCCTGAGGAGATACACCCTTAAACCAAAGATACAGGTTTGGTAGCTAGTGGGGAGGGCATGGAGTATCCGCTTGCCAGCATTCAGATTGAGCTCAATGGCAAGCTGGCCATAATTGATTTCACAGTAAGGGAAAAACAAGGAGTTGGATGTCCCTTGGGCAATGCTCCTGGCTTGGTGTCAGGACCAGAAGCCTTCATGGGTTGGGCAACATCAGCTGTGTTGGCCAGAGCACAGGCTGCACACCAGTCTCAGAGTACGGCTGGGATCATTCCTGATTTGCAGCGACCAGGGTAAGGTATTTTGCAGGAAAGGACAGACTCTGGGAAGGCAATAGACATGGAAGTCCTAGCATCTGTTCTAGGGGAGGTAAGGATGAGGCTCCTGAAGCAGACCAGTTGCTGGAGTCTGGGTCGCTTCCAGAGCTGCAGGGTTTGCTAGCTGCTGGGGTGCCTACCCAGGTAGATTTCTGCAAGGCATAGGAGGAGTGCCCTATGCTTGTGGGACTTTGGAAGGGAAGCCCAGAAACAGGTCAGCAAAGGAGTGGTTGGGAAACACTATGTCGGCTGGGAGGATGGCCTACTTTACAGTGAACTGGGAAATCCTGACCCAAGAACTAGCAAGAGGCTAGTGGTTTCATTAGTACACAGGAACTTCCTGTTGTTTCTGGCCTCTCGGGATTAGACAAAACGTAGGATAGGTGGGACCCTCTTTTCCATGGGCCAGGGCTGCACACAGACACAAAGCAGTTCTGTAGAACCTGTCACACATTCCAGATGAGTGGTAAGAAAGGAGGGAGGACTAAGGCACAATTAGTGCCTCTGCCAGTTGTAGGTGTTCCATTTGAGCGGGTGGTAATAGACATAGTTGGTCCATTTGACCCCCCCACACCCTCACAGTCAGGCTACAAGTAGCTCTTGGCTTTTGCGGATCATGCCACCAGGTACCCTGTGACTGGGTGGTAGTAAGAGCTTTCCTGAGGATCTTTTCTAAGGTCAGATTTCCAAGTATGGTAATTTTAAACCGCAAAATCAACTTCATCTCTTTTTACATGAGAGAGATGTGGGAGCAAGTTGGTGCAACATACCACTTCTCCACGGCATACCACACACAAACTTGGCCTGGGCGGAATTTGCGTAGTCGCGTTACGCAAAGTTCCGCGAAGATGTAAAAAATCTCCGCGAGCTACGCAGAATTCCGCGAGTACGCGGAATTGCTTGTTCCGCCCGTTCGCGATGCGTTTTTCCTGTTCGGGGATGCTGTTTGCGTGCTCGGGGTGAAATATCTCGCGAACTTGCCCATGCGGTCGCCAATTGGCGCGGCCATCTTGTTTCACTTGTCCCACCTGTTCGCGATGCGTGTTTCCAGTTCGCGAACGCGGATGTCCGATGGCGCGTCCGAATGACGTGTTCGCGATCGCACACTCTCGCGGGATCGCGCGGCCGTCTACCAAAATCTCGTGGCGCACCCAAACGGATAGGAAAACTCGTCGGCGAACGCAGGGATCCCGGTAAGTCGCTACTGCGTGCGCGAACATGCATTTTGAAAGAGCGAACAAGGAAAAAATTCCGCTACGCCGTGGATAGCGGGATTTTCGGCAATTCCGCGTTCTCCGCGGAACGCAGAATTGCCAAAATTCCGCAAATTCCGCAAACGGAGCGGATTTTACCGCCCAGGCCTAACACAAACCAATGGTTTAGTGGAGTTGTTTAGCAAAACACTATAGAGCATGATGGGAACTCTGCCAGAGAACCTCAGGAGGAAGTATGAGCTTTTCCTGCCAAGTCTTTTGCTTGCCTACCGAGTGATTCTGTAGAAGAGGGTAGGGTTCAGTCCCTTTGTGCTTCTGTATGGAAACCTGGTGCGGGGTCCACTCACCTTAGTCAGAGAAGGGTGGAAAGGAACCTCAAAGTCTCCAGAGAAGGATGGGGTGGGCAATGTGATTGACCTCAGGAGATTGATGGCTTAATACATGAGTCAGGCCAGCCAAGCGCTGATGAATGAATTGTATGACCAGAAAACTATGCTGACTGGGTATCAAGAAGGTCAGGAGGTGTTGATGCAAGAGCCTATTTGTCCCAAAGCTTTAGAGGACAAATAGTGTGGGCCATTTAAGATAGGTCAGAAGGTTTCTGAGATAAAATACTTAGTGGACACAAGAGAACTCAAGGGGGTATTCTATGTGAACAGGCTGAAGTCTTACCTCCAGGGAGATTACACAGTGAATGTCATGCCTATGGCAGAAGAAGTAGAGGAAGATAGTGAGCCTCTTCCTGACTTGCTGCATATCGGCATGAAGAATGGCACTCCGGCAGTAGTTCAGTTAGCCTCTGACTTAATGCCTGAGCAGCAAAGAGAGTGTAGGGAGGTGCTATGGCAGTTTGCCGACTTCTTCTCGGTAACTCCAGGGTTGACATCTGTCTGTGTGCATGACATAGACACAGGTGACAGTCTGCCTGTAAAGGGCAGAATATACAGAATGTCTGACTGGGTTCAGCGATACATTGAGGCAGAGGCAGCCAAAATGTTGGATCTGGGGGGTCATTGGGAGATCTTGTCGTCCTTGGTTTAGTGCTGTGGTCCTATTACCAGAGCAAGGGTCTACTGCAGTTCTGTGTGGACTACCAATCCCTCAATGAGGTAACCAAAACCAATGCTCATCGAATCCCCTGAGCAGATCAGCCTGTGGATTGGTTAGGTGCTGCAAAGTACTTGAGCACCTTAGATCTGACTAGTGGGTACTGGCAGATCGCTTTGGCACCAAATGCCAAGGAGAAGACTGCATTCACTTCACGAGAAGGGCTGTATCAGTTTAAAGTGATGCCCTTTGGATTGAAGAATTCTCCTGCTACTTTTCAACACTTGATGAGCCATGTTCTTGCAGGCCCGGGAAAGTTCTTTGTGACTTACCTGGTTGGCATTGCAGAGTTCAGCAATTCTTGGCAAGACCACCCAAGGCACCCAGGACAGTTGGTGACAAGGATACAGGAGGCAAAAACTGACCATCAAGGCAGCTAAGAGGCAGGTGGGGCAGTCTTCTGTAGTCTACCTTGGGCATGAGGTGGAAAAGGGGATGATTCACCCGTTGGATGCCAAGATTTAGTCTGTGATGGAGTGGGAAGTGCCTACTGCCCAAACTGAAGTGAGGGCCTTTTTAGGACTCATCGTGTATCATAGGAACTTTGGAACAAACTATGGAAGTATAGTTGCCCCATTGACTGTTTCGTCCTCTAAGAAGCAGCCCAGGAAAGGGATATGGATTACAGAGTGTCAGAAAGCACTTGATGAACTGAAAAAAGCCACTATGCACTGCACCTGTACAGAAAGCACCTGACTACAGTAAGCCTTTCATTGTACAGATAAATGCCTCTGACAAAGGATTTGGAGTGGTGTCAGCTCAATTGAATGACAAACGTAGTGAGCAGCCGGTAGACTTTATTAGTAGGAGGTTACTACCTAGTGAGCAGAACTGGGTGGCTATTGAGAAGTGCTTTGCCATATGTGGGCCTTGCATAAGTTCTACCCTTTCGTTGTTTGGCACTAAGTTTTTGCTGAAAACGGAACATAAGTCACTGAAATGGTTGATGGCTATGAAGGGAGAGAATCCCATGTTTTTGATATGCTCTGTTTCTTTCCCAGGGTTAGACTTTGTGGTGGAGCACAAATCCGGATTGAGCCATGGGAATGCTGAGGGATTTTCCTGCTGGTTTTACTGATCTGACCACCCAAATTCTTCAGTTTAGGAGTCCACATGCAGCTGACTTACCTGATCAGGACCTGAGCCTCTGCAAGCGCCCTTGGCTGGGTAACAATCCAGGACTCTTCAACCGTCAGTCTCACCGGAGCGGATAAGACTTGTTTTGGGCCTACTGGCCCCGGGGGAACTCTCTGCTGAGAGCGTTGTGGTGCAAGGACACTTTTGTCTTTAAGAGTCAGAATGGACCCTTAAGGCACGTACTGCTAGTAGGGCATTCCCTGGATGTTTACAGCAGTGAATGGGTAAATAACCACTATCTCTAATGCGAGAAGGGAGTAGGACAGGGAATTTCTCAAGGAGAACTTTGTTATTGTTTAAGAATGTTGTATTTTTCCTTTGTGTGGTTAGAGGTAGAAATAAAATACTTCTCTCTTTTCTTAAAAGTGAGTATTTGGTTGGACATTGATTTATTGCTGTGTGCATATTGAGTTGTAAGCCCATGTTCACTAACCTGTATTCCCACCTCCACCCGAGGGAGCCTCAGACTGCTCAACCACGTTTACCACTGACAGTCAAGTGCAGAGGGGGTTTGTGGCCCAGTTGTTCAGAATCCATAGTAGGCCAGGCTCCTCGGACATTAGGAAGAAAAGGCTTCGACCCCACAGTTGGGCCCAGTAGCCCCTGCATGCTCCGTGGCCGTCTGAAAGGGGTTCTGACAACCTATCACCTCCACATGTTATTAACACAAGCCTGTGGCTACATATCAAGTCAGACAGCTGTGTCATATAGATGCTAAATAGGGTAGGGCTCAGGGCCAATCCTTTTGGAACTCCATAGCTTAGTTCTTAGCTTTTGACTTAAGTGGCTTCATAATTACTGAATGTGTATGGTTAGATAAAGTCTGAAACCATTACAATCCTTGGTTGCCAACTTCGATTGCATTAAGCCTGGTGAAGAGAGCATGATAACAAATTTATCAAAATCAGCAGTTACTTCTGACAAGATAAATGCAGTGCTGCCTTCTCTATCCAGTAACATGCTGATTTCATCTGTGACCTCTAACACAGCCACTTCGGTCTCGTGTAGCAATTCAAAACCTGTCTGGGTGGCATCCTGTAAGTTGTTGTTCACCTCTTTTTCGAAATCTTTAGTCAGAAAAAAAAGCAAGGATATTGGGTGTTAATTGCTCCGCACCTTTGGGCCAGCTGTAGGCTTTTTCAGCAATGGAACCACCATTGCTTCCAATGGCTTTGGCACTATATCCTTTTCTCGAGTCAGATTACATAGGTCCATAAACTGAAGGGCATTTACATTGATTTGAGTATAGATGCCGGTCAAGGGTCATTTGGAGTACCTGATTTAATAGCGTCCATACCTTCTTTATCACACTTATCTTAAGAGGGTTGCTGGAGGGTTCCTCCTCCAGTAGTGATTGATGAATTTTCTTTCTTTTGTCCTCATAAAAGCACAAGATAGCATCACACAACGTGTGCGACGTTCCAATTTCTGCAGTCAAGTTTGAGGTTGAAAAGGGATGTTTCACTGCTCTGAATATCTTGTTTGCTGTATTTCCCACCAATTGTATCACCTGGGCAATGTAATCCACTTTGGCTTTCTTACAGAGATTTGTATAAATCTTTAATTCAGCGGAGCAGTCCTGTTTAGTATCCACAATATAAACCCTTTTCCAGTGCCTTTCTAATGCTTTACAGTGCTGTTTTGCTGCAAGTACCATGGGGCAGTAGGAGCCCCCTTCTTTGTGAGAGTCTCTTCAAGTTTATCCACAAAGTAAAGTGCTGTAATGATCCTTTCCTGAATGAAATGGCTTTAGTTTCCATATTGGTCTGAGCACAATTATCTTGTAATGTTCCATTCAATTTTCCCTTCAAGCACTCAATTAGATTACCTTCCTTTATTCTCGAGCATTGCTGAATACACTTGGCTCTGGCTACTTTCGGTTTTGAAAGCTCTACAGCTATACACTCCTGGATTATAAACAAAATCTCTAACTGGTCAGTCCCCGGAAAGGCAATCAGGGCATCCATAACAATAATATCAGATGAAGAAAAAATGCCATCTAGGTCCCTGTACTAATTCATTTAATCCAATTGAACCCATCTATTAGAGTTCCCTTCTAAGCTCTAGCCACTAACCTCAGCCACAGGTTGAAGTCTCCCAGCACAATGTGGTCACTATGTTAAACATGCAAAATCGCAAACAGCTCAAACATGCTGTCATGAAAGAGGGCCAGGGAACCTAGAGGGTGAAAAATAAGCACTGTCACCACTAAGATTATTTTGGCTACTATTTTAGTTGGAATTGTAGCTGTTGTAGCTTTTCCACAGATTCAAAAAGTGTGCTTTAAGATAAAATTAATTTTAAGTTGGGGCGATAGATAATAGCAGGGCCTCCCACATCTGCATTCTCTGTCCTTCCTGACTACATTATAGCTTTTGGGGACTACTCTGGCGAAATCATGACCAGATGAGTTCTTCAACTGAGATTCTGTGTCCTTCAGTTTATCAATACATGGAATCTCAGTTAATACAGCAATCTCCTCATCATGTCAGGGCATCAAGCAAAAAACCAATTGCATGCATTTGAGCCAGTTTAAGAGGTTAATGTTGCCTATATTTACTTTTTACCATGGTAAACTACTAATCTCAAGCTCCCCTTCATCCTGGACCATAGTTGCTCACTCCTCTACCTCCAGAAAGTCATATCTCAGGGCCAGTAGGGTCTCATTGGAATAGTTTAAGATGGCAGCTTGCCTGACGCCCAGCACCTCAGGGCTGTGGATAGGCACAGTCAGCCTTGTCTTTCGGTGGACCCGCTGCATGGACTCGGTTCGGCTGTTTAAATATGCTGGAGATGGGTGGCACATTCTGGCTCTGAGAACTAGAATGCCGACCACACTTCCTTAAAATGGCCCTTGTGCGTTAGAACTAAGGTAGAAAGCAGGGATCAACCATAGTCTCTCCCGCTTCCTACATCCACATCAGTGAACTCAAAGACAAATATGCTCAAGTCTTTTGAAAAATTCACCACCAAAGGATCACTGATCCCTACCCTAAATTTCCAGCAGAGTAAAATCGCTTAAAATTTCAAAAGAAAGCCCTCAACTCAAACACAAATGTGTGAAAAACAGAGTTGCAGTATGGTATAGTCAGATAACTTTAGCAATTGTGTCCCATCTGTGAACACGCACTTGGCTGGGTAAATATGCTGGTGATAAGTGGCATCTGCTGGCTCACAGAGCAAAAACGCTGACCCCGTTTCCTTAAGAATTGCTGCTGTGCCTTTGAACTAAGGTGGAGACTTTACAGCTTCTTACACCTACCACAAGGCACTCATAGAAAAATATGCTCAAGTCTTTTCAAATATTATTCACCAAAACATCACTAATCTCTCCCTTAAAAAAGAGATCCCAACCATGAGGTATTGCTAAGTAGAAAGTTGTCTGACTAATTAAACAATGGTCAATGGTGACGCTCTGCAAATGCTTTCAGTATAATGTCACATGGATTTTTATACCACAGCATTTTGTGTGATAAAAACATCCAAACATGTCATATACGTATATGTAGGGCTTACAGGAAAGAACATCCAACTAAGGGAAACATTGAGATTCCAAGAAGACAATGAGTCCAAAGAATTTCAATATTCAAGAAAGAATTGACGCAAACAGATGGATTCACCAAAGATCAAAAATATATTTCTACACAACATTTCATGGTAGGGTCAAATGAACTCCCCCGCAGAATCTACTTACAGTGCTCATCCTAGTTTCAGCCCTTGGAAGACCTGTATATTCACCAAACACTACTGCAGGAGGCCAGAGTCACACCACATAAGTGACTATGGGAGGGCCTCTCCCACAGCATCCACCAACCAGTGCTAGCTCCTGAATTCACTCCCTTTGAGGACCTTTAAATTACTGTCCTCCAAGGCATCCTATCACCGGGCATCAAATGTCAAGGGAGTCCTAGACAAGGGCATCATCTGTTTGGAACTGTTCTGACCTGGAATGGTCCAGAGCCCAAACTCATGCTTCAAAACACTTCCATGCCTGCTCTAACTAGCATACCACAGAAACAGGTTCATCCAACTTTCACAACTAACATCAAAAACTTCATCCACATATCGCTCATTAGATCATACACACCTCACGCAACACTCCATTTTAAGCTTCTGCTCATCAACCTAGACTCTGAAGTTGCTCACATTCCAGACACTGCCATCATGATCACTCATCACAATTTAGATAGTCTCTTCAGCATAGAAATGTGATTCACACTGTCTTCCCCACAGGCTACAACAAACAACACATAAATTGTACACACAAAACAGGAAGTGGACTAGTCATCATGACCCTACCCTCTGATCTATGCTACTTCACACAAGTACTTTAAGATTCTTACCTGCCCCTTTCCTCTCTCAGCCTCCAAGACAGCCTTGTTTCAACTGAATTAGAGCCTAAACCATAAGGTCATGATGGAAGAAAGGTCATCCTTTATTAACTCCTCCTCCTTCTTCCAACTCTCCCATACAACATTCCTCAGAGATTTCATTCTGCCTTGCTACTCCAACACCATATCTAGTAAGAAACTTTTATACTATACTCAACACACTGTAAACAAAACACATCCCCACCCCAACCTTCTGAAGGTAATACATTGGACATTCTACTTTCAGCATCCCTCAATAGTCACTGACAGACACCCAAACCCTGTATTGGACAGATCATCTCACTATTTCCCTCTCCCGCAAATACATCACACTCCCACATCAAAGCCAACAGAAAAGGGAAAAAGTCATTGTTTGCTCCTTCAAGGACATCCACCTGGCACAGATGTGCTAATCAACCTGCCATAACACTTTCAGACCAGAAAAGATGTCAACACCCTCCTCAACATCTACAATACCTCTATAGGAAATCACATAGAATGTTGCGTTCCTCTGAAAACCTGAAACTATGAGCCCTCGTGCCCTGGTACACTCAAGATAATACGCGTACCATATGAAGACAGGAAAAGAAATTAAGGAAGTCTATAGTCTGAGAGGACCTACCCTGATGAAAACTATTTGCTTGAATTGCTGATCTTCCACCACCACAGCAAAACACACCAACTAAAGAGTACTATTAACAGGGCAATTAACCGAAGCAAAGTTGTTTTTAAAACTGCCAAATAGTGTGCCAGTCCTATCACAGAACCTATAATCCCAGTGTCAATCAACAAAACCAAATCCAACATGAGTGACCAGCACATTGCCACCATTACCTATCTGCCATTACCTCACCATTAACCAGACTTCCATTAAACACAGTCTACCTCAAGTACCTCTCCAGTATCTGGAAATTACTCCTGTGAAGATGACATGCTTCTTCCTTCAAAATCAAGTCTTGTCAAGGAGGAGCACCCACCCACTTTCTTCACATTATCATTGCCTTCCTAAGTCAAAGCACCTTCCACACAGCCTCAATACTGTACATATCCTACTACAGACGACCTGGTAGACTTATGCCCAGTAACCCACCTCCCATTTGCTGAGAAAATAATCGAGAAAGTGGCCATCACCCAACTAGAGACACACATTAGTAAGAGCAACGTCCTCCAATCAGGAATCAAACCAAGCTGCAGTACTGAAACGGCCATGCTTAAGTGGTTGACAATGTTTTCCTCCTCAAGGTAAAAAATAGTCTCTATCTCCTATTACTGCTTGACCTCTCTACAGTAAATGCCAGACCTTCAACGCAGCCCACCAGCAAGCTCTAATGCACATCCTGAAAACATGCATGGTCTTAGCAGGCAATACCCGAAATGTCAGCATCTCATAAAAATAGGATTGATAAGATCTCAGACACTCCCCATCACCTGTGGAGTACCCAAGGGCTCTACCCTCTTTTTAAACCTCTGTATATCCGCCAATATGCTGATAATAGACAGCTGTATCTCAAAATCTCCTCAACCAAGAACGTACAGACAGTAGCGTAATGAAACGTGAGGTGAACCCCCTGCACACTACATGAGCCCCCCCCCCCTACATTCCAGACCCAGCCAGGAGCTCTCAGCCAGCCAGGGACCCATACAACGTGCCGGTCTTCCGGCACGTTGTATGGGTCTTCCTGGGTGTATGGGTCTTCCTGGGTGCACGGTAACAGCGAGAGGGAGCCATCCGTAAGATTTGGATGCCACCTCAAGTGTGTACGCTGAGGTTAAGGCGCCATTAGCTCACCCGACAATACGGGGAAGACGCTGACCAGCAGAATTTTCAAATCGTTAAATACCCACTAGCTGGTTGTTTGCTTTCTTAACCGCCTACTAAAGTTTGGCATGTGTGGTTCCTTCACTTTAGTTCGCACATTTTGGTCCTGAAGAAAGCCACAGCACCTCTATGGAGGGTATAAAGGCTGAAACATGTCAATCAGCAAGAGTCTATGACAGGTTGAATCCTCCTGCCATAGCCCACTTCTTTTAATCCTGACCTCTGGGTGTTCTATTAAAGGTTGTTCCGACACACCAGGGAGTTGGTTTTAGCTCAACTTCACACCCCCCTTTCACTCCCTCCACACCTAGCTCATCTAAAGGTTTTAGAATACCACTTGGCCATACCATAAAACATCCCTGAGCTCCTCCCTCTCAGTGAGGGGTTGTAGCCCGCACTGCAACGAGGTTCGCAGTGCGAGGAGGTTACTCAGTGATGAAGCATGCCACCTACGAGTGGCTAAGGGAAACCGTTCTTTAAAAGGGACTCCCCCGTACTCCATTCTCATTCTAGACCCAGGGGTGCATTTTTGTGCTGCTAGATTACATTAGAGGGGAGTCGCCCCCTGCTGGTCTTTAAATCTATTCCGGCCTCTTTTGTGTATACTGCCATATTTTACACTGTCACTGTAGTGGATGGCGCAAGAGGTTCTGTAGTCCACTAGTGACATTTAACTTACAGGCCCCGGGTACATTGTGTATCATATAAAAGGTCTCAAAGATAAGTTAATATACCAATTAGGAATATGCCAGTTGACCACGTTTAAACAGGGAGCACAGGTCATTACTACTGGTTAACATGGGAAAAGTACAAAGAGGTTTAACAACACCAAAAACTAGGGTCCATCAAAATGTGAAACGTATGGTTTGACCACACTGAAAAGGCGGATTTCGCAAAATGACAAATCAACATTGTGGATAGCTGTTTCAGCGGCACTATCTAAGTAGGTCCTGAGTCCAAATGTTCAGTGAGTTGCAGGACATCTCCAGCTTACTGTCAAAGCTGGGCAGTTGAACAGATTCACTTTGCCAATGAGTATATTCTTACAAATGTGAAAGGTCCAGTAAATTAGTATTGGTCAGTTTTGCCCTCCTGGATGGAGTCTTGGAAGGCATGAGCCTCTGCCTATTTAAAGTGGCTCAAGTAAACAGTCCCTTGTCAGCCAGGAAATTGTGTATTCCTTCCAAACATGCTACACATTGTGTGCGCCCAGCCAGGATTCAAATTGAGATGGGCAAGTGGGTTTCCTTCTTTACATTGATCATAGGGAGAGCAATGGAAGTCCTCCCTCTTAGTTTCCATTACAAGTAAGGCACTGAGAAGTACCGATCTGCAGTCTGAGGGTTCTCTAGAGAACCAAGCAATAGCACAGCCAATAGGTCTCACCTGTAAATGGTGAGTGTGTTGGGATTGTCCAAAAGTAAAAATAAAAATTCCAATGGCTGCTGGTGCCTCACAATGTATCTGCACACCTGTGCACATATGGGCTCTTGGAATCTTTTTTCTCAAAGAAAAAGTATTCTAACATAACCTGCCATGTATGCATTTATGTTGTGATGCGGCAGAATCCACTATGGGTTTTTAGTATAAATTGCCATTCCAAGTTACCTGACTGCCATTTTCGAATGGTAAATTAACAAAGAAAAAGTAAACATGGGAGCGCAAAAAGAAAGGAGCGAGTAGCCCAGTGACAGTGTGGAACTGCCAGAACTGCCAGGCTTGAACATTTGTTTTTAAAGTAATTAAATAACATAGCAATAAAGTAGAAGAGCTGAAAGGTCAGGAAAAGCAGGAGCAAAAAGTGTAGGGCTTGTATATGAATGGGAATGGGTAGCAGTGAAGTGTGTTAGAAAAGACATAGTTCCATGGAGTTCTGAGGCACAAATAAAAAAGTAGTTCCCTAAAGTAAGGATATTGAAGATAAATAAGTTTCTGCCTTGATGAATTAGGTAAAGCCAGGATCCCCTCTGAATGGTGCACCTCCCTACACTCTTAAGCAGGGGGAGAAAATATTTGTTCCTTCTCTGCTAAAGCTACTTCGGGGCTAATTAAGAGTCTGGCAGTCCATGGACCGCCTGACTCGCAAGTGGCAGCGGCGGAGGTCTACAGACTGCCCTTTTACAATTAGGGCAGTTGGCCACCCTAGGACCACCGCAACTGCCAGGGATCAGAGATCTGTGGTGGAGATGCAGCAGTTTTGAGGCTGCAATATGTTTGGCATGACCGCAGCGCTCCCGTCAAGCATATTACAAGTTTCCTCTCCACGAGGGTTTTAATGGCGGTTCCACCGCCATGAAAACCGTGGCAGAGAGGAAACAAAGGGAGCCCTACATGGCCCCCTGTTGCCTCTGGGCCTAGAGATACATGCAGGGGGACACATGTTGTGCCTCCCTGTGTGTATGCACCTCAGTACCTGCACAGCATGAACTGCAGCAGTCCATGCCGTGCAGGTACTGCTTTTGATGTTCCCATTGCGGTGCCTATTTCATAGGCATTGCTGTGAAAATGCCAAAGAACCGCCTGCCAGACTGGGAGAAAACTCCTAATCTGGTGGGCAGTTCAACCACGAGTTTGGCAGTGCGGGAGCGGGACCACCCCGCTCCCACACTGCCAAACTCGAATTCAGGTCCTTAATCTTTACTTACAATCGGGTATAGTACAATCCATTTGGAAGCATGCAGACGTAAAACCTATCTTAAAAAAGACCACCCTTTATCCACAAAAAGTGGGAAACTGTAGACCAATTTCCCTGCTACCCATAATGAGTAAGGGCATGGAAAAACATGTAACTCAACAACTCTCTGCTTTCCTGCAAAAAAATGTGTTCCATCATGTGCAAACTGGTTTCCAAATGAGTCATAGCACAGAAACTACGCTGGGTGCTGTGGTTGAAGAACTGAAAATTAAGCTGTATCACTTTGGTACTGCAGCAGTTATCCTGCTGGATATAAGTGCTGCTTTTGACACTGTCTCCCATGATAAGTTACAACACAGATTAGCAGCTGCAGGAATAGCAGAAGTAGCACTTCGGTGGTTATCCTTATTCCTGGATGATAGAACCTTTCAGGTTTATGACAAGCCATTTTATTCGGATATCTTCCCTCTTAAATGTGGAGTGCCACATGGTTCCTCACTTAGCCCTACAATCTTTATGTCAGTCCTTTAGCAGAGCTTGGTCAATCTTATGGTCGCTCAATTGCATCATATGCAGTCGATACTCAGATTCTCATCTCCCTAACTCAGGAAAATCATGGGAATCTTGATCAGTTGGAACCTTGTCTGAGGGAGGTTGCGGACTTAATGGCACATTTTTGTCTGAAACTCAATGGCGACAAAATGGAGATGTTGGTGGTCAGTAATAATATCAACTATTGGGCATCAGTTAGCTAGCCAGAACATGCATTAAAAACCTGGCTATTTGCAGGATTAAGACTTAATAAGTGCCCGGGTGAGTTTCCAGTGCTGGGAGGCCTTCAGAGCGTAGCCATGCGCTAAACAGGCACGAGTAAATTGAATTGAATTTCATTCTACAGTGGTGCTGGAGAGAGAAGACAATTTGTAATAAGCTGTTATCCTCATGAAAATGCAAAGAAAAATGATTTCTCCTTTATTATTTTCAGTTACATTATAATATTAAATGATTAGGTAGATTTCATTGATCTATTTTCAAATCCGCAATATGAAGGTCCTGTGACACTTTATAATAGAGCCTAATTTTCTCATATTCAGTTGATTTGATAGCCATAGTAAATTGTAACTACAAAATTTAACATAAATCAATCTAGGACGACATTTACCCTGTGCCTTTTCCCGCATAAATGGGTGGAAATATGGCTGTGTGGCAGTCAAAAGTCATCTTTAATTTCTTAAAGTTTGGGGGACAGTGTATGTCTTTGGTAGGGAGAGTGGTCTAAGTCCCTGCTTTGTGATACTAACCACAGCTACATTCGTCCTTTAGATTTCAAAGTGGAGAAGGGGCATGTTTAGGAAGAAAGTACTGCTTCATCTGACCAATTTAGCATGTCTGTCTTCTGGTGCCTTATTTCTTGCATGTGTCAATAATTTATAAGTATAGGTCGTTCTATGAGAAAGCTTTTTACACATACTTTGATACACCTCTTCCGCTATGGCTACTTACTTTTTAGTAGATAAAAAATAGGAAAATATTCTGCCCTTCAGCCAGGTCAGACATTCTTAGGTTCTGAAAACACACTGCCACCATGCCAACAAATGGAGACTAGCTGTATTATGCAGACCAAAGGAGAGACGCTGACAGGGCTGGACTAGGGAACCAAAAGCAGCTCAAGCAAAAATGCTCAAACCAGCCCTTCTCTCCCCTCTCTCACTTTTCTTCCTCTCTGATGCTTTCTCTCTACCTTCCCCTGCCTCCCACTCTCTCTCTGTTGAATCCTCCCAGTACCTACTGCAATTTTCCTCGGAACCTGAGGAAAGTGAGGTTGCACCAGAAGAGACCCCGGGCTTTCAAAACTGGCCTCCGAGAGCTCCCGCCCACTGTGGAAATGCGCGGGGGAATAAAAGGCCTGGAAAGGGAGCTGAGAGGTTTACAGGAAAGTACTGATACCCAGCAAAAAAGAATACATATTTTCTATATTGGGAATAATAAATCATTTAAAATATGATCTAGTAAAAAGCGAGTATAATAGATATTATTAATGTCTGGGTTTGTTTACATTTCGTTACATATTTTCATATAGGATAATGGTAACTTCTTATGATTTCCATAAGGCATTTTAACAATTTTCCACATTTATCCTTAAAAGTTTCTTTTACTGCCATAATTCAATGAAGCCAAGGGCAAACTTAGCTCCCTCTTATCACTTCATTTCACAGCTATTATTAAGGCCTTTACACAGATTTAATCAATTTAGCTAAATTTACTAGGTAACATAAACAAGCCATTTTTCAAATTCATTCTCTAACTGACAAAAAGTACAGGATCAGGAAATTAGAAAAATGGTGGCCATCTTCTTATGATCTCTCTTCACTTGCTCTGCAGAGGATCACAGTATGAAATTCGTTTTGGAGTGTCCCAGGACAATCAGAATTTACTGTCCGAACTGGACAAAATGGGGTATTTTGTGTGTTGTATCCTTGCGCCCATACTACTGACCTTCAAACTGGAAACCAAGTACCCCTCTTAGCATTGACTCTCAGGATAGTGAAGCAGAGCGGTCCAAAGCTTACTCATGGAGGTGCTGTGGGCTTGAGACTCAGAACTCAGAAACACAACAAACAACAATTAAGAAATTGCTGTGTCCTTGCCCTCCTGGGGCACCACAGACGCCAATCAGCACATTTCCATACCCTTCTAGAGCTTCTGGGTCACTCTTTTGCCACCATGATGTGGTTGTTGTGCAATTACTTTTCCTTCAGATTTTATTTAAATCTCTCCCCAGTGTTCCTTCACAAAAGCAGGTGTTGTGGGGCACTTGTTCACTGAAGATTCAGGTTTCCAGATTCTATGCCAGCTGTGGAGGGAACTGTCTATCTCCTCTTCTCCAGCCTCCTCTGCGTTCCCTGTGCTCTCTGGCTCCTGGTGTGGGAGTCCGAAGGGGTACGGAACACAATGGCACACATTTTGTCCAAGGGGTGCCTTCCTTGCAGGCCACACAGGACATGTCTGACAGGTGCCATGGGAATGCACTTATCTGCCGTCCACACCTCACAAAGGAAGAGAAATAATAAAAGCAGCATGATGTGCCAACAGATTTTTCAGCTCCCGGAAGCGCATAGCCTCGCAGGCTTCCTGGGGGAGATCTTGTCTGGCATCGCAGTTATGCTCAAGCATGTGACAAATATATGCATTAAAACACCATGAAATTGGGTAAAATACTCGAAAAATCCGTCCCACACTGTAATTTCTCATTTTATAGGCTTTAACTCATAAATGCACTGTACTGATGTAGATTTATCCCACAGTGATGGTGAAATTGAATGTGCTTTACTGTTACACCAGTACCCTACATCTTCTGATCATGCCCTGAGACTGTACAATAAACAATGGGAAGTCAATAGGAAGTGCCAAGCAGAAAAAATATACTAACATACATGGTAGTTTGCATGCTTTGGGGGAAACTATCTATTGGTAACTGAAAAGAGATCACAATAAGGCACAGGACTGTTATTCTCACAAAGTCTTTGAGAGACACAGCAACTCCTATGGAAGAGGAGCACTAAGTGCATCTCAGTGCATGAGGTACAAAGCCTCTGAATTTACCTGCACCCTCTGGTAAGAACAACAAATATCTGAACACAACACTAGAGGATAAGGAAACAAAGACCACACCGAGGGCTCTGGGTAGTTAGGAACTGATTCTGGGAATAGCAAATGAAACAAAATTTACAATACAATTATGGGGCTCAGGAAAAGCAGGAATGGATTCTAAGAAACATGGAATGAGGCAAGGGACAATGGATATAGAAATAGCAGACAGACTAACCTAATTAACCTGGAAAACAAGACTTACACTTGAAACTATGAAAGGGAAAATGAGAAGCAACCATAGGTAGAACACAAAATAGAACAGGGAACCCTAAGGTACAGTTCGAGGGTTCTACAATGTAAGACAGCAGGAATTGGGACAGAGGAGTTGTAGCATCAATACAGGATTTGGAAATTAGGAAATAGAATAAGCAAACACACAGGAGCCAGGAAAAGGCCTTAAAGTCGAGCAGTAAGGTTTACAGTCTGAGCAGTAAACAATCCAAAAATCACATCGCATCACTCAGCATCAGCATAACATAACATCCCTTCAACATTGATAACACTAAAGAACATTACTTCCTCATCTACTTCTTTGTTCCTCTTATTAGGATATCGGGCATGTACTCTGCCATAGAGGAGTACACACCTCATATCATACATCGTATATTACTAGAGGATTATAAAACAAATCTCCTCTAAAAACCAAAGAGAAAAATAAGCTCCTTCTTCTACCATCAAGTGTATGCACTGTCCTCTTTACCTGGATCAGCCTTTTTGTTTATGTTTCTATGGACAGGCCAGCCGAGTGCGAGGCACAGGCTGCGTCAGATATTCTTTGGATGCCCTGCTTTCCTGTGACCTCTGTGGTGCTTGTGTCATGGTGGAGGCTTCTGTGCAGGCGGCGCACAAGAGTGGGGTGAAGTGGGGCCACCTGCACTCGAGGTAAGGAGCTCAGGGTTTTCTTTTGTATCTTGAAGTTGTGAGCCCTCTCTTCTCCTCTTATTGGATAATGCACTAGACTTTCAACGTGTTTCCTGGAAGACCCCAGAGCTTCTGACAGAGAAGGATGCACTCATGTGCACATTTGTGTCTTTCAGTATATGATCACAGTAGTATCAACTGCAGGAAAATAGATGTTTGAGAGCGTTCTTGTCTCTTAAGCGTCTGCATTGAATCTTTTGGTCTTCCTGAGGTTTTTGGCATCCTTGTAATATCAGGTGTGCCACTGTTAAGCTCCTGGCTATATTTTAGACAATTGGGAGAATTAGTCCTTCCTTAATATTAAAAAAAAGGGTGACGCTGATAGGTAGGTAGAAGCTATCTCTCGACGCTTCAAGTGCCTCAATGCTGGATGTAATGTTAATCCTGCAAAAAACAAGGCAAGGCCTGTTGGAGGTATAGGTAATGAATAATGGCATTTTAAAAACTCAAAGAGAACAGTTCAAAATTATGGTGGGGGAACTGAAACAAATTAAAGACCTTATGCCCTCCATAGTTAGGCCAGTTGGTGGGGACCAACCGGTGGGGGTAGAGAAATCCCAGCAGGGAGGGGTGATGAGTGGTACCCCAATGCAGGAGGAGCAAAGTGTATTTATATCACGATACCCAATGATTATAAAGAAACAGGGGGAAATAAGGAGCTATAAGCAGCGTATACCGCGTCCAAGGAGATGGAGAAAAGACCCAAAAAAGGGCCAAACCATAAACCAGCAGGGGAAAAGGGAGGTAGGTATGGAAAAAGGGTATAAGAGTTTAATAAGGGCCGTGGTGGCAGCTCAGAAAAAAAATATCCTTGTAAAAGGAACAGCTATTTGCAACTCAGAAAAAGTGGAGAGGAGGCAAAAAGGAGTAGGAGAATCTAGGGATAGAAAAAATAGTTCTAGGAAATATCCCATGAGAAAGGAAGAGGGTGGTAAGGAAATGAGGATTGAGAAGAGAGTGCAACGAGGAATAAGAATGTATAAAGACCAAATTGAGAAAGGGAAGGAAATAGAACAGCTCGAAAGAAGGGAGGGGGATGCGAAGGGGGGACCACAAGAATTGGAGAACAAAGCCAGACATGATCTGTGGTTATTCTTCGAACCGAAATGTCAGGGAAAAGTCGTTAGAAAAGTGAGGAAATTAAATCCATTAAATCGATCACAACTGCTATTCTCCCTACCTAAATTTGCAAGTCTACGGAATATAGGCACTGAGGATCTCAGAGAAGTAGGATTTACTGTAAATAGGAAAGGGAATGAAGTAACCAAGGTTATTCTATACTCATGGTTAGTAAAGTCAGTATTAGTAAATGCAGAGCACGAGTTACATAAGGAAGGTATCAGACTAGTACAGGGAACAGAAATGTTAGACTGTAACAATTATGAGAAGCCACTCCTTGTGAATCATGCAGGGCTGGGCTTAAGACAGGTAAGGTTGATCGATCCAGGTTGGGATGTTAAGGAAGATCTCGAAATTATCATAAGATTTAATGAAACAGAGAGACATAGTGAGGGTATACTCGCTGCAAATAGATATAGGGCTCTTGCATACCAGGCAAATGAGGAAGATGGTTGGTTAAGTGAGATTGACTAGGAGTTTGAGTCGTCGCACTTCCTGGCTATATTATCCTGGAACATAAATGGATATAGCAGAATATTGAATCGGGAAAGCTTTAAAGAAGCTCTTAATAATAACAAGATCGTGTGTTTGTAGGAGACTTGGCTGTGCGACGAAACCCTATTGATTGAAGGGTTTGTCCAACAGAATAAAGTAGCAAAGAAGAAACAATTTGGATGACCCTCAGCTGGGCAAATGACGTTGATTTCTACAAAAATTGCCAGGAAGGTAGTCCCCTTGGAAGTAAAATGCAAATGGAAAATGTGTTGTAGAGTGTTATTGATGGACCCAGACCCACGATACGAAGGTATTGTTATTGTAAATGTGTATATACAGAAGGGGAAAGAGAAGGAATATAAGTCTGAACTGGAAAAAGTTAAAGAAGATGTGCTGTCTTTAACCGATAATTACCAGAAAGATGTACTTATTTTGCTGGGTGATTTCAATCATAAATTAGACCCTCGTAGGATCGACCCATGGTGTAAGGAGTTGTTGTATTCATATAAGATAAATGATGCCATCTTTCCGAGGGTGGATATCTCCGCACAAGATATAGGATATGGCTTTTGGGAAAATTTTGGGTTCAATGGGCTTAGTTTGCATTAATGGCAGATTGGAGACAGATCGACCAGCAATTCTTACTTTTAAGACAGGCCAGCAACCTTGCCCGATTAACTATGTGTTTCTATATGTTTGGAATTTCGAATTAATCAAGAACTTTGAGGTGGCAAGAGTGGAGGGAAGTGAGCGTTACCCACTGAAGATGGGAATATATGGAGCAAGGAAAAAACAAAGAGATATAGCTCTCCAGGTCCATATTTATTTATTTATAAAGTTGTATATAGCGCGAACAAGATCCCGAGGGATATCAGAGCGCTTTACAATAGGATGGGAGGAAGGACATAGATGCAAATCGACATCAAGTAGGAGTAAAAAACAAGAATGATCGCATATTCAGGGACAGTTGCACAGAAAAAGAACCATAACAAATGATAGTCCAATGGAAGTAAGAACAATGTCTTCGAGCAGGTGCGCCTAGCCCAATTAGGGTAAGAATTTATTCATAATGAATTTTTTGGCTTCCAATTTGAACGCCGTCGTTGAAGAGATTCGGCGTACGTCCTGTGGAAGAGAGTTCCATAGCTTTGGGGCAGCGCCAGAAAAGGCTCTGTGACTACCCAAGGCATCTCACTACACGTATATCTGAAGAGCACATCGAAAAATTAGTTGCTGTACAGCAGATCCAAACATTAGGAAATATCCCTAATTTTAAGGATAGTGGATGGTATGAAAATATAATTAGCTAATTGGTGGAATGCCTAAGGGTTAAAATAAAACTAAGTAGCTCAGGTGATGGTAGGAAAAATAGAAATTAAAGCAAAGAGAAGACTTGGTTCGATGAAGAATGTCGTAAATTAAAAGAAAGTATAAGACAAGGGGAAAGAAGACTTAGGGGAAATTATAATGTAGAATCACTCCACAACCTCCAGAAATTAAGGACAGAATATAAAATGATCATTAGAAACAAAAAAAGACCATAGAAAGAGAGCTGCTGGGTAAAAGTATTGTCGCAATAGAATCTAAAGACATAAAAGGATTTTGGAAGTTGGTCCAAGAAAGTTCTGGCAAAATACAAGGGTCCTTGAACTGCGTAGTATCAGAAGATGATTGGGTAAGGTACTTGGGGGAAATATATGGAAAATGGCCTGTTACAGAGACATTGAGAACTACATTTTGGCGAGGTGTGAAGGAGGATATTAAGGAACACTTCACAACTAATAATGTTAAAAAAATTATATCTAACTTAACCTTGACCCGAGCCGCAGGCCCAGACAACCTCCCTGCAGTGATCATAAAAACCAAACCAGAGTGGTGGACAGAATTCTTTTAAAAAATGTTCCTTGGCATACTTAGTACAGGCCATATACCAGAAAATTGGAGAGGAGCAATTATAAGACCTATTCACAAACGAGGAGATATAAAAGCCCCGAAGAACTATAGATTAATTAACCTACTGGATGTAGGAGAAAAAGTATTTGCCTAAATAATTTTGGAAAGACTCAAGGACTGGGTAGAAGCAAATTAGATTGTGCCCCCGGAACAGGGGGGGGGGGGTTTAAGGAGGGCCACTCAACAGTCGACCACTGCTTTGCGCTTTGGTCCACTGCACGTAAGTCTATAGAGCAGAGGGGCAGTTTGTTCTGCTGCTTCGTAGACTTCAGCGCAGCATTTGACCTAGTGGACCGTAAGAAGCTGTGGGAGAAGCTGATTAGATACAACATTTGAAAGGATATGCTACTGATAATGCAAGCAGTACATACTTGTAATTGGGCACAGATAATTTTGGATCTAGAGGGGAGCCTATCGCAGAAAATCCCAATTGGAAATGGGTTAAGACAGGGGTGCGTACTGGCCCCCCTACTCTTCTACTTATTCATAGCAGATTGCGAGGGGTGCCAGCCCAAAGTCAAATGGAAAACATATTGCATGTTTATTATATGCAGACGACCTCGTAATCATAGATCAAACAAAGATAGGTCTGCAAAGAAAGATGAATATGTTTAATAAATATTGCAGTCTCAAAAAACTTGTAGTAAATATGGATAAGACAAAGGTACTAAGCTTTGGAAAAAGAATAATAAGGTTCAATTGGTTTTTGGGCTCCACGAAGTTGGAAAAGGTAAATGAATATAGGTACCTAGGGATGTGGTTTGAGAAAAATTTGAATTGGCATACCCACCTAAATGCATTAAGATTAAGGGCTCTCGCTTCTGTCAGTAGTCTGAAAAAATGTAATAGAGTCTATGGTGATATGTCTAACAAACCGGTTTTAAAAGCTTATATTGCTATGATACCACCACAATTTCAATATGGAGCAGAATTGCTATATTTGAGTCGTAAAAACGAATATGGCACATTACAACGCGATGTAATACATCGCGTGTCATTACAACGTGGTCGTTACAATGACCGCGTTGTTAGTACGCGATGTATTACATCGCAAGTCTTTACAACGATTTCCACTGGGGGGGCGCTGGACTTAGGAATAGTATTATTTACTATTCCTACTCCAGTTTGCGCAACAGTAGGGAAGGTGTTGGAATTCATTTCCAATACCTCAGCGCCCCCTAGTGGGATTCGTTGTAAAGATTTGCGATGTAATACATCGCGTACTAACAACGCGGTCGTTGTAATGACCGCGTTGTAATGGTATCGCGGTGTAATGACCACATTGTAATGGTTGTTTCCCGGTAAAAACGGATGGGATGCCGAAGAGGGGAAATGCTTGAAAAACCTACTCTCGTTGCCCATGTCCTCAGTGGTCCAGGCTGTAAGATTAGAAACTGGAATGACATCATGGGATATAATGGCATGTATGGCACTATTAAAGGTTCCGGCAATGCCTGGGTGGTGGGGAAGAATACAAAATATCACAGTGGTGTGGAAATGAGATGCTGCAGAGCGAGCTAAAGTGGGCGAACGGGATAAGGGAAACCATAACTAAAGCTTGTAGAGTCTTGAGGATCAAGTTGTGCCCACAGAATTTACAAATTGATGTAGATAAGAGGGAACTCAGGGCCCAGGGGAGAGAAATCTCTCGAGATCGTGACCAAGAATATCTCATGAAAAAAAAATCTGTACGTTTTATGGCGAATTCGTGGCAAAAGGAACAACATTTCCCTTATATTGATATACTTCCCTGTCGTTGGATAAGAAGAGAAACTACTAAGGTTAAGAATTGGCATTAACCCCTGTTATGCTAGCAACGGGGTAAAAAGAGTGATGATTGATATCAAAGGGAAATATGTTTGTAATCTGGGAACTATATTACACATTTTATTGGATTGTCAGAAGGTTTTGGATATAAGAAAAATGTTTTTACGCCCAATTTTTCAAAAGTATTGTATTAAAAATAGGCTACAAGCAGTTGATCTCCTAACTGAAATGAATAATTCAGATATAGCATGTGCTATGGGGAAGTTTATCCAAAAAGTTTTAAAAATCCTTAAATGTGACTAGAACTGAAATTCGTCTCTTAAAAATAATTATATGATATATAGCATTTTAAATGGAATGATGGAAGGATCAATGAATTTTAAATGTATGAATTTTATGACAGATTTTATCTAAGATATGTTTTTTTCGAGTTTGTATTTATGGAGATTTTAGGTGTTTGAGGACTAATTAGTCCAAATAAACTTTTGTTGAACTGAACTGAGAAGCTATCTCTTTGGGGCTTGGTTAATTGTATTTTCAGATAATTTCCTTGGTTGATGTATAGGGTGCTGAATAGTTATTAAAAGGTAGGAGCTTCCTTTCTCATTTATTCATGTAAAAAAGGAGGGGAAATGTGTATCCATTGGGAACCATTGTTCAGCTGACACTTCTTATTTTGATGAGGAGAGGCGGCACCCCGGAAGCAATTCTAGAAGCAATACTAGCCACTCAAGAGAGAAGAACAAACATCTGGAGGTAAGATTTGGACTTCTGAAGAGGTTCACTCTCTAAATAAATAGGCTAAAGCCCTGAAAGAGGAGAGAAGCAGAAGGAAGAGGGAAGGAAAAGATGCCTCTTTTTCTACAGACTCTAAGCCTGGTACACATTCAGCGGTTGGTGGGAAATATATTTGCAGAGAGGAGGTGTCCCAGATTCTGGGCCATATATAGAAATAGCCTGGGGTTTCTGGAAGTGGTACAGGGTGTGGATGATGAAAACATGTTTCCACAGTATGCAAGACCTTCAAATCTTTTGATGCTAGTTCATTAAAAAAAAAAAGACTCTTATTTTCCTTGAATAGAAAGATTTAGGGCCAGATGTACGACTATTCCGTTCTGCGGGTCGCAAATTGCAATTTTTGTGACTCACAATTTGCGACTCGCAAAACGGAATGTATTAATGTGTCTCAGACACATTTTGTGATTCCCAATGGGGTCGCAGGAACCTACCTCATTAATATTCATGAGGGAGGTCGTAATTTGCAACCCATTAGGAATGACTAGCACTCACAGGGATGGTGGCCTGCAGGGGTAAGCAGACCACCATGTCTGTGACTGCTTTATAAATAAAGCATTTTTAGGTCGAGCATCAGCGCATGCGCTGTCTGCAAGACCTGTTGTATTCACTATAAACGTGTAATCACTGCCTGCTGCCTACAATAGGTTGATTCATCTGTCCCTCTTCTTTGCTGGCTCCTCATTGGTTGGTGCTCCCCATACATCACTTCCGGTTTTCGGTGAACCGCACCGGCCAACTACAGTTTTCTTACTTTGTAAGTGTTTGTGTGTCCCTTTGGGGACTACTTCTTTAATGTGCAGGCTGACTAGTGTTACAATGTGAGTTCCTCATCATGGCGCTGATAGCTTTCTATCCTACTCATATCTATAACTTTTCTATCACATCAGTTTAGTAGCACATGCTATCATGTCAGTTTTGTCAGCATTTGGCGATGCAGAGCTCACAACGAAATTTGTTTTATTTATTTAAATGTTTACTTACCTGTATTCGGCCGTAATCCGTGGTTTACTACCCCCCACCCTGCCCCTCCCCCACCCCACGTCACCGCCCGGCCGGCACTCCTACCACGGACCGCTACTACCCATTGGCCATTGCCCGTGACTCCCCACTGTTATATTTTTATGGAGGGTGGGGAGGATGTAAGCCCGACCTCTGGAGTACTTGCATTTTTCTCCCTGAAAATAATTGGGATGAAGCTGATAAAGGTATTATATTCATATACGCAGGGTGTTTCGTATTACTAAGGTGGCACCTCTAATAAAATATTCCTAGTTACACTTCTTTGGCCATGCCTTTTTTAGAGTACCCTCTCAAACTTTTTTATCCCACTCACAGTGCTAGTTAGCTAGATAGCACCCCTATGCATGTAGGTCCCATGGCCAAAGTGTTTCTGCGCTTGAAGAATATTTGCATGCACTTTTATTTCTACCCATGTCATACGTGCCAACACACCTGTCTCAGCAGGGTGACTCACGATTTTTTAAACCACATACAGCTTTATTGTTGCTGTCTCCTCCCTAAAATTGCCTCCAAATCAATGCAAGTAAAATAAATTCCTCTGATTTTTTTTTTTTTTTTAAACGTCCCTCTTTCTTGCTTCCAAATGTTGGCATTATGCTGTATATGGTGTTTTACTTCCCTGTGCTCAAGGAGAGAGCAGGTCTGTCTGGAAATGTGTGTCTACTGAAAGAAATGTGTACTGGAAGTACCTATGGTTCAAGTACAAATGTCAATACTTAATAATACTTAGTGTGTTTAATAGACAGTACAACTGTACTTTCGTGATAACTTGAATTCGTGTAAAATGCATTTGGAAAAAAAGGAAACTATTAACGAGTCTAACAAAATAAATCAGGCATCTTCCGCCTACTTTGGGAGCGGTGGAACGTGGAGATCCAGTGAAATATGGAGGTCATCTCCCTCGACATGCCATCAATTAAGTACTACATTTACAGCTTTAGGCATGTCACTTACAAATCATCTACATCATGCGTTTAAGTCTAATTAGTTTAACTGAAGCCAACAGACCCTTCAACATTAAATGCATTAAAGTGCTTGGTGCGCGGCTCCCCTGGCTAGGTTTGGTGGCTCCCCAAGCCACGGCGCACAGTTTGGGAACCACTGGTGTAGAACACCAGGACGATGTATGTGGCAGCCGTGGTAGTTTACTCTAGAATGCTGGTCAGTCAAATGCTGAGTAGCCATAAAAAGATCTGTCGCTGATCCTTTTGATTTACCTTTATCTGCCCCCCCCCCCTCCCTCTCCCCTCTCCCCTCTTTTCACCTGCCGTTCTTGTCTCTAGCATTAGAGAGTATGTCTAAAAATGTTTCCGAGCGTCTGCGGGGACGAGTCATTTCTGGGAACATTCTGACCCCTCATCAGCTGAGACAGAAGAGCGTCTGGGTACAGTCTGACCCCACATCTGCGGACACAGTATTCTCTGCCTTTCTCTTAATGTTTGACACATAGTAGCATGTCATTGGTATCCCAGAGTTAGCAAAACGGCTGGTTCTCAGTAGAGGCGTTCCTCGAGGCGTTCCTCACGTCGTGTTCGCAAGAGAGAGCGCCTGCTTTTAAAGGGATGTTTTAGCAAAGAAATATTGTACTTGCGTTCCATGCTTGAAAGCATTGACGACATCCTTAGGAAAAGGAACACTAAGGCTGAAACTGGCAGCTGAACTCTCAGGTGATATTTTGATTGTTAGCTTTTCGGTTGCATAAACCTTACAGTTTGTCAGTTTCAATTTAGCATCTTCTCTCATTGGTGTTTTCCGACCCCTCCTGGTCACACACCCCTGGCACCGACGCCCCTTCATTCCACTAATCACAAGGCTGCCAGCTGCAGCTGACAGTTACTTATGACCAAGTTCTTCCCATCATTTATTGGGTGTCTGACGTTTATGACATTTATGGACTGCTAGAACGCACCTGACGAATCATTAGGCTGGGCAAATGCACTGTGTGCATACAAAAGTGACTCACAGAAGCAACCTGTTTTAAAGTAACATTAAATTCAATCCAATATTATTAGCTAATTGGCCTGTTTGTGCTGCTCAGAGCTTGTTCTGTAAGAGCTTCCTCATTAACAAATTACTTTGCTTTGTTAATGCGTATTAGTTGGTTTAGAGGTTAACTTGCCCTCGGCAGGGACAATTTACGTTTATCCAGGGGCGGGCATGTGAGATCGTGGTCGCATGCCATGCTTTTCTCTGTCCTGCCAGCGGTGCCAACCTTGACATGCAGCCTGGTCTCATTCCAAGGGCTACAGATGGTTCCGTTCAATACAAAGCACCCTACAGTAGTTGACAGTGCCTGCTATAGCCTGCTGCCCAGAGAATTAGAATTATTTGTAAAAATGAAAACAAGTTCAAAGGCTCAAAGATTGTCTTAGGAGCCAGCCATTGGAGTTTCTGGATGCCCGGGTGGCTGAACACCATGGCTGCCTAGCCTTGATTCCATTTTGTGACTCTGTCGTCCACTACCTGACCTTCATCCTGTCTCTTTATTTCACCCTTGCAGGAGGTTATTTGTAATCCCTGCTTTCTTCCTTGATCACAGCTTTCCAATCTTTCTTTTCTCAATTGTGCCTTCTCTCTTTCTTTGGATCAGCCTCGGTAGGGTAACCAAAAATCTGCTAGGTGCTCACCGTCTGCGACCACGGCTCGAATTAAGTACTGTTGCTGCTTAACAGATTTGTTTTTTAGGTCGACCGTCAGCGCGAAAGAACACCAAGACCTGTTGTATCTATTTTTATCTCAATTGTTTTTCTCATTCCCGCGTTATCTGTCGTCTATCACATGTTTTATGTTTTCAGTGTCTGACCATGTGACAAAAAGGCTAATTTTATGTTTTTATATCAATTTCACATGTTCTAGTAACTAAAAACATAACTGTGATAAAATCTCATAACTGATTAACACAAATTAGACATCTCATGTCCCACGTCCATAACACGCGATAAAAAATGCACTGCCTGAAAAATAGCATTCAAAGGTGTGCATTGAGGTGTAATTGGATACATAATCAGAAAAGTAAACATTCCTAAAGCCTGGAAAATATAAAATGTTCTCCTTGAGAAAACTACAAACATATTAAATCCATGCACAGTGCTGGTGAAACAGAACACCTGCATCCTAGCATCCGTGATTGCAGCACAAAGACACTCCCTCAAACATGCTTTCATTAATATATCAGAAAAAGAGCGCCCTTCACACAGCTCAAGCATAAGCCTTGTCTGCCAGAAACCAATTAATCATAGCATGTGTTTTACTTTAGTTATTCGGTGAATAACTCTCTACCTTGGGAAGAGGATCTTATGCTACCCTTGAGGTAACTGTTATACTGATATGTTCTTTCCGCACAAACAGGTACTTTATGTTTTTAAAGATGGCAATAAACATCACCATTTTCTTTCAGATGACGAATCTATGCGTGTTAAAAGGATTCAGTTTAATTAGTTAGAAAAATTTGAAGATGGATCACATTTTCTCAGATTTTCCTAAATCACCTAGATGGATTAAGGAAAACAGCCCAAACAAAGTTATGCTTCTGACTAATACCAGCCATCTGCATGATTAAATAGTAAAGCATCAATTAAGCAGGTATGCTCTGCTCATCTCACACATGACTGCAGACCATGAAACACAATGATGTAACTTCAGATGCAGTCATACTTTGAGGTTCTTCATAGGCTGACTTAATCGCACAGTTTATGTTTCATACAGCTTTCAAACAGTAAATGTATATTTTTTATTACTCATATAGTTCTTGTTGCCAAAACTTAACACATTCCTGGAACACCTAGTTTTGGTCAATAGGCTAAATATGCGAAGTAGGACACCTAGTTTTGGTCAATAGGCTAAATATGCGAAGTAGGCACACACAGGGAGATTAATATATTTATGTACTGTTACATAACTACATAACATGCTGACTCCGAATTAAAGCCCATGTCTCTATTGTTCACATTCAGCAACTTACCCACAAGGCTCCATTCCATCACAATGTAGGCTCTCCCTTACTCCGAACTCCACCAGGTTAGGTTCTTAGGCCAGTCTCCAGCCTGCATTGTGTTCTCTAAAGACCACTGGAAGTCACAAGACACCCTGGCGCAGACAACTGCTAAAAGTGTTACTCTAGCCCTGTTCAAATTCTTACAGTTCTTTAAGGAAGCTAGCTACATCGTCAACGATTACACAATAGATCTTAAAACCAAAGAAAACATTATCAAGCAAAGCAATGTTCCAAAATGCATATTGTTAGTGATGGTCAGTGATGTGGGACTGGCTAAATGGAACGGCTTTTTCTTTACACTGGATGGACCCTTTAAGGTAGCAACAGGGCAACCTTTAAGAACTAATAGACTCTCATTGTTGGAAATTTCAAAAACCGGCCCCATTGCTTGTAGTCTCCGTTTTCTGTGGGGGACTTTGAAAATGTTCGTTTTAACACAGTTAAAAATCATATCTGGAAGTTTGGAGATGGATGAATCTGGATATTACGTGTGCAGGTTGAGTTTCTGTCTGACACACACACATGACGCATCTCTACTCATTCCGGGCATTTTGCAGCTTTGAACACAAAAAACACCAGTGCTGATTGCCAGATATAAGATCTCTGCCCTGATGGAGAGTATTGCTCTAGAGTGAGTTGAACCTGTGCTTTACGGTGTTTCAACCTGTTGTCTCAGGCCTGGGGCTAGTGGAAAACTATTCACCCCTTCTCAAATATCAAGGTGGAAAGTTCCTTTATTGTAACCCATTAATAGTCAATTTCCAGACGTCACCAGTGTTGAGGTTAAGAGCTCCTGAATAGCGTGGTACCCCATGATAACTGCGTGCAATTGCATTCTGGTACATAAAGCATTTCCAATTTTGTTGGTGTAAATACAGGTTTTCTTATCATCCCTCCGCCCTGCAGACTGCCCCCGTTACGTATGGTCTTACTCTTTTATTTATGTATGTTCCTTCCTGTGCAAATTCATCAGCACACCGCATAATTAACCTCCACTACACTTAAAAACACAAAATACCATTCAACATATTTACACTCCATAACACACAAACCCACTCAATGTAATTCCTGTACACTCAATACCACATAAATACTATCCACAAAATTCCACAGCACACCATGCCAGAAAATTCCACTACACAAATTCACTCCACACCACACAATTCCATTCCACACGATTCCACAACTAATCCAATCCAACCCACAAAATTCCACTACACACCACATACATACCCTTCATAATACATAAAACATTGCCATTTACAATGCCAATAGCTCTAACTCTAAAAATGCGAGACCTATTGCATTTCCAGTGCTTGTTTTTAATGCAGCCCGTTTCCCTTAAAGGAAAATGGGATGCATTTAAAAAAGAAAATTTAAATGTTTAGGTTTCATTTTTTAAGAGTTAGCAATGGTCCGTGGGACCACTGCCTGCTCTTAAAAAATAATTTCGCTGCCCAACACAAAGGAGAAGGGGTCCCCTGGGGACCCCTTCCCTTTTGCGACTGGCTTAACACTTTTTAGCGGTCGCAAATAGGCTGATTTTCCATTTGCGAGCGCTAAAAAGGGTTGTAGAGCATTTGAGTCTTCCCAGGTTTCTTCAAAAATTGTATGTATTGGAAGATTATCAAGAAAATCTTCCTCATTTCATTAAAATTGATGCAATGCTAGTCACCTTAATAGGCCACACATCAGTTAGTCCTGAAGACTGTACTCCAAAGGATCAAGTTTATGAAAGGTTTGAAAAAGCCTTGAAAAGGGCATATGATGCAAATAATATGTCCCTCAGTACTGGAACTTATGTAGCTTACACAGCACAATCCTTAGTAAAGAATTTTGAAAATTTGGCAGCTGCAATGCAACAATACAAGGACTGTTCTTCGTTGCTGGTTAATATAGAGCAGCAGTCTAGGTTCCTGTCAGACATCTCATGTGATTCAATCAGTGCAGCTGCTTTAGCTACTGGTGCCTCAGAGTTAGCCAGAAGACACGTGGTTAAGAAACTGGAAAGTGGATGCTGCAGAAAAGACCGCTCTTTCGAAGATAGACCGCTCTTATGAAGATTTCTTTTCAGGGCTGGAAGTTGTTCAGAGATCAACTGAAGCAAATTGTGATGAAACCTTTCAAGGGCAGGAAGCATGACTTGTGTTCTAAAGGAAAGACTAGATCCTCAAGAAGCTATAAAGATAAGAGGAGAGGGTCTTGCTTCAAGAGACCTTCCCCCAGAAAAGGTTTCTAACCAAGAAACAAGGCTAAGAGTTTGGATTCTCAGGATTCAAGTCAGTGCACAAACAGCACAAGCCGTGACTATCACAAAAGAGAGAGTTTTCCAATTGGGGGCCATCTGAAATTCTCTCTTCTGGAATAGAATGCAGATATTTTTGATCACTAGATTCCAAATATCATTCAGTGGCTATTTGATAGAATTCAAATTCAAGCCTATAAGCTCAGGAAGCATCTATACGCGTATACCTCAGAACATAGAGGAAACTTTGAACTTAAACACAGGGATTCAGACACTCCTGCTGGTTCCCAGAAACGAGCTCTATTCTATCCTATCTCTAGTGTAGAAAACCTTGGGGGCCTATCTGTTCTAGATCTTAAGGGAGTTAAGAATTACAAATAATCCACTTTAAAATCAACAGTCTGCAGAGAGTCAGTCTGATGGTCTGACCAAAAGAGTTCTTGGTAGCTATAGATCTTCAGTATGTACATCTTCTCATATACCAATCTTTCAGCATCACTAGAAGTTTCTAAGATTTGCAGTGGCAGACCAACATTTTCAATTGTCAGTATTGCCTTTCAAAATCAAATCAGCACCCAGCTTGTTTACAAAGGTGTTAGCTCTTTTGGTGAGCATTCTACACAGAGAAGGGATGCTGTTGCATCCCAATTTGGATGAATGGCTTGGTCATGCCAATTCAGAGACTCAGGTGGTCAAAGAAAGAGAGAGAGTAATACAAGTTCTTCAACAGCATAGCTTTCTGATAAAATTGGGAGTTATCCCAGTTGGCCCCTTCTCAAGTGCTAAAGTTCATTAGAGCACAATTTCAAACAGATTTAGGCTGGTAGCTCTTCCTGTTAGAAGACAGCAGAAGATGTTATCAAAACAAAGCACTTTTCTCCAACAGAAAACAATTGACAGCCAGAGAGTGGCTAAGAATTCAGGGGGATATGGCAGCCTCCTTATTTCTAGTTCCCTAGGCAAGATATCATCTCAATCTCTTTGTCAATCATTTTCTACATTTATGGCAAATAAATATAGCAATATTTGGCGTTTAGAGGAGTTCTGACAACTTTAGGCCCTGGTGACACTGCAAATAACGGTTCAACACAGAGGGCCGAAGGGACAAATTTAAAGACCTGCGCGAGTCAAATCCCCACTGTCAACAGTATATCACAACAAAAAGAAATCGCGGGTCTTGTCTGAACTCGAAAAGAGCTCTTTAAGCACAGAACAGTACAGGTTTCCGTGACCCACTCAAAGGAGAGGGAAGTCCTTTAAAGAGGACGAAATCCCATCACCCACCGAGGTGGCATGCTTCATCATCTGGGATCTCCTCTTAGTTGCAAAACCTAGTGCAACCAAGGGCTACAACCCCCTCACTGTGAGGGAGGAGCTCAGGGATGTTTTGATATGATCAAACTCGAGGATTATCTAAAATCCATGAATGATGGAGCAAGCTCTATTATATGGGTTGATGGTTGCAGTGCATGTGAATAAGTGATTTAAAATTGACTACCAAAGGAAAAGAGTTTATTAGGTATCTCTTGGTGCCAAAACTAAAAACAGTGCAAGTGCAGTATAAAAAATGGTAACTGCACTAGTCCTATAAAACAGGTCTACATGTTTCGGCCATATCGATGAACTTGTGATCAAGGCCTTCCTCAGGACCTAGGTATAAATTGCTACTGCAAGCCTAGCACAGAAATGCTAGTGTTTTTGTAAGGTGAAAAGTGAATATATAAAAAATTATTATAAATATAGACCATAGTGGTTGGAACGAAAACAACCTCCATTCACTTGTGGTCACAATTTTGTATAGATGTCACAAGGAATTAGATGTCACCTGTAGAGTGAGAACAGAGAGACAAACAAGTACTGACATAAGTATATGGTACAAACACAGTGAAAAAGCCAAAAAATGTGTACTATTGGTAGTGCTACATGTCTGAGTAGCGACTCAGCATGGGGTACCTTTAATGTGTACCTTACACCCTGAAGGTGTGTAGAAAAATAATTGAAACTAATGAGAAGTGCTTACCCATAATTCACGGGTGCATACCTCACCTCACCTGGCGACAGCTCAGGACGTGAGGCACCGCTCTGTATAAAAAAGGAAGGAAAAAATTCTAATAGTAGATTTTGCACATAGAATGTGATAATCAACAAATAGATGTGGTATTCAATTTTTCAATCTGTACAATAGGCGCAAGGATTATAGACAAAAAGGCCCAAAATATTTAGATGGCACGATGTTGATGGGGCATTAAGAACAATAATAGTAAGAACACAGCCCCTCTTTCTCTGATTTTTCAGAGTGGCATGTTACGTTTTTGTTGGTGCAGAGCATGAATAATATATGTCTCAATGGAAAAACTATTTTCCACTGAAACTTATTCATGACAAGTAGCAACGTTACAAAGTTATGTTGGTATCGTTTTTAAGGAGTCAGATATCTGGCTTACCAAACCAGCGGTCCAATAGCAGAGAGTCTTTAAATCATTCTAGACGATATTAAACGGCTCAGTCCTATACGATAGAATCAAGGTATTGTGGCAGAAAAAGAAGAAACGGGTGAGAGTATCTGTACGCCCCAGTTTCTGAGCTTTGAATTTAAAATGAAAAAATAATAAGAAATAAAGGCTCATGCAAGGAGTCGCAGTGCTCGCTTACCTCTCCGTCGGTACCCCGGGCTTTACGAGAGAGGAACTGGAGAGGAAGCGGCCATTTTATGCTCAGCTAACCAATAGTCTACAGGTGGTCTCGTTTCTACTGGCGCCGATCAAAAGACGTCATAGAAACTACTTAAAACCGCGAATGTTGCTGGGATTAGTAGTTTTCTATAGATATTAAAGTACGAAAGTCTCTACGAGAGTGATACAATGCGGGTAGAGGTTCTTATCAATTATTTGATTCCGATTGATGGTTTGATGAAAACTACCAAAGCACACCCATTACCCTAGGGATTGTAGTTCTCAGCCAAATATTAACGTGTTGTATTTAACCCCGATTGATGTCGTAGCGAGAACTACCAAATCACGCCCATTAACCTGGGAATTGTAGTTCTTAAGAAAGTGCGATCGTAATTTATTACTTGGCACAATACACGGTGTTCAGAATCGTGATCTTTCATGGATTTATGTTCCTACATGATTGTGGCTCCTCTTAATCATATATATTAAGAGGAAACCCAGTATCTTTGGAACATGATCACATGATTACTTGGTACAAGGTGTTAATAATGAACTCTTCTCTCCTGTGCTCTTAATGTGCTGGGCTTTCATGCCGCACATCCATTCTGTATTTGGTTCCCTACGTGGCTGCTACTCAGATTATAAAATGTTAGCCCTTGTGTCGAGAAATTCAGTCATAAAAATACTTGCTCTATTCTAACATTGTCAGGGCATGTAGTAATCAATGCTCTAGGTTCATTCCAATGCTTATAGCAGTGTTACAGTCATAGGACTCTAGGAAGAGTCACATAAATACTAGACACAAGAGGAGTGGACATTCATAACAGAGTCCACGGAATTTCATCATTCAACCCCTCAATGTCACTCTTAAGTTTAAAAATCCATTGTTGTTCTTTGCGGAACAGGTATTTTGTGATGCCTGTTACATGAGGAGGAATAAAAGGTTGTTCCAGCACCGTCCATTTGAGTTCTTCAGCTTTGTGTTTCTGAGACAGGAAATGACTTGTGAGTTTCGTTGCCTGTCTGTTACATCGGATAGTACTTTTATGTTCCTTTATCCTGAGTTTTACTTTCCGAGTTGTCATTCCTACATATGGCCGTTGACATGGACAGGTTATTAGATAAATGACCTTAACGCTGTTACAATTCGTGTGTTTCGTTTGTACCCACGGTCTGCCCGTACCAATACCTACTGAGGTTGAATGTTCAGTTTGTGGACAGGCTGTGCAAGAACCACAAGGGTAATGGGCCTGGACCGATGGTATATTCCAGAGTGTGTTTGTACTGTTTTGTGCTATAAGTTTGGGTCTAGTATGGACCAAATTATCCCGGAGGTTTGTGCTTCTCTTAAATGAAAATAGGGGCAAGGGGATGTTTTTATTTCCCACATTCAAAATGCGCCAGTGCTTTCGCACACTCTTCTGTATCCCATTTGTTAATGTGCTGAAAGTATTAACAAAAGTAAGTCTCGTCATAGGTGGTTTTGGTACTGGAGGTTCTAACAAAGCTTCACGGTTGTTATTGGAAGCCCGCTTGTATGACCGTCGTACCAAGCGTTTCGGATAGTTCCTATCCAACAATTGTTTTGTCAATGCTTTCGCATGATGTTCATATTTATCCTTGTTGGAACAATTCCTGCGAATATGCAGGAACTGTACATAAGGTAGATTTTCGTGAAGCGACTTTGGATGATAACTGTTGAATGCCAGCAGTGAGTTCCTTGCCATTGGCTTCTTGTAAAGTTCACTCTGTAGACCAGTAGTAGTTGGAAAGATACGAAGATCGAGGAACGGCAAACTCTCTTTACTATGATCAACCGTGAATTTTAGAAAGTTATTCCTTGAATTAAGCCAGATTTGAAATTCCAGAATGGCGATGACATCCCCACGCCAAATGACGAAGACATCGTCGATGTATCTTTTCCATAGAACAATATGTTCACGGAACGGGTTGTCTTGGGTGAGCATGTGCTCCTGTTCAAAGAGATGAACATACAAATTAGAAAGCAACAAAAGAGTGACCACCAATTCCGAAGAAAAGGTACTTGATCTTAAAAAAACTGTACAAGGAAAAGACTTTATTTCTTAAAAGAACCCTCACTCACCAACCTAGTTGGTGACATGCTTCATCATTGGGTTCCCACCAGGGAGACCGAATGTCTCCCTAGTGTGCTTCGACGCCTGAATTACAGCGGAGAAGGATATTATTGTGCAAGGGTGACAGTGCTAGGGGTAGTGCTATTTAAAAGAATGAAGGTTTTGCCAGAAATCAATTTTAATAGTGGCAAAATCCCCAATCGTTAAAAAGAGAGTGAAACGGACGTACGCTGGTTAATTAGGTGCACCAGCCCATCCAATTTAACTAGCTATGTGTAAAAAATGTGGTCGACATGTTTCAGCTTATTAATGGCAAGTTAGCTAAGCTTTCTTCAGGACCATAACTCCCCGGCGGTATATGCTCACTAAGGCGTACCCCAACCAGGGGAATTAGTGTGTACAGTAAAACTCACGGTTTTACCGCTGGGAGATCTGGGATTTCCAAAAGGCCCCTTTTATTCTGAAAAAGAAAACAAAAAGAAGAAAACAACACAGGACATACATTAAAGCACATTTTGCTAGAAAACATTGGTCTCAGGTTGTCGGATAAGTTTGTGATATATTTTCCTTGACAGTCACGTATGATTCATCAAACGATGCTCCACCAGTGGACCTATGACACCAGTCAGTAAGCATACAGCCACTCTATTAGCAATTGTGCGTCAGTGGCCCATACTGTAAACTCACACCCATGTCTTATTTGTGTGCTACGGGCATGTGTGTGCTTAGTACAGAAACATGCACTATATTTTTAGTGCTTTCAAATTAAATAGTGAAACAAAATGGCTTAGGATGGACTCAACAAATCGTAATATACCTTCTTAATAATATTGACAGCGCTGTGTATAACCATTAAAGCGATGCCTTATTTGTGTACTAAAGATAAAAAGTACACACAAAAACCGAAGCATGGAAAACTTAAGGCTCACGTGAAGTACAAAGTGGCTTCACGTCATGAGTCCACGGTGGGGGATTTTTTGCCACAGAAACTCTGTAAGAAATTAAGAAATACAGTCGAGATCAGCACCAACTCTACTCGGGACACTTTAGCTCTTCAGCCCCTCAAGTTATACACTTACTTCCGATTTAGAGTTGTCCCTCTCACGACCTATCCGTACGATCACCGCGGCCCAAATGTTGCCGCAGAATCGTTGTTGCACGTACAAATGCCGGCTCAACATCACGTGGTTCACGTTTGTAGGCGTGAAACGTGATGAATCAGGAAGTCGGTGTCTCATAATACTAGACCGCATCTGGTGAAGTGTACAAATGCCGGCTAAGTATCACGTGGTTCACGTTTTTGACGTGAAACATGATGGATCAGGAGGTCGGCACTTCAGAACACTAGACCGCGTCTGGTAGAGAAAATAGTGTCAGGTAACATACCTCACACCCTGACTTGCTAAATAGGTGGTCCAACCTATGCACTGTTCAGAAAGGAACATTATCTTCTAAGCACTGAGCCCCATGGAATATTATCATTTAAACCCTTGCGGTGCGTAGACAAACGGTAAATCCACCGCTGTTCTTTTTCAAAAAGTTCTTGCTGGGCGTTGGGGTTCAGTTTAGGTTGTTCAATAACAGTCCACCTAAGGTCATTTGTGGTATGGTTAAATTCCAAAAAATGGTCAGTCAGTTTTGTGGTATTCTTGTGGTATTCTTGTGGCATCTGATGTTACTGCGATGCTCACAGATACGTTGTTTGATCTTACGTGATGTCATGCCCACATACCTGAGCTCACACGGGCAGGTTATTAAATATACCACATTGGTGGAATTACAATTCGTATGGGCGCGCTGCACCCATTCTCTCCCTGATTCCAGCATTAAGACTTTGGTGGCGGTGGTTAAATGGCAAACACTGCACCCCCACAGGGATAATGTCCTAGTATCGGGGGAAGGCCCCAAGCATTTAGGACAGTTTGATTCTCATCCCTCTCAAAGTTCTTTGGGCGAGTATGTACTAGAGAGTCCTTTATGCTCCTGGCCCGTTTGTATGAGAAGAGAGGTTTTTTCCATTTGTGGTTATTGCTTTCCAGAATCTTCCAGTGTTTGTTAATGGACCGACTCACTGCGTTGGATACAGTGTTGTACGTTGTTACGCAAGTGAGTGGTACCTCTTCTGTAATAGTTTTGGGAAAATCTTCCAGGAGAGCTTCTCTATTCTGGTTCCGAGCTCTTTTACAACTCTTTGTGAGTATTTTGTCAGGATACCCACGATTTTGCAGTTTATTTGTCAGATCCTGTGACTTAAAGTCTGTCAATTCACTGCAATTACGTCGTAGACGTAAATATTGTCCAAAGGGGAGATTCTCCCGCAGCGGGCGAGGATGAAAACTGGAGAAATGCAACAAATTGTTCTTAGCTGTAGGTTTATGGAAAGTTTTGGTGTGTAAGTGATTCCCCACTTTTTTGATGGTGACATCCAAAAAGACCAACTTATCTCTACTATAAGAGTGAGTGAACCGAAGGTTAGGATCACATGTGTTTATCCAACCAAAAAAATCCAAAAGGGTGTCCTTAGTTCCAACCCAGATGACCAGAACGTCATCTATGTACCTTTGCCAAAAGGTTACATAGGGAGCATAAGGGTTGAGTGCCGAAAGGATGTACTTGCGCTCAAAGTTATGCACATACAGCCCGGCAACACTCGGGGCAAATGTACTGCCCATCGAAGTGCCCGTTGACTGTAGGTAGAGTTCTCCTCTGTACTCCAAAAAATTCCTTTTAAGTGAAAGAGCGGCGCAAGCCACCACAAATTCCTTGGGAGTTCTAAAGTCCCATTGTGCTGTCTCCAATGTTTCCTTTATGACCCTAATGGTGTCGTCCTGGGGAATACAGGTGTAAAGACTCTCAATATCGAGAGATACCAAGAAGGATGATACATTGGGAATTTCGATTTCCTGTAATACGGAAAGAAGGCTTTTGGTATCCTTGATATAGGTACTGGTTGCCTGAATGAGGGGTTTCAAAAAGAAGTCACAGTATCTGGACAGTGGCTCTAAAAGAGAACCAATGCCTGACACGATAGGACGCCCAGGAGGTGGCAATTTGTTTTTGTGCGTCTTCGGCAAAGTATAAAAATACGGTACAATGCCCTTAGTGGTCGTAAGGAAATCCGCCTCATGTTTGGTGATGTAATCACTGGCTTCCGCATCACTCACTAATTCAAGGATGGTCTTCCGGAGCTGAGATGAGGGATCAGTAGTCAGTCGCGTGTAATTGGCTCCTTTCTCCACGTTAAATTTTCCCTCACCGGTAGCATGGAAAACTTAGGTCTCTCCTACTCCAAGGAAGAGGTAGACTCCCTGTTGGGCGACCCTTCACTATTCTCTGATTCCTCAATTGCCCAAACCATCTCACAGACATCGGAGTGGGATAAACTCACAGAACAAAAAAGAAGCCGTATCCGCACCATCTTGCACGGCACAATACTCACGGAGTACCTAAGGAACAACGTTGCACCTAGGGGACTCCTGGTGACTAATGCCCCGCGCATTTTTCTTGATGATGTATTGTTCAGAAAGGAATGGGCCCAGATCGCGTGGCATTGTACCCGCGACTGGCTAGTACTAATAATAAAAACAGCCCTTCGTCTATCGGAAGCATTGCTGGTGGAAATCCAGCTTACGGAGACCCACTTTAGGACCACACTAACTGGGTATAAAAAGCGATTAGACGAACTTAATAAAGAAATAAATGAGTATAAAGATACTCTAACAAAAACGAAAGCACTAAAGTTCCAAAAAGATCTGAAACGGTGGTCCTACATTAATACCTATCCCTACGCCAACCCCGATTACATTCCCCCAATCAAAAATGATTTTAGTACAGATGGCTCCAGTGACGAGTGTTCCAGTACAAGTGGATCTAGCGGGGACAGTTTTAGACCCAGACAGCGAGGGCGAGGTAAAAATAGGCGACAACAATATCAACAACCATGGCAATCTTTTCCACAAATGGGGGGAGGTGGTTATCAAAATCCTTTTCATCCCCCACAGTTCCAACAAATGATGGGTTGGAATCCTGCATTTATTCCTCACCCTCACTTCCAACAGAACATGTACCGCCCCCCTTTTTTAGAGAGGGGCCGCAGAGGACGCGGCAAAAGAAGAGGGTCCAACCAGGTCCACTGGGAACAAGAAGAAGCAGTGAGCAGCAATGTACGAAGCAGAGCGCTGGAACAGCGGGCGGGCCCGAGTCATCAGTAAGTCTAATTACCAACCTTTCCTCACACACCTTGACCAATGATGAAAAAACTGTCCTGGAGAAGGGCTTAGGCTTTATACCTACTGTACGCCTAGACCGATTTAAACTCCATTGCGAATTATCTGAATTTTTCAGAAAGTTAAAACTAAAAAGTTTTTTTGAGAAACAAAACACGGAAGAGACCCAAGCCTCAAAAAGTGATACAGGGCTAAAATTGAAATCAACCTTTATCCCCCCTTTCCACACTGTACCTCCTGAAATTATAGCCTTTGAGCAGGCTGTTTTCAATGACGTGGAATCCTTTGAAGAACCCACTGTCTTCAAGAACATGTAGGCCTCTGAGTTTCAAGCTCTCCAAAAACTCAAGTCTAATACAAACATAGTCATCAAAGCCGCTGACAAGGGCGGGGGCATTGTGATTCAGGATTCAGAAGCCTATGATACTGAATGCAGACGCCTCCTGAATAATCAGTCCAATTACACGCGACTGACTACCGATCCCTCATCTCAGCTCCGGAAGACCATCCTTGAATTAGTGAGTGATGCGGAAGCCAGTGATTACATCACCAAACATGAGGCGGATTTCCTTACGACCACTAAGGGCATTGTACCGTATTTTTATACTTTGCCGAAGACGCACAAAAACAAATTGCCACCTCCTGGGCGTCCTATCGTGTCAGGCATTGGTTCTCTTTTAGAGCCACTGTCCAGATACTGTGACTTCTTTTTGAAACCCCTCATTCAGGCAACCAGTACCTATATCAAGGATACCAAAAGCCTTCTTTCCGTATTACAGGAAATCGAAATTCCCAATGTATCATCCTTCTTGGTATCTCTCGATATCGAGAGTCTTTACACCTGTATTCCCCAGGACGACACCATTAGGGTCATAAAGGAAACATTGGAGACAGCACCATGGGACTTTAGAACTCCCAAGGAATTTGTGGTGGCTTGCGCCACTCTTGCACTTAAAAGGAATTTTTTGGAGTACAGAGGAGAACTCTACCTACAGTCAACGGGCACTTCGATGGGCAGTACATTTGCCCCGAGTGTTGCCGGGCTGTATGTCCATAACTTTGAGCGCAAGTACATCCTTTCGGCACTCAACCCTTATGCTCCCTATGTAACCTTTTGGCAAAGGTACATAGATGACGTTCTGGTCATCTGGGTTGGAACTAAGGACACCCTTTTGGATTTTTTTGGTTGGATAAACACATGTGATCCTAAACTTCGGTTCACTCACTCTTATAGTAGAGATGAGTTGGTCTTTTTGGATGTCACCATCAAAAAAGTGGGGAATCACTTACACACCAAAACTTTCCATAAACCTACAGCTAAGAACAATTTGTTGCATTTCTCCCCTTTGGACAATATTTACGTCTACGACGTAATTGCAGTGAATTGACAGACTTTAAGTCACAGTCACGGGATCTGACAAATAAACTGCAAAATCGTGGGTATCCTGACAAAATACTCACAAAGAGTTGTAAAAGAGCTCGGAACCAGAATAGAGAAGCTCTCCTGGAAGATTTTCCCAAAACTATTACAGAAGAGGTACCACTCACTTGCGTAACAACGTACAACACTGTATCCAACGCAGTGAGTCGGTCCATTAACAAACACTGGAAGATTCTGGAAAGCAATAACCACAAATGGAAAAAACCTCTCTTCTCATACAAACGGGCCAGGAGCATAAAGGACTCTCTAGTACATACTCGCCCGAAGAACTTTGAGAGGGATGAGAATCAAACTGTCCTAAATGCTTGGGGCCTTCCCCCGATACTAGGACATTATCCCTGTGGGGGTGCAGTGTTTGCCATTTAACCACCGCCACCAAAGTCTTAATGCTGGAATCAGGGAGAGAATGGGTGCAGCGCGCCCATACGAATTGTAATTCCACCAATGTGGTATATTTAATAACCTGCCCGTGTGAGCTCAGGTATGTGGGCATGACATCACGTAAGATCAAACAACGTATCTGTGAGCATCGCAGTAACATCAGATGCCACAAGAATACCACAAAACTGACTGACCATTTTTGGGAATTTAACCATACCACAAATGACCTTAGGTGGACTGTTATTGAACAACCTAAACTGAACCCCAACGCCCAGCAAGAACTTTTTGAAAAAGAACAGCGGTGGATTTACTGTTTGTCTACGCACCGCAAGGGTTTAAATGATAATATTCCATGGGGCTCAGTGCTTAGAAGATAATGTTCCTTTCTGAACAGTGCATAGGTTGGACCACCTATTTAGCAAGTCAGGGTGTGAGGTATGTTACCTGACACTATTTTCTCTACCAGACGCGGTCTAGTGTTCTGAAGTGCCGACCTCCTGATCCATCACGTTTCACGTCAAAAACGTGAACCACGTGATACTTAGCCGGCATTTGTACACTTCACCAGATGCGGTCTAGTGTTATGAGACACCGACTTCCTGATTCATCACGTTTCACACCTACAAACGTGAACCACGTGATGTTGAGCCGGCATTTGTACGTGCAACAACGATTCCGCGGCAACATTCGGGCCACGTGATCGTACAGATAGGTCGTGAGAGGGACAACTCTAAATCAGAAGTAAGTGTATAACTTGAGGGGCTGAAGAGCTAAAGTGTCCCGAGTAGAGTTGGTGCTGATCTCAACTGTATTTCTTAATTTCTAACAGAGTTTCTGTGGCAAAAAATCCCCCACCGTGGACTCATGACGTGAAGCCACTTTGTACTTCACGTGAGCCTTAAGTTTTCCATGCTTCGGTTTTTGTGTGTACTTTTTATCTTTAGTACACAAATAAGGCATCGCTGTAATGGTTATACACAGCGCTGTCAATATTATTAAGAAGGTATAGTACGATTGGTTGAGTCCATCCTGAGCCATTTTGTTTCACTATTGAATTTGAAAGCACTAAAAATATAGTGCATGTTTCTGTACTAAGCACACACATGCCCGTAGCACACAAATAAGACATGGGTGTGAGTTTACAGTATGGGCCACTGACGCACAATTGCTAATAGAGTGGCTGTATGCTTACTGACTGGTGTCATAGGTCCACTGGTGGAGCATCGTTTGATGAATCATACGTGACTGTCAAGGAAAATATATCACAAACTTATCCGACAACCTGAGACCAATGTTTTCTAGCAAAATGTGCTTTAATGTATGTCCTGTGTTGTTTTCTTCTTTTTGTTTTCTTTTTCAGAATAAAAGGGGCCTTTTGGAAATCCCAGATCCCCCAGTGGTAAAACCGTGAGTTTTACTGTACACACTAATTCCCCTGGTTAGGGTACGCCTTAGTGTGCGTATACCGCCGGGGAGTTATGGTCCTGAAGAAAGCTTAGCTAACTTGCCATTAATAAGCTGAAGCATGTCGACCACATTTTTTACACATAGCTAGTTAAATTGGATGGGCTGGTGCACCTAATTAACCAGCGTATGTCCGTTTCACTCTCTTTTTAACGATTGGGGATTTTGCCACTATTAAAATTGATTTCTGGCAAAACCTTAATTCTTTTAAATAGCACTACCCCTAGCACTGTCACCCTTGCACAATAATATCCTGCTCCGCTGTAATTCAGGCGTCGAAGCACACTAGGGAGACATTCGGTCTCCCTGGTGGGAACCCAATGATGAAGCATGTCACCAACTAGGTTGGTGAGTGAGGGTTCTTTTAAGAAATAAAGTCTTTTCCTTGTACAGTTTTTTTAAGATCAAGTACCTTTTCTTCGGAATTGGTGGTCACTCTTTTGTTGCTTTCTAATATTATTATTCAGGGGAAGAAGAGTGGCTACTCCTCCCTCCCTCTCTTGTTGATTGATATAGAACATACAAATTAGCTAGGCTAGGCGCAAAAACGCTGCCCATTGATGTTCCTGATGTCTGGAGATAGATGGTATCTTGAAATTTGAAGAAGTTCTCCTTCATGGCCAGCCTTGCACACTCCATAATGAAATGTACAGGAGTAATGGTGTTCAAATCTCTCTGGTCCAAAAGTAAGCGTATCGCATCCAAGGTTTCATCCTGGGGGATACACGTGTACAGGGACTCAACGTCAAAGGATACAAGGCAGTCGGTCCTCACGTCAAACTCTGTCTCTGGTAGCATTCTAAGGATGTCCTTAGTGTCTTGGAGATATGTGGGCATCTCTCTGACTAGAGGTCTGAGAAAGTGGTCAACAAAGGTGGACAACAGTTCCAACAGAGACCCTATCCCCGAGATAATAGGGCGACCTGGTGGCGGTCTCTGTGCTTTGTGTATCTTTGGCAAGACATAAAAATGTGGCATGACCGGATGTATATTGGTCAAGAAACTTGCCTCGTGGGAAGTAATCCAACCTTCAGTTTTGACTTCGTCTACCAGGTCCGAGATTTCCTTCATGATCCTTGGTGTGGGGTCCATTTTTAATAGGCGATAAAATCGCCTATCAGTGAGTTGTCTGAGGCATTCAGTTTGATAAGATGAGGTGTCCATAATGACTGTAGCACCTCCTTTATCCGCTGGTTTTATCGTTATTGAAGCGTCATTTGTCAGGGTCTGTAGCGCCTTTCTTTCATTAGAAGACAGATTGACAAAGTGTCTATTTTTGGTGGTACATAGTTTGGAAACATCATCAATAACTGCCTTCTCAAAGGTAAGAACTTGGTCTGGTACAAGATGTGTTGGAGGATTAAAGGTGGATTTCGGTTTTAGTCCAGTGTTCTCAGAGCAAATCTCTGAATTTGTATTGTTAAGGTCTGATCCTTTATCTTTAAAGAAAAAGTGCAGTAGAATTTTTCTAAAAAAACTGAGCCAGTTCACAACGTGTTTGGAAAGGATCTCCTGCGTTCATGGGAACGAAACAAAGGCCTTTATTAAGTAGTTCTTCTTCATCGCTTGTTAAAATGCGAGTGCTCAAATTCACTACTAGGTCGTTTATTCTGTGCTGGTCCCTGCTTGTGGCGGGCCTTTCTTCATGCTGCGAGTGCTCCGTGGTGAGGGCGGCGGGCTCCAGTGAACTTGTGCCTGTTGTCCTCTTCTTTTCCCTCTGGATCGGCTGCGACCTGGTCCTAAAAAAGGCTGGTTGTTGTAAAATTGTGGTTGCGGTTGAAACGGCAACATATGTGGCTGAAAAAGTGGATTTGGAAAACCCCACGGTGTCAGGGGCCACCATTGGGTTTGTTGTGGACCTTGGGAGCCTCTTCTCCAATAAGATCTGTTGTTTCGTCCACGCCCTCTATTTGGCTGTGCACCTTGATAAGACGAATCTGAGTCACTTGAAGAGCCATCAGAAGAGGAATAGTTCGACCCAAAGCGTTTACCCTTTTTGTTATATTCAGGTGGTGTAAAGTTATCGCTGGTATAGGGATAAACCTTTTCCAGAGACCAACGTGATAGATCTTTTTTAAATTTTTCAATCTTTGTCATTAAGATAGAGTCTTTAAACTCCTTGTTAGATTTATTTGACTCCTCTAGATTTCTTTTGGATAGAGTAGTAGTGATGGTTGCTTTGATTTGCCCTTCTAAGGTTTGAATCTCTATAAGAATCGTATCTGCCACACGCTTGGCCGTATTGATAATTAAAATGAGCCAATCGCATGTGCATTGCCAAGCGATGAGCGACCAATCTTTTAAAAAGGTTGTATCTTGTAAGAACAATCTCAGTGTATTTGTCACTATAAGGCCGGTTGGGGCACAATTATTTCGGAGATACTCCGTCATAATTGCCCCGTGGATAACAGTGCGTGAATGTGATTTTTTAAGGCCCAAGAGATTGGTCCAGTCATCCTCGCTACCGACAGTGGTGTTTTGTAATGTGTCAAGGATACTAGGAGTAGTCAAGATTGCCTGGAGTATATCATCCTCAAATGTCAGGCCAGTAAATTCCGCCATATTATGTACAGATTGAATACCAGAGCTAAGAGCACAACTTCTAAAGTTAGAAGGGCATATATATAATGGCCCGCAGCCACTGCTGCACTAAACACTACAAATAACGGTTCAACACAGAGGGCTGAAGGGACAAATTTAAAGACCTGCGCGAGTCAAATCCCCACTGTCAACAGTATATCACAACAAAAAGTAATCGCGGGTCTGTCTGAACTCAAAAAGAGCTTTTAAGCACAGAACAGTACAGGTTTCCGTGACCCACTCAAAGGAGAGGGAAGTCCTTTAAAGAGGACGAAATCCCATCACCCACCGAGGTGGCATGCTTCATCATCTGGGATCTCCTCTTAGTTGCAAAGCCTAGTGCAACCAAGGGCTACAACCCCCTCACTGTGATGGAGGATCTCAGGGATGTTTTGATATGATCAAACTCGAGGATTATCTAAAATCCATGAATGATGGAGCAAGCTCTATTATATGGGTTGATGGTTGCAGTGCATGTGAATAAGTGATTTAAAATTGTCTACCAAAGGAAAAGAGTTTATTAGGTATCTCTTGGTGCCAAAACTAAAAACAGTGCAAGTGCAGTATAAAAAATGGTAACTGCACTAGTCCTATCAAACAGGTCTACATGTTTCAGCCATATCGATCAACTTGTGATCAAGGCCTTCCTCAGGACCTAGGTATAAATTGCTACTGCAAGCCTAGCACAGAAATGCTAGTGTTTGTGTAAGGTGAAAAGTGAATATATAAAAAATTATTATAAATATAGACAATAGTGGTTGGAACGAATACAACCTCCATTCACTTGTGGTCACAATTTTGTAAAGATGTCACAAGGAATTAGATGTCACCTGTAGAGAGAGAACAGAGAGACAAACAAGTACTGACATAAGTATATGTTACAAACACAGTGAAAAAGCCAAAAAACGTGTACTATTGGTAGTGCTACATGTCTGAGTAGCGACTCAGCATGGGGTACCTTTAATGTGTACCTTACACCCTGAAGGTGTGTAGAAAAATAATTGAAACTAATGAGAAGTGCTTACCCGTAATTCACGGGTGCATACCTCACCTCACCTGACGACAGCTCAGGACGTGAGGCACCGCTCTGTATAACAAGCATTGGCATAGCCAATAGGTCTCGCCTTTGGGGCCTTATAAGTGTTTAGCCAGAGCTATTGACTTTGCCAATGTCTTCAAGCTGTGCTGTAGAGAAGTGTGGCTGCTGTGCAGCATGCTGAAAAGTTATAATAAAAAAGTGTCAGAAGCATTTTTGTTACTTTATATATGACCAAGAAGGCATTATGTAAAACTGAACGACCATATTAAAAAAGTATTTACAATAAAAAATTTCCTCAGTTTTCTTTTGTTCTTGCAATGCTGGCAACTTGTTTCTGCCTATTGCAATGGTTGTTTGTTAAAGATTTTTTTTTTGAGGGGGCATAAACAATCGGAGGGTGAAGGTTGGGAACTAGTACCTGTATTATAACACTAGCAGCGGCCAGACGCTAGGGGAGAATCAACAGATGCCAGATTCCGAGAGCAGGCTGAGGTGGTGCTGAGTGATGCTGAGTTGGTAGTGGTGGTGGTGGTGACTGTTGCGGAGACGATGCTGAGGTGATGCTGAATGATACTCAGGTCTTGCTGAGTAATACTGCTGTGGTGCTGAGTGATGCTGTGGTGGTGCTGAGTGATATTGTCTTGGCGCTGAGTGATGCTGTAGTGGTGCTGAGTGATATTGTGGTGGAGCTGAGTGATGCTGTGGTGGCCCTGAGTGATGCTGTGGTGGCCCTGAGTGATGCTGTGGTGGCCCTGAGTGATGCTGTGGTGGCCCTGAGTGATGCTGTGGTGGCCCTGAGTGATGCTGTGGTGGCCCTGAGTGATGCTGTGGTGGCCCTGAGTGATGCTGTGGTGGTGCTGAATGATGCTGTGGTGGTGCTGAGTGATGCTGTTGTGACGCTGAGTGATGCTGTGGTGACGCTGAGTGATGCTGTGGTGGCGCTGAGTGATGCTGTGGTGGCGCTGAGTGATGCTGTGGTGACGCTGAGTGATGCTGTGGTGACGCTGAGCGATGCAGTGGCGGTGCTGAGCGATGCAGTTGCGGTGCTGAGCGATGCAGTGGTGGTGCTGAGCGATGCAGTGGTGGTGCTGAGCGATGTGGTGGTGCTGAGCGATGCAGTGGCGGCGCTGAGTGCGATGCAGTGGCGGCGCTGAGCGATGCTGTGGTAGTGCTGAGCGATGCTGTTGCGGCGCTGAGTGATGCTGTGGTGGCGCTGAGTGATGCTGTGGTGGTGCTGAGTGATGCTGTGGTGGCCCTGAGTGATGCTGTGGTGGCCCTGAGTGATGCTGTGGTGGCCCTGAGCGATGCTGTGGTGGCCCTGAGCGATGCTGTGGTGGCCCTGAGCGATGCTGTGGTGGCGCTGAGCGATGCTGTGGTGGCGCTGAGCGATGCTGTGGTGGCGCTGAGCGATGCTGTGGTGGCGCTGAGCGATGCTGTGGTGGCGCTGAGCGATGCTGTGGTGGTGCTGAGTCATCCTGTGGTGGTGCTGAGTCATCCTGTGGTGGTGCTGAGTCATCCTGTGGTAGTGCTGAGTCATCCTGTGGTGGTGCTGAGTCATCCTGTGGTGGTGCTGAGTGATGCAGTGTTGGCCCTGAGTGATGATGTGGTGTCGCTGAGTGAAGCTATGGTGGTGCTGAGTGATGCTGTGGTGGCGCGGAGTGATGTTGTGGTGCTGCTGAGTAATGCTGTGGTGGCGCTGAGTGATGCTGTGGTGGCGCTAAGTGATGCTGTGGTTTTGCTGAGTGATGCTGTGGTTGCGCTGAGTGATGCTGTGGTTGCACTGAGTGATGCTGTGATGGCGTTGAGTGATGCTGTGATGGCGTTGAGTGATGCTGTGATGGCGTTGAGTGATGCTGTGATGGCGTTGAGTGATGCTGTGATGGCGTTGAGTGATGCTGTGATGGCGTTGAGAGATGTGTTGGTGCTGAGTGATGCTGTGCTGGCTCTGATTGATGCTGTGCTGGCTCTGATTGATGCTGTGGTTGCGCTGAGTGATGCTGTGGTGATGCTGAGTGATGCTGTGGTGTTGCCGAGTGAGAGATAGAGTGAAGATATAATGCCCAATTAGAGAGGGTGGTGAGAGAGAAAGAGAGAGAAAGGGTGTACATAGAATAAAGAGTGGAGCGGGATAGAGAGAGAGAAAGAAGGGGAGAGAGAGTGAATGAAGAGAAACAGATAAAGGGGTGAGAGAGAATGAAAGGCTAAAAAAGATAGAGGGGGGAGAGTTAATTAAGTAGAGCGAGAATTAGAGAAAGGAGAGAGAGAGAGAGAGACAATAAGAGTGGGGGTGTGGAGTTTAAATAGAGTGAAGAAGTGACGCGGAAAAAGTAACCTTAAATATAGCTTTGTGCTTTGCGCAAATAAATATAAAATAAAAAAAGAGTGACACAAAAATACTGGTAATTAGGCTGTGACTCCCAATATAAAACAAATAGCGATATAAGGTGAAATCAACCCACCAAAGCAATATTTCTAACTAGACAAAAAAAAGCTTGCATTTCAATGCTGTTGTTTTTCATGTGACTGTAGTCCAGGGCCGTCAGTTGGTAATGTGAGCTGCTGCTGATTGAAACATCAGAGTCCAGAGAGTTAATGAGCCATGACGAGGAAATGAGGAAGAGATAGGAAACCCAGGCGGCAGCTGCGCGTGTGCACGCCCATCGTGAACGCAAGCTGGTCGCCAGCCGAAAGCCAGTGTTTGCACTTCCAAAACCCACTTACTAAAACTCTCGGCCAGACCAGCGCAAGCGCTGGTGCAGGCCGAGACCTAAAAAAGGAAGGAAAAAATTCTAATAGTAGATATTGCACATAGAATGTGATAATCAACAAATAGATGTGGTATTCAATTTTTCAATATGTACAATAGGCGCAAGGATTATAGACAAAAAGGCCCAAAATATTTAGATGGCAAAATGTTAATGGGACATTAAGAACAATAATAGTAAGAACACAGCCCCTCTTTCTCTGATTTTTCAGAGTGGCATGTTACGTTTTTGTTGGTGCAGAGCATGAATAATATATGTCTCAATGGAAAAACGATTTTCCACTGAAACTTATTCATGACAAGTAGCAACGTTACAAAGTTATGTTGGTATCGTTTTTAAGGAGTCAGATATCTGGCTTACCAAACCAGCGGTCCAACAGCAGAGAGTCTTTAAATCATTCTAGACGATATTAAACGGCCCAGTCCAATACGATAGAATCAAGGTATTGTGGCAGAAAAAGAAGAAACGGGCAAGAGTATCTGTAAGCCCCAGTTTCTGAGCTTTGAATTTAAAATGAAAAAATAATAAGAAATAAAGGCGCATGCGAGGAGTCGCAGTGCTCGCCTACCTCTCCGTCGGTACCCCGGGCTTTACGAGAGCTGGAACCGGAGGTATCTGACTGGAGAGGAAGCGGCTATTTTATGCTCAGCTAACCAATAGTCTACAGGTGGTCTCGGTTCTACTGGCGCTGATCAAAAGACGTCATAGGAACTACTAAAAACAGCGAATGTTGCTGGGATTAGTAGTTTTCTATAGATATTAAAGTAAGAAAGTCTCTACGAGAGTGATACAATGCGGGTAGAGGTTCTTATCAATTATTTGATTTCGATTGATGGGTTGATGAAAACTACCAAAGCACACCCATTACCCTAGGGATTGTAGTTCTCAGCCAAATATTAACATGTTGTATTTAACCCCGATTGATGTCGTAGCGAGAACACTGTGTATTGCGCCAAGTAATAAATTACGATCGCACTTCCTTAAGAACTAAAATTCCCAGGTTAATGGGCGTGATTTGGTAGTTCTCGCTACGACATCAATCGGGGTTAAATACAACATGTTAATATTTGGCTGAGAACTACAATCCCTAGGGTAATGGGTGTGCTTTGGTAGTTTTCATCAAACCATCAATCGGAATCAAATAATTGATAAGAACCTCTACCCGCATTGTATCACTCTCGTAGAGACTTTCTTACTTTAATATCTATTGAAAACTACTAATCCCAGCAACATTTGCGTTTTTAGTAGTTTCTATGACGTCTTTTGATCGGCGCCAGTAGAAACGAGACCACCTGTAGACTATTGGTTAGCTGAGCATAAAATGGCTGCTTCCTCTCCAGTCAGATACCTCCGGTTCCAGCTCTCGTAAAGTCCGGGGTACCGACGGAGAGGTAAGCGAGCACTGCGACTCCTTGCTTGCGCCTTTATTTCTTATTATTTTTTCATTTTAAAGTCAAAGCTCAGAAACTGGGGCGTACAGATACTCTCGCCCGTTTCTTCGTTTTCTGCCACAATACCTTGATTCTATCGTATAGGACTGGGCCGTTTAATATCGTCTAAAATGATTTAAAGACTCTCTGCTGTTGGTCTGCTTGTTTGGTAAGCCAGATATCTGACTCCTTAAAAACGATACCAACATAACTTTGTAACGTTGCTACTTGTCATGAATAAGTTTCAGTGGAATATAGTTTTTCCATTGAGACATATATTATTCATGCTCTGAACCAACAAAAACGTAACATGCCACTCTGAAAAATTAGAGAAAGAGGGGCTGTGTTCTTACTATTATTGTTCTTAATGTCCCATTAACATCGTGCCATCTAAATATTTTGGGCCTTTTTGTCTTTAATCCTTGCGCCTATTGTACAGATTGAAAAATTGAATACCACATCTATTTGTTGATTATCACATTCTATGTGCAATATCTACAATTAGAATTTTTTCCTCCCTTTTTTTATACAGAGCGGTGCCTCACGTCCTGAGCTGTCGTCAGGTGAGGTGAGGTATGCACCCGTGAATTATGGGTAAGCACTTCTCATTAGTTTCAATTATTTTTCTACACACCTTGAGGGTGTAAGGTACACATTAAAGGTACCCCATGCTGAGTCGCTACTCAGACATGTAGCACTACCAATAGTACACGTTTTTTGGCTTTTTCACTGTGTTTGTACCATATACTTATGTCAGTACTTGTTTGTCTCTCTGTTCTCTCTCTACAGGTGACATCTAATACCTTGTGACATCTTTACAAAATTGTGACCACAAGTGAATGGAGGTTGTATTCGTTCCAACCACTATTGTCTATATTTATAATAATTTTTTATATATTCACTTTTCACCTTACACAAACACTAGCATTTCTGTGCTAGGCTTGCAGTAGCAATTTATACCTAGGTCCTGAGGAAGGCCTTGATCACAAGTTGATCGATATGGCTGAAACATGTAGACCTGTTTTATAGGACTAGTGCAGTTACCATTTTTTATACTGCACTTGCACTGTTTTTAGTTTTGGCACCAAGAGATACCTAATAAACTCTTTTCCTTTGGTAGTCAATTTTAAATCACTTTTTCACATGCACTGCAACCATCAACCCATATAATAGAGCTTGCTCCATCATTCATGGATTTTAGATAATCCTCGAGTTTGATCATATCAAAACATCCCTGAGCTCCTCCCTCACAGTGAGGGGGTTGTAGCCCTTGGTTGCACTAGGCTTTGCAACTAAGAGGAGATCCCAGATGATGAAGCATGCCACCTCGGTGGGTGATGGGATTTCGTCCTCTTTAAAGGACTTCCCTCTCCTTTGAGTGGGTCACGGAAACCTGTACTGTTCTGTGCTTAAAGAGCTCTTTTCGAGTTCAGACAGACCCACGATTTCTTTTTGTTGTGATATCCTGGTGACACTGCACCTGCAGAACCATTGAAATCATGGCCCTAGTGCCTGCTAGATAACTGCACTTGTGACTACCTGTTTAGTAGTAAAGTTTAGCAATAGTCTGCGTTTAGTCGGGTACCTACAGCTGTTGGCCATGGTGCCACTGCACCATTCAAATCAAGCCCATTTTAACTGCAAGATAACTGCAGTTGTGTCTGCCTGTATAGTAGTAAAATGGTAGTAAAATATAGCAATATTACGTGTTAAGAGGAGTTCTGACAACTTTTTGGCCTGGGTCCACTGCACCTTCTGCACCATTCAAATCATGACCCTAGTGCCTGAAATATAACTGCACTTGCGACTGCCTGTTTAGTTGTAAAATATAGCAATATTTGGTGTTTAGAGGACTTCAGAGGAGTTCTGATAACATTTGGGCCCGGTGCCACTGTACCTGGTGCACTATTCAAATAATGGCCCTGTTGCCTGAGAGATACCTGCACTTGTGACTGCCTGTTTAGTAGTATAATATAGCAATATTTGGTATTTAGTGGAGTTATGACAACTTTTGGCCCCAGTACTACTGCACCTGCTGCACCATTTAATTGAAGCCCCTTTCAACTGGAAGGTAACTGCAATTGTGACTGTCCCTATAGTAGTAAAATATAGCAATATTAGGTGTTATGGGGAGTTTTGACAACTATTGGGCCTGGTGTCACTGCACCTGCTGCAGCATTCAAATCATGACCCTGTTGTCTCCAAGGTAACTGCACTTGTGGCTGCCTGTTTAGAGGTAAAATATAGTAATTTTAGGTGTTTAGTGGGGTGCCTAGAGCTTTTGGTCCTGGTGTCACTGCAACTGCTGCATAATTGATAATACTACCCTGTTGTCTGCAAGGTGACTGCACTTGTGACTGCCTGTTAAGTTTTACATTTTAGCAATACTCTGGGTTTATTGGGGTCCCTAAAGCTTTTGGCCCCGGTGCCACTGTAACTGCTGCACCATTCAAATCAAGTTCCTTTTAACTGCAAGGTAACCGCCTGTTTAGTAGTCAAATATAGCAATATTATATGTTTACAGTAGTTCTGAGAACTTTTGGGCCCAGTGCTACTACACCTGCTTCACCATTCAAATCATGACCCTGTTGTCTGTAAGGTAACTGCACTTGTGGCTGCCTGTTTAGTAATCAAATATAGCATAGCTCTTGTATATTAACTTTATTTTTAACATGCAATGTTTATTAAAACATTTAGAATTTGATCATAATGACCAAATAGATTAAGTTGAAAAAATCAATCCGATAATGCCTTCAGAGTGCAAAGAAAGGTACTGAGGCTTGAATAGAAAATGCCACAAACGTTCTAAGGCTACAGCATCTGCTTTACACAACTAAGTAATAAAAAGCATTCTAGCATACTGTTAGAAGCTGCCTGCCTTTTCCATGGGAAGTGATCTCATTTTTACAGTGAATGGGGCTGAAACAGTGTGAACAGCTTTAGTAAAAGTATCGTAAATGCGTGCCGCTAGGAGAAGGTAACAACAACAAAACGTTCCACACAAAAGCGAATGAACATAGTAATTCGGCATTAGGAACTGATAAGAGCCCCCTTTTGAGATACATTAAATGCAAGAGATTTCACAAGCACAGTGCCAGTGTTGTACAGAAGAAACCTAAAAAGACCTTCATTGTTAGGAATTTCAAATCTATTGAATCCACGGGCTCAAAAGGAGGAAATTTCAAGGAGGCTAATACTACCAAAAAATCCTGGGAAGGCAAAAAGGACCTTACTTCTGAGCATAAATTAGCAAAACTCTTGAAGAGTCTAGAGGCTGAAACGTCACATTCAGAGACATCTACCCAATGCTCACCGAAAGACTTAATAGATGCTTATTGGAATTGTAGCGCAGACAGCTTAAGACCTGGCTCAAAACCATTTTAGAGAAACAGAAGAACTGAATCATTGAGCAACTCAAAGGGTCTAATATTTTACTTCACAGCATTTACTGGAGGAAGAATAGTGATGAGAATATGACTTTTGAGTGTCTTCCTTCCTGGAAGCCTGGATTCTAGAGATTAAGTTGTCTGCAATCACTACATATTTTACTCAAACCTTTCAACCTCCAGACCATTAACTGAAGATGGCCAAGGGCCATCTCAGATAACTGGGGAAAAATTCAATGAAGGCAGGTCTAAGGGAAGAACCTATTCTTGATCCATCTTCATTTTCACAATCAGACAGAATAAAGAAGAGTGAACCCAGGCTGGTGCAATCAGAGTCACAGATGGTCACTCTAAACTACACAAAAGTAGGAGAAGCACCCCATAAAAGGTAAAAAAGCGCCAAAGTCATCTAAAAGAGAAATTGATATTCAAAGTAGTTATGCAATCACAAAATAGGAAAACAGGCTGTAATCAAAATAATACTCTTTTTTTCTTTCTTGTAATGTAAACAACAAACAGCCAATGCCTTTTCATCCTGAAGACAATGGGACTACCTTAGGGCAGTTGTAATTATTCCAATCATGTGCAAAATTTGTTGAACACCCACCATTGAATTCTCTTAGATCTAATTGTTATTTTCCAAGTAAATTATTTCTCCCATCCATTCTGAAAAATGTGTAGAGAAATGTTTATTAAGCAGTCCCCTGAGTCCATTTTATAGAGCAATGTTAAGGCGTTATGGTAGCGTGCCAAAAATCCCACCTTTTGGCACGCGACCATATATTTTGAAGTATATGTGGAACATCAGTCTCTCTTTTGGGTGATTTTGGAGCGACTTCTCCCACTTGTATGTATAATAATCTTGTGGTACTTGGTTTTTTTTGAGTGGTTAACCCAGGAAGTAGAGAACCTGTGATTTGAAACAATAGAGTGTGGCATTACACCCTACACCATTCTCATCTGAGTTTTTTAGGCTCTCTCTAGCCTCACCCTCATCAAGAACTTCAATATAGGAGGGAATTGGAGAGGGCATAAAAAACTCCCCGTGGTCTAGGTCAAGAAAGTGCATCGACACTTCAAGCTTTCTTCTCCTTTATCCTGGAACAAAAATGAGGAAGAAGGGAGTTCTGCTTGTCTGCTAAGAGAACTATAACTGGGACAACCCGCTTCCTGCAAATCTCTGATAAACACTAAGGGATTTAGTTGATAGTTCTGGGAGAATGGGAATACTCTGCTTAGATGAACTGCTTCCTGATTCAGTATCCCCTAAACATGTACTGCTGAAATTCTCTCCAAAAGAAACTGTGCCCATTGAAAAATGCAGTGTGCACACTTCATCAGTGGCTTTGAGTTTGTGTGTGTGTCCCCGCCCCCCCGTTTGTACAAATTGGCCTTTATTGTCATAGTGTCTGGCCTACCAGTACGGATTTGCCTTCTATTGTTGGGTGAAAATGTGTGAGGGCTCAATACACTGCCTCCATCTCCTGCCACTTAGATGATCTCCCCTGCTCCTGAGAGGACCATTTCACCTAGACCTTCTGAAAGTCTGTCCACGCAACCCAAGTGATTTCACTGCCATCCGTTGTTATTATTTTCCAGATTGGAGGTTTATAGTAAAAACCTCTTGACAGGTGAAGAGGGTTCAACCACCGTGTCAATTCTTTCTTAATATCTGTGGACAGAGGCTATCTCCTCTCTAAAGAGTTTGAATCTGCAGTCACACGTGCAGTTACCTTGCAGGAACTAGGGTTATGATTTCAATGGTGCAGCAGGTGTAGTGACACCAGGGCCCAAAGCTCTAGGAACCCTTATAAACAACAAATATTGCAATATTTTACTACTAAATAGGCAGTCACTAGTGCACTTACCTTACCGGCAATAGGGTCATGGTTTGAATGGTTCAGCAGGTGCAGGGGCACAGGGGCCAAAAGTTGTCAGAACTCCTCTAAACACCAAATATTGCCACATTGTTTTACTAAACAGGCAGTCACAAATGCAGTTATATTGCAGGCACTAGGGGTATGATTTGAATGGTGCAGCAGGTGCAGTGGCACCAGGCCCAAAAGTTGTCAGAACTCCTCTAAACACATAATACTGCGATGACATCAATTAACTTTATTATTTCCCTCTTTCATTTCATTTTTCAAACTTTTGCTATATCTTACCTGCACTATACTACTAGTAACAGGACCATATTTTGCCTTTTTGTACAATAAACAAGTCATAACACTTTAATAGACTTTCTGTAACTTATATTGTACAACTACTCAGCAAGCTACAACTTACAACAAAAAACAGCTTATTATTAATCACATAAGCGAAACCTACTGCATTTACCAATGCTTCTTTCTGGTTGCTATTACGACAGCCAAAAGAGTAGGAGAATTAGGTGTTATTTTCAGTCAGACAATCTTACTTGAGAGTTTTCCTGGATTGTGTTGTTTTGAGATTGGGTCCCTCCTTTTCTCCCAAGGTTCCTTCCAAAGCTAATCTAGAGCATGAAATTACTCTCCTGGAATTATTTCTGGTTCCCTTTACCCCAGAGGAGGAAGAACCAAATAAACTGGATGTAAGGATAACTCTGTTGGTATACTTAAAGAGGGTGTCTCAGCTTACTCAATATTTGTAAATTTTGGAGTAGCTAATAATTGTTCCCATCCTTCTATTCAAACTCTAAGTAGGAGGTTGAAATCCCGGATTATGTTGGTTTATCAAAAATAGGGTTTTTCACCTTCTTTAGGAGTGCCGGTAAGATCCACCAGAAGCATGGCTGTATCTTAGGCAGACTTTCAATGAGCCTCCCTGAAAGAGATTTGTAGGGCAGCTGCATGGTCAAACCATTCTACATTTGTGAATTTGATAATGTTAATTGTCAAAACAAACTTTTGGTGTCAAAGTTCTATCTGCTATGAATTAAATGTTGATAAAGAAACCGTTGTTTGATCAAAATAACTACATTTTTCATTGATTTGTGCTTGTTGTATGTAATCACTTTATTACATAGCTTGGGCATTCCTCATATTCTAATATGAGAAACTAGACAATAGACAGGAGGGAATGCTTAAATTATGTACTGGTAATTCCATTACTCAAAGTCTAAACTTCCTCGGTACATCCTTCCATAACTCCCTCCCTGTGATGATATCAAATGATTATATGGAAGAAAAAACGGCATAAAGGTGGGATTAGAGCTTTTTAATATTACAGGCTGATCCAGGTAAAGGGGACAGAGTATGCACTCGATGGTAGAAGGAGAAGCTTGTTTTTTTCTTTAGTTTTCAGAGTAGATTGGGCTTATAATCTTGTCTATTGAGGCGTACACACCCTATATCGTAATGCTCAGAACAAGGCATTTTAGACTCGTAGTCAGTGTCGGCTCGCATAGGGCGTGCTGTGGGGCGGGGGAGGGGCAGGGTGGGGGGTAGTAAACTCGGACATACGACGGAACGGAGGAACGTATTTCCTCCGTTCCGTCGTATGTCCGAGTTTACTACCCCCCCGCCCTACCCTCCCCCGCCCCACCGCCCCGCAGCACGCCCTATGCGAGCCGCCACTGCTCGTAGTAATGGAATTACTGGTAATTGATTCAAGAATTCACCACAAGATCATTAGAAAACAACAAAACAACACAATGTCCACTCAACGTCTTTATATTTCTATACTTTTTGTTTTTACAGAATTAATCTCGCTTCTCAAAATATGTCCTGCATAAACGCTCCCATTCTCTATTATTGTTGATATTGGATCACCTCCGTTTGGTAGATGATTACTATATTTCTATATGTTGCTATAATGTATACTGTGGTTAAAACCTCTAATTAAATATTCCAACTTTAGTAAAACGTATGTTTAGCAAACCTAAATATTCAATTAAAAAAATATCAGGATCTGAGCATTTGGTGTATATATGAGTCTGCTATTGTTTCATTAAACAAATTCTGAATTTCTATTTTAGAGTATTTCATTAGTCATGGACCATGAATGAATTGTAGAAAGAAGCATGTGCTGTAATTGGCTTGACATCAGTAAATATATAATTTCCACTATGTTTGGCAGTAGTGACACTTTTTGGGTGGAATAGAAAAACTGCATAAGAGGAGACAAAACTTGCTTAATATAATGGATGCATACAACCTGCGAATGAGAAGGCTTGAGGTGATATTCCAGTGCAAATGTCCAAATACTCAGATACTACATAGGCGTTGTTCGCATTTCGCTCTTGAGCCAGGTGTCTCTACTTTATCTAAAGTTGAGAGACTGTAAAGTGACATATTGCCTCTGTGTCTTCTTTACAGGTGGAATGGGTAAGGGTTTGTGATAAAACTCATGCCTGTCTTTTAACTGACCCATGTCATAACGATGACTTTTAGCCAAAACTGTTTTTAGCCCAGTACTGCCAAGCATGCTGGGATTCGATCACTGGCTTGAAAATCATTTCACTTGGGACCAGTTGGCAGCTGTGCTAAAGGGAGAAAGTTTATTTTGAAAGAAGACATTATTTGGCTTTGTATGAGGCCGTTGCTATGAACTTTAGCCTAACTAGCGGCCAGGAGATTTTAAAATCACTCTCACTTATACCCCAACATAGGCCAGAATAAATCGGGTTCATGCCAGATTTACCAGATAAGCTCTGACAAGGTAAATTATTTTCTTGTCAAATGTGTAACTTTACCTGATAAGGATATCCTGAAAATGTGGCATTAATGTTGCAATCCTGGAGCTATGCTAGACTAAACTGTCCTAACAAAACAATCAGGACCTATGCATTTTTTCTGGGTCATTCATGACACATTCCTCCCTTCGTTGGTTTGGTATAGGTGAGCACAAAGTACAAACATATGAGCCTTTTAATTCGGTGTCTGTGGGATAAAGGCCCTGTATAACTAAATGATGTCATTGGGGTGCTGATGTGACCTTATGCAATTACATTAAATCAGTTATATCAAAAGTTACTTTTACATGCTACTAAACTGAATGTATATGCACCTTTTGTAGTGATTTCAAACAAACTTTAATTGTAAAAAACACGCCACTGATTTTGAGAGCTTGTGCAACACATTTGCTTGCCCAGTGAATGTGCCCTACTCTTCAGCACACACACCCTAGGCTGCAGTGCACAGAGGTCCTTTATTGCCACACATGAAGAAAATAGAGGGAACATTGGTCGTGCACATGAATCCTATGGTGTATCTCTTTCAATGTCACAGCATAGATTTGCTTTCTTTAATTAAATTTCTTGCAAGGTCACGGTACATTTTAATGGAACTGCAAGGCACATGTACATCAGTCTACTGAACAACGTATTGATTTTAATAGTTGTTTGGCATCTATTTTATGTAAAGTCGGTTTTCTGTAGAGTTCATGTGACATTCTGACTTTTGTTTGAAATCTGTATGCAAGGTCAATATAGGAATAATTAATATGTTTCAGCTGTATCCTTCATTATAATGAATGCTTTGGGAACCTGAACTAGAGATTTAATCAATGTTGTTTCTTAAAATGACAGCTTTTCAATTATTGAAAAAATGTATCATATCCAAGGAATGCGACATAATCGATGGAACATTTCTATTGTTGCTAAAGTAATTGTGATTTGTGGGAGCCAGAGACCTCTGCAACAACGGGCAATCTCAGATAAAAAATATGAAAAACAGCATCTGTTTTTGACTTTGATAACTCTAAAGATTAGGGTCTTCACAGTGGACGGTGAAACCCTGCAGCGTGAAAATAGAAGGCCAGCTGAGAATAAAATGTAAACACAGCAGCATCTTTCCTTGCTGATAATTTGCCTGCGCAAAAAAATGTTAAGCTTAAAAAGAACGGCTTGCTTGAAGCCCGCACCGTTTCTTTTCCCTCAGTTTTCCAGAGGACTGTCTATACCTGTATTATTATTTGGGAATGGGAGTCTGTAAGGTTGGCTGAATTGGCATGAGTAAATCACATATCTGAATCTGAAGTGTATTTCCGCTTGAAAAATCAAGTTTATCTGTAGTTTCTGTAAAATTAGTCATGGGGATACGATAGTGATGATTACTAATAATATCATACCTCTATATCAAAACTATGAAAACGTTTTTGGTACATTCTTAATGCCAATTACTTTTCTCACAGACGTCAATTCAAAACCTTTTACCAAATTTGGCAAATGTACGTTTTGAGAGGCCCCGCCATCTCCGCAGAAAATAACTCACTGTAAAAGACACTCAGGGGTATATTCACAAGAACATGTGATAACTACCGCAAGAGTAGCGTAACGCAACTTTTAATATCGCAGCCTAGCGTGGGAAAATAACCCCGTGTCAACGTGGAATTCACAACAAGGCGGTAGCATGCGATAGTCACCAGATAACGCGTCAAATGTCACCACGCCGAAAAAATGCGAAACGCGAACGCAAAAAAACATGCGATGAGGCCAATCGCGGTACAGAAATCAGCGAACACCAGCCACAGGCCTGCAAATCCCACGCGTCCGGCGGGAAAAAGCACCATAAAAGAAAGAAAAACAAAAAAAGCCCAAAAACAATTCAAACTTCGTAGCAACATGGATGCACCCGGACCGAGAGCAGAGGACAAGCCAAACACCACAAGCCCCATGGAGGACCAGCCAGGAACCCCGCGTTCGGGGAAGGGCAAGGACAAGAGGAAGAGGAAGAGGAAGACGGGGTTCAGTCCGCAGGAAGACCGGATCATCGTCACGGAGGTGACCGAACACCATCAACAACTGTTTGGCACCTCCACTGCGGCACTGGCAACCCAAACCGAAATATGGCAGGCCATCGTTACCAACGTCAATGCAGTCAGAGTGTCGAGGAGGTCACTGGAGGAGGTCAAGAGGCGCTGGCATGATCTGAAAAGGCAGACCAAACATAAGCTTGCCGCCAACAGGGAGGCAGCAACGGCGACTGGAGGTGGGAGTCCTGCGACACAGGAGGAGCTGGATGAGCTGGAGCAAATGGTGGCCACAGTCCGCAGTGAGGAGACGGTGGCAGGATTGGGGGGCCTGGACACAGCACGATACGACCTGACCCAACAGCAACAAGGTGAGTAACGACTAGGGACGGGGGGGACGGGGGGAGATGGGCACAATGGCACACATGCACAATTACGTGTAGCACACAGCACACCCACAATGACCGTGGAACATGTCCCTGATTGCCTTGGCACACTGCAGCACACATAGAAACGCCAAGTAGGCCCCCATCCACAATGTGCACAGAGGGGCCCCCCCCTCTCACCAATATCACAACCGACCCATGCACATGTGCTGAATCCAGCAAAGCAGCGGCTCTGTGACCCACACTGACTATGCAAGGAACACTGCATGCCCGATAGCATGGCAGCAGCCCAAAACAAATGACATGGCCCACGAATCGACATGGAGGTAGCCCAGTCCGGATCACATCTGTAAAGGAGCTGGTCACACTCCGACATGTCCACGTGCACCCACAACCCATGCCGTACAATACACGCAGCAGACGAACAATGCACCAGGCCACAAAATCTGTCCGAGAGCACATATGACCCAAGTCAAAAGCAAATCAGGCCCCAAAAAGCACACAATTCAAAGGCACCCCGCCTCAAAGGGAGAAGGGTACACGAAATCAGAGCTGCAGGGGCAACTCCCCCACAATGCAGCACACACACATAGCAATCACAGGACATCCGCAATGACGGCAATGTGGTACAATGTGCAACACCAGCACCACAGGACAGAGCTCACAACAGGTTCCGCACGTGCGTAGTAACTGTCCACTCACATCTGGCATTGCCTGAACACTGTGTGATGATAATGAACGGGTACTACCACACATCCGTCATGTATTCGGAAAACACACTGACTGCCATCAAATAGCCAGCTCCCCAAAACAGTCACAATGTACATTGGCATGCAGTCTGAATGTAAATCAACAACATACATGTGAAACTCTGTTAACCTGCATCTCCCCTTAACATTTCAGAGGGACAATCAACACTTACTGCAGAGCAGACCACAAACCCCATCATTGATGATGTAGAGGACAACCTGCACATGTGTCAAGATACCCTCCAACGGATACTGGACAGCCTCTGCACCCCACCCCCAGGAGCAGGGCAGGCCAGCTGCCTCGAGGTGACCCCACCACCTGCACAGACCACACAGCAGGAAACACACACCACCACGGCTGTCTCCCAGGACCCCCTGACCAATACATGGAGTACATACAACGTGTGTGGTCTTCCCAGGTGGAGTTGGCTGAACAGCTGCGGGTGGGTTTCGAGCTCATGGCAGCCAAACTTGATGCCATACGTGGGTGTCTGAGTCCCATCAGGGACCACGTACAGTCCCTATCGGACACCCCCGGTACGCACCATGCTCCGCCACAGACCTTGGCTGACCTCGCTGGTGCCATGAATCGTACACAAGAACTGTGTGGGCAGACAGGCACCAGCCATGACAGCACAGAGTTGGCACAGATGCAGAGGTCAATGGAGACCATGGAGCAGATGCAGGCTGGAAGGATCTTCCACGGATGGACACCAGTGAGTAGTAGCTGGGAACTTCAATGCCCTGCAGTACTTCATCTTGCCATTGCTGCCACTGAGCCGTCCCCAGATGACTGCAGCGGGAACATCGACACACACAGCTCCGACGGCCCTGATGTGTCCGTGGCACGCAGTGATGCAGCCATCACCCCGCCACACACACTGGACACACCGGACACAGAACCCGTATCAGGGGAGTAAGAAGGGGATGGGAACTACTGTGTGAGGAAGGAGGCAGTAGCATCCATCACTGCCGTATGGCCTGCCCCTGCCTGGTTATGACCTATGCATCATGGCCTGGGAAACACCTCCTACTGACACCCGGAACACTCTGCGACATTCACCCGGACCCCGACACGGACTGCCATTTCTTCACCGCTGGCCAATTACACAGCTATCCTGCTGCGGACTGCACTCTCCCTTTTCCCAATCACTGTGCAATCCCCAAAGGACTCTGGTTGGCCCACCACTGGGCTTCCATGTGATGTGGGCTTGGATGGCCATGTACAGCTCCAGCTCCGTCAATCACCTGAATGTGAATAAAACATTCTAAATCACACAGATGTGTCATCACTATGTTCACTCACGTATGGAAGTATGGCTGGATGTGGGGATGATGATTGCACATGAAGGTATACCCTGGTAACTGACATCTATGCGCATGTGTATCCATGAGACACATGGCCAATTGGATGACTGTGAAGGTGAGTACTAGCTGTGTCCCCATTGCACATCAACAACAATCACACAACTCCCCAACGTAGGCACACGTCCATGTGTTGAACAGGGCTGTGTGTAGGACTGATCCAAACGAAAGCAGGCCAGGAGTGGTGTCCTACACCACATGTGACAACAGAACTTCACGTCGCATACCTACTCACACACATCTGTGTGGACACATTCTGTAGTGAGCTATGACATTGCTCCACATGATCAGTGGTTGGACACTATACTCACATTGCTGACGTCACGTAAGTGCACATGTCGTTCAGCACATATCCAAAAACAATGTCTGGCTCACAGAGGTGGAGCTTGCCAAAGGGACACACCCACATTGCACATGCGTCAGTCAGTTCCTCCCTGTGTAGGGACGATGTTCATTGTGGCACACGAGTGGACTATCTAAACAACACACCTCACAGTTAGACACCAGTGGAGTGGCATAGACTTTATTGGCATATGCGTGTCAGTGTGGACAAGGCAACGGCCACAGCAGGCAGGGACATGCTTAAGACACTTACACGCAGCATGGGTACATGTCGAGGTTCAGAAAATGTCAGGGCTAAAATGGACAACATTCATCACGGATGGCAACGCTCACAGCCCACCTTGCCTTGCTGGATGAGTCATGTGTTTGGCGTCTGCCCATTGCCCCATGTGAGGGGGCACGACTCACTGCACATGGGATCTGCATAGTGCTCTGCCTCCGGAGTGCGCCGATTGTCTGCTCTGCTGACAGTGATCAGGTGTGAGGGTCCGACAGGTTCACATGTCGTGCTACATTGCCATGTGTGTGCTCTCCCCCAGCAGTGTGTCCGAATTAGCAACGTTGCCAAACGACGCTGTGTTGCTCCGACCATGGACCTGCGTCACCTTGCACAGGTGTGTGTACACACGCGTTGTTCCATGCACATGCATCCAGAGCCCGAACGAAGGCAGACGTGTCCTCTATTGTGGTGGGATATGTGAGCAATCCCCACGATGCAACAAGTTGTTGGGCAATGTGCTGTGGGTGGCAATCGGATGTGGCTGCAGGAACGTAGTTACTCGTCCATGAATGCCCGTGCAGCTTCATGTGCAATGTGTTCCAATAGTACGTCGTTGTCGTGTTCAAGGAACACCAGGGTGAGCCAATCCATTAGGTGGTCCGGGCAGGTGTGCTCAGCCCACGCCGTCTCACCGATCCGCAACACAGCCCAATAGGGGAGCGCCTCGATGTGGTCACTGCACACGAGAAATTGTGCAATCTCCCATGCACAACTACCAATACATACACAGTATGTCAAGGCATGCCATGCACGGCTGTCTCGGTTACACTCCTGTTCGTGATCCAACAGGGGGCGCAGACATAAGTCATAGTCCAATTCATCAACAGTTGTGTTGGATAGGCAGACATCCATGGGACACTCGAATGTGCATGTTCGGCAGTGGAACCAGGGCTGGACGCAGGTGACGTGGCCAATGCGGAAGCTGAGCCTGTAACTGATCCGCAGCACTGCCAGTGGCAGTGCGCCCAATAAATGCAGCATACGTGCACGGTACTGTTCCACGTGACGGGGGTTGCGCATGTGCCCGGTATGACCTGCCATTGCGTTGGTGCGTCTCGTGAACCGGCACTCTTCTGAACTGCGGCAGTTGTGTGGAGGATATGCCACAGCTCTGAGCAATGATTCGAATGTGTGTGCAACGTTGTGGGTAATGGGTTGCTGTTTCCGTGAGTGTCAAGGGCATCCCATGCGGGGGTACCACAGGCAGGGGCTTCTGTGTGTGGGCTGTGGATAAGTCGGATGGTTCATTTGCGGAATGCGTGGTGTGGGAGTCATCCCCATCTGCCATTGCATCTCTATCAGGGTGTTCCAGGCGCGTTCTGGACCAAGGTCAGAGGTGCAGGTATCCTCCTGCCTTCTGCATTGGGACAATGGTGCTTTCATCCCTGTTGTTTGTCTGACTACTACTTGCGTTTTCGGAATGTGATGTGGCTTTGGCGCTGAGATTGGGACACGGCCTTGGGCTCATGGTGTACGGATGGCGATGCACACACACATGTTGGCATGTGGAGCCAGGTGCCCGAGCGGCCTTGCGCTGCTTGTGCTATCTCACTCCATCTCTCTCCCTCGCTCTCTCCCTCTTTTTCCTTTGTTTGGCGCATGGCACACCTTCTTCTCTTGGATTTGGTCTTCCAGGCTGTGTGCTACGGATTGTCCATTGAGGAGCCGCTAGGACTCATCCTAAGGGTTGTTTCTGCTTTTGTTTGTATGGTGTTTTGTGTTGGTGATTGCATTGCTGTATGACTGATTCTCCATTTTCTGGCCACGCATGTATGTTTATTTTCCTGCTTGTGCGACATCAGGCAAAATGTTTGTTTTGGGATCTGTGGTGTTGGTGGTCAGTTTCTTAGTCTGGCGTTGGGGGTGGTCCCGGGGAGGTGGGGGGGTGTTGCGGGCCTGGGTGTGGTGTCGGTGGGTGTTGTGGCCCTCTTGGGTGTCCGTGCTGCATGTTCAGTTGCTCGTGGGCAGGCTGTGGTCGGACTTTACACCAGGTCAGGGCAGGTATAGATTTCCTGGTGCTAACGCGGCTTATCGCCGGTTTTGTGTTTTTATCGCCGATGTGGCTGGTCGTTGTGAATGTTGAGGTGTGATGTTTTTGGCACGGGAACGCCCACTCTGCATCTCATTAGCGATAGTTGCGCAGGTCCTCTGTGGCGATGTTTTTTGCGGCTGCTATCGTGGGTAAGCTGGTGCTGTGGGCTGTTTACACCAGCTTGTGAATGGGGAGGTATATTTATCACGACTTTGGCTGCGATAAAGTGCAGTTAATTCGGCGATAGCTCCTTGTGAATATGCCCCTGAATTGTTATTTGGGATGGGTGACTACTCACCTCATAGAATAATCAAAACCCTTGTCAAGATGAAACCTTAGAGTCAGTAAATTAACCTGAGCTCAAACCCATGGTAGCTATGGAACAGAACACACAGACCTAACTTAAAGCAATGTCTAAAGTATTTACATAGCAACGAAACAGTAATTAAGTCAAAATGCAAAACAATAAAAATCCCAAACCGAATTAGAAAAATAGAGTAAAATTTAAAAACAAAATTACACCAAAACGTCAAAAAGTCGTCAAAGGGATCCACAGATATGCATGTTTTCATCTTTTTAAAAGAAATAGCGCCAATGATGGTCTTTGATTTTTGGAGAATGTGGCTTAGGGACAATTTGAGGCTGGCCGTGAAGGAGTGCAGGTAGGATACACCAACCAGGTTCGTCCCGGGCAAAGATTGTACCTTCTGACTTAGTCCTTTAAGTTCCACTCCACCACATATTGCTTTATTTCAGTAAACTTCCAAAGCTCCCCTCAGAACCTCAGGAGAATTACTTTAAGACTCACAGGGTGTCAAGCAGAGGCCAACAGCTGGGTCCAGGCCAGGTCCAGTTGACAGTGATCAGCTGGTTACTTCCAGGAAAGGGTCTATTGCAGCTTGTTGTCTCCCTGTAACTGCACAGAAGGTCAGCCAACTAACCCTTGGAGTCCCCAGGTACAAGAGGGAGCACATCCAGTCGTTCAGGACTCCTTGTAGGTCACAGACTGCAGGTCTAATCCTATTCTGATCTTCCTCAGGCCCAGGAAGTGTTCTGAATGGGTGCTTGGAGGTGCCACATTTATGCCTGGCACTAGCTAGTGGTAATTTCACGGTCATTTTCTCAATGCAAAACACCATTACCTCTTGTTTCCTGCTTAAGGCGATGGACCTTTGCCACCGTGTGATATCCAAAGGAGACTTTGCATAAACATGAGCAATTTCAAATGCAAATAAATATTTAAGGCAATAATGAGAGTTGTGAGTAGTTTTAAAGGGTTTTATTTTCCAATCAAAATTCTGACTCTTTTATTCATTAGTCAGATATCAATCAGGTTACAGAACTGAAAATAGGAAAAAATAGAAATTAATACAGAACATATTATAGATTGCATACAAAGCACTCCATAAAGGAAGAAATCCCTATTTCTATGGAAAATGAGGCATGTATGTCAGTCAGAACTCTTGAAGAGTTTCAAGAAATATAATGCAAGAGTGAGTTTTGCAAAGCTAAATCAATAATTAATAATTGCAAAATCTCCAATGAAGAGAAATAAATGCATAGGACAAATAAGTCTTTAAAAAGCCAGATAGTCAAAGCATAAGACTTAGGGTTTTAGCATCTACATCTGCCCTCATTCCCTCCGCTGAGCGCTGTTCATCTCTGTCTGCCTCTCTGTGTCTCCCACAGAAGCTGCCCTCAACCCCTCCTTTCTCTCTGCAGAACTAAAAAAAAACTGTGTGTTTCTGCAAACGTCCTTCTAAAAAAATAAACAAACACCCCCACACCTCTCAGCTAGCAACCAGTATTTCTAACAAAAACACAGGACTTGGTCTTCGTACTTTGTCCAATTGGAGTTTCAGAACACATCGACACGTCATCAATCAGGCGAGTTCTTGTAACACATTTGAATCTTGTGCTAAATGACTTCATCGCCTAACATCCTGAAACAATTACATTTTCTCCAACAAAAAAGTATTAATTATGCGGAAACAGAGAATACATATTATAAGAAAAATGTGTGCTTTGCAGTTTTCACTCTACGTTATGAAGTGAATAAAGCTTTGTTTAAACAACTGCATACTGATAAAAGTAAGCCACAGGAAATGATAAGAAAGGTCTTTTCATGACGAGACAGAAACAGGAAGAGGAGGCAGACATTCCATTCTTATCTCAAGGATGTAGAGTGAACTTTCCAAAGCAAACTAAATCACGAGCTGTGTATGTCAGTTTTCCTACACTGTAAAATGTGTGTTAATTTAGCACAAATATACTTTGAAAGTTCAAAACACATTTTTCAAATTAAATGTACATTCCATAGTGAGGTCAAATCTAAACTAAACACATTCAAATCAGCCATGAATTAAATAATTGAGCATGGTTTTACATTATTCATTAGACTGAAAACATCTGACCTGGCCTCATTCATTGTTTTCACTTTTCATGCACCAAATGTTTGCGTGCCACTTTTTAAATGCAGTTTATGTCTGAAACTCAAAACAGCTTTTGTCATTTAATAATGCCTAAATCTATAGGTGAAATTTAAGCTCCACCAGACTCCTGAAAACATACCTAACCAAAGGGGTAAAGGTTCTTGCCAACCTTGCCCATTTTGGGCATTTTCAAGGTGGTGGACATCTTAAGCCATACTAAACTTGGGCTCTGTGGGCTAGGGGTGTGATTTGGGGAATGTGCCATGGTATTCCAAGTGTCCTCCCATATCTAACACTAAAATCCAGTTTGAGGAAGCTAGTATCCCTCTAGTAAACCCAGAGATAGAAATCTGGTAAGACAAAAACAGAGTCCTTCAGCAACCAGACAATGGCTCCACAAGATTTGTCTTGGCATCCTGTTCCCTCCCATTTCAAATGTGCCCCCAGGGTTATAGGCAAACTCAAAGACAGAAGTCTGGTAGTAGAAAAGCAGAGTGTTTCAACAACCAGACAGTGGATCCACAAGAATTGTCTGTGCATCCTGTTCTTTCCCTTTTCAATTGCAACCCAGGTGTTATATATGAACCAGCAGACCTGGCAAGCAGAATTTGACACTCAAACAGGATTTGACACTGTAGTCTCAAGAAGGATGCCCTCTGCCTCCCCTCTTGCATATTCTGGGGAGTTCTGAGGAGTAATTTCTGCCCATTCAAGTCCGCCTATTGTTTGCTCCTCAGAAGAATTTCACACAGAGGTGGCTCTTCCTCTATGGTGGTGGAGAGTCACCCACTGCTTTTGAGCAGTGTAAAGTAAAGGAAACATAAAATGATAATAACTTTGGGTTATTATCATTTTATGTTTCCCTTGTGGGCTCGGGCTCTGCTCTGCTCCAGGAGCAAGGCAGGGGAGGAGTGGTTTGCCCACTCCTAAGTGCGCAATAACTGTTTGGTCGGCCCTCTCGGCCCGCCCAAAGCAGTCATACGCGCTTTCCCCGTTCTCCATGCAGGCTGCATTACAGCCTGTGTGGAGAACAAGTCCAGACCCCCATTCCCTGGTTGAGCGTCGAACTAGGATGCTCAAAACCAATCACAATGCTGCATTGCAGCGTTGTGATTGGCCAGGGGAGCCTGGGTGCTTACCAATCACAACGCTGCATTGCAGCATTGGGATTGGTCAGGGGAACCTGGCTGTTCTTCCTGGCTCCCTGTTCCTCGAGTCCCACGAGGAGAGCAAGGAGCAGAGACTCGGCACCCGGCAGCAAGGTAAGTGTATAATTGCGCAACCCCGTGCCCCCCTTTGACCCCTCTCACCTCAGCCCCGCGCCCGCCCCGTCACCCGTGAGTCATGCCGGCCACCACTGATTTCACACCTTTTCCAAGGCTAATTACTGAATGAGAGAATCTGCAGAGAAAATGCAATTTAGCCTCCAGGAACTTCAGACAGGATATAGGTAACTTTCTAAAAGTTACCCTTCCTTAATCTTTATTAGAATTCCAACTACACCATTGAATTGGATATTTAATTACTATTAAAAATAGTTATTTAATATTTTTTAGTTGGTCCCATTCCTGAGATACAGTGTTTTCTTTTTTTTTTAATATGACACCTAGGCCTGCCATGGTGAAAAATAACTTTTGGATGCTAGTCAATGTAAGGAACATTAACATTACATTTCTACATGTTCTACCTTTAGATACCATGTACCCTGCCTTGTGGGCTTCAAGGCCTACATAGGGATGAGGTATTAATGTTAAAAAGGGAGGTTTTTATCTGTCGAAGTGTTTATTTTGACAGATTGAATGGCAACTTTTTACACTTCTTTCTAAGGTTCCTTTTGTAGACCTGAAGCTATGGTTGAACTGCCACTGTAGTGGATGGCAAAATAGGTGCTGCAGTCCACTAGTGACATTTACCTTACTGGCCCAGAGTACACCTTGTAGGGGCTTGTGGGTAAGCTAAATATGGCAATTAGGTTTATGTCAATTTGACCATGTTTAAAAAGGGAAGCACAGGTAATGTGCAACTGGGTAGCAGGGAGTATGTGTGCAGAGTTCTACAGCCAGCAAAAACAAACAGGGCAAAGATCTGAGGGTACGCCTCGTGAAAGATAGTAATTTCCTGCATGCACCATTTGAGTACCTGTTGCACAGGCCATAGTATTTTTGTTATTGCCTCAGCAATACAAGTTCCCCAGGTCAAAATGGAGATGACTGAGTAATTAGCTTTCCCAAATTGGAACTGCAAAATTCCCTTTTAAACCTTGCATTCTCTCTGCAACTGTGAAATCACAGTAGTGTTCGAATGATTTTTGCTACTCCATTGCCACTCCATTAGGTGAGATCTATTCATTTTTTCCACAGCTATATTCTACTGCCAGTCCCTCCCCTACTATTTCTTTGAGTGCATTACTCTGTCTAGACAATGACCTCCAAATTTTCCACATAAGAGAGACTGGAAGAAACAGGACACTGGATAAGGAAGGAGCGATAAAGAGAACTTTATCATCAGAGAGGTGAAGTCGAGAGTGAAGAGAGCTAAGGATAGAAAAATGGCAGAGAGATAGTTGAGATAGACATAAGGTAAAGGCAGAAAGGTGACTTAGCTAGAAAGGAAGATACAAAGAGGCAGAAAGAGGAAGAGGTAGGTGAGTAAAAAGAGGAACTATGATAGGTAAGGTTTAACAGTGAGTAGATAGTTAGAGAGGGTGCTTTAAATAGAAACAAGGAGCTATAGAGTGGGAGAGACATGGGGTACACTAAGGGGTGAGGTGATGAGAGATGTATGATAGAAAGAGAGGCAGTTAGACTTAGAGGTAGAGAGGTGAGTTTATGTGAAGAGTATAAAGAGCTGAAAGGTAGACAGAGGGCATTCAGATAGAAAGTGAGGTAAAGTGTGAACTGAGGTATATAAAAAACATGACATGTAAAGAGAGCAATGAAACAGACTCAAAGCAGTGGAGGGTAGAAAGAGAGATGATGCGTAGAGAGAAACGCCTGGAACACAGACGTAAAAGCGAAGGAGATAAAGAGAGGTTGAGGTAGTGAGGGAGATGGGAGGAAGAGGTGAAATCAAAGCCAAGCTACAGAGATGTGTAAAGAGAAAGGAGTGAGGTAGAGAGAGTGAGTTATAACGGAGAAGGGAGTGCACACCCAGCTGTCAAATAAGACAGCATCTGAATTCTATTCACACCTGTGGAACTTCTAACTTCACTGATTACTTTACAAAGCTGCCTCATACTCTCTTTTCATATGCCTTTAAACGGATCTGGGTGTCAAGCAGTCTGATAAAGAGGCAGTTGCTACTAGCTTATGTTTTCAAAACCATCAAACTCCTTGGGTGCTAACTGGTGTAGGGAATTTCAGGCAAAGATGCAACATTCTTGACTTGGATGAGCTGCTAATTCATTCTTGTGGAGATGGGTTTCCTCACTATTTACTGCAATAGTTCCAGGCTCAGCTCAGCTCATTTTTCCTGGTCTGCCTTTAAACCCATACCAAGGCCTCTCAGTCAATCCCCTTGCCTCTCCAGTCTTAGCTTGTACTTTTTTCAGACAAATCCTCTTCTGATCAATTTGCTCTACACGTCATATACATTTTGGCATCTATTTGTTTCACGGTAAGAAGAGCAGTCCTGCTGACAAGTTCAGATTTTGTATAGCAAATTTACCAACTTCCACTGATATTGTATGCAGGGCTCATGTGGAGCTTTTATTATAGTCGCTCGGTTAACCCTGACTCACACAAATGCATTTAACTTTTTCCTTGTACTTAAACTGGGATGTCTCTCACTTCATAGGCTAGCCGATGGTGGAATTATTTACAATTGAGCTTTGTTAACATGGTATCCAAACACCTTTGTCAATTCTTTGAGTTCCTAATACTCTTAGCATGCCTGTTTTCAGTGTCAAAACAAAGGCATCACTGCGTACAATGGAAGCTTAAAGTTAAACTCCATTTAAAGTGATTTCTTGAATTTCCTAACTTTTCTGAATATTTTCAGGCAATGGGTTTTGTGCTTGACCATGGACTATGGAGGATCGAGGGCATCCTTGGATGCTGGCATGTTCTAAACTGAAGTATAGTGGTCTGCAGCCATAGTGCGTAATACAAGATGCAGGTGCTTGATACAAAACGTATCTTATCAAAAAAGGCATGTCTCACATCATAACCTTTTTAAATCATAAAAGAAAAGCTTCTAGTTTGTTCAACAGCATTCTTGGTCAGCATCTAGCCATAGTGCAATTAGAGGACCATGTGTGTCCACTGATGTGTTCTGAATGTTCAGAAGTCTGAATCCCCTCTCTCCCTGAAATGTTTCTTACTTAGTTCTTTTTCGTCTCTTTCTTTATCAGTTTCAATGATCATTGCAATAAATTAAGGGTGGCGATAACTATCTTAATTCTCTCTAGCTTAGTTACTCATAATTACCATAAAATTACTTGTAATTATGCGTAATTACAAGAGAAGCTTTTAGCGCTATTTCCTTAGTGCAAAATGTACCCTTGCATCTAAAATGAGTCTGAAAATGCATTTTGCAATAAGAAAATAGTGCTAAATGCTATGGGACATGAACAGCAGTAGCCGGCAGCCACTTGCGCTCTCTTAGTTCTTTGTTCCTGTGCTCCTGTGGTAGGATTTTTACCACAAATTATTCTTAGTTACTCAAGCTGGAGTAATAGCATAATGTGGGTAATTTTGCATCACAAGAGCAGTGCGTAATAATTGAAATTACTCCAATTACTCCAGCGTGGTTAAAATTTCACCCAGGCCTACAATAAATATTTATATTGACATTAACCAACAAGCTCAGGTCTTAGCTGCAGCATAATTCTTTCGCTTTTTAACTTTTTGTGGCGAAGAGCAACATCTTCTACTATTTCCTCTGCAAACGGCCACCACTATCTTTGTTAAAGTTTTTTAAAGAACTTTTAAAGAACTCAAAGAACTTTATAAAGAATCACTTTGACCAGGAGTTGTGTCTGTTTGCATACCCTCTATTGCATCTTGTTTCTAGCTAAATTGTGAGAGTTCATTTAAACCAAGTTGCTTTGTTTTTATCCAGTATTGTGAGATTTAATTTCCTGATGTAATTTATACTATCTAGATCAGGTAGATGTGTCTCTCCTTGTGTAAACTAGCTTGTGCAACTTGCTAAAATATTCAGAGATGCCCAGTGTCTGGCTTCTCACTATAACTTCTATAGAGGTAAAGTTTCCCTGTTGTGTTCTAGTGTATTGTTGCATGAGTATGAAGGCTAACAATCTGAAGGCTCTCTAATGTTTCATGCTGCAGCTCTCAAATTCTATTCAATGGGTACGTCCTAATGTGTAGCCAGGAAATTTCTGCCAGTAATACTGCACCTGCTTTACTTATTCAAAGGTTTCAATAATGCTGGTTGACCCCCCTCAAGCCTATTACGCAGTGGGGAATGACATGCAGAAATTGGTGTTTCTGCACCCATTTCCAGCTGTAGCAATGTACTTCCATTATTTTTTATCTAAGTAAGTATTGGAGATGTCATCTCTTATTAAATAAAAATTGGATTAAACGTATCTGGAACTACCAGGTTGGTGCAGTAATATAGCACAATTTCTTATATCCAGTGGGTAACCAGCCTCGTTGGGAATTCTGGTCACTGGTAATGAGGGCCTTTGTGTATCACATATTAAGCTCAAATTTGACTCCATACAGCTGTTTAAGATTCCTATCAGTCAGATGATACAGATATCGCCCTTGCAATGTTTCAACAAAATTTGACTTCTGCATGTCCACTGACCCATTGAAAGTGAACTTGCTTTTCAAGCCATCATCTGAATAACTACAAACCTTGTCTTGCACATCCTCCTTATGAAAAATGTGTCCAGAAAATAGATCTATAGGTGTGTAAATATCTCCATTAAGTATGATATTAACATAGCTGTCATAGATTAAAATTTGGGAAAGCTGTTGAAAAAATTAAGGATCTTTCTCATTTGGTAGATTAACAGATGCAATCACAAACTTGTCTCTTCAGTTGTCATTTTTAACACAATTATTCTTTCTTTCAACTCGGACTATTAGCATAAAACTTTGTACCTTAGAGTTTTGGAGATCAACATATGTAAGCCTTTATCAATATATAATCAATGTAGGCTTAATTGGATCCAATTTCTTTCCACATATGCACCCCTTTCTGGACTCAGATGGGTGTTTTGAAATTATTTCATATTGGTTTTCTCACTTCTCAAATAAATTATTCTTTTTTTATATAAATTCTTTATAAATATCAATTTACATTCCATGGACTGAATATCATTGTTTTCTTTTTATCTCTTGAATGAATTACTCTTGTAAATTGTGCTGGACAAGAATTTTTCTTATTCCCTTTACTTTACAAAAATACAGTTGAACACAGTGCGAAGACAAACAGAATGAGGACATTTCCACAAGGGACAGAATTTATAAATGTGGTTAAAAAATAGGAGGAGAGAGCAGGAAGATAGAGTAACATACATAGTATCTAATAAAATGTTTGTGAAACACACTTAGCTACATCTAGCTACACTTAGCTAATCATCTGAGCAGCAAAGAAAACTGTATGTGTAACTAATTTATATAAACTCACTTACAGTTTAACGCATGAATACAAAACTGTTCATTTAAATGCAGACATATATTGGTTAGAACTTTAAAGATTTCCTACTTGAAATTGAATTGATGAATATTCTTATCCTAGTATAAACTATCAATGGACGGCCATTACCGATTTAATACTCATGTTTTAGTGAAAAGACCCTACTATTACTATTTTTATTTTTTCCTGTGTCTTAAATACTGAATTGATGAAGAAGAATTCAGTGATTGTGCCAAACAGACAGACAGACAAAACATGAGGGACCAGCTGGGAGTTGGACGACTCATCAACGTCATCACTATTTTCTTTTTTAAATAAAATTGACCAACCTGGGGCTCATCATGTCTGCAAGACCAAGAGAACGCTGGGAGAACTGATGCACTGTGACCCCAGATTCCAGTGAAAGCATAAGAGAATCTTGGAGCCATATGCCTTGTTGTAAGAACTGAAAACAAAAGTTCGAATAAGATTAGCTAAGGGGAAATCCTTTTAAAAGAATTGTCTATGATAAGAAGTCACTCAGACTGCTGAAATTCAAGAGCCTCAAAAAGAGATGGGTATTATCCTGGACATGTGCTGAAAATCTTCCAGGGCAAGGATTCTTTGGAGCTTGTTCAGCAGTTTTAGGGCGGCAACAACAAGGCCAAGCAAACTCTAAACTCGCTGTTTGCTTAAGGTTTGTTTTAATTTCACCCATATCATTTCCTTGGGTTGGACAGATCATTTTTATTGTTTTCTATTTTCATTCCTAGCTCAGGATGAAGGTAGATAATCCCACTCATCCAATTCTGGGACAAGATTATGGTAACAGATTCTTTATACGGGCTATCTCAATGTTTGTGCACTGTCCAGTCCTGCTAGTACTGAAAACGAGATGCATTTAAAAAAGAAAAATGAAAAGTTTCTGTTTCATTTTCAGCATCGTCAAAGAGTTCTCCAACCCCAGCGCCGGAAACAACGACATCACCCCCTCGCAAGACCTCTGCAACTCACTCTCCGCGTTCTTCCACCGCAAGATCACCGACATACACAACAGCTTCGACGCACAAACAACGCACCCTACCGCCGAACCAATGCCCGCCACCACCACCCTCTGCAACTGGACCCCGATCAACACCGAAGACACCACCCGCACGATGAACTCCATCCACTCCGGATCACCAACCGACCCCTGCCCACACCACGTCTTCAACAAAGCCGACGCCACCATCGCACCCCATCTCCGGGACATCATCAACTCCTCCTTCCACACCGCCACCTTCCCGGAGAGCTGGAAGCACGCCGAGCTTACCGCCCTCCTGAAGAAACCAACGGCGGACCCCACCGACCTCAAGAACTACCGCCCCATCTCGCTCCTTCCGTTTCCGGCCAAAGTCATCGAGAAGACCGTCAACAGACAGCTTGCCGCCTTCCTCGAGACGAATGGATCCCTCGACCCCTCGCAGTCCGGGTTTCGGGCCAACCACAGCACCGAGACCGCCCTTATCGCAGCCACCGACGACATCAGAACCCTAACCGACAACGGGGAAACAGCTGCCCTCATCCTCCTGGACCTCTCCGCGGCGTTCGACACCGTCTGCCACCGCACCCTAGTGAAGCGCCTCAGCAACATCGGAATCCGAGAGAAAGCACTGGAATGGATCATCTCGTTCCTCGCCGGAAGAACCCAGAGAGTCCGCCTCTCCCCGTTCAGATCCGAAGCCACCGAAGTCATCTGCGGCGTTCCACAAGGATCCTCACTCCAGCCCGACCCTCTTCAACGTCTACATGAGCCCCCTCGCAGCCATCGCACGCCGACACAACCTCAACATCATCTCCTACGCCGACGACACCCAGCTGATCCTCTCCCTCACCAACGACCCCACCACCGCCAGAGCCAACCTGCACGACGGGATGAGAGACGTCGCCGACTGGATGAGGAACAGCCGCCTTAAACTGAACTCAGACAAGACGGAAGTCCTCATCCTGGGCTCATCACCCTCCGCCTGGGACGACTCCTGGTGGCCCCCGGCCCTGGGCACCGCACCCAAGCCAACGGACCACGCACGCAACCTGGGCTTCATCCTGGACTCCTCCCTATCGATGACCAGACAAGTCAACGCCGTCTCATCTTCATGCTTCAACACCCTGCGCATGCTCCGCAAGATCTTCAGATGGATCCCCACTGAAACCAGGAAGACCGTCACCCAGGCACTCGTCACCAGCCGACTGGACTATGGGAACACCCTCTACGCCGGAACCACAGCCAAACTTCAAAAGAGACTCCAGCGCATCCAGAACGCCTCCGCACGACTCATCCTGGACATCCCCCGACACAGCCACATCACCGTACACCTGAAAGACCTGCACTGGCTCCCCGTCAGCAAGAGAATCACGTTCAGACTCCTCACCCACGCACACAAGGCCCTCCACGACCTGGGCCCAAAGTACCTCAACGACCGCATGTCCTTCTACACGCCCACACGCCAGCTACGATCAACCAGCCACGCCCTCGCCACCGTACCACGCATCCGCAGAACCACCGCCGGAGGAAGATCCTTCTCCTACCTGGCGGCCAAGACCTGGAACTCCCTCCCCACTCACCTTCGGCGAACCCAGGACCATCTCGCCTTCAGGAAGCAGCTCAAGACCTGGCTGTTCGAGCAGTAACTTACCCCCTCCCCCAGCGCCTTGAGACCCTCCCGGGTGAGTAGCGCGCTCTATAAATGCCGTGATTGATTGATTGATTGATTTTTGAAAAGGTAGGCAGTGGTCCCTGGGACCACCGTCTGCGCTTGGAAAAAGTTTTTGCTGCCATTCACAAAGGGAAAGGGGGCCCCTGAGGCCCCTTCCTGTTTGCGACTGGCTTACCACCTACTTGAAATAGACGGTAAACTGCAATTGTGTTGCGACCGCATTCCAGTCGCAAAACAATCTTACACCCCCCTGCAACTCGCTATTAGGAACGGAGGTTCTTGGCACGCCACTTCCTAATCGCAACTCACAAACCCTATTTTGCGAGTCGGTAACAGGTTACCGACTCGCAGAATAGGGTTGGTACATGCTTCAGGCCATTTTAGCGGTTGCAAACAGCCCAATTCACCATTTGCGACTGCTAAATATGGTCATACACGTGGCCCCAGTTTCCTGACATAAGGAATGGCTTCTAGGGAGACACAATGTCTTTCAAGGAGGGACACAGCTCCAGTCACATACACAGTACATATATAGTAGTGCACATGTGAATACATATTTACAGAGAACCATTTAAACAAATGCATATATATACATGCAAACACCACTCCCATCATCTGAAAAAACAAGACCATTACCTGTCTCTGCCTTTGGAATAACTTCTGCTCCTTAGCTACAGAACGGATAACGTATGGTAATCACATACTTCCACTCTGTGTGCAGCAGTCTCCCACACACTAGTGACTCCACTCTGGTATTGCTGGCACATCTTTTCTGGCCCAGTTTTCACATTTATTGTATGAGTGGGACTTGCAAACTAGCCATTCTCCATGTGACTGTGCTAAATTGAGAGCAAAGACAGGTAGTTGTGGTACAGGTACCATATATAGGATGTCACAGTGAGTGTTTGTATGTAAGCGACCCTTGACCTTGCCAGGTGGGTCGCTCCCCCACCACACAGCTCCGCCTGTGCTGTCCGCCCGCTGCTGCTGCTGGTAAGCTCGCCCCTCCGCTTGTGGCCTCGGTGCCCATATTTCTTTGCTTTTTTTCTCTCCATTTTTCCTTCTGTGCCCCCGCTGCCCCATTGTTTTGTGCCCGTATTTCTTGTGTTTTCTCTCCATTTTTCCTTCTGTGCCCCTCGCTGCCTCTCTCCATTCCCACCGCTGCGTCCCCTGCGGCCCCGCCCCCCTGACTGCCCATTCGCTGCTCCTCCCTCCCACCTCCCCATATATGGCAGCCGCTGCGTGGTGAGGAGAGCGACCCTTGACCTTGCCAGGTGGGTCGCTCCCCCACCACACAGCTCCGCCTGTGCTGTCCGCCCGCTGCTGCTGCTGGTAAGCTCGCCCCTCCGCTTGTGGCCTCGGTGCCCATATTTCTTTGCTTTTTTTCTCTCCATTTTTCCTTCTGTGCCCCCGCTGCCCCATTGTACTGTGCCCGTATTTCTTTGTGTTTTCTCTCCATTTTTCCTTCTGTGCCCCCGCTGCCCCATTGTACTGTGCCCGTATTTCTTGTGTTTTCTCTCCATTTTCCTTCTGTGCCCCCGCTGCCCCATTGTACTGTGCCCGTATTTCTTGTGTTTTCTCTCCATTTTTCCTTCTGTGCCCCCGCTGCCCCATTGTACTGTGCCCGTATTTCTTGTGTTTTCTCTCCATTTTTCCTTCTGTGCCCCCGCTGCCCCATTGTACTGTGCCCGTATTTCTTGTGTTTTCTCTCCATTTTTCCTTCTGTGCCCCCGCTGCCCCATTGTACTGTGCCCCTATTTCTTGTGTTTTCTCTCCATTTTGCCTTCTGTGCCCCTCGCTGCCTCTCTCCATTCCCGCCGCTGCGTCCCCTGCGGCCCCGCCCCCCTGACTGCCCATTCGCTGCTCCTCCCTCCCACCTCCCCATATATGGCGGCCGCTGTGCGGCCGCGCAGAGGACGTGCGCAGCGGGCGCGCCACTGGCGCGCCGAAGGCGCGCCTAAGGCAAGCCTGTCTCCGCCCGTCCGCGACTGGACCGCGCCCAGCGCCAGAACCCCTGGACCGCGCGCCCCCCGCTCCAGCCTCGAGGACCGACGTCGATACGATGCCACCACACTCCACGCTCTCAACCCCGGACGGACGCACAACTGCTTCAAGGCCGCCCCGAAACGCACCCATGGTCCCTTCACCTGCCGGAACTGCAGCTACACCAGCCTCAGAGCCACCGAGGCGCCCGCCAAGAAGGACCTCAACCACCTCCGGTGCATCCTACTGAACACCCGCTCCGCACGCAAACACGCCGTCGAGCTCTGGGACCTGCTCGACACATCATCACCAGACGTCGCCTTCCTGACAGAGACCTGGATGAACGACTCCTCCGCCCCCGACATCGCCATAGCTATCCCAAGCGGCTATAAGATCACCCGCAGAGACCGCATCAACGCAGTAGGAGGAGGAATCGCCATCGTCCACAAGAACACCATCAGGGTCTCGACCAGCACCGACGACACTCTCAGCACCGCCGAACACATGCACTTCCAGATCCACACGGACCCCAACACCACCCTTAGAGGCACCCTTGTCTACAGACCCCCTGGGCCCCGACCCCAGTTCAGCGACTCCATCGCCGACTTCATCAGCACGCACGCCCTGACCTCTACCGATTACATCCTCCTCGGAGACCTGAACTTTCACCTGGAGAACAACAACGACAGCAACTCCACCACCCTGATCGACAGCCTCGCCAACCTCGGCCTGAGCCAGCTCGTCACAACACCGACCCACTGCGCCGGCCACACGCTTGACCCCATCTTCTCCTCAAGCTCCCACGTCTCCTTCAGCCACACCACGGAACTCCTCTGGACCGACCACCGCTGCATCCATTTCACCTTCCAGAAACCCACCACACACCACCGCACCCAACAGATCCCACGCCGCTGCTGGAGCAAAGTCACCGAAGACCAACTCCGGGCAACCCTCGCTCTCAGCCCTCCCTCCGACCCATCCAACACCGACGACGCTGCCTGCAACCTCAGACAATGGATGGACGACTGTGCCAACACCCTCGCCCCGCTGAAAAAGCTCACCTACAGCGACACCACCAAAAGAGCCAGCTGGTTCACCTCGGAACTCCTAGCTTCCAAGCGTACCTGCCGGAAACTAGAGAAGAAATGGCACAGTGATAAGACACCGGACAGCCACACAGCCCACAAAGACGCCATCCGTAACCACCACCACCTCATCAGGTCCGCCAAGAGAATCTCCTTCAAAGACCGCCTCGACAACAACGCACACAACAGCAAGGAGCTTTTCAACATCGTGAAGGAACTCTCCAATCCCAGCTCCAACACCAACGACATCCCGCCGTCGCAACCCCTGTGCGATTCCCTCGCCACCTTCTTTCACCGCAAGATCGCCGACATCCACGACAGCTTCAACACCCAGACAACCCCAACTAAGATCGATGCACCAGACCTGCCACACACCATCGACCACGACCCCCTGCCAGCCTGGGCCAGCGTGAACATCGAGGACACCATCAAGACCATGAGCACAATACACTCCGGCTCCCCGTCAGACCCTTTCCCGCACCACATCTTCAACAAAGCCAGCAGCTCCATCGCACCCCACCTGTGCAACATCATCAACCTCTCCTTCGAGACCGCGACCTTCCCAGAGAGCTGGAAACACGCAGAGATCAACGCCCTACTCAAAAACCCAAGGCGGACCCGAGAGACCTCAAGAACTTCCGGCCCATCTCTCTGCTTCCGTTCCCAGCCAAGGTCATCGAGAAGATCGTCAACAAACAGCTAACCCGATACCTCGAAGAAAACAGCATCCTGGACCCATCCCAATCAGGGTTCCGCAGCAACCACAGCACTGAGACTGCCCTCATCGCCGCCACCGACGACATCAGGATCCTGCTGGACAATGGTGAGACCGCAGCCCTCATCCTGCTGGACCTCTCCGCCACCTTCGACACTGTCTGCCACCGCACTCTACGCGCACGCCTCCACGACGCAGGGATCCGAGACAAGGCTCTGGAATGGACCACCTCCTTCCTCGACGGCAGAACCCAGAGAGTCCGCCTCCCACCTTTCCGATCCGAAGCCTCCGAGATCATCTGCGGCGTACCCCAGGGATCGTCCCTCAGCCCAACACTGTTCAACATCTACATGGCCCCGCTCGCACGCATCGCCAGACAACACGACCTCAACATTATCTCCTACGCCGACGACACTCAACTGATCCTCTCCCTCACCAAGGACCCCCTCGCCGCCAAAGCCAATCTCCATGAAGGAATGAAGGCCGTCGCCGATTGGATGAAGATCAGCCGACTAAAGCTGAACACGGACAAAACGGAGGTCCTCATCCTCGGCTCCAACCCCTCAGCCTGGGACGACTCCTGGTGGCCAACGACGCTGGGAGCAGCCCCGACACCCACCGACCACGCACGCAACCTGGGAGTCATCCTCGACTCAACGCTCTCCATGGCCAAGCAAGTCAACGCAGTCTCCTCCTCCTGCTTCAACACCCTCCGCATGCTTCGCAAGATCTACAGGTGGATCCCGACAGACACAAGAAGAACAGTCACCCAGGCCCTCATCAGTAGCAGACTGGACTATGGGAACGCCCTCTACGCGGGAGCCCCGGCCAAGCTCATCAAGCGACTGCAACGCATACAAAACGCCTCCGCACGACTGATCCTCGACGTACCACGCCACAGCCACATCACCCCCACTTGAGGAACCTGCACTGGCTCCCCGTCGACAGGAGGATCACCTTCAAACTCCTCATCCACGCACACAAGGCACTCCACAAAACTGGCCCAGCCTACCTCAACAGACGACTCTTCTTCTACGTCCCCAGCCGCCAGCTCCGCTCCGCCGACCTCTCCCTCGCCACCGTCCCTCGCATTCGAAGAACAACCACCGGCGGCAGATCCTTCTCACACCTCACCGCCAAGACCTGGAACACCCTTCCACTAAGCCTACGACAGACCCAAGACCTGCTGACCTTCAGGAGGCTACTCAAGACCTGGCTGTTCGACCAGTAGCAGCATCCCCCCCCCTTCCCTCTCCCCAGCGCCTTGAGACCCTCGCGGGTAAGTAGTGCGCTCTACAAATTCTGTGATTGATTGATTGATTAAGCGTGTGGTTCAGCATTTGGTTTGGCTTGTGACCACTCCAAGGATATGTGTAGCTCTATCATCTTCAAAATGGCAGGGGTGGGTGAAATATTCTGTTCTGCCACCGAAATTGGTGGAATTTGCAGACTCTGAGTTATGCTCGTAACACGGAGTTCAAGCTAAATTCTGCCAATCGCCACGTGGTAAACGTTTTTCTCACACACGCCTCATAAACGGTACATTGGCAGGTGGGAGCAAGATTTGATGTCCCCTAGTGCAATTTTCGGTCACTAGGAGGACATCCAGCAAGATTTTTCCAACATGGGTGGTCGTGACTGATCGCCACCTGAAGACTGCAACTCGAGTAAAAAATCTACTCGAGCAGAAGCAATATCAACATGAGTAGCTGCACCCTCTGGCATGCCGCATGGTGCCGTTCGCACTGATCCTTCAGCATGGAATGAAAACCAAGCGCTAAATTACAGAGCGAGCAGCACAACGTGCCTATTTCCACTTGTTGGTAGAACTCTGCTAAATCTCTCAGAGTTTTTATGTAAGTTAGCAGAATTCCGTGGAGTCAGATTCCGCAATTTCCGCCCACCCCTACAAAATAGTTAGAGCGTCTGACTTAAATGCGGTTCTGGGCTGCACTTCAGGGACCTACTTCCAGTGTACTGGAAAGTTACCAGTACCTACAGAGCATCTGTTGGAGACCCCTGAATTTGAGTTTCGCAGAAGTCCCAGGCGGTTATCCGATTAAAAACTGAAAGAGCGATGAATGACATTACGGCGAATGCCTTTACTAGGCATGTAATACCGTGCTTTGTGACATTATAGTTAGTTGAAAATTTTAGTTAAAGTGTGACATTTTAAGCTAAAAAAAACACTTAAATTCATCAGTTATAGTTAACTCGAGTTACTATATCCTGCGCCCTCTCTGTGCACAGCTTGAAACCTCTCATTTTACAATATTCATGACACGTTCTATCACATCATCGATAAAATTACTGATGATAGCTGAAACATCTGTGTTGATGTGGTTATGCCATAAGTCTCAAAAGGAATGGAGTTGTCGAGACCATAGGTGAGGAAGAGGTCTAGCTTGAGGGATCAACTGATTATGATGAAGATGGAGCTGCCATAGCTTGTAGAACAGCTCCAATTGAATGTGAATGTGTTGGTCATATTATTGTGGTTGAAGAGGAAGTTTGCACATATTCGAACATGACGCCAATGAAATTGAGTATGCAGACACTATTGGCGGTCTGACTTTCACTAAAGCTGACATCAAAGATGATGGAGCAGGTGCTGCCGGCCACTTTGGGTCATCATATATTGCATACTTTATCATTGCTCACTTCATTGCAGTACAGTATGCTTGATGTTACTGTTTGAATCATATCTTTCAAGTTGACTCATACTATCAGCGGTTGTTCCAATTGTGCAGTCAGGTAAATGGTTTCAAAGCAATTCATACACCAAATAGCAGGTCTCACTCTACAAGTTTGAAATTTGCTAAATTACAGCATCCAATTTGCACCTATTTCGTTCAGTAATTCTTCAACAAAGTAAAATGCCATAGTTCCACAACATTGTTGTTCAGTTGGGTAGATGTCACTTCCATTCACAATGGCATTCGAGCTGATCTAATTTCTTTACTAGGAAAAAATGAAAAAAGCAGAACCAACTGCCAGAAGTGCAGTTGAAAATACACCAAACAGATTTGAAAACAATGAACTTAAGAATGAAGGAATTAATCCAAAAATCTTCTCAAAGCCCGTCAATAGGTGAAATCCAAGATTTCAAAAATGTGGGTATGCCTGTTGATCTGCAATAGGTAAGTAAAATGTGTTGGAAACTGCGACTGCAGTAGTCGTTGAATTTCTGATGCAGGCTAAGTGTTTTTTAAAGTCAAAAGCTTCTCAAGTGGAGGAAATGGACACCTCTTTCTGTGTTAGAATTCTAGAAAGCTTATTTCACTTATCAGAGCGCATATTTACCAGGTGAATATGGACAAGAGAGCATATGATGCTTCTTTTTACTATCATAATCTGTCTTGAAGTCAAATTATTAGGATCAAACAAGGTATTTCTATATATGAGCTGCCAATATACTTCATTTGCCTTTAGAGTTTGTAATGCTGAAATTAATTGTTTTATAGCTCACCTTTGAGGCTGTCCTTGTTTCAAGAGACTTAGGGCCTGATTACAATGCCAGGGACCGTAGCGGGAGCAGTACCGCCCGACTAGAAGTCAATTTAAAAACATCACTGCACCTAGTGACAGGCACTATGCGGGGCCTGAAACATGGTGTAGGGATGGTTTGCCCCCCAGGCCCCATAGCGGAGGGCCAGGGGAGAAGGGCCCCTAAAGTCACTTTCCACGGGTGAACCCCCATGAAAGGGCATGCAGAAAGGGACATTTTAATCCCTGCTGCGCTGCCTGAGCAGGCCCCGCCCTTATTGTAGGGATTACTGACCCTCCGACGCACCACCGGGCTCCTTGAGCCCTTCGAACACGCCGCTGATGGTCCCTCCGCCCTATGCCTCTGCCCGCCGCATCGTAATGCAGCGGGTGTACTGCAAGGACAGATGCCGGTGGGTCCAACACTGACGAGCCATCGGTGTCAGACCCACTGACATCGTAATGAGCCCCATAGATCTTCTTTGAGAAGATTGCAGGCAGAAGAAATAATAGACAAAATTGACAGTGTTTGAAAACTATTATTGATGACCTTAAATTTGGTTAGCAGTCTCTCTTTATCAGTTTCCCTAATTCTGCTGCTTCTCTTTCAGAATATGCTTACTCTTCCTTTATAATGACAAATATTAAAGTGGACACAAATTGTTTATTTTTTACAGGGTGCTGACCCAGGAAAAATCACTCAAACATATAGTTGCACTAATATTCAGCAAGTGTTCTTTCACTGCAATTAAACTGGAGTCTTTGCCAAAACTTACCATCACTATATGTGGTTACTGTAATAGAAGAATGTTTAGTATATCTGCAAACTGGTCTGTTTGCTAAAGGACCAGCAGCTTTAGACAGGAACCAATTTATACACACATTGTTATCTATTTGCCAAAGGCAATTCCATCTGAATTAAATGCAGCCTAATTATGCGTACCATTCTGCACCATATCTTTAAGTTTAGCATCTGTAATGTTTGCTTTCCATTGCAATTCTGAGAATTGTGTTATATTAATTGTTTCAATGGACAATATCTTTAGATCTCTGGTAGATGCAAAGCCCATGCATGCTGTCTGCTGAATCATCTCATTACAAATATTATCTCTCTAAAAATCATGAATGCTCTAAATAGAGTTTCTGTACCCTTAACCTGCCAATACCTTTTAATATTTATATTTTCTTACCAATATTCATAACCTTGGACTGTAAGTGAATTAATAAAGTGCAAAGAAGAAATCAACTTCTGATTGGGATCTGGATCTTCTTAAGTGTTTCTGATTCCTGAGAACAATTAAAGACAGAAGGGTTAGATCTGTCAGAATTGAAATAAAGAAGCCTTTTCTGAAAACTTCTGTGGCTATTTATTGGAAGGGTCTGACAATGTTTAAATGTGCATAATTAAATATTTCTCAGGTACTGTTTGATTTATAAATGTAATGGTCTCTATAATAATGAAAACAGAAGGTTTCTTGACAGCTACATGCATTTGCATAAAGGTCTTCATTGTCTAGAGAGGCATAATTCAAATCTGACATCAGTTGTTTAACAGGATTTATGTCCCATGAATTTACATAAGGGGCAAGAATTATATTGTCATTTAGGGATATTTCTAAAACATAGGGGATTTGAATAATTGCTGTTGGGCTCATAATCTGATAAGGAACCTTTTATCAAACAACATTGTCCAGCCCAGGATACACAGTGATGTTCAAAGCATGCAACATGCTTTGTGACAAGAAGAATGAACCTGTATTCCTGAATCACAGGAAATGGCATTTTCCTATCAGCAATATAGTTCCAGTGTACAAGAAGCAAACATTATGAACATTATGATCCACATTATAAGTGACAAAACTCCAGTAGCTATCCAAATATATGACCATGGTGGAGAAATGTATCTGTAACACAATCAACCCCAAGCAAAAATCCATCAGGAAAATTGATTGGCTACAGAAGAGGTTATTTTTTCTTTTCTTTCAAAACTTTCAATTTCTTTCAATTTCTTGTAGTAGTATAATTTTAATTGATATTGATTCTGTCTCAAGCTCATAATAAACCACATCAAAAGTTGCAATAGTTGAAATTGCAGCTTGTTGAGATTGGCACTCTGTGTAAAGTTAAAGACACAGCAGACTCCTCAGTCCCCAGAATGGGGTTCATGATTTCAGTGAGGGTCTACTCTACTCTTCTTGGGGTAGTTCCTCTAAAGTAGAGAGAAGATGATCTACTCCGAAGGCCCCTTGGTACCAATGAGGGTCTGCTGGACAGAATCGACCACGTAATGCTTTTTGATGTGATTTATCAACCCCTTCCTGTTTCTCTTTGTACCAGAGAGCGGCAGTAGAATTACTTTTTAAGTGTCAAGAACAGGAACAGGTGGTCGGAGATGTTAGTTAGGGCTCTGTTTTTGGACTAGCTCTCCCACTTTTGGGAGCTACCCACCAAAAGCTTTAGGAATCTTGTATTCACTGGAATTGTCAGAGTTCTTCACATTAGTCAGTTTAGTTCTACTTTCTTGATTACTCTGTATCAGAGCGAAACAGGACAAAACACCAGGTGCTTTGGTCTTTGCCACCTTCCCATAGTCTCCAAGATCAGGAACATACATTGGTACTCCAAAGAGTAATTTGTATGTGGTGTGACCACCTAAAACTCATCTAGGCTGGTTATATAGTGCTCTCTGAACTCCATACTGGTTATGTGGCCAGGTCAATCCTGTTCCAGTAACCTTAGGGTCAAGGCTTGTTTAAGAGTACGGTTGACTCATTATATTATGCTGTTCGATTCCAGGTGAAAATGGTGAAAATAGAGCAGTTGTACTCCGAAATCAGACATAACATGCATAAACGCCTTAGCAGCGAGTGCAGGGCCATAGTTTGAATGAAGAGTATGAACTTCTTCCATTGCTACTAGCACTGGAAGTCTTTTATGACCACTCAAGCAGTAACAGTTTTTTGGGCCAAACACAAAAGAATCTAGAGAATAAATTGACTGCAGCCAATATATATTTATATTGAATAACCCTCTGGATTGGCCCGATATGGTTGAGGAAAATTACCCCAAAGGACATTATCAGCAAGGGGAATCAGTGATGGTCTTGCAACAGTTGAATGTTTTATTTATTGATCAATATTGTATAGCTGTGATACACAGCAAGGGCAAATGCTGCAAGGGGATTGTTGTACAGTTGTATTGTGTTTTAGAAATGTGGCATTTTCTTGTCCTAACCATTTGGTACCTGAAGCCTGTTCCTAGGTAACATGAGTCGGTGTGGTTGGCATTTGGCCTTTGTGTATTCTTCCCAGACAGCATCACAATAGAGGGTCTGCATGTTGACAGGATGGGCCGTCTCTGACTTGATAGGGGTGGAGTTATCACCTACCACACTTACACTTCAAAGGTACTGGCTCAACTCACATACAAAGGACTTTACACTAACCTATTGTGCCCCCAGACAGACTGTAACCAGGGCAGAAAGTCAGGAAATTTCAGATACCTCTGTAGGGGGAACTCCAGAAGCTTCTCCCACTTAATAGTGGGCACCAAATATAAATATTGGACCCTCAGACCTACTCTGCAGATCACTTCTGGACCTATGGAAGACTCAGAAGAAGAACTGGTCTGCTGCTCTGCTGTAAGAAGGATTGCTCTGCTACCTGAGCAAGAAGGACTGGGCCTGCAATTTGAGTCCAGGATCACCAAAGTGATTCCAAGGGCTAGTTGGCGGGCTTCTGGATCAGATTCTCAGGGACAGAAAAGGCCCCAACCATTCTGTAACCTGCACTTGGACTCTGCCTGCTGTCAGTCCTAACCCCCAAAGTGGTGCCTCTCCTGTCATGGACCTTGGAAGTGGGGACAAAGGTGGTCTGCCAGCCCATCTGTGGTCCCCGTCAGAACTGATGTAACATGACACAGTGCAACGCAGCACCACACAAACCGATGTAGCCCTCGCAGCTCTTCATCAGAACCAGCGTAGTGTGACGGAACTCAACGCAGGGCCTCACATCCCAGCCCTTGCAGCTCCTCATAGAACCGACACAGCACAACACAATCCAACGCAGAACCATGCATTGCAGCCCTCATAGCTCCTCGTCGGAATGGATGCAGCACGATGCAATTCAATGTGGACCTTGCATTGCAGCTCCTCATCAGAACCAATGTAGAGCAACTCAACTCGGTATAGGACCCTGCACCGCTCCTTAGAACCACCGCTGTGCAGTGCTACCTCCATAATCAAGGACATAGGGCCATATGTACGACTCTTACAATTTGCGAGTCACAAATTGCGTCATTTTGGCACTCGCAATTTGCGACTCGCAAAATGAAATTTACAACAGTGTCTCAGACACTGTTTGTGATTCCTAATGGGGTCGCAAACTGCCTGCCTCATTAATATCCATGTGGCAGGTGCAATTTGCGACCCCATTGGGAATGGCTAGCACTCCCAGGGATGGTGGCCTTCTGGGGTCAGCAGACCACCATGTCTGTGACTGCTTTTTAAATATTTTTAATGCAGCCCATTTTCCTTAAAGGGATGCAATAAAAAAGAAAAATGAAACATTTCTGATTCATTTTTAAGAGCAGGCAGTGGTCCCTGCGACCACTGCCTGCTCTTAAAAAATATTTTTGCATTCATTCACAGAGGGGAAGTTTGCGAGTGCCTTACCACCTACTGAAAGTAGGTGGTAAACTGTCGTACATTGAAGTGCGACTCGCTATTAGGAAGGGACGCCCTTGGCATGCCCCTTCCAAATAGTGAGTCGCAAACCCTATTTTGAGAGTCGGTAATAGGTTACCGACTAGCAAAATAGGGTTTGTACATGGGGCAGACCTATTTTGCGGTCGAAAACGGGCCGATTACCCGTTTGCAACAGCAAAAAACGGTCATACATCTGGCCCATAGGGTACAATTCTGTCCACTTTATTACAAATTAATTATATCCTATGGCACTTGTAATATGGTTGACGGGATATCTGTCATGTTTGTGACATGTTTGTAACTCTAAATTATGCCTTTGGTCTATAACATGGCTGCTTCCAGTCAATGTAAGATAGCTGTGATTTTGTCCAGTGTTTCTCAGAAAACATAGGAGTGATTGATTAAACAAGGGCTTCACTCGCTCAACATAATGTTGCAAGTCAGCTCTGCTGAAGGCAAGAAACCCCAGAAGGGCTTGTAACTTCCTTAATGTGTTTGGAGTTTGTAAAGTAGTACACGTTTGTAAGAAGTCAGGTGCTAAGTCTTTACCCTCACTGAATAGCCCATATCCTAGAAAAATCACATTAAGTCATGCAATTTTAGTTTTCTTAAAATTAATTTTATATCCATGTCGGGCCAATAGAGTCACTATCCTGTGCCGCTATAATCCAGTGTTCAGTTAAGTCATCATCTGTAATGTGTATATTGTCAATAAATATATGATAGTGCCCTGGATCGTCTTGTAAGATCTCCATAATTTGGGTGGTAAAACCCCTCTGCTTTTCTTATACCCCTGTGGTAGACAAGTATATGTGTACTGAAAACCACCAGATAAAAAAGCAGTTAGATACTTGGATTCAGGTGCTATCTTCTCATTAAAGACTACATTAGATATGTCTACGGTCATTTTATATTTTTTCTTCACTAGATTCACCATTAATCCAGTACTGTGACTATTTGTACAGTATGTGTAGTTACATTTCTATAATCTAAAATGATTCTGTATGAATTATTAGGTTTTAATACCAGAGTATTCATAGTAGAATGGCAAAGCACTGTTATACCTTGATATTATATGCTGATATTGCAGCTGATCTGGAATATATTGCATTTAGTGTATGGCTTCAAAGGATATTGAGCCTGTATTTGGGGCTCATTTCTTAAAGGAGTCACATGTGAAACGTATTCTTTCTCCCACCCAGCTTAATTTCTGTACAATGCAGAAGCCTGTTTCAGGGCCCTCTCATGTGCATAATTTCCCTTCAGTTCTTCAAGTACTTAGGAGAAAAATGCTTGAAATATCACCTCCTCACCTCAAGGTATATCCCTATTAAAAACTGGAAGAGGCCAATCATAGTCTGCAAGAATGATGTCATGAGCATGCTATAAATGAGGCCAGGATAGAGCCCTTAATTTGCCTGGTACATCACTCTCAATTTGTATTCCTACATCATAAACCCTGTCTGGAGGGTTTACATGTCCATATTCTTTAGTTGAAGTCAACACCAGGTGTTCCTTGAGAGTCTGGCGAACTATTGTAACTTCTGGTGCGCTGACTAAAAGCGATAAAGCTCAAGTCTCATTCCGCAGAAGTATATGTAGTATGCAGAGTGTGCTTTTTTTCTAGACAGGCCAATTTCTTTATCTTAAAGCGAGACTTTGAGTCTGAACCTTTCCTTTCCTTCTTTATACCAATTTCCACTTCACGCTCTTGTCCACTTTTCTTGTTGCCATACTCATCCTTTCTGTGATCTTCAGTCCATCCACTCCTTTCTGTCCTTTTACTGTCCCCAGAGGCCTGCAAGGAATAGGAATAATGGCTATCAGAATACGGATACTCCTCTGACTTTCTGATTTACCACTGTCCCTCAAATATAGCCATCCATAAGAGATTCCTGCACTAAGGGAGCTCCAGGCCTTGTTTTTTGTTTGCTTTCTGCTTCTTGTTAGTCTCTAGCAAGACTTTTTCTTTGCCAGAGCCCTCATTCTCATTTTTTGTTTTTAGATGTGGTTTTATAGCCCATGAGCCTAAGGTATCACAGCCCACAGTGGTGTAAACTTCCAAAATGATCTTAGGAAGTTCCTATTCACAAACTTGAAGGGAGACTGCTGCCAACTGTTGGTATACTGCCAGGACTGCCGCTTCTCCACAAACGTTACTCAGCATTATCGAGGAGACTGTTTCAAAATTGCCCGTTCATTTCATACCTAAATCTAGAGCAGGTGCAGCTCCATACAAATTTTCTTCATCTGCCGTAGCATCTCCAGTACCACTGCAAATGAGTGTGAACCATGCGTAGTAGTGTAAATACTCACAAATATTGTTCCCCACAGGGTACCCTCTTCTACAGCTGGTACCATCCCAAATGGAACACACATTGTTAAGATCCTGTGCCTATCCTTGTGTGTTGTGTAAGGATAAATCACCTCTAATTGATTATTTTTTTAGCAATCCAGAATGGAATTTCATCTTGCTTTGTGGGTGCTATTCCCATGGTAGCATTAGCATTTTGTGTACAAATTGCCAGCATCCCAGGATGCACATGTTGTTGAGGACTAGGAGCAAATGCTCTTGTGGCAGTCAACTGTAGGTAATATTGTTGAAGTCGTCTGTACACTATATATTTTTAGTAAGTGTCTCCTGTAATCAGCAGATTTGCTGTGTCTACAGCCAACATGGGCCTGGTAGACTTTAATTACTTAAGGCACCCGTTCTAATATTTTGAACTTTAAGGGGTAACTGACAACCAAACCATGCATTATGTTTTTGATATCCTAACAGAACTTCTAATACATAGAAGGGTTCATAATTAGGTTGGAGTGAAGTAGCTCTAGTAGCTTTGTATGTATGGAAATTCCCAATATTGGTATCTACAGAATCAGAGTCAACTGATGAGTAAAATATTTCAAAAGGGTGTACAGCAGGTGCAATTACAACAAAAGTTACCCCACCTTTCACATTAGGAACACATTTAGCAAGGAGATGTTGTGTGACTGGCACCCTGAAATGTACTCCTATTGGAACAGGAACAGGTAGAGATTCCAAACCAAAATGAAAATGGGGAATAGCCTTTTATAAGCCAAGCACCTGACAAACCCGCAGCAGAGAGGAAGCATTTATCTAAGCTAAAGGAGCTATCCCGTGATTCAGGCTTTGATCACCTCCAGATGAGACCACGGTAATGCCTTATTCTTGGGATTACCCGACCAGTTGCTGGGCAAACTTCAAGATGTACAAAATGCTGCATCCCATTTACTTCTGAACCTGCCGATTAGAACACGGATGTCTCCCCATCTGTGAGATCTTCATTGGCTCCCTATCAAGAAAAGAATCTTGTTTTAAGCACTTCTGCTGGTACATGGGGCCTTGCATGAGACTGATGCCGTCTATCGCAGAGCTAGGTTCTGCTTTTATGACACATAGATAGAGCTGCGTTCCAATACCGCAGTCTTTATAAAAAGGCTAAAAACCTGGCTTTTCATGCAAAATTAATATCTTTTTAGATCTTATGTCAGGCCTGAAGCTCTGCACCGGACACTCCGGGACACTCTAAGGAGTAGCTGTGCACGATAGAAGTTGCTTCATCATCAGTATAACAATGGATGTCTTCTCTAACTGTAATAATAGGTTCCTTAAGTTTGTCATCCAAAATTACTCAAAGGTCTAGAAGAACATGCCCCATGGCAGGGTGCCAAAATGATACATTTTCTAGATCTTCCGGAACACAGCCCGAAAATTAGCTGTCTAGACCCCCTAGCACTAAGGACTTTATCAATGTGCCACCATGAGACAGAAAGCCAGTTGGACTGTAACCAACCCGCAACCTACTAAGCAGTACTTAAGTGAGAAGCTTTTCAGGTAACAATCAATTCTGACATATCACAGGGATCATTACTGGGACTCAACCCTCTTTCATGATAGAAAGGCATAATCAATAACACTAGGAAAAAAATTATATATTTCAAAAATCAAAATTTGATCCTAGTGTACACAATATGAACAGTAACTATGATGATAAACAAACAGAGTAGTAATTCCAACTTTTATGAAAAGAGTGAACGGCAAAAAGATTACAGCACATTGGCTGTGTAACTTTATATCAATCCCACTCTCATGCCTTGGGCTTACTCAGTTAAACTCAGCACCAAACAAAAAGAAACAATTCCAGTTTCACTGATGGCTCAAGCTCGTATACCTGTTTTCAGCAATGAGAATACTGTTTAATATAACACTGTGGTCTGCTATTCTCATCTGCATTGGAAGCTAGATTAAAAAGGCCAGCAAGATAAGGTTGAGGTTGCCTCATGTTAGTCTTCAGCAGTAGTAGGTGATATGATTTTGCATGGCCTGTATCATCTAAGTCTTTTGCACGAAGTTCTTCTCTCCTTTCTCACTCTGTTCTCAACTTACACAACATTATTTAGTCATTGTTGAATCTTTCAGAATAAGCAATTAGCTGGAAGTGGCCTCGTACTTATTTCCATTCTGTAAAACCATGCCCTTTCAATAATGATAACAAACAAGAAAAGCAATGTTCAGCTTCAATGGAACCTTGTTCTCAACTTAGTAACAATTACTTAGCATTCAATTGATGTTAAATGGTGCGAATATATTTGCGCTAACTTGATTATCATGTTGCAACGATAAATGATGTTAATTAAACATATGTTCTACAATTGCCTCAATAATAATAATAATCAACATATGTAACCCAAAAAGGTGCATATCTACAAGAGAAAAAAATGATAATTATAACATGCTTATTATTCTATTTCACCTCTGTTCTCATTCCTCTCACTGACATTTCTCCTCCCTCCTTTTTCCGGTTTGTTTGACTCTCACTTACATACACTGTTTTATTTTTTCATCCCATCTTCATATTTATTTCTCCCTCTTGCTTTCCCCTCATTTTTCAACTTTTTCTGCTTGTCCTCTCTCTCTCTCTCTCCCCCCCCACCCCCACCCCCCCGTCGCCACTCTGTCATCTATTTTGTCTCGCCCTCCGCACCACACACTGGTTTGGTGCATATGTGCTTAAGTAAGTATAATACGTTCATGGTCCCTTCTTCCCAAAGTACCTTGCTCCTGTCAGTGGCCTCATTGGCCATCTGTATGTTACACACTAAACACTAGTGGTGACAGCTGGAAGTACCAGGACCCACTCTGGATCTTACTCTGGAAGCATCACTATTCACATCAGCCCTTCAGTTGCCACCCTTCGTGAATGTCTGTCAGTCCCTCACCATATATGAATTGGACAAGGATCTTCTTGGCGACTAATCTTCCAGAGGACAGGTGTCTGGGTCACCCAGACCCAGCACTTTGGCACTACATGCCAGTTTTCCTTGCCATGAATACTTCATAGGCAAAGAACAGAGGGGCATATTAGCAAGACCCACGTTAAAATTATCGCCGTTTTAGCGGCAGGAAACTGCCGCTAAAACGGCGATAATGGGCTTGCTAATATGCGTTATGGAATTCCAATAGAAGCCCAGGTTAGATGTCCTGCACATCTAACCTGGGCTTCTATTGGAATTCCATAACGCATATTAGCAAGCCCATTATCGCCGTTTTAGCGGCAGTTTCCTGCCGCTAAAACGATGATAATTTTAACGTGGGTCTTGCTAATATGCCCCAGAGTTATGTTGGTTACATTTCAGAATGTCTTTATATGTCTCTAACATCCTCCAGATCTACTACTCACTAGTATTACAGTCGTGGATTACAAACAATGTTATTGAAGTACTACTGCAGCAATTAAGTCAATGTTATATATCCATGCATTCACCAGTTAATGGCCTACAGCATGTTTTGAGGTTTTCAACCGGGCAATAAAAATACATCCAGCCACAAACATAATTACAATACATTACAAAATTGAGCATTCAGTCGCCCTATACCCAGTGTTCTGTATCGTGGAAACTACTTATTGATTTACCCATTTGAAGACCAGCACACTGCTGATCTTATTTTGGGCTGTGTATTCTTTAATTTCCTGCTACATTTTTCCTTTCTACATCTACTGGCGATTGCCAGAGGCAATGCAATCATCACTAGCAGTAAATTGACCCTCAGTGTAACCTGACAGAAGGTATTTTCTTGCTAGGCTATATATTCGTTTTGCGTAATGGGTGGTAATCACCGGCTGATGGTATGTATCAACCTTTACCATCAGTGGAAATGGTATCTCCCATTCCAAAACAAGGGCCATTATGTTATTGTGCCACAAAATATTGCACACAGGTGGCACATTTACAAAGTTGCCACGCAACATTGTGTGAAAGGGGCAGAGAAGGACAGCGCCATGTCTTCACAGATGTGTTGCCCCTGCATTCTTCACTAGCGCTGGTGCACAATCAGGCTGCCTAGCACCACGTACTCACCTTTGCATCATAGTGTCATGCTGTCTGTGTAATGTCTCCCATATGTATTTAAATGGGAGGGTACCCTTCCAGTGCAACACGGTACGTTTAGACTAACTTTAAACTGTTTCCCACTTTGGATGTGTTAAGCAGTACACATGCAAAATTAGAAATGTTTGAGGAAATAAAAACATTTCTCCCTTTTATTGACAACCTCAAAGAGACATTATTTTTTGGTGCAAAGCCCTGTCTACAAATGTTAGTAATTAGGGCTTTGTGCCAGGAATAATGGGTTGTATCATGTGAACGGCACTCCCTCCATGGTTTGTATGCCCTTGTGTAACCCTGGGCAAAGCACTACGCTACGCTCGCGTAGTTTGCGAAGTTTGCGCTACTTCGCACAACGCGAATTGCACGTAGCACAGTGCAAACACGCGTAGCGTAGCGTAGCGTAGTGCAGCGGTCATTTTTGCTTGCTCGCGGTCCTCAACGTCAAGTTGGCGACCGCGAGCAAGCAAAATGACATCCCGGCGAGACTTTTTCCTCGTTCGCGATCAGCAACATTAAGTCTCCGATCGCGAGCGTGGAAAATAAACCTCCCGGCGAGATTCTCAACGCGGGGAGGTCAGGTTTCTCATTGCGAGTGGTCGCGTATGCTCGCGACCGCTCGCGATGAGAAACTACCAGTCCGCGTTGAGAAAGCTGCCGCTCGAGTAAAAATCTACTCGAGCGGCAGTAAAAGACAGCTCGCACTGTGCAAGATGCCGTTTTCAATGATTGCACAGTGCGGACAAGCATCCGGCACTGTGCAATCATTGCGAACAGTGCACTACGCAGTTCGCGTAGTGCTACGCGTAGCTCGCGTAGTGCGAACTGCACTTTGCATAGCTTCGCGTAGCGCTACTTCGTGAACTACGCCCAGGCTTACCCTTGTGACTCAAAGCAACCCAAACAAAGCAATGCAAAGCAGTACTACCACTACTCTCCGTTACTTTAGGGCTACTTTCCAGCACACATAAACTTTTGTGCTGGAAAGTAAATCACAATGTGCACAAAATGTTAGTAAATTTGCCCCTAGATTTAGCAACTTAATTGCCACCTTTCTCAGAGTGGGATATGGGAAGAATCTGACTATTATCCACTTAGAAAACATCAATAAATTAAATGTGTTTTGTTGTTGCCTAATCCACACAACACCTTGTTTTAACATCAGCAACCAAATGTAGAAACTGCAATAAAAATAAAGCATGGTGTCACGTTATGTTACATTATGCAATACTCAAGTGCTTCCAGGTGCTGTACAATTAGTACAGCTATTGTACACATACATATTTTTCAGTCTCCTTCATGATAAACATGAAAGGCTCTAAGCTATGGATCCACCCCATAAAAGGTCCATGATTGCCGTAGCTATTAAAATAATGTGAGGCTATCTTCATAATATACATTTGACGAAATTCATATAAATAGCTCTAAATGATATGTCCGCTGGATATCCTGATCGTCTGTCATAGTATGCCTTTGTTGGATACTCCTTCTTTTATCTGCCTCCATAAAGTGAAACAAAAGAAAGAAAGTTTAAGTGAGCAACTAAGTGTTGCTATTTTTTCCTGTTGCCACGAAGTTTGAAAGAAAGATCAAGAGGCCTCAGTGGAAAGGGCATCCCTTAATAGTGAAAGGGAAGATGATAATTACAAAAATCTCTTTCTGTACTGTCAACTTATATTAAAAAAATACGCACATCTGTTCCTCCAAATACGAAGTTAGAGGTTTGATGTATTGGGGTCTTGTGGCTGACAAATCATCACCCAGGGGTTCAAGTGTATAACAAGTGTAAACCATGTGTAGCACAAGAGGTTTCACCCATCAAATTGCTATCACAAAGTAATTAACAACGTTGGTGTGCTTTTATCAGACTCAATTTCCCGAGTAAATGCTCCTAACTCTAACATTACTCGAGCAGTATTCCATCTCCTTCCTGTGTCAGGAAGGCAATTGACATCCTATGGTAGTGACATGCAGCCTGCTCCTCCCATCTTTCACAGAGTTGAACTTTACAGCAGAGAACCGAAAGTCAAAACTTCAAAATTAAAAAGCACAGGAATACATTTTGATTATAAATATAACTCCTTCCATGCACGCTTTTGTCATTTATATGCAGATCAGAAAGGACTTGATTTACGGCCATGTTTACTTCTTTGCTTGTTTTTCACTGTCTCTTGCCATCATCTCATTTCTATCACAGGCTTTAATCTTGATATGATTAGTGGCTGAGATCCCCTAAAGTCAAAATAATTGTCAAAGCAAGTTTCTGTGAGGAAGCCTTAGATTACTCTTAGTAGTTTGGCACTGCAGCAAGTACATCCTCTGTGGAAACTGAATATGGTACATGAACAGCAACACCAAAAAACACATCTTCTACCGAGATTCAGCAATAGTCTCGAGCATCGTGCTCAAAGGTTCCAACCAGGACAAACCAGGTAAAATTAGCCACTAAGGCCATGTCTTCATCGGGTACGTGTGGCACTTTGTCCTGGTCCTCTGAGATGCAAAATGTGAAAGTCTCAACTTCTAAACAAAAAAAAAGTTCTACACTTTTTTTTGTGTGATTTTGTATACCTGGCCCTTGGCCATCAGAGCGTTTTACAATAGGACCCGAATAAAAGAATTTCACATTGTGAATGCCATTTATAATATGACCAACATAAAACAATCACATTTTCCACACAATGAACAGCCTTTAGACAGATTCAAGTGTAAATTGAAGAGTGGGAGAGGACCAGCATCATTAACCAAAATGTCTGTTGAAAAAAAGGGCTGTTAGGTATTTTTGAAGGTGGCATGGTATGCAAACAGCCATTAGGATAAGGGGAGAGAGCTCCAAATTCTAGTGGCAGATCCAGAGAATGATTGGCTCATAAATCGTTCCTGGTTGAACGTGGGAGGCTCAAGGAAAAGGGATTGAGCATTTCTCTATCCTCGGTTGGAGCCCGAAATTTTCAGTTTCTCAGTCAAGTATGAGGGAGAGGATGAGTCCAATGTTTCCTGAACTCTATCTTTAATTGGCATCTCACTTCTTCGGTGAGCCACTGGAGAAGGAGCAGAATATGTGTTATGTGGTCTATTTTCTTATGACTGGCCACAAAGCCTTGTTGAATTCACACATGGGGGGCTACGAGGAGATTTTAAATGACCTGCTTGGGCCGTCTCCCCACTAAATCACAATCAAACCCACAAAAAGAGCCCACGGGTCCTAATGGTAAGTCTGCTGGGCGAGTGGAAACTGCTTACCATGCTCGGGGGGGGGGGGAAATCCCTTTTAAAGGACGGTTCCCCTCACACACCAGAGGTGTCATGCTTCATCATAGGGGTGCCTCCTCGCGTCAAAAGCCTAGTCGTGACGCGGGCTACAACCCCCTCGCTACGAGGGAGGAGCTCAGGGATGTTTTTGTAGGAGAGGATGGTCCTAAAACCCTAGTGAGCATGGTGTGTTTAAGGTGAAGTGCAGTGCTATCGTGAATGGTGATTAAAACTGCTTACAAGGTTAGCTTAGGCGATCTTTATTCTACTACCCCGTGACAGGATTAAAAACAAATAGCTTGTAATGTAGCTGCCGACATTAGAGACAGCTGCATCCGGAAACGACCGAAATGTTTCGGCCTGTGGATCTAGAAAAGTGTTGCGGCATGCTTCAGGATCAATTTAAAGCTATCTGCAAAAGGGTGAGTGTGTGAAACAACAAATGTGACAGAAAAAACAATGGACACCGGTATGAGATACTACACCAGTTGTCCTGTTGTTCAGTAGATTCGTCGGTGGAACCTGTGGTGAAACAAACAAATTGTGTTCCATACCAGTCACAATGTGATGGAGAGCATATAACGCATGGTAAGACCACAACACATTAGACATACCTTAATATTGCTTTAATTAAAACAATCAAAAACACCATACACTAATCATGAGTGGATGTCAATGCGAGACTCACCTACAACAGTCAGGGAATATACCGCATCTGTCCTGGGCTTTGACCCAAAGGTACGTACGCCGACCATCCTAATGGATAAAGTGGTCGCGTTTAGGGTCAAGAGAAGAAAGAATACAGTGTAGATAAAAATAGCAAAGAGTATGTTCAACAAGAGTTTGAACTGGTAAAGCGTAATGTGAGCTATCCTGCCAATGGCTGCAAAAAAGGGCGGGGAGGGGGGGGAGGTTGTGGGTTGTGGACAACTGCTCCGTAAGCGGGGGCAGTTCTGGAGGGTTAGCGAGTACTGGAAAAATAACTCCAGTGGGGGTGGAGGCACAGAATCGTGGTGTGATGACGTAGGGAACAGGAAAGTTAAGTGAACCGCCAGAACAGGGCTAAAACCTGATCGGAGCTAACCACCTGAGTACAATGTGAACGATGTGAGAAGAACATCCAGGTATCTCACAGGGAACAGGCCGGGATGGTGGTACCTTCAGGGAGGGAAAGGACATTGCCTCGGTGGAAGACCCCTTCATGGTAAGCAGGAATGGGGCAAGATGACGACTAACCGAGGGCCGAGGCTGTTGGGAAATGACCAGGGCTGTGCGTCATGAGGTGCGTGTCAGCCAACTGGTAGTGAAATGGGTCCGTGCAAGGACCCGGCGCTTGTCACATATGCCTATTAATGCCAAGTCGGGCTACTGGCCCTGATGTGCAATTAAGGCGGAGGCGCTAGTGCACACCGCATGGCATCCCAATTGATGAACGGGAGTGAGGGCAGGGGGGTGCCCCGTACTGTGCAGGCTTAAAGTGCGTAGCAGGCCGACTAGAGGTCCGTGCAGTGGCAGGGACCCTGCGTTATTCAGGAACGCCTATAGTGGATGGGCAGGGCTACATTCTGAAGCCGTGATGGAGGCTGTGGGTCGGGCGGCCAGGCGCCTGATGAATGGAAGCTCGCTCATAGTATGGCGGGTCCATCAGCTCGCGGGGGTAGGAATGGCCAGGTGGAATGCACTGGTCAACCGCTGTGAGACCGCTAATGAGCGGTCAGCTCCGGAGGACACTGGAAAGCATTCAGAAACTTACCGCTCAAGGTTAGCAGAGTGCTCCAACGCGTACGTCCGACGAACAGGGGAGAAGGACGTGTGGAGCACAGCCGGCTTAAGTGGAGGCTCACGTGAGACGGTTTCCGGGATGAAAACAGGGAAGGCTGGGAAATGTAGTCCGGCGGGACTCGATTTCCAAAGGAAGACGGGGAACGTAGCTAAATATGAGAGTCAAAGCAAAAGGAACTAAGCGAAAACAAGCTAACCCGACAATGTCAGGGTTAGGCATAAAAAAGGAAAGATTATCCAAGGGCACCGTCAGGATACCGAGGTGCCAGAAAAAAGTGCCAAAGTGGTCTATAGGACATGGCAATAAAAGTGTTGGTGTGAAGACTCATGGAGGAGCAAAAGGACCAAGTCAGAGTCCACGGCAGTCTTGGAGTGCCAATAATAAAGAGGACAGGCATATAGCACTCAAAATCAAGCGGAAGAACAGTGTGTGAGTAGATGACAATGTGGAACAAGAAGGTAGTGTCAGAGTACCCGGAGCCTCCCAGCCTGTTCCCTGTGAGATACCTGGATGTTCTTCTCACATCGTTCACATTGTACTCAGGTGGTTAGCTCCGACCAGGTTTTAGCCCTTTCCTGGTGGTTAACTTAACTTTCCTGTTCCCTACGTCATCACACCACGATACTGTGCCCCCACCCCCACTGGAGTTATTTTTCCAGTACTCGCTAACCCTCCGGCACTACCCCCGCTTACGGAACAGTTGTCCACAACCCACAACCTCCCCCCACTCTCCCCGCCCTTTTTCCAGCCATTGGCAGGATAGCTCACATTACGCTTTACCAGTTCAAACTATTGCTGAACATATTCTTTGCTATTTTTATCTACACTGTATACTTTCTTCTCTTGACCCTAAACGCGACCACTTTATCCATTGGGATGGTCGGCGTACGTACCTTTGGCTCAAATCCCAGGACAGATGCAGTATATTCCCTGACTGTTGTAGGTGAGTCTCGAATTGACATCCACTCATGATTAGTGTATGTTGTTTTTGATTGTTTTAATTAAAGCAATAATAAGGTATGTCTAATGTGTTGTGGTCTTACCATGCGTTTTATGCTCTCCATCACATTGTGACTGGTATGGAACACAATTTGTTTGTTTCACCACAGGTTCCACCGACGAATCTACTGAACAACACGATAACTGGTGTAGTATCTCATACCGGTGTCCATTGTTTTTTCTGTCACATTTGTTTTTTCACACACTCACCCTTTTGCAGTAGCTTTAAATTGATCCTGAAGCAGGCCACGACAATTTTCTAGGTCCACAGGCCGAAACATTTCGATCGTTTCCGGATGCAGCTGCCTCTAATGTCGGCAGCTACATTACAAGCTATTTGTTTTTAATCCTGTCACAGGGTAGTAGAATAAAGTTCGCCTAAGCTAACCTTGTAGGCAGTTTTAATCACTATTCACTATAGCACTGCACTTCACCTTAAACACACCACGCTCACGTAGGGTTTTAGGACCATCCTCTCCTACAAAAACATCCCTGAGCTCCTCCCTCGTAGCTAGGGGATTGTAGCCTGCATCACGACTAGGCTCTTGACGCTAGGAGGCACCCCTATGATGAAGCATGACACCTCTGGTGTGTGACGGGAACCTTCCTTTAAAAGGAATTCCCCCCCGAGCATGGTAAGCAGTTTCCACATGCCCAGCAGACTTACCATTAGGTCGCGTGGGCTCTTTTTGTGGGTTTCACAAAGCCTTGTTGCCACATGTAGGACTGCTCTAAGAAGGCCAAGCTGGACTTTGGAGATGCCGAGATGAGTGCAATCCCGTAGTCTAGCCTTGAGAGAACTAGCACCTGAACAACTGTTTTTAGGTCCTGTTATTGATTAAGTTGCCTGATTGCCCATAGCAGATTTAGCTGAAACCGGATGATTTTGGACATGGGTACGATATGGCTCTGGAGGTTGAGATGGCTGTTGAGGGTGAAACTGAGTGATCTGGCATTCTAAACGATGGAGGGACGGCCCTCCAATGCAGGCAAAATAGGCAGCCAGTCTTGAAGTAAGAGATCAGCCTTATTCTGAGAAATCAGTAGAAATTCTGTTTTAGACGGATCTAATTTGAGGTGGTGATTTGACATCCAGGATTCCATTTTTGTCAGGGTAGTGGATAGGAGGTAGATGTCATCCAGGAATGAGACCTCAGGTAGATTTGGGTATCATCGGTGTGCTGGTGGAAGAGAATTCCAGAATTTCTGAGGATCATAAAGAGGGGCTCATGGTGGAGGTTAAACAGGGTTGGAGAAAGGATCAAGTCTTGGCTGACACTTACCTTAAGCTGACTGATTCAAGGCATAGTTTCCGATTTGCACTATTGGCAGTTGTTCGTAAAGTAGGGGGCAAACCAGTTTAGGACTACACCTTCACTTCCCATTCCCTGCTGTTTATCAGAACCTTGTAGTTGACTGTGTCAAAAGCAGCAGAGAGATCAAGGAGAACAAGGAGTGGAAGGCGTCATCCAACATCTGAAGAATAGCAGTTTCTATGCTGTGATCCTCACGGAAGCCTGATTGGAGGGTAACAAGGAGGTTGTTTACTTGAATGTGTTGAGACAGTTGAGAGGTTACACAGCTTTCAATCATCTTATTTAGGAATGAAAGTGTGGAGACTGGCCAGACATTGTTCAAGTTGTTCGCATCAAGTGTTTGCTATTTTTAGAAGAATAGAGATTTGACCCTTTTTTAGACTGTCTAAGAATAAACCCTATTTAAGAGAGGAGTTGACCAGGGTACAAGTTCTTTAGTAAGGAGTTTACTGATGGAGCCAGGAATAGCTTCCCAGAGTTGGTTTGATCATTTCACCTTGGATATGGTCAGCAGAAGATCAGGTTCTGACCTTGAGGAGAAAGAGGACCGTGGCTGCAGTTCCTTTCAGGGAAGTTTTTCCTCGACTACATTGACACATGTGGCCCAAAGGGTGATGTTTATATCCCTGAATTTCTTGTCCAATATCTCCACAAATTTGTTATATGGGCCCATGGAGGCCTTGCGATCAGAAGGGGGAGAAGAGTTGTTAGCCTAGCTGATTGCCTGAAATAGTAGATGAGGTCTATTCTTGGAAGTGTCCTAGGAGGGGTCTGATGTAAGAAGATTTGCACGTCTTCCATAATTACAAAAGTTCCCAATTTTGAATTAAGTTTTCTGTTGGCACGGAAAAGTACCCTACATGGTGATGGATGTGCACCCTTGCCCTGAATGCCCCAGCTGCACTGATATCTGGACCTGGATACCTTGTGCTGATTTTTGGTCATGGGCAAACACTGATCATGTGTGTGCAGAATGACCTAGGCCTGTCTCATGGATTGTGGTCTTGTTAGGCCAGAAGGGGAGCCTAAAGTAGTACCCTTATAGTGTTAAAGGTAGTAAAGGGCTACTGCCCTTACAAAGAATACAAGTGTGGTGGTGGCAGCATTCCGTGTTTATGTAACAATGATCGTTAGAGTGAACTGTCTTTTTACCTGTGCAATTGGAACATGGCTTGCTGGCACACTCATGTAAAGTTCTCCTGCTGTGTGCTTAACTCACTTTGGGCCTACATCATGTTAGACGGTGGCGCCATGTAGTGCATGTTTGGCCAGTGGGTTCCATTTTATTTTACGCCAAGGGTCTTGAATAAGCATGTGGAGAATTCTTCCCAGACTGATTTGTGGATTGCTACATTCTTGAGAGCTTGGTGGGACAAACACAGGAGGAATGGAGGCTCTCCTGGGCTCTTCAAAAGGGCTCTTTGATTCTGGAAAGGTCACTGGTGAGTGGAGCCTAGGCACATCTCAGAAAAAGAAAGGGGCTGATAAGGGAAGCACTGCAGGGATTGGAAATCATGAAGAGCAGGACTGGGGGCTTTGTAACCTTTTATTAGGTTTATATCAGTGATGCTGACATCCAGGTGTCATCCTCGAGTCACTCTCATGAAGCTGTGTTGTGGGGCTTTCGAACTAGGGGTCGCTGCTCCTGTGGCAGACTGCTTCCTATATTAAGAATAGGACAGAGGAGTATGAAATTCAAAGGAGACAACACCCACAACATGAACTTCAAAGACAGAGACACTATATTGCATTTGTGTCTGGAAATGGATTATAAAAAGGGGAGGCTGAATCTCCCAAAATGTCAACTGTGAAGCAGTCAATCCTTGGCAGTACATTGACATGGCGAAGCTCAGCAAGACTTCTGCCTATGGTGACCAGGAAGGGACATCTGCTAGTCTCCATGCTAGGTGAGTGGACATCACCTAGGAAAATTAATACCACTTGACCTGGAGCACCATCATTGGCCTGCCTGACCATATTACCCTTAGAAGAAGAGAGTGCCTGAAGGGAGTGCAGTCCAGTGGACCCTGGAAAGAAGTGTGATGTTTACTGTCCAGTGAGGATTGCAGCACAGATCGGGTCATTGCCCGTGGGATGACTAAAGTCGGAAACCCCAAATGCCAAAGGGGACTGCCATAAAGATAAGTACTGTTGCACTGATCAGGCCATTGTCTTTCTGCATCCCAAAGTCAGTGTCCCCGTATGCCTGAGGGGGCCACTGTGAAGATTAGTAATGCCATATCAATTAGCTGCTCGCCCGTGTGCCTCCCAAGTTGGTGAGCCCGTATGCCGGGAAGGGCTACCTTGAAGAGTAAGGGCCGTCCTCCTGGTGCACCACTGTGAAGAGTGAAGGCCTTCGCCCTTGTGCAGAGCAGTGACCAGAACAGGGTTTCTACCCTTTGTGCTGTTGCTCATGACCCCCTTATGTGAGGTGGGGCTGCAGAAAAGAAGGAGGTCTTCCGCCCAGCTTCAGCATGTATCCATGAAGGTTAGCAAGTTTTGGCCCATGCAACCAGCGCACCTACTGCCGTCTGATTCAGAGGAGCTTATCGCACCACTGGAGGAACACCATGGATGCCCATTACCCTTGCCTGCAGACTACATCTCATCACTAGCATCCGCTTCAGTTCACCGTGATGCTGAACTGCTGAACGCTCCTAGGTCTTCTGTATCGCAACATCAGCGGGAGCAGGTAAGACCGATGGTCAGGCCACGTAGCTATGAGGGAACTTGCTCTGGTGATGGGAGACTTTGACTTCTATAAAGCCATCATGAAACATCTATGGCTTGTATTCACTAACGGGGCCTAACCTCAATGTTGCTGCACATAAATGGGGAATAACCACTACCATAGGCAGGAAAGAGGGACTCACAATTTTACCCAGACAACGCTAGAGTGCCGACCTCACTTAGACTGTGTATATTGTTTGTGCGTGCCATATTTAACTTCATGTTCCTATGTAAAGACAACTATCTGGCTAAATATTCATTTATTAGGGTTGCTGGATGTATTTTGAGTCTTGTGCCCAAGTAAACCTTGCGCCTACCTCCACCCATGACAAACCCTGGACTGCTCAACCCATGCTACCCCTCAGTCAAGGGCTGAAGTGGTAGTACTTGGTCGAATTGTGAACAGCCCATAGTAAGTTGTGCCCCGGAAAATCAGGAGTAAAAACCCCCATACCCAACGGTTGAGCCCAGTACCTCCTGCTTACCCTAGGATCTCTGAAAGATGTTCTGACATGTTCTTAGGCACCAGAGCATAGGCTAGAAAAGTTGGAAAAAGGCTTCTACATACTTCCAGTCAAATATCTATTTGCCACTGATTTGCTGGGTTTCATCCAGGTGGTCTCTGTCATTAGAGTCATTGAGACCTTTGCAGTCTCAAGAAAGAAGTTAAAAAGTAGGCATACTTTATCAAGCTAGACATGGGCACCTGTTACAATCAAAGATGTAGTCTCATAGGTTACAAAAGATGTAGGTTTATTAGGTTCAGATCAGGTTACAAGTAAATCAGGTAAAGCTCCACCAGGAGCAGCATCCTGCTGCTCAGATCTTCTCATTCCTTCTGTCCACTCATCCAAGCACAAACATTCTTAACATTCCAACCATCCAAGGACCTCACTCACTGACTGAACAGCAGGGACTTGGAACTCTGGGGAGGATGCATAGTAACCAAGACAAGTCACAACAGCACCTTCTGCCTGTCTTTGTGAAAGCAACAGAAGGCTATTTCCTTTATCACTTGGAGCAGTCCATGAGGTCCAGTGGTTCCAGGAAAACTGGAGACTACTTTCCACAGACCTTCGCCAGGAATTTGAGAATTCTGCTCAACAGGTATTCCTCTCGCATCTCACCTCTCTCTATTCAGAGCCATTGCAGCAATTCCTAAAGGATGACCATGTGTAGGACAGGTGAAAATTCCTAAATTAATCTAGCTAAAGATTTTACTAATTTCTTTCTCTCAGAGCTACTGTACCCCAATATCAACCCCATTATGCGAATGCTGCAGTTTTTCAAAATTACATACTTTGCTTAGATTTCTCTGTTTCTCCATTCTCCTTCCAAAGTCAGCCTCCTCAATTACCCAGGGACAAAAAAAACTCCCAATCCTTCTAGGCACATCTTCTCTCATCCCTGGAGGTGGGCTCGCCCACATCTTTTATTGTTCATTCTGTAGAAACAGAGGGGTGTCATAGAGTATTTTCAGGGTCAGATGTCATTCCAGGTGGGAGCTTCAGTGACAGGAAAGGGTTTATGTAGAGCAACTTCTCTTAACCTAGGCTCTTTTGACTCCTGGGAGTCCGCAATAACATAACATGTGTATTTGTGAAGCACACGTTCACCCGTGGGCATCTTGGCACTGAATAACAGATGTTTATTGTTACCCAACTCAATGGTACTCATTTTATGGACATCAGATGGAGGAAAGGCAGAACGGATCTACCGGGGTATGAACCTATGACCATGAGTGCAAACACAGGCCCCTACAGTGGACAAATTAGTCTACTAAGTCACCAGACCCCGGCTTCACAATGCCTACCCAGGGGGTCCGTGACTGTTAAGAATTTTAAATAACATTAGCAGATTAATAAAGTATATAAAGATAAAACACAATATAAAATTGAGAATTTTAAATCACTTTGAATATGTGAAGGAATATGAAATTGGAAGGTAAAAGTTACCTTGGTATCCATAGCTGAAGCAACACAAGTACAGCATATATGGACAATTGGTGTGCCAATGTATGCGGCTTGTGTGTGCTCAAAAACACTGTATGCATTAGCAATAAAAAACTGAGTTATAGTTACAGTTTAGAACAACACTTTGGGGCATATGTACAAGGAGTTAACGCCGCCGTGGCGTCAATTTTTGACGCTACAGCAGCTTTTTTTATCGCCGTATTTACAAGTTGCCGCTAACCGCAGTTAGCAGCAGTTTTCCTGCGTAAACGTGCGTTTTTCAGATTGCCACTTCTGTTAGCGGGACGTAACAAAAATGAGATGCAAGGTAGGCGTTCCCGTGCAAAAACTGCCGCTAACCCCATTCGCGATATTTACAAGGAATTACTTGTATGGTGCAAAACCCAAAAAATTGCCTCTAACTCCAGTTAGAGGCAGTTTTTTAAGACCAGAAAATAGCTGGTCTTAAAAATGGTGCAAACACTTGGGGCCTCCTTTCAGAAGGTTTTGGTGCTGGACAGCGCTGGAAGGAATGTTGCTGCGCTGCCCTGCGACAAAACTACAGGGCAGGAATGCGTACCATCAATAAGATAGGGCTCATTCCTGGGCCTCATTCATGAAAAGTGTTGCATCGCTGTGACAAAACAGCGTTGCAACACTTTGCACTACGCCCTTCTTGCAACACCACTGTATTCAATGGACGGCGCTCCATGTCGCAATTAATGGCAGATACGTCTGGAATCCTGACGTATCTGTCAGCGCTAAAGTCACGCATTGCTGCAGTTGTGTCACAGACATGATGCAACTCCAGCAATGCATGGGGCCAGCCTATTCCTGTGGCACTCCGTCACCCTTACGCCTCCCATGAGGCAGGCGTAAGGTACTGACGCAGTGGCGTCCTACAATTGTTGCAGTGATATCTGATGGATTTCACTGTGCCACTCCTATGAGGCTTTGTTCCGTGGGAACACCCACCCTCATACATCATACCTGATGCAGGTATAATGTGGCACAGGGCTTCACAAGGTCACGCATATGCCTAGATGTGTCACTTTGCAAATACGACGCAACTTGGTGCAAGAATCAAGCTGCAAGTACGTCAAGAAAATGATGCACTGGCGGGGTGAAACTGTCAGAAGGGGCTCATGCATACCCGCCCTGTCTTTTTCCCCTACATTGGCGCGCATTGGCTGCCATGCGCCAACGCAGGCCCCCTTGCGCCATGGTGCAAGGGTAACTGTGTTGCGGAGTTGATTGATGTTGTGGCTCCATCTCTTCTCGAGACGTCTGCAGGTGTGAGGGGTGCCAGGGTGTCGGCGCAGTTGGAGATCCATCGGTGGAGGTTGCGCGCTGCGGTGTTGGCGTCTGTAAGCGTTGGCGGAGTGGTGGTGCTGAGGGAGTTGACTGGAAGTTCTTCGGTGGCCTTGATCCAGCTGCAATGGGAGGGGCCATGATGGCGATGGTGTACGGTTGGCGTGGTAAAGGCATGATGTAAAGAATGATGGTCGGTTCAAGAGAGTCCTGTGGTGTGGCTGTAGTTGAAGTTCTCGCTGGTGGAGAAGATGGGCTTGAGCGTGTGTCATGCTATGTGGGTTGGTGCAGTGACTAGCTGCTTGAGTCCGATGGTGGCGAGGTTCCCCAGGAGGGGGGTGGTGTTCTGGTCACTGGGGTTGTCCAGGTGGACCTTGAGGTCTCCGAGTAGGATGTAGTCAGTGGATGGAAGAGCCTGAGGTGCAATGAGGTCCGAGAGGAAGGGTCCTTGGTGCTGGGCACAGTCCAGGGGCCGACGGATGCAGACGAACTTGCCTTTGGTGCACCAGTGGTACGCCCGCTGCGCATGGCCGCACAGCAGCTGCCATTAAGTAGTGCTGTGGGTGGGGGACTGAACAGCTGGGAGGCGGGAAACGCAGGAAAGGACACTGGAGGGGGCAGGGATGCGGGGGCAGCGGGGGTTGTAAATATATTTTTATAAAATCTTACCTCGAGGCCGGGTCCCGCGTCTTCTGTGCTCCTGCACTCCTGAGTCTGCTTCCAGGAACAGGAAGCAGGCAGCCAGGCTCCCTCCCCTAAGCCAATCACAACACTGCAATGCGGCGTTGTGATTGTTCTTGAGCCCCGTGACAAGGCATTCAGCCAGGGGCTGGAGGGGTGGGCATGTACTCCATGCCGGCTGTAATGCAGCCTGCATTGCAAACAGGGAAGTGTGCATGACTGCTTTGGGCGGCCTGAGAGGGCCGACCAAACAGTCATTGCGCACTTGAGTGGTCATACCCTGCCCTGCTCCGTGAGTAGAGCAGACGCACGCAAGGGAAACATAGCATGAGTACATCAGAAAGTTATCATCATGTTATGTTTCCTCTTCTTGCACAAGTTGAAAGCAGTGGGGTGACGCTCTTCCGCAATAGCAGATGAGCCGCCACTGGGGGTGCGTCACCCACAGGTACTAGGCCTGGGCCCGACTCAACCCCCGGGCCTCCTCCGCTATGCGTCCCACCTTCTCCTCACCTGGACATTGACACTGTGGCGCAATCCACTGCACTCTCTTCAAATCTGTGACTCAGCCAGCAAGAGCCTCAGCCAGGAGGAATTTTACAAGCCTGGGTACAGCAGTCACCACCAAGTCCGCTGGGGAACCTCCGGATGCAGTTGATGCAACAGGGCCCCCTTAGGCGTGAAGTTGCAGCGCTCATGCCACACAAGTTCAGCGCAGCTCAGGGGCCTCACCCTCCACAGCGTCCGGCCAGCGAAGCATCCTCCTGCCTGTGATGCAGAGAGGCGCAGCCCACCATTGGTAATCTCCTCCGTGCACCCCGGTGTGGTAGTTGCGCGTGGTATGCGATGCAGACCTCCCTACATTGGTGCGCAGGAGTGCCTCTACCATTCACAGCTCCAAGGGGCACCAGGCGGTCTTCTCACACAGGTCAGCAACGTGTCTCCATGCGACCTGGCAGACTTCACCACCAGTTAAGGGTGATCGCCGATGCCTCAATGTCTACCACCACGGCCCAGCAACTCCACAGCACCTCCGCATCCTACTCTGGGTCCCAGAAGCAGGCCCAGCGAGGCCTTCGGGCCCCAGGGACTGTTGCGCTTTCAAGGATTTGGATGCCATGGTGTTGCAAGGAGTGCACAATGTTAGGTGATGCATCACTGGTTTTGCCCAGCGATGCGGCTCTTTTCATGATTGTAGCCCTGAATTTACTCTTCCCCTGGGACTCTGGCTGGTCATCCTGGCTGTTGGGGGGCTTGTGGGGGTTGTTGATCTGTACTGCACTTCGCCCTGGCTGCTCCATTCTGCATTCCATTGGTTTTGTTTCCTATTTTTAATTGGAGGTGGACTTATAGACTCTTTTTGCCTCTAGAGGCATAAAAAGTCACGTTGGGCTGACTAACGTGAGCATTTTTGCCGTTAATGGGCCTTTCGTCAGTTTTCGCCCGCTAACTTCAGAATTTGTATCGCCTTCACGCTAGTGTTAGCGGCAGTTTTCACCGCGGCTACCTGAAACTATCGCCATGTAGCGACGTATTGTAAATACAACGCTAACAGGGCAATAGTTTTTGGTGATAGGCCACGTTAAGAAAACTGCCCGCTAACTAGCGTTAGCGTTAGTTAGCGGCATTTCTTCTACATATACCCTTTGGGGCAGATTTACAATAACTGGCGCATCCCTGCAGATCAGCAGGGATGCGCCAGTTATTTTGCGTGACGTTAGGAACCCCTTGCGCCACCATGGATGTGCTGCATTTACAATGCGGCGCACCGTGGCGCAAGGAGAGACAGATGCTTGACGCATCTGTCAGCGTATAGGTGATGCAGTGCTGGAGTTGTGCCGCAAGCGCAACGCAACTCCAGCACTGCTCAGGGGCATCCTATACTTGCAATGCTGCGTCACTCCTTACGCCTGCAGGCGTAAGGTTGTGACGCAGCGGGGACGTAAAAGTGACCTAGTGAAATCTTGTAGATTTCACTGCGTCACTTTTACGGGGCTTCCTTGCGACGGAACGCCCACCCTGCATACATTATACCTGACGCAGGTATAATGTAGCGCAGGGCTTTACAACGTGACGCATCTCACTAGATGCGTCACGTTGTAAATATGTCGCATAGTGGCGCATTGTTTACGACGCCGCTGCGTCACATAAGTGACGAAACGGTGTCGTAAAGATGTCGCAAGGGGCTTGTAAATCCGCCCCTTTGTCTTTTAGAAGTAAAACCAATTTTTGAAAAGCTCCAACCATCCCATTAAAATTCAACTTGGAAGTTGAATTTTTTGTTTCCGAGTTAAATTAAATAATTCATAATTTGAGCATGTGTTTGAAGCAAAATTGGTGCTGTATTATTTTGAAGTTCAGATTATAGAAATTGCTTAAGCAGATAACACCCCACGTCCCCATAAGTCAAAACGTTAAGAAGCGCTGATTTAGAGAATGTTGAAGTGGGTCACTTGGTCATCGACCCCCACCCCATCCACAGAGATGGGGTGTGAAAAAGCAGCAATAACCTCTAAACCACAGAATAACTAAATATTCAAAAAGAAGCATGCCAACTTTCCAAAATAGGTAACAAAATACAGGGTGATAATTGTTTTTTACATTTTGTTATATTTCCTACATGCTGAGATACTGATGTATTTAGCATATTTCCGAACAGAAGTTAGCAAAAACAAATTCGAAACCTAAAAAGCAAGTTTAAAGCTGCTGCGTGTTCAAAGCAGAGCTGCTGAATCATGTTAGCGTTTTGGTTGTAAAATGAGCTAACAGTTTACAGAGTTTTAACTCTATTCATTTGTACAGAACTTTTAACACACATTTAGAGGCAACTTAAATGCTGTGAAATCAATAATTTAAGGTGCAAAACAAGTGGTGTTTCCTTTTTTCATACCCAGGTCCAACCTCTAGTGCTATATGGCTGTTTCCCAGCCATGTTGCTCGGTTTGCTCTATTTTCCTTGCAAGCTTACATTTTGAAAATTACTTTTAGATAGCCTGGGACATCTGAGGGTAAATTACAGCTGATCTATATAAAGGGTAAATATGGAAATGTAGTTGTAAGAATGTGTTTTCGAGTTTATGGAAGGGCGTGTGCAGCTACGAGTTGTAAAGCAGGCCCCAACTACCAAAATGTCAAAATGCCATACCATACACAAAGGCAGCTTGTTGGACATATCTTCGCCTTTGCCTCATCTTATCAGGCTCAACTTGGGACTTCTGTAATTGGGGAGCAAAGAAGGAGCATAACAAGAGGCTAGTGGCTGCCCTTACTGCCTCTTTTCAGGGCCCCTTTTTTCAGCCTTTCTCTTTTCTTGGTCCCACCTACAGACTGTTTTGGAGGTCTGGAGAAAGCTCATCTCACCACAAATGCACATAACACACACAAACACACAGAGAAACATACACTCCTAGAGAAAGGAGTTTTGGGTCAGCCTTCTTCAGCCACTCTCTTATTGCAGTGAGTCTTCAGGCCCCGATTCAGTAGGCGGTCCATCTTATCTTGGACCAGCCCATAGCATTTTGTGGATATATATTTATTTAAAAAGCAGTGCCTTTCCTCTATGCTCGTGTTCATTCCTTAATTCTCCACACAATAAGAATGCAAGCATATACACATGCATGTAAAGTTTTAGGAAGCAACCACTGTGAAAGATACATCCTGGACCAGAAGTCAGATATCTTCCTACATCAGATTAGTAATCAGGCACCTCCATCCATACATAGTCTGTTGTGTGGTCTACAAATATGCTGCTGTGTCCTTTCTAGTCATACCAGAAGCCAGTGGCGTCCGACAGAGATAAAGACCGATGGGTCGGGTGAAGGCGGCATGGGGAGGGGAGAGGGGGCCGGCGGGAAGCGCACAGAGGGAGTACATGGCGGGGCAGTGGGGGTTAATAATAAACAACAACAAAAACTTACCTGGTGCTGCCAGCCACCTCACGCTCCTCTCTTCCTGGTCCCAGCAGTCCCTAGGACAGCATCAGACTCCCCATCCAATCCCCACGCTGTTTCAAGCATGAGAGCAGCATGGGGATTGGCCTGAGCGGGTTGGATTAATGCTCGCTCAGACACGGGAAGTCAGCGCTGTTTCTCCAACTCGGCTGTAAAATACTGCCGGGTTGGTGAAACCTAAGTGCGCATGTCAGTTTGGCTGGCCTGAAACTGCCCGCCAAACTGACATTGGCACTTAAAAGTGCACATTTCCGCTCCTCCGCCCCTCCCATGGCCCGGCCCACCCCCGCTGGCTCAGAGCCAGCAGTTGAAAAATAAAACAATAGTAAAATATATTTTTATTTTTCAGCTGCTGCCTCTGAGCTAGTGGGGCAATGCTCCTCTGCCATTGCGTAGGAGCCACCACTGCCAGAAGCTATAAGAAGACTTGCTTTCTGCTCGTAATCTCTAAAACAACCTGCTGAGGGTGTCAACTATTGTCCCTCCATCCCATATGTGGCCTTGCCTGGCTGGTCTCAACTCAGGCTTAGGAGGTGCTCATCTACAGCCTGTATTAAAGCTGTTTAGGCTCAGGGCATCAACTGTGCTGCAAACAACCTTGCTGTGGCATCCTCTGGTCTCCAGGCTGGGGAGTTCCTTCGCTTGTTAGATAATACAGGTTCTCTGTCAGCCAAGGCATGTTTTGCCCATCTGCCCGCAGTACTCCTGCAGCCCTTTCATCTTCCTTGAGCAAAAATCTCTGGGACCAGAAAGAAGTGCAGGGGCTGCTAGGATAATGAGTGGGACCTTCTGTTCGGTTGATTTAATATTCACTGTCCCTTCAGCAATTGTTCTTTCCTCCTAACCGGATTGGCGAGCCCAAGAATCCCATCAGCCAGGATCAACTCACACCTGAAAATGCGCCGTCGCACCCACCTTCCCCTAGCAAACACTTATCTCCGTCCCAAACTCTGAGCCTGAGCTCTGCGTATAAGGAGAGTGTGGACTGCTCTGTCCCAAACTCCCAGCCCGAGCTCTGCGTTTAAGGAGAGCGTGGACTGCTCTGACCCAAACTCACAGCCCGAGCTCTGCATATGAGGAGTGCATGGACTGCTCTGTCCCACACACATAGCCCGAGCTCTGTGTGTAAGGAGAGCGTGGATTGCTCTGTCCCAAACTCCCAGCCCGAGCTCTGCGTGTAAGGAGAGCGTGGACTGCTCTGTTCCAAAATCTCAGCCCGATCTCTCCGTGTAAGGAGAGCGTCGACTGCTCTGTCCCACACTCCCAGCACGAGCTCTGCGTGTAAGGAGAGCGTGGACTGCTCTGTCCCAAACTCCCAGCCCGAGCTCTGCGTATAAGGAGAGCGTGGACTGCTTCTGTTCCAAAATCTCAGCTTTAGTTCCGCACACAAGGAAAGCACGGACTACTGCACGACGCGCAGCAACTGTTGCTGCTGCTACAAGAATGTAAGTAATTAAGCAACTGAGAATATTCTGTTGTGCATCCCTGTTCGTCTAACTGCATTGTTACGCACCTTTTATATATACAGTTATTATGTTTAGTACAATACTACACTGGAGATTTATTATTTACTTGATGTTTTGGTAGGATGCACACACTACCTGAGAGCAGTCACGCCTCACTGCTTCCATGTTAATTGCAAGGCTTGTGTTACTTCCTGATGCACAGAGCTCTGGACCACTGTCTGCTCCCCACAGGCTGCCAACTGGGGTCGTAAACTGTAGAACAAGCATTTGAAATGCAATAGGTCTCGCATTTGTGAGAGTTTAAGCTATTGGTATTGTAAATGTCAATGCCTTTTATTTTTCTGTTTTGATAATTAACATACATAAAAGGCTTTTTCATTTACACTGCCAATAGCTCAAACTCTTGTAAATACGAGACCTCGGCCGCCATTGTCCCGGGCTGCTTGGAAAGTGAAAGCGCGCTTGGCACGCTGAATGCTGCAGAAGAGCATGTTATGCCTGCAGTAGGAGAAACGCATTAAAGAAAATAGTGCTTACAGACTAAATAAGACATACCATGTAACAACAGAGGTAAAATGGCCAGTCCTCATGGGAGGTTACAGATGAAGACAAGGCGGTACTAAGGAGGGACTAACAAGCCTATTAAGGAATCAGAAGCCAGCATTTACAAAGGACAATAACACAAGTCACTGAAAAATATGGGCAGACAGTGGGCGGAGCTTCAAGTCCATACTCTAATACAGCATGCCTCGCAGAGCAGCGCATGCGCTGCCCTGGCTCAACCTAAAAAGGAGAAGAAAATTTCATTTTTTTCTCCATTTAATTTGAACTGGTTAGCAGTCATCCAAAAATACACCTTTATAAGATACTCACCAAATTAAGTGGCTGCATTTTGTTCAGCATCAAATATTCCAACAATGATCTGCGTGTCATCGGTGTATAGAAAAAGAGTGAAGTCATAGCTCTCAATGAGGTGAGCCAGCGGGGACATGTAAAGAGTAAACAAAAGGGGGGACAGGACCGACCCTGTATAGTAGGAGAGGTGAAGGAGGATAAGATTTTGGATTAACGCTGAAACAAAAATCTGACAGCCATGACAGTCTGAGGCCTTTTACAATAAAATATTGCACCTTAGACAGTAACATTTGGTGATTGACAGACCAAATATGATGAATGCAATCCGAATATTATTATCTGAACAGCAACACAACTTATCCAGTGCAGAAAAAACTGTGGATTCCTTAATACAACCATCAGGAAAGCCCACCTGACAAGGGTGTAGAAGATGGTTACTCTGAGCAAATTCGGACAGCTACCCATAAACTGATTTTTCGAGCTGCTTAGCTAGATAGGTCAAACTTAAAATATAATGTACCCGGAAATGGTCCATTTTGTGAAAGGTATCCACCAGCATACATAACTAACGGGAGAAAATAACCTCCCCCTTCTTTTCCTTAGGTGGAAAACGGTTGTAAACAACAAAAAGCCAAGGGAGGGATTGCTGAGAACTGAAAGAATGTTGTGTGAAGGAAGGTTCTGCTCTTATTGACCTGAACACCTTTCTGACCCGGGATACTTTCTCACTTCATGTATGTCAACAGCAGTTGTTGGAAATCATATTAAATACATGCTTCCATCTGTGGAAAGGTGTATATCTAACGTGAAGGTGAGCTTGAAACCGTCAAGCATACTGGCATTGTTGGTGGAGGAAGACCTCAGCAAGCCAGGTCTGATGCATACCCGGTTAAGGCACACAAAATCATCACTAGTATCACGTTACAAGAGCCAGAATACCTGACTGCGCCTTCATGCATGTCCCATGGACTAGTGTCTACTAATAACTGTGATAAAAAACATCATTCGTAATTTCTTTCTTTGCCAATGAAGGCCATCTAGTGGATATTTGTAGGGATGATGAGCAATCGAAAGTGTTGTTTGCTTTAGTGTACACATGACACCATCTTATGTTATCGTGTATTTTCGAAACAGTTTTACAGTAGGTAACCTATCGATATATGACTGAATCTCCTGTCAGCATCTAAGAAGGCACAGTCTCGGACCAAGATGTACCTCTTCCTGGTTCGCTAGGAGTCGAAATTATCTGACGCTAAAAAAATTATTTTGGGATCTGAATGAAACGCTGTATTAATTTGCTGTCTGTCACCGCTGTTTTTTTTTTACTTAAGTGAGCGTAATCCACCCCTGCCATTTCTTCTCTCCTGTGCTGCTCCTACAAATGAAGAACCTAAAAGAACAAGCAATTTAAGAGCCCCCAGAACACAAATCTATTTTGCTTTAGTGATTCCCAAGTAAACAAGCATTGGCATAGCCAATAGGTCTCGCTTTTGGGACCTTATAAGTATTTATCAATACTAAGTATTTACCAATAGGTCTTGCCTTTTTGACCATATGTGTTTAGCCATGCAGCACATTATCCTGGGTGCTGTGCTGTCAGGGTTTGAAGAGTTGGCACTAGCAAACCTGCATATGTTGTCTATTTTTTTACTATTTTTTTACAAACGTTTAATAGCCATGAAACATTTAAAAGCAATAAAAATTGCCAACCTAAGGATTCCGCTGACATTCAAATGCCACAAGCACGAGGAACAAAAAAGTGAAGCTTGCACAAATACAAGCTTGCATTTTTAACTTTTACTGGAGCCCCTCGGCCAAGATAAAAGTCACTTTGCATCATGACTGGCAGAAACTGGGGATGCTTTGATTACTTTAGGAGAACAGATGGAACGGCCTGCAATAACTCAGACTTCAGCTTTTGCATATTGACGTCCCGGTAGACCTTCAACAGTACTGCTTCCCCCAATATGGCGAAATAACAACCATTGGAGGTACAGGCCCTCTGCTATAGAAGCAGCCACACGAGATAGAAAGCAGTTGATGGATGTGCAGAAACCCTTGCTATAAAAGCCAGCCATAGGAGGTAAAATGCTGCTCTATGAGGCAAAGACCCAGCTCCTCAGAGACCAGTCACTGCAACTGCAGACTCCCACGCTACAGAGCAGACAAAGGAGGTAGAATGCAGTCCTATGAGGCAAAGACCCCCACAATTTACAGCACACTTATAAGAGGTGGAGACCCCACACTACTGGGAGCAACCATAGGAGGTACAGAGCAGTCCTATCCTTTAGATTGGAGCCAGGATGGAGAAGGCAGTCAGAAGTAGACCCCAAAGCTATAGAGACCAACTATTGGAGGTGGAATGTAGCCCTACGAGGCAAATGCCTTGCCCTCAGAAGAGTACCTATTGAAGGCGCAGACCCCATAGTACAGAGAGCTGTCATGGGAGGCAGAATGCAGCCAGAGAAACCAGACGCCACAATATAGAGGCCAGCCATTGGAGGTAGAGTACATTCATATGAGGGAATCGGCCCCGCAGTCTACAGAGCAGTCATTGGAGGAATCGGCCACGTGGTACAGTGAGCAGTCATACGGGGTAGAAATGCAGTTAAGGTAAAGACCCCATACTATAGAGCACAGCCATGGGAGGTAGAAAGTAGGTGGAGGATATACTAACCCTCACTACAAAGGCCAGTCACAGGAGGTAGAATGCAGTCAGAGGACGTACAGAGCACCAAGCCACAGAGCAGCCACACAAGTTAAAATGCAGGACTCGGATGCAGACCAGAGAGCTGCCATAGGAGGACAGGCCTCCAAGCTAGACAGTAGCGACGGGAGGTAGAATGCAGTCACTGGAAGTGCGGACACTCCTGTCCCCATGCCATACAGCAAAGGATCAGGAAGCAGTTAGGAGGCAAACTATGCTACAGAGAAAAGCTGCAATAGTGAAGTAAAAGCTAGGTGTTCAAAAAGAGTAGCCCATTTCTACAGACCTACTTAATATAAATAGCAGCCAGGCGATAACATATAATCCGAAATGGTGCTAACACTGCAAGAGAGCAGCTAGAGGGGAGAGGGAGCAGCCAGAGGGAAGGGAAAGAGGTGCATTAGTACAAATCGCTACGCTACAACCAGAGCAGCTAGAGGGCAGTCAAAGGATGGTCCGACCCACTCAGACCAGCCACAATGCAGTAATTGAAGGCGCAGAGGGGACCCAAAGCCAGGGCATTCAAGAAAGACTAACCAGGCACCATAGACTCTCTGCTGCTCTAACAACAGTAGCCAGTGAAGTCACACACACTCCACGCTAGAGAGCGAAAGCCAGTCTCAACATGTCCTCATTCCCTAACTAAAGCGCTGCCAAAGAGCACACAGAGCCCACGAGACAGAAGAAAACAAAGACTGGGCGCCTAGGATTATTGAGAGAGCAGCGAGAAGGGACATAAAGACCATCAGTTTATCGAGCATGCAGTCGACGCAGTCCCCTATGAAGACATGGGACAATACGCACAAGCAAATGGGCAGCATGTTTAGAAAGTACTCATAGGAGATTTATATATGAGACTGGCCCCATCAAGAGAGCAGCCAGTTGAGTAGCTTCAACCAGACCCCAATTAAAAATGGCAGCCACAAAAGCAAAGCAACTTTATAGGGAAGTCAATAGAAGCAGAGAGAGGAGTTCTCTCACCCTGGTGTGACACCATCACGAGCGAACAGACATTGCCATGTTGAATATGCGCTCTGCAGGGTGACAGACCTATGTCCGCCCAAGAGACCTTCGTTTTACTGGGAGTGAAGTCAAGTGACAGTCGCTGCCATCAGATAGAAAACACACTCTCTCCGCTCCCTGGAGTGCTGCAGAGCGATCCTGGTGCCAGCTGGGAACAGACTCGCACTGGACAAAGATCCCTCCAGGTCACACCGGAGCTTTTGCAGCCATCCCGATGGCTGAACATATGCTCTTAGTTAAGAAAGCGTGGGATGGACTCGTAGTGTGTGTGTGTGTGGGGGGGGAGGGTGGGGGGCTAGGATTGGAGCACTGGGGTCACCACTGTCCAATGTGCGCTGCAGCGAATTGGGCTGTGCCGATTGGCTGTCAAGTCCGCATGTTCCTCTGTAGTGTATCAACACTGTCACCGTTAAACAAGTTAGCGGTCTAAGAGGGTGTGGTGTAAAATACAGAGTTGTCTACTTTGGGACTGGGGAACAGGGTTCAAGTCTCTGCATCTGCTCTCCCCGTGCCTACAAAAACACGCTGATTGGAATAAATCAAATTAAACAATGGCGAATCGAAACAAAATTTAAAATGTCGATTGGTATTGCCAATGGTTGAACTGAACCAAAGCAAATGGAGCAATCGCAGACTGGGTGTTTCTCGGCAGTGGGACAGGTTCACAAAACCAACGGTCCGCGCAAAAAAAAAAACGGGGGTAAACTGCTTTAGTGGTGTCAAAAGCTTCAAATAACAAGCATTGGCCGCGCAACGACCAAAACGTGCGGCCGCGAGTTGTGTGCGCGCGCGCAAAAAGAAAGATAAAGTGAAAGCGTTTCACTTGCGGGAGCGAGCGGCGCCAGGAGCGATAATTGCTACCATATGGCGCTGCTCGCTCCCGCAAGTGAATCGCCAAACGTGCACGCGTTGCCATTGAAGGCAATGGAACGCGTGCACGTTTTTGGCTGAAAAGCCGAAGCGATTCTAAAAGGTCTTTTTGCCTATGCAGCGCATGTGCGCTGCGTAGGCGAGACCTAAAAAGCTTTTGCATTTTCCGGGATTGTGAAACATGTCGGGGCAGTCTCGTATTAGGTGGCACCATTTCAGATTTAGGGAGTTCACACAGTTTGATTATCTTTATGCACGGGAGATAGTTATTTACTGCAGAGATCATAAGTTCCGCGTATACGTATGTTTGCCAGGTCACATACAGTAGTGGTGTAGTCAGCTTTGAAGGTCTTGCATTGTGTTTTCAGGACTGAGAGACAATGGTTTAGTAGTGCAAGTTACTGACCTACTACCAGATAAGAGTGCCAGATTACAGAAGGAATAAATAAAACAAAAGAAAAGGGCAACAAAGAGACACCGGAGGAACGGGCTAGGAATAGAATAAAAACCTCAACACTTACCCTGCAATTTGCACATAAGTGCCTGGATCTCGTAGTGGAAGGCGAAGGCCTCTTCGCCCAGCTTACTGATGACGCACACCAACAGAGAGGGCGGCAGTGGTGAAGACAGAAGACGGACACATCTTTTGTGTATTTCTTCTTTTCCTTCTGCTGTGGACGCCCATTTTCAACAGATACACGTCCGTTTAGATTTATGTAAACATTTCCCCTCCTTAATCCAGTAAGCTGTAAAGTAAACATTTTTAATTTAAGTTCTATTCTGAACGATGGCAGAGTAAAAATAATATAATAAGGGTCCCACGGGGACCCAGTGGCCGGAGGAATGCGGTGCAGTTATCAAGACTGCTCATGTATGGAAAGAAAATAATAATGCACATTAAGCAAAACAAAACAAGCTGCGATTTGGGTGAGGGGTTGTGCGCTGGCGCTTTCACACAAATTCTGTTGTACAATTAAAATAACATAAGGAGGATCGCACAGGCACCCTGTGGGTGAAGGAATGCGGTGCAGTCATCAAGCCCGCTCGGGTATGTAAAGAACAATGCGCAGGCAGGAACAAGCTGCGATTCGGGAGGGGATTATGTGCTGGCGCGTTCACGCAACAGATAAGAATGTAATAATAAAGCAAAAGACACGTTTCAATGGTTCCGATCCGGGGTAAGGGATAGCAGAAGAAAACGAGTCCCCGCAAAGAACAGATGAGCAGTGAAGGCGTAAGGAAACTGTACTTGACCCGAGCTCCTTAGCCTTCAACAGAACTGACGTGTTGGCGTTTGGAACCAGTTAGCAGCCAGCAAAGAAGAGCGACACAGGGGTCAACAAATGGCAAACAGCAGGTGGGAATAAAGTAGTTTTAGTAAATGCTACAGGTCTTGCAGACAGCGCATGCGCGCTGATGCTTGACCTAAAAATGACATACTGAACCGCAATTTCGAAGGTATCTGCCCCTTCCGAATTGTGAATCAGTACTGGTCACAACCCCAATTTTACCAGTTTGAAAAACATTTCCAACTCGTAAAATTGTTTTTGAACATTAAAAAGGCACTTTGCAATTCAAAAACCCAGTGATGTTTGAAAACTGCAGTTTGTGGATCATAAAATCCTTTTGTACATCTGGCCATGTGCGTGTGTATACTTACTCGCTTGCACCTACTGTTTGCACATACCTTATTCACATATTGTGTGCACTTAAGTACAGTGCATGCATGCAGTGGGCACTCTTTTAAATATATAATCTGTACAGATGCTTTGCGCACAAACCACAGTCATGCATGTGAACACGAACAGGGCCAGATTTACCATTTACTCATGCAGCGCAGGGCAGCACCTCCAAATGTTGCACTGCGTGAGAAGGAGAGTGTGGGAAATTCCAAATTTACAGAAATATGGCACTCTCCTCCCCTTTCCCTAGCACTGAAATCAGCTGCCGTTCGCATGGAGACACCTTTGCGCCATAGTGCAATGGTGTCTCCGTGAGTCTAGTATAGTTTTTGTACTGGAAGGATACCCTTCCAGTACAAAATATTATGCAGACTGACTTTAAACCTTTTGCCTATTTGTATGTGTGCTGTAAAGTGCAGCACACGTACAAAGTCGGAAAAGGAAGGAGAATTTAAAGTATTCCTCCTTTGTTGCACCTCCTTCAAAAGGGCGCAGTTTTCTGACTCTAAACCTTGTCTACTTTATTTAGTAAATAGGGTTTAGCATCAGAAACCTTGGGTGGTTGCATGGGAGCACACATGCTCCACCCATGGTACACCCCCTTGGCACTAACATTATTTCCAGTGCTGAAGAAAAGATTTTGCGCCGATTTGCGTCACTTTTGAGACGCAAACACAGCATAAAATCTTAGTAAATCTCCTGCACAGTCTATGTATAAAGTTTCTGCATCCATAGTGTGTTCACACAATGTGCACATTCTGTGAACTCACTAATACACAGGAGCTGTGCACATAATATTTGAACCTACTCCTTGCATATACTTGTGGGAAAAATGATGCATGTAATTTCTGGTCAATATTTCCACAATAAGATGTTAAAGAACAGATTTTATAACAGAGTGAAATGACCCGTCGCCCGCCTGAACTATTTCCAATCGACCTAAAGGGGAGTGCGCTGCACAAGAACACAGGTAATTACTCTCGACAGCCTACCAGCAGAGCACCAACTAATAACTGAACAAAGAAATAGCGCAGCAGAGCTCGGACGAGATGCAGCACTGGCGACCACGTCGGATGAAATGAGGAGCAAAGAGACAGCTGCCTAGATACTGATGATCCAGCGCTCAGAGATCAATAAATTTGCAACTAAATAAGGCCCAATTACATTACCCAACAAAAGTCCCTTTGCGCTGGGTTCAGTGTGAAATGCAAAGTTCAGACCTAACTTACCAATTTCTAACCGAACCTGCATTACTCATAGGAAAATATTAACACAATGGCATCTTTTTTTATAGTTGATTAGTTGATGGCAGGAATTAATAACACACCCTAAATAAACACGAACACAGTGTGTATATTTATAATGTTGTATCTAAATAATGTGAAATAAATGCTCATCAAGTACCAATACACAGTACAAATCATGGAATATCACTGAATAAACAAACTAGCAAAGAGAAAATGATTAATCACATCACATCGACAGTGCATTGAAGGAGTGGAAAGGCGAAGAGAGAAAAGTTTCAGAGACAAAATACATTTGCAAATGATTACTGCAAAGTCAGGTTTCTATCTATACTAACCCAGGAGGAAACAGGAAATCTGCTCACTGGCCAGGGGAGCAGCAGGGCCCCTCAAGAAGATTTGCAAGGGCAAAGTCTAAGTCAGGAATCAGGAAACAGGGGGAAACAGGTAGGCCTCTACAGCAAACCGACGATTGCGACGATCACACCTAACGCCATCAGCACCTCTCGAAACAGGAGCAATGCTAGCTAACCCCTCCCACCAAGGCACCTTAATTATACCCTAAAACCCAAAAGACTAACCCACACTTGTTTCATTTCAGAATATAATCTACATCGTGATTGGTTGAGGAAAGGGGTGTACTGTCACACCACACTCGGCATGTCCATCTCTCTCAATGTTCTATTGTTTTGTTTTTTCATCGTTGGAACTACATCATCCCAGGAAATACAAGTATACAATATTAGACTTCATGTTGCAGTTTCTGTTACTTCTTGTGCCATTCGTCCGCTTCCAGAGGAAACGTTAATCACTTGACAATTGTTTTTCGTCTTCAGGTTTAATTTTTGGCAGGCACACATGATTTCGAAGGACGCTTACATCAGCTCTCCCTCCACATTCTCTTTTAATTTTTCAGTTAATAATTCTTTATTTTGCTTAACCCATGCTTCTACAGAAAATAAAACAAATATAATTAATCATTTTAAAATTATTTTCTTTACGCACCCTCCCAAATGCTGCATCTAACCATGCGCAGCCCAGGTTAGTTTTGTCTGACAAACGTTAATAATCATGCACAAAAGCAGCATTAGTCTCTTAATCTTCATTAGTCAGGCATTTGCGGCCTAGTTCAGTACTTTAGTACACGCTTGCGCAGTATTTATTTTTCCTCATGTTAGTTATTTAAACCACACGTTTTTCACTGCACACTGTTAGAAAAGTTAGAAAATGTTACTTGGGGTCTCAATCCAAGCAGGTTTTACTTTTCGAAAACCCTGCTCCATCAATCCCCCCTTTGATGGCATCTTTGAGCCATCACCAAATACCCACTTAATAAAATGTATTACTCAAAAAGCTGTTGTTCTCTCGCGTTTTATCATTATTCCATCTAGATCCCTCATCATTTCATAATAGTTTCTGCTTCTATCCTCGAATTCTATTTCTTCTCTTTCTTTTTCTGGGTCTTCGTTTATTATTAGGTGTCTCTTTCTTACATTTGCAACATTTATAAATCAAGAAAATCATTAGTATCACTGTAGCCACTGCATTAATAGGTGTTAATATCCTCCCTAATAGACTATTCCCAAATGTTGAAAACCAATTTCCCATAGAGGAAAAACTTTTACCAAGTTTCTCCCAAGCACCATCAACCTTTAATTCGGATAAATCTTGATGAAGATTTGTAATATTCTTAATATACCCCTCAAGATTTCTACTCTTGTCAGGGATATAAGTACAACATTGTTGTATTTTCAACATATTGCAGACTCCACCCTCTTTAGCCAGTAATACATCAAGGGCAAGTCGATTCTGCAAAACCATAGATCTAATTGCAACCATCTCAGTATCAATCATTAAAAACCCACCAGCAGTGTCTGTTGATAAACGATCAACCACTGTGGACAATTTTCTAATCTTGTGCGAATTTAGTATAACTCCAACTGAAGGTATCAATGCTCCAAAAATATCTCCTATAATTTCTGAAAAACTCGCTCTCTTATTACGTATTAGTCCATTCTTTATTTCATTGATTCTATGATTCTCATCCATATGATATATCTTTGGAAATACTATTGCTATATAACAACACCCGTACCAATGTGCAGGCAACCTATAGTAGGCATTCTTACCACACACATAATAGATTCCCGGAAAGACAGGATCAGTTCCTCCTTTCAATCCCCATCCTCCCGTAACTAGAAAAGTATGATCACATTCACTAGAACCAATGAAATATTGATTATAATCAGTCTTTTGTCTAAGTAAACAGAGCTTCCCTCTATGATACCAGTCTAGGGTCATGGCAGCATAAGTCTCACCCTTTTTGTAATCTCCCTCTCTGAAAGCCCATGGAGGAACATGAGACTTTTGCTCAGCAGCTTTTCTGTGAAACTCTTGACTTCTATCTTCAACCATGTTAATAAATTCTATTTCTTCAAATCGTAATCTACAAGTTAGATTATGTCTATGTGCATATACTGTATCTATTGTTTGTATAGAATGAAAAAATTCTCCCATATATTCCGCCTTTCTAGTACTATTTATTTTATTCATATTTCTTCTAATGGGAACTTCTGAGAAAACTAAATCCATGTTAGAGTAAAAATACTGGAGACTTCCCCTCTTGTAAAACAAACTCGTTAAGACACTACAAGACACACCATATGTTAAAGGTAGGTGATGATATGTCACCCCCTCTGAGACAGACGACGGTAATTGCATGCACACATAACAATCTCTCGCATCCATTACGTCAACATACTCATACAATAATTTGGTAAAGACATTTAAGGAGAAATCATTAATTGATTTATCATGATGATAGATACTGTCATCTTTCATCTTTTCCATTTTAGTATGTAAGTTTCCCTCTAAACCTTTAGTATGTACTTTTTCACTCTTCACACCATTAGTATTAGTGTCATTCTTTTGATTAGTTACTATTAAGACAGGCACAATGACAATTAGTGTTAACCATATTATCATTAGTAAAAATATACTAAATAAGCATGCATTAATACATTTACGTTTTAAACTATGATTTTGATATCCAGTCTCTGCTGAATTTGCCATTTCTAGTTAAATTTGTACCAATTCTAAAAAACTAAAAAACTAAGAAAAAACTCAAATGTAACTTAGAATCAAAAATATCTAGAAAAATCTAATCTATAAAAATATCTATCCAAAAATAATATCTATCCAAAGTAGTGTATCCTCACACTTAATGGCTTTTCTTCTTTACCCCCTCTTTTTTTTTTTTTTTTTTTTTATATCTTCTTTTTCTTCTTCTTAAAATCTTTTGAATGATTCAGAATAATTTTCTCAAAAATTGTTGCACCTTATTTTTCACAGTTCTTTTAAGATGGTTCAAAACTGTCTCCTTCACCCTGCTCTGCACCAGTGTTTTCTTTGATCTGATCTGTGTTTTCAATATCTTCCAACACCACATATGTCCATTCTGGTGCTATGTATTTCTTATTTGGAACCCTCACTCTTTTTGTTTTATGAATTGATTCTTCTTCAGACTCACTTTGCTCAGTCTGATCTGAAATTTCAATTATTGTGTCAGGTGATATTTGTTTCAGAGTGTATTTCAGTCTTTTCACTCCTTCTGGCCACACATCACCTTTTCTTGCTTTCTTTGCTTGCACACCTTCTGCTGCTTCGTTGTCAAGTTCACAAGTTCTTTTATTCAGTCCTTTTCTCTGTTGTACTTGCTCTTGATTCACTTTCTCTTTTTCTTTCTCAACAGCAGTCTTTTGAGACCCAGTAGCTGGTGCCCACTCTATTCGACTTGTTCCTTGTTCAACTTCAGAATCTGTAACTTCAGACTCTATAGTTTCACTTTCTCCACTTCTTGCGTCTTCTTGTCTTCCAAGTCGACTTGGGACTCTTCTTGTGTGACTTGCATGTATCCAATTTGGTAAGCCACCACACTTTACTGCTGTCGTTGTCACCAATATTACTTGGTAAGGGCCATGCCATCTAGGTTCCAAACATGATTTTCTCACGTGTTTCTTCACCAGGACCCCCTCTCCTGGACTTAGATCATGTGCTTGTTCTTGCTGAGTTGTAGTTACAATTTCTCCAACCTGATGAGACACAGACCACACTACATCAGCCAATCCTTTGCAATAATCAAGCACCAGATCATCAGTAATATTCATCAGTTGATTTGCTAGTACAATCGGCTGTCTCCTTGCTCTCCACATAATTATTTTGTGTGGGGATAATCCAGTCTTTTTATCAGGAATTCTTCTCAGACTCATCAATACCAAGGGTAAAGCATCTGGCCATTTTCAGTGCTGTGGATGCACAGACTTTTGACAGTCTTGATTTGATCATGCCATTAATTTGCTCCACCACTCATTGCAGGTTTTGTTCAATTTGTAACGCTGCACAAATCATCCGAATTATTTCATTATTAAAATGTGTTCCTCTATCTATTTCTAAAGAGACTGGAAATCCAAATCTAGGAATTATCTCTCTAAACAGTAATTTAGCAACAGTCAAACTATCATTCCTTCTTTTTGGATATGCTTCCACCCAACGAGAAAACAGACAAACAACGACTAACACATATTTTAGTCCATTACAAGGAGGGAACTCTATAAAATTTGCCTGCAACCTTGTAAAAGGTCCTGCAGCTTTTCCAATTCTGCCCCAACTAACAACTGTTTTTCTACCTGGATTGTGCTGCTGGCACACGATACACCTTTGGCATAGACTCTCTGCAATGACCCTGAACTTTGGATTATACCATGACTGTTTGAAGAGTCTAATCATAGCATCTCTCCCAACATGTGTTAAACCATGGTACATTCTTGCCATCTGTGAAAGTAAACAGTCTGGCATTACAGGTCTGTCGTCTACATACACCCATACTTCATCATCAGATCTCTTTTTACATCCTGATTTGATCCAAATTTCTTTCTCCTCATCACTAGCTTCTTCCTGCAACTGTTTAATCTCATCCCATGTTTCTATTGCAGAGAACATCAAGTGATAATTTGTATTATTTTTCCCCTTTCCTCTGTTTATTGAAATTGAATTTTGTGCACAGAAACGAGTCACTTGGTCTGCGTATCTGATCCCATTTGTCACATAATCATTTCCTGACTTATGTGCTGAACATTTGACCACTGCAATCTTTTTAGGCAATTGTAATGCATTCAGTAAATCCTTTACATGTTTACTATTTCTAATAGGGGATCCTGAAGAAGTCAGAAATCCTCGTTACATCCACAATTGACCAAAATCATGCACCACCCCGAAACGATATTGACTATCAGTAAATAGGGTTGCTCTCAAATTTTTGCCAATTATGCACGCTCTAGCCAATGCAATCAATTCAGAAATTTGTGCTGAATTTATCCCTCTTAAACAGGATGCTTCAAGAACCATAGCCACTGTACACACAGCATACGAAGCACTTAATACACCTTTCTCATCTCTCAGACATGATCCATCCACAAACATCACACAATCTGACTCTTCCAGTGGTGTATCCTTTATGTCAGGTCTCGGTTTTGTACACAACTCTGTCACATCCAAACAATCATGATCTGCTTCGTCTTTTGCTTCTTCACAACTTGAACTAGGCAACAAAGTTGCTGGATTCAATGTTGTACATCTCGTTACTGTCACATTTTCAGCACCCAGAATCACTCTCTCATATTTAGTCAAACGACTGTACGTCATATACTGTGTTCTTGTGCGAGTTAACAGGATCTCAACAGAGTGTGACACATATACTTTCACTGGATGTCCCATGACAATTGACTCACTCTGCTCAAGACTCACACAAGTAGCAGCCACTGCTTTCAAACAACCTGGTAATGCTGCAGCCACTGGTCGACGTGCCATTCCATGTGTTTGTGTCAGAATTGAAAGTGCACACCCATCTCTCTCACAACAGAACAATGCAAAATCTTTCGTATAGTCTGGCATTCCCAATGCAGGTGCTTGACAAAGACTATCTCGCAGCTCAATGAATGCTTTCATGCTTTCCTCATCCAATTCAATCGGATCAGTCACATCTTTGTGAGTCAACCTCTGTAGAGGTTTGGCAATCAATGAAAATCCACTAATCCACTGCCTACAATATCCTACCATACCCAAGAACATTCGAACTTCTTTCTGTGTTCTGGGAGGTTCCATTTGCAAAATCACATTGATTCATTCCTGTAACACTTTCCTAGCTCCTTTTTCAATTTTGTGTCCCAAATATTGAACCTCTTTCTGACAAAATTGTAATTTTGCTCGTGACACTTTATGCCCACCTTCTGCCAAATGGTTCAGTAGAGCAATTGTATCTGTCACACATGGTTCTCAGGTTTTTGATGCCACCAGTAGGCCATCAATATACTGCACCAACACTGATTCCTTTGGCATAACCAATGACTAGACATTTTTTCAAAATCTGATTAAAAATTGAAGGACTCTCTGTATACCCTTGAGGAACTCGGCACCATACCAAAACATGGTCTCCGAACCGGAAAGCAAATAAATATTGACTATCCAGATGTAAAAGTATCGAGAAAAATGCTTGACACACATCAATCACTGTATACCATTCCGCATCACAAGGAATTTGGTAAAGAATCACTGCTGGGTTTGGCACTATTGGACAGCAAGGTACCACAATTTTATTTACTTTTCGCAAATCTTGCACTATTCTGTACTTTCCACTTGGTTTCCCATAATAGGTGAATTGCAAGGACTGCCCAATATTTCTTTCAGAATACCTTGTTCAATCATTTGCTCAATTACAGGAATAACTCCTGCTATGGTCTCAGGACTCATCTTATATGGTGGTGTTTTTGGAAACTCCGCACCTTATTTTACTGTAATTTGAATAGGATCAACACCTTTCATCAGTCCAATATCTTTTCATGTAAAATCCCATACATCTGTTCTCACTGTATCTCTCAACTCACAGGGCAAATCCTCAAATGTGAGCAGTGAATATAGATCATTCACTTCTGTCCCTTGCTTTGCTAACATCATTTTAAAAGCAACATCCTCATCTGGTGTCTGGAAAGCAATACCATCCGGTGTACAATAGATGGTACAATTCATCTTGCAGAGTAAATCTCTACCTAAAAGATTCACTGGACTCGTGTCACATACCACAAAATGATGCACATCTCTGAATTCTCCAATATGAACCTCCATTGGTTTGGTCACTGGAGTTCTAATATACTTATTTGAAACTCCTACAACTTGGATAGTTTCTCCCGAGAGGGGCAGGTTTGGAATTTCTGCTGCTCCTACAGTAGAACGGGTAGCACCAGTGTCCACAAGAAATGTAATATTATTACCTTCCACTTTCCCATCAACAAAAGGACCTGATTGATCAATCAATCAGGGGGAATTCAATCAGGGAATTGTAAGCGCGCTACTCACCCGTGAGGGTCTCAAGGCGCTGAGGGGGGGGTCCGCAGATCTGTTTAGCCGAAGAGCCAGGTCTTGAGGGTCTTCCTGAAGGTGTTCAGGGAGGGGCGCGTCTGATGTCTGCCGGTAGCTCGTTCCAGGTCTTGGCTGCAATGTGAGAGAAGGATCTTCCGCCTGCTCTGGCTCTGTGGATGCGCGGGGTTTCGGCCAGTGCGAGGTTGGAAGATCGGAGGTTTCTTTTGGGTACGTGGAAGTTTATTCTGTTGTTGAGGTATTTGGGTCCGTTGTTGTGTAGGCATTTGTAGGCGTGAGTGAGGATTTTGAAAGTGACTCTTTTCTCCACGGGGAGCCAGTGGAGACTTCGTAGGTGTTGGCTGATGTGTTCGTGTCGGGGGATGCCGAGGACGAGTCTGGCGCCGGTGTTCTGTACTGTCTGGAGTTTGCGGAGTAGGGACTTGTTGATGCCGGCGTAGAGTGCGTTTCCATAGTCCAGTCTGCTGGTGATGAGTGCGTGGGTGACTGTCTTCCTTGACTCAGGGGGGATCCACTTGAAGGTCTTGCGGAGGATGCGGAGGGTGTTGAAGCAGCTGGAGGTGACGGCGTTGACCTGTCGGTTCATGGAGAGTGATGAGTCGAGTACGATGCCGAGGTACTTGGCGTGGTCTGAGGGGGTAGGTGGGCGTCCGAGGGCGGTCGGCCACCAGGTGCTGTCCCATGCAGAAGGGGTGGTACCGAGGACGAGGACTTCTGTCTTCTTGGCGTTGAGCTTCAGGCAGCTGTTGGTCATCCAGACTGCGACGTCTTGCATTCCTTTCTGGAAGTTGAGTTTGGCAGTGGTGGGGTCTTTTGTGAGGGAGAGGATGAGCTGGGTGTCGTCGGCGTAGGATACGATGTTGAGGCCGTGTTGTCGGACGATGGCTGCGAGGGGGCCATGTAAATGTTGAAGAGGGTGGGGCTCAGTGATGAACCCTGTGGGACTCCGCAGGTGATTTTTGTGGGGTCGGAGAGGAAGGGTGGGAGTCTGATCCTTTGGCTTCTTCCGGTGAGGAATGATCGGATCCAGTCCAGGGCTGTTCCTTGTATGCCTGCGTCGTGTAGTCTGACGACTAGTGTGCGATGGGAGACGGTGTCGAAGGCCGCTGATAGGTCGAGTAGGATGAGGGCTGCGGAGTGGCCTTGGTCCAGAAGGGTACGGATGTCGTCTGTGGCGGCGAGTAGGGCGGTCTCTGTGCTGTGGTTGCTTCGGAATCCGTATTGGGACGGGTCGAGGACGGCGTTTTCTTCTAAGAATCGTGTCAGTTTCCTGTTGACTGTTTTCTCTGCAACTTTGGCTGCGAAGGGGAGGAGCGAGATGGGCCGATAGTTCTTGAGGTCGGTGGGGTCAGCTGTGGGCTTCTTGAGCAGGGGTCTGACTTCTGCGCGCTTCCAGTCGTCTGGGAAGGTGCCTGTTTTGAAGGTGGTGTTGATGGTGCGTTGTAGTTCGGGTGCGATGGCGGCCACGGCTCTGTGGTAGATGTGAGGGGGCAGGGGTCGGTGGGGGCCCCCAGTGGATGCTTTTCATGGTCGAGGCGGTGTCTTCGGCCGTGATCAGTGTCCAGTTGGAGATGGTGGGCTGGCTGGTGTTTCTGGGGGCGGGGGGCCGTCTGTTGCGCCTGGTGGATGGTCGATGAAGTTGTCGTAGAGGTTTTTGATCTTGAGGTGGAAATAGGTTCCAAGCTTGTCGCAGAGGTCTTGGGATGGGGTGATGTCTGTGGCTTCGCTGCGTGGGTTGGTGAATTCTTGAATGACACTGAAAAGTTCCTTGGAGTTGGTGGAGTTGGCCAGGATATACCACTAGAGATGCCCCAAGCACACACTCTTCCTCCCCCCTCAGGCACCGTCATTGAGATGAATCTGAATCACTCCCAGGACACTTCAACCAATATTGTTGTACATTTTGATTCTTACCAACTTGTTCACCTGAGTGAAATCCAGCATTCACACTGTATCTCTGTACCTGAGCATTCACATTATTTGGCATAGGAGCTTGAGGTACTTGTATTTGTTGAGCCTGTGGTGTAACTACCTGTTGCAGCTGTTGTTGATTCACAACCGCTTCATTCTGCATCTGCGGATTGAAATTTTGAATCATTCCATTATTTCCTAGCAAGGACTTACACTCGTTCTTCCAATGCCCTAACTTTCCGCACGCATGACAAGGATATTTCTTTTTCATTTCTTCTCTATTATTCTTACCTCTACCTTTTCCACCATTTAATACACCATTCATTTTAGGTACCTGACCATTTTGAAAATTCTGATTCTGTCCTTTCATTTGAAAATCTGTTTGAGAACCATTGACATAATTCCCATCATTCTGTTGCGCCACTTTCACTTGTGCCCACATCATCTTCTCTTTTAATTTCTTATGCCTCGACTCAATATCATCACTACAATACTTAGCATATCTCAAAATCTCATCCACTGTCTTACTCTGCCAACAAATCAAATGTTGCTGAATCATTTTACTAATCTCAGTCTTTAATCCAAATGCAAACCTATACACAAAATGTCCCATATCTTTGTCAGTTATACTATCAAAGCCACGATACTGTTTAAACACCTGTAAACGCCTCTCATAATATGCATGTACTGATTCTTTTGACTCCTGTCCTATCAATTTTAACCCAATCTGTTTCTTTTGGAGAAATTTTACCTTTCAGGTAAGTAATTACCTGATTATATTTTTTCATCACCTCTTCTGAAGGTGCTCCTGTCTTAACATCTCTAGGATATTCGTCTTTTGGCCAATCAACTGCAATTTTACACTCTGTCTATAAATCAGCTGGTACTACAATGTCAAACAAACCATCCAAATCTTTCAACAAGACCTTTGAAACTTTTACAAACCTCTCCACCTGTTTGTACCACTCGACAGGCTATTCTCTCAATCTGGGGAAATCATTAGTAAAAGACAATATATCCTGTCTTGACCAAGGAATGTGAACATATCCACCACCTGGAACTTCTCTCATCGGATATATCATTTCAACTTGCTCTGCTTCTCTTATTGGAAGTAAAGAAGATGCATTCACATTTTTATTAGCAATCATCTCTTCCTTCTTTTTTGCCCATCTGCCTTTCCATCGTTCTACATCACCCCATCTCTTCAGGGTATTAATCAACTCTCTTATTTGTAATCGTTTACCAGACGTATTCAAACTCTCCAAATCCTTTTCAGTAAAGTCCAATCTATATGTTTTCTGCAAAGCTTTAGATTTTCCAATATCCACTCCATATTCCTGTGCAACCTCTACCAATTTCTCATATAAATTCTTTGCTTTCCATGTTATATTTTTACACAAAAATAGTAACTCTTCATCCTGATATTTACTCAATCTCTTTGGACTTATTGTACCATTAATCATTTCTTCCAAATCTACTCTCAATTTCCCTATATCTATACTCAATTTAGACCTATTCATTTCTATTCCTCTTATCCAATCATCTAACTCCTCTGGCGAAAGTCCCACTGAACCCCCTGATATTGGAGTCATTTCTCTCACATTTTGCACTAGATTCCTAGGATCTATCTGCACACTTCTTTCTGGCATTTCAGACACTTTTTCATTTATTGTAAGATCAATCAATGAAGCACTCCTCTCAACTGATTCCGATCCACTAGCATTCCTGACACTATTCATAGGAATTGTTAATGTATGCACTTTCGAAATATTTTGTCCCTCACTGTACAAAGGAACTGTATGACCAATTGTTACTGGTACTGACAATGCTTCTGTATTCAAACTCAACTGACTAATTTTCTGAGTCAACTCCTCTCTTGTTCTGTTTAACATGTCAATCTCTTTTTCCTGTAACTTTCGAGTACCTAATGAAGACTGTCAAGCTACCGGAACATTCGTAACTTGTGAAACTTGTGGGACTTGTGGAACTTCTATTTCAATTAACAGTGCACTCAGAGAAATCCCACCCGGGCTCTCCTGATATGGTGGAGGTCTCTTTAAGAGCATCTCATCTAATAATTCATCATCAATTTCATTTGGATCAATATCTAATTCTGAAGTCTCTACATTATTCTTTTTCTCTTTACATTTTCCTCCAGCCTGATCCTCAGCAACTATTACCGGATATAATCCATCCGCGATCACTTCTCTTCTCCATCTTTTCATGTGATCATCCCACCTGGCTTCTGAATACCTCCTTAATGTATTCCTATATCTTATTCCATTCCTGTCTCTCTCCCTTTTATACGCCTCATGTTCCCATTCTTCAAGCGCCTCATACTGCATAGGTCTACGATTTGGTTTTAATGAATTCATTTGTCTCCTCAAATTTTCTAATATCCTCACATTAAAAGTACCATGCTTTGGAAAAGCTAAAACTCCATCATCTTCTGTGTAACCCATCCAATTCTCTAACCATGTACACGTATGATATCCACGCTCCAACATCATGAATGAAGCAGGTGATCTTGGAGGAGGTACAGGAAGCCCCTCTCTAGTAACTATCGGCTTATCCTTTTTAAAGAAATCTTGTATTCTTTTTACCATCTTCATTTTAAACTCTCTTTTTCTCGCTAAATAAACCAATAACAAACAAAGGAAACCTTCAGTAAATCCTCTCACTCTATTCGCTGAATCTCAACCAATACCAGCGCGACTCACACCAACCAACCAATCACGGCTCACTACACGCCCACTATCTTGACCAATGCCAGCGCAGCTCACAGCAAACAACCAATCACGACTCACTATGCGCCAGTGCTTAATTTGAGCCGGTGCTTTCCGGTGCTCAGCACCGGCACTTAATTGGTTTCCGGTGCTCGGCACCGGCACCAAACTGTTCTAAGTATGGTGTTGACAGTCTACCACATGGTGGCGCTGCTCATCTAACTTAGAGATGAGCAGAACAACGGTTGTTTAGGAATATAATATAAATTAAAATAGTGCTAATACCTGCCTCCCCAGCCATTCCTTTAGCTTTGGGGACCTGGAATAATCTGAACTGTCTCATTTACATGCGAGAGAGATGGTTAGTAGTTGTTTTGGCAGCGATGACAAGGGCGATGTGTGGTGCAAGCTGCAGAGGCCTCCTGGTCAGAGCCCTGGCACTTAATATTTTACAAATTAAGCACTGCTATGCGCCCACTGTCTCGACCAATGCCAGTGCAGCTTTTTGTGACATCAGTATAACTCCTGCTACTGACCCTCCCTTTACAAAATATTACTGCAATGTTCTACAAGGTTTTTCTTAAATAAATTCTTGTTAGAAACAACACAAAACAATGCTACTTTGCCTGCTCCACTAAATAAAGAGATAGTTCGATCATTCGAAGAGGTTCCTTTTACTTCTAGTAAAATAACGACCAGTGCTACTCTACTCCCAATTGAGTGGAAAGAGGTCTTGGTACTCTTCTGGGGATACTAGCCAAAGTTTCGGAAGAGGATTTTCAAGTGAAAAAGTCTTGGACCTCCTTTGGGGATGTAAAGCCAAAATTTCGGAAGCGGACTTTCCACTATTTCACACAACCCTTTTCTCAACAGAATAAATCCCTAAAATAACATCAACAGCATCTCATCTGTTTGATATTACAACAACAGACAAAGTACTTCTGCAGTGTGATACTTTTCCACACTATTCCTCAGCCCCTCTTAGGCTAAGATAACATCATCCCGGGATCTTAGGTAACTCCGTAACCGTATTTCCAGACTACATGAAACAAAACGAACACTAACTTTTCATATTAATAGCCAAAAATCAATAATCAATCATTATTGCCAAACTAATCAATATCAATCAATAACCATCCTCTGCTACCAAACTGATCCAGCGCTCAGAGATCAATAAATTTGCAACTAAATAAGGCCCAATTACATTACCCAACAAAAGTCCCTTCGCGCTGGGTTCAGTGTGAAATGCAAAGTTCAGACCTAACTTACCAATTTCTAATCGAACCTGCATTACTCATAGGAAAATATTAACACAATGGCATCTTTTTTATAGTTGATGGCAGGAATTAATAACACACCCTAAATAAAGACCAACACAGTGTGTATATTTATAATGTTTTATCTAAATAATGTGAAATAAATGCTCATCAAGTACCAATACACAATACAAATCATGGAATATCACTAAATAAACAAACTAGCAAAGAGAAAATGATAAATCACATCACATCGACAGTGCATTGAAGGAATGGAAAGGCGAAGAGAGAAAAGTTTCAGAGACAAAATACATTTGCAAATGATTATTGCAAAGCCAGGTTTCTATCTATACTAACCCAGGATGAAACAGGAAATCTGCTCACTGGCCAGGGGAGCAGCACGGCCCCTCAAGAAGATTTGTAAGGGCAAAGTCTAAGTCAGGAATCAGGAAACAGGGGAAAACAGGTAGGCCTCTACAGCAAACCGACGACTGCGACTATCACACCTAACGCCATCAGCACCTCTCGAAACAGGAGCAATGCTAGCTAACCCCTCCCACCAAGGCACCTTAATTATACCCTAAAACCCAAAAGACCAACCCACACTTGTTTCATTTCAGAGTATAAACTACATCGTGATTGGTTGAGGAAAGGGGTGTACTGTCACACCACACTCGGCATGTCCATCTCTCTCAATGTTCTATTGTTTTGTTTTTTCATCATTAGAACTACATCATCCCAGGAAATACAAGTACACAATATCAGACTTCAAGTTGCAGTTTCTGTTACTTCTTGTGCCATTCGTCCGCTTCCAGAGGAAACGTTCATCACTTGACAATTGTTTTTCGTCTTCAAGTTTAACTTTTGGCAGGCACACATGATTTCGAAGGACGCTTACATCAGCTCTCCCGCCACATTCTCTTTTACTTTTTCAGTTAATAATTCTTTATTTTGCTTAACCCATGCTTCTACGGAAAATAAAACAAATATAATTAATCACTTTAAAATTATTTTCTCTACGCACCCTCCCAAATGTTGCATCTAACTATGCGCAGCCCAGGTTAGTTTTGTCTGACAAACGTTAATAATCATGCACTAAAGCAGCATTAGTCTCTTTATCTTCATTAGTCAGGCATTTGCGGCCTAGTTCAGTACTTTAGTACACGCTTGCGCAGTATTTATTTTTCCTCATGTTAGTTATTTAAACCACACGTTTTTCACTGCACACTGTTAGAAAAGTTAGAAAATGTTACTAGGGGTCTCAATCCGAGCCGGTTTTACTTTTCGAAAACCCTGCTCCATCACTGACTAACTACTGTAACTGAGCACCATATAAGAACGGGCCGTTTAGTTTTAGTGAATGCAACAGCCGACTCCCAGTAGAATTAGTGAGACAGAAACAGTAAATGAAGTCCAAAAGGACAGGGCAGACACAGGAATAAAGCTGAAGCAGTAAATCTGACTGACTGGACAAGCAAGCCTGAGAGATCATGTTGAATGGACTTTGTGGTATTTGTCCATCTCCTATCTCAAACTTCAGTTGTAAATTATCTCTTCCTGTTCTGTCGAACTGGGAGATCCTGTCGACCTAAACCATTCAGTGCATTCTAGACACCTCCTCCACCCTTTCAAATCTGTGTGTTACCTGCTGCTCTAATAGCGCATTCTGTTCCATGAGACTAACTACAGGCCAATACTCCAAGAGCGGGGCATTGATGCCGTTATATGCGCTGTGCAAGCGCAGAAGAGGACTGTACACTTCTTTTTAGCGTCTTGAGTGCATACATTAACTTGAAGGGGGAGATTTACCATGTTTTCACGCAGCGCAGCAGCCGCAAATGCTGCGCTGCGTGAAAAGGAGAGAGGAGGAGAGCGCCCAATGTACTATAATATGGCAATCTCCTCCCCTTTCCCTTGCGCTGGCGCTGAAATCAGCTGCCGTGCGCCACGGTGCAAGGGTGTCTCCGTGAGTCTAGCATAGGTTTTGAACTGGAAGGGAATCCTTACACTACAAAATACTAAGCAAAGACTGACTTGAAGCCTTTTCCCTCATTGTATGTGTGCTGTACAGTGCAGCACACGTGCAAAGTCGGAAAAGGAAGGACAAATGAAAGCATTTCTACTTCCTTGCGCCTACTTTGAAAGGGCGCAGTTTTCTCATGCTAAACCCTGTTTATTTCATTTAGTAAATTGGGTTTAGCGTGAGAAACCTTTGGTGGTTGCATGGGAACGCCCATGCTCCATCATTGGAACACCCCCATGGTGCTAAGCGCGGCTTTGCATTACTTTCCCATTATTTCCAGTGCTAAACAAGTTTAGCGCTGGAAAGTAAGGGCCTCAATTATGAGAAGTGTTGCATCGCTGCGTGAAAGCAGCGATGCAACACTTCTCAGTGCGCCTTCCTTGCAACATGATGGATGTGTCATATTTACTATATGATTCATCATGTCGCAAGGAATGACCGATACGTCAGTATCTGACGTATCCGTCGGCGCAAAAGTGGCTCATTGCTGGAGTTGTGACAGAAGCGTTTCACAACTCCAGCAATGTTCCTTTCACATGGGGAAAGCCCCATGTGAAAGGGCCTGTGTCACCCTTACGCCTGCCATGAGGAAGGCGTAAGGTTTTGATGCATTGGCGTCCTAGAAGTGGCGCAGTGAAATCTTATAGATTTCAGTGCACCACTCCTATGACCCTTTCTTGCGGGGTAATGCCCACCCTGCATATATTATACCTGACGCAGGTATAATGTAGCACAGGGTTTTACGAAGTTACGCATCTGTCTAGATGCTTTACATCATAAATATGGCGCAACATGGTGCATTATTTGCGCCGCTGCAGCGTCACAAAAAGTGACGAAATGGCGGAGTATATGTGAAGCAGACCTTCATAAATAAGGCCCTAATTCGGGAAAAAAAGATTTTGCGCCGATTTACGTCACTTTTGTGACACAAAAACAGCGTAGAATCTTAGTAAATCTCCCCCCATGTATCTCTGAGTTAATTAATGTTTTTCTGACCGCAGCATTCAGAAAGAGGCAGTTGCTGCTATGTGTTTCCAAGCTTCGCTGTCAGTAAAGCATTAAGTTAATATATGCAATCACGGCACCAAATAAGAAGCACCCAGACCTCTTCTGTGACAGCCAGAACAGAAAACTGCATCATGATTGTTATGTTCTATTCTACTACTCACTAAAGAGCATCACCAATGCAGATTGAAGTAGTCTTTATTCTAGGCCTGGGCAGAATTTCAATTAAGCAGGAGTCATTTTGGTAATTCTGCGTTACTCTTTGACGCAGAATTATTGATTGTTAGGCGCTTACTCCTGCTCGCGTATTTGGGGGAAAAAACCCAACCACAAGAGCACATTTATCAAGCATGAGCGGCTGCTCGCACTTGCCAACCATGTTCTCCTGCATTTAGCACTATTTCTTAGCACAAAAATGCATTCATTCGTCCATTTTGGATGCGAGAGGGCATTTTGTGCTAAGAAATAGCACTAAACACAGAATTACTCTCCTCGCAGAATTCTGCGGAATTTCACTGAATTCTTAGGTAATTCTGCGTGGTTCCACTACACGGAATTACACGAGTTTCGGCCACGACTAGTTTATTCCAGAGACTCCCCAGCACAGCCATCCATGGAGTAGCCAGCAGTCAAATGAGTCTTCCCAATCTGAACATAACAAGCTCATCACAGGTGGCAGAGAAGCAATCCAAGAGTGAAATGTGCAGCATCCTTTACGTTAAGTAGCAACGCTACAATGATATAGCTCGAAATTGTCGCACAGAGTGTGGAAGCGCAGGCCATGGTTGCCTTCAGTTGCCACCCTCACCTCCTGCCACTGATCAAGGCTTGTGCACTCTCGTTCCTTCACAGGCAATAACCAAAGGATGCTCCTTCTGCGAGATGCAGGCCACTGATGTTTCTAGCATTGATGCACTAGGTGCAGTGGCACCGGGACCGCGGAATGAGTGGCCCAATGTACTCTACCGATGCAACACAGACCATTAACAAAGACTAAATCAATAGAGCCAAGAAATAGGCTAAATTCAAAAAATTAGGTCTCAGGGCTAGACAGCACAATTAAAAAGTGGGGTGCAAACACACAGGCACAGATTGAAGCCGAGGTTCTCAAAAGCCAATCACCACAGGAGGACCCTCCCATTTAAGCCAATCACTGGTTTTAAAACTAAACTTTGGCAAGCTGCCTTTGAAACGAGAATCATTGCCCTGAGTAAATCCTCTGTAACATAGTACAGCACAAGATGGACCCTCGGTCCTTGATTTAAATGCTGCCTCTGCTTTCCTAGATTTACTTTCTAAATGTTCTTTCAAATGTCAAACACACAGTTATGAATCCCTCCATGCATTCAGCAATCTTCTTTTAGTGTCTGTATGTGCCTGTATGGGTCGTTTGACTGTGTTAGTGGCTGCTTGTTTTTATGTTTCCTGTTACTGGATCCAAATTCAACACACAGTTCACAGTAATTGTGTGTATTAGTAATGCAGACCTCTGTGTCTTGTGTCAAAAGAGCTTGGCAGAGCGAGGTGGTTCTGGAGGTGTCCTATAAGTAGGTGACTATACTTAAATAGTTTTTACATGGACATATACCCATTTTAAATTTTAAAAAAAAGTGATTGGCAGTACAGCTTTTCCTGGTTGATAAGTGTTGCCACGTGTAAAGTGACATTAAAATGTTCACGGGGAGCCTGCATAAAGAATCGGCTGTACCCTTGTGTTCCCCATTCCACGACGTACGTTAGCCCTGCTCTTTACTGCATTTGTTGGTGTTTTAGTGATGCACCCATATGCATTTGTACCTGTAGGTGGCATGTATGTTGTCAGGCGTGCATGTACGGTAGCAAATGCAGACGTATAGGTTTTGCCAATGCTTATTTTTAATGCAAGGGGCAAATACTAGGCTTTGCTTTGGGCCGCAGGCAAAAAAAGTGAAGACACATATCACATGTATTATTATAGCTTTCAAAATATAACTCCTCTCACATAGTTGACAATTCAGACAGTGTGAGACATAAACACGTTTATTCTGAGAACATGCCCGAGAGAGAGGCAAACTTTGAGTGAATGATTCACTCAGATGATGATCAGAATGGTGTGCTGGAGTGCAGGTCACGTGGGTGTTTCTTTTCCTTTATACGTTCTTTGGTTAGACCGCAGCTGCAGGTTTGTGCCTGTGCTAAACTCATGGCAGGGACTGAACACATTTGTATACTTATGAATAAAATGTTTAAAAAAAAAAAACTTCTTTCTTACATCGAATCTATCAAACAATATTCACCTTCGGTGAGGCAATCGTTTCTCAACGTACAGTATAAAGATGTGTGTGAGCGGGTGCAGGTATGCATTCCCCTTCTTTGCCTTTTGCAGTCTCTCGACAGACAACGTCACAGATAGCACTGGAACGAATACTTTAAGGTGTATTTCATGTGGGCTCCTAGTTTGCCCCTTGCTTGTGATCACATGGCTTCTTTGTCTATTTAATTTCACTGTACCTGATTCAATGGTTTTTTCCCATTTTCTTGTGCTTGTCCCTCCTCTGGAGCATTTAAGCATTTAAGTGTCACCCTTACTTTCGACAGAAGGGCACTATATCTTGTTGCACCATTTGTGATTTAGCACTTCATGTGAATGCATGTTCTGCCCCCCCCTCTCTCTCTCTGTTACTAGTGTGTCCTTCACTGGCACCTCACCTGCAGGTGATTGCACTGTCTCCAACCATCAGTCTCCCTCTGTCCCCCCTTGATAGGTATCGCTCCCCGCCCCTTCAACACGGAGACACAGAGCACTACTGCAGAGTTATGTTTTCTATGTTTCCAAGATGGCCTCCATGTTGTATCTTGGCACAATTTTTTGGTAATTTTGGAAGTATACAAAATACTGTTCCAAGATGCAAAATCTTGGTTTCTGTGCTTTCAAATTTTGTGTACACACAGCATCACAACCATTTTGCAATTATAGATAACATTATTCCTAATTGGCTGGCCATCTTGGTTTATTGTACCTCCCATTTTCCCTATATATAGAAAACTGACAACATTTAATAAAATCACGATTCCTAGCCAGAGCACTCTACTGACACCAGCAGCAGATGACTAGAGAGTTAAAAGAAGTAACAGAGGGGAGTATGGGGAAGCAGGGGCTTTGCTAGAGTGAAGGGTGGGAAGATTTAGAGATTCCCTGGAATGTATGATTTACTGCAATGAGTCCATGAGACCTGACAGAAAGCTCCCCCTGGGACCAGCAGCATCAAAGAGGCTAAGACGGAAGCAGGCAGGGGATAAGATAGTACTTGGACAGTTGAAAAGAGAGGGCTACATGGAATGACTTTCTGTGCCTGTGACACAGGTGAGATTTACCTTTATATTTATTTTATGCTAGTGTTGATGCCCCAAATGTTCTTGGAAAATTGATTTGCCCCTAAATGTACTTTTCTCTGGTATTAGTTGTAGTTTTCATTAAGAGAGGATCAGGTCATTTCATACCAATTCATATTGTTCTGCAGCACTTCTTTGACTCTTGTTTGAAATGTAAATTTATTTGGTGCATTATCGCAGTGAGACCAAGTGGCATCATGATACAAGGACAATTGGATTTGACAATGCTTGTTTATAAACCTTGTAAGATTTGCAATTTCAGGATAGCAGACTGTGATAAAAACTGTGTAGGATTGCAAGCTGTCAGGCACAGGGAATGCTCATCTCCCTGTTTAACAATACTAACAATGTAAAAAACAAAATGCATGTTCACACGACTACTCTCGAAAAGCACCACACTGACAGGTTTTCCATTGAGTAAATTCCATCTGTGGATTAAATGTATGGGATCTTGCAATTGCACCCAGATGCCATTTTAGTGGCAATCAAGTTATATTAAAAATAGGTGAAAAAAGCATTGTGTGTATCATTCCCCTTTCAGATTAATAACATCATTTAAAATATGCACTCTCCTGATTAGTATAATATATGTATTGCTCCACCAACCGTATAGTCTGTTGTTGGTTTGTCTATTCCAATGTCTCACCCATGAATACACTTTCATCTTCCAGTGCTCTTCTTCATGCGGCGGGGGGATCCAAGGCCGCAATGTAACGTGCATTAACATAGAACACAACACAACTGAGGATCACCATCTGTGTGAACAAAAAGAGCCCAGACCTCAAGAACACAGGAAGTGTAACATTCAACCATGCAACATCAACACAGGTATGTTAAGCTGTGTTATGTGTGATGTCTGATGTCTGGCCACAATTAGTTCAGAAAATATCAGCAACTGAAGCAGATAACCCAAATATTTGCCACTGACCAAATAATATATGAATTGTTAGCTGTTTATTTTTAGTTTATTTCCATCCATTGATAAGTTATGTGTTGTTTTCTGATCGATTTTGCTGAAATTTATAAAAGTGTCATTGGTATAATCAGTAAAGAAAAGAAAGTAAGACTTGCATTTAAGGAAAAACCTTTCTAAAATTCACTGAAAGGCAAGATGCAGAGTAAGTGATATCAGGCACTGTTTAGTCCCCTAGAGCGTCACAAGTTTAGCCTGTCGCGCCAATATTAGCCCTCAATAGCTTCCTACTCGCCACTGAGGCGCTAGGGGAATAGCAAGGAACCGAAACTGCAGATAGTAAACTAGCCTACGAGTTGCTAACTCTGACTACTCCAATTCATGTGGAAATGCAAAGTGAGAGGGATGTTTACTTATGCTAAAGAGGCGCAATGTTAAGTAGGTGCTGATTTTCAGTTGGGTTAAATGGCACTTCTGGCTCACCAATCAGCAAGAAATATGAAATATGGTTCCCACTCTGGCTTACTGATCCAGATTTATTCCTCATGGAGTTAAGGGGCACAACAAAAGGTTTGAAAAGGATTTTGTTTTTGAATGGGACTTTCGTGGATATTTCTGTTCAAAATAACTTGAAATGATTGCAATAATTTTCGCAAAACTGTATAGGCAGATGACTGCCTGTAGGCGGTTTGGAGATGATCTGCATTTTCGTGTTCCCAGGTCGGGCATGATAGCACAGCTGTGGACACACTTATGAGATCAAAAGAGAAAGAGCTTTAAGAAGAGAGGGAATTTGGCTCCACCCACGTGTTGATCTTCCTCCTACTGGATTTGCCAGGGCAGTGGTTATATGCTTCTGCTGAGAAAGGATGCTTATATCGCGCACATTATGCTCAACACAATAGGTCTGAGTTGGTTACTGTGACAAACGAAAAACTAAAACAGATTGACTCATTGGGAAAATGTATTTCATATGTTGAAGGTATGATCTGGTTATTATGGAAAATTATGACAGAAGATGAAGGCCTGAATTATTTACTGAGAAAGGTATATGGTAAAACCAATAAAACGTTATGGGTTAATTGCTACCACACTATGCTAAATTGTTTACACAAGTATTTTCTAACCTAGATTACCACAGATTATCATAGTAGGCATGGATTTTGTTACCCCTCTGACAAACCCATTTTGTTTTTTAGGCCTGGCTTGACACCACAAAAAATGAACTGTGAGTAGTATTACTAGGAGAGGGCAGTGACTCCACCCACATGACCTTCTCTATAAGCATTAATTGAAAGATAATTGAGTTAGTCTGCATATGAGGCAATCCCAGTGCTCATTACTGATAGAGGTATTGTTAATGATGACTCCTGGTCAAATACAGTAGTAAGGGTTTTACATGGTGTAATCCATTACAAATACAGAACTTCGGAACTCCTTACCAAACATCATAGATGGGGGTTTATAATTTAAACCTTCTGCTAAATGCAGTAGAAAGGGGTTTAGCATTGTGAACTCTGTCAAATGCAATAAGAAGGCGGTTTACATTATGAAATCCATGAAAACACCATAGGAAGCGCCTTTAAATTTTTACAAATATTTCCGGAATGGGATTTACATTGTGAACTCTCTGGTAAATGCAGAAGGAAGAGATCTATTACAGATGTCTGTTTTTAGGTCTGACTGAAGTAAATGCTTGGTGGTATGAGTGGAGGACTTAACGTTCATTTCAAAGTATACTTTGGGTCTGCCTAAAACGTTTGATGCGTCTCTCTAGGAAAAACATTATACTGTGAAGCATCTGACAAAAGCAATAGGTAGGGGTAAGGGTATTGTGAATCCTCAATCACTTGCATTAGGAAGGGGTTTTACACTGTGAATGCCATGACACTAACCAAAGAAAGGAACTTTAGATGTGACAAAGCATGAATGGGTATTACATTGTGAACTCTCTGGCAAATGGAATATGTTATGTTATTGTCATTTATAGCGCGCACGGCTACTCGAGTGTCCCGGCGCGAAAGCCAAAAAACGGAGGAGAGGAGCTGAAAGACAACTGCGGACTAAATAAAAAGCAAAGTTTTTAGCCGTTTCCTGAACATTTTAGGATCTTGAGTGCCACGCAGATCGAGGGGAAGGGAATTCCAAGCCTCCGCTGCCTTGTAAGCCAAGGAACTGCCCCCCATTCTTTCCAGGCGGAAACGGGGGATCACCACCAGACACTGCGCGGCTGAGCGCACCTGTCTCCGTGGTACATAGAAGCTGAAACGTTTCCTGAGATAAAGCAGACCAGATCCGTAAAGGGCTGCATGAGCCAGGGCAAGGGCTTTAAATTTAACTCTTTGGGCCACAGGGAGCCAGTGAAGGTCGTGCAGGTGTTGCTTTATGCTGGATCTTCCAGGAATATTAAGAAGAGCCCTGGCCGCAGGGCTTTGTACTACCTGCAGGTTCTTCAGCTGGTACCCTGGCAAGCCGATGTACAAGGCATTCGCATAATCAATGCGTGAGAGAATCAGGGCGTGGGTAACCATTTCCTTGGCTGCCCTAGGTAGGAGGGGTAAAAACTTCCTAAGTGATTTCAATGTACCAAAGCACTGCCCTGCTAGTTTCTTAATCTGAGTGGAGAACCGGAGATCTTCGTTAAACCAGATCCCCAGGATTTTAACTGATTGACCCGCAGAGTTAGGTAGAGGATAATCTGCCGGCCAGAGCGATTCCCTAAACTGAGGAGGGAAAGTCCCATACAGAAGGATTTCCGACTTATCCTCATTACACTTGAGCTGAGCAGATAGGAGCCATTTAAAGACGGCTGTAAGACAGGCTTTGGCACGAGCCGGGGATATGTCAGTTTTTTCCCAAGTGAAGAGGAGCTGGGTATCATCCGCGTAAGCGATGATCTTAGCTCCCAGCTCCTCCGCCAAGTAGATCAGAGGAGTGACATAGATGTTAAAAAGGAGAGGGCTCAGGGTAGAACCCTGAGGCACTCCAGTAGTCACCCTTTTGGGGGCCGATGAGGACGGGGGCAGCCACACTTGCTGCGATCTATCTTCAAGGAATGATTTAAACCAATTCCAGGCTAATCCAGAGACACCGATGTCTGAGAGACGGGCCAGTAGCTGGGAGTGTGGCACTGTATCAAAGGCAGCAGAGAGGTCTAATAAAATCAGCGCCGCTTTGCCACCAGCGTCCAAACACTCTCTAATTGCTTCTGAGATTTCAACAAGAGCCGTCTCTGTGCTATAGGTGGCCCTGAACCCTGATTGGGCTGAATGGAGCAAGCCAGATGTTTCAACAAAACTGGAAAGCTGTTTGTTAACAGCTTTCTCGCAAACTTTCGCCACGGCCGGAAGAAGGGAGATAGGGCGGTAGCTAGCTGGAATGGAAGGATCCAAAGATGACTTTTTCAGCGGAGGCAGAAGTTTGGCCTGCTTCCAATCCAGGGGAACAGTGGTGGTCTGAAGAGACATATTAATGAGAGTATTAACCTGTGTATTGACTACCTTGGCAACAGAGGCTAGCAGCCTGGCCAAACAAGGGTCAGACGGGGAACCAGATTTCAATGATTTAAGGACTGACAGAGTCTTGCGGAGCAATGTGTGAGAATGACATCAGGGAGGGTGATAAGGGTGGACTAGATATAGGAATATTCGGGAAGGGGTTCCCTACCTGAGCTGTGGTACTAGCACCAAAATTCACCTGAATCAACTAAATCTTGTCAATAAAGAAGCTAGACAGTTTCTCACACCAGGTGTCCGAGGTAGGTAAAGTGATAAGCTCAGCGCTAGGGGCTAAGAAGCTCTGCACGATTGAGAAAATTTCTTTGGCATTGTTTTTAGAGAGAGCAATACGCTCAGCATAGTATAGGCTTTTTGCTTGACGTATGGAAGCGTAATAAGCTTTCTGTGCCTTCCTTAAAGCCGCTTTAGCAAGAGGACAGTAAGCCAGTCTCCAACAGCGTTCTAATTTTTTGCAATGCTGTTTTTGCTCTTTTAACTGTTTGGAAAACCATGGTTTACAAAGGGATTAAATACATAGGCCCCTTTTTAGGTCAAGCCACAGTAATTATTTTGTGCTTCCAGTGAGACCTTACAATCATGTCAATGTATACTTTGAATCTGCCTAAAATGTTAGATGGGTCTCCTTACTCAGAGACCATCAGATCTGTCATGTTTAAGTTCATGTTAAAGACAAAAGGGTTACTTTAAAAATGTATATATGTGGTGATAAAAGCAGTGGGTCTGTCAATGTACATTGTGAATGACTAGAAAAAGCCTGTAAACCAAACTGTGTAGATCTTCTCAAATGCTTTATATGTCGCAATAGATGCATTGCTAGTTTTTATGGTTTTTTCAGAGTTTTATATAGCACGAACTTGACCCAAAGGTATCAGAGCGTTTTACATGAGCACCAGTTGCGTTACATAAGGACACATTCCTTTTTGTTAGGCACAGAGAGAATAAGTAATTTGCCCAGAATCACAGGATGTTGAGCATCGTTGCCGAGACGCGAACCCAGTTCCCCAGATTTGAGGTCGACCGCTCTAGACGTTAGGCCACATCCTCTCACCATGGTTAGAGCCTGCTGGCATACAAATTGTCAGCTGATACCACACAGATGTCAGGAACAGACTAGATGTACTGAATTGGTCTCAGCATGCTTTGCCTCATTACTATGACATTCAAGTGGTAAAAGGGGTACTTGATCCCCAGTTTAAGGAACTGAGGTGATGAGGCTCCAGGGCACTAAATAATAAGAAAGACTCTCATTGACACAGTTGGGCACAGTATGTTCTGACTGCCCCAAGCCCGATTTGTCAAATACAATAGGAAAGGGTGTTTGCAATGTGAACTTTCTGATAAATACAATAGGAAGGGATTTTACTTTGTGAACCCCTTGCCAAACACCATAGGAAGGAATTTTATATTACGAACTTTGTGAAAATAAAATATGAAGGGATTTTACAATATGAACTCTCTAAAAATTTCACTTGTAAGGGAAACATTTTATTCTCCTTGACAAATACACAAGAATGTGTTTTTATACTGTGAGGTTCATGATAAAACAACAGATTGAGGGACTTTACATTGTAAATTCTCTGGTGAGTACAATAGAAACAGAGTTACACTGTGAACCGTGACAAATGGTTATTTAATGAGAACTCGCTGGCAAATACAATGAGAGTTAGGTTTACATTGTGAGGTCGAGGTCAAACACCATAGAAAGGAATTTTATATTACAAACTTTGTGAAAATAAAATATGAAGGGATTTTACAATATGAACTCTCTAAAAACTTTAATTGCAAGGTATACATTTTATTCTCCTTGACAAATACACCAGGATGTGTTTTTATACTGTGAGGTTCATGACAAACAACAGATTTAGGGACTTTACATTGTAAATTCTCTGGTGAGTACAATAGAAACAGAGTTACACTGTGAACCCTGACAAATGGTTATTTAATGAGAACTCGCTGGCAAATACAATAAGAGTTAGGTTTACATTGTGGGGTCGAGGTCAAACACCATAGAAAGGGCTTTTACATTTGTAACTATCTGGCAAATACAATAGGAAAAGGATTTACACTGTAAATTCTCTGACAAATGCAAGAAGCAGTGGTTTAATTCATATGTCCCTTTTCTAGGACCGGAAAATGCATAATATCTCATAAGGGACATTTAAAGATTGTGTCAATTTATACTTTGAGACTTTGTAAAATATTTGATGAGGTTTATTTAGGCTGAGACCATCTGGTCATGTGTATTTATTTTCCTGCTAAAGCCAACATCCGAAGCCTGTAGGCTTATCTTTTTGGTTTTTTAAAAGCGTTGTGTTTTTCAGTAGGCTCATGTAGAAGCATTGCTGTTTTTTAGGATTAAAGCCTGCTGATTCAGAAATTACCACATTACTTCAAAGATAAAGGAGAAGACTATATGTGCAGGGTTAATTGCAACATAATTTGTTCCCAAGTTAATGTACTAAGCCCCAAAAGGAGAAGTTCCAATTTCTGATTCCACCTGAAATCTTCTAAATATTTGTCATTTTGAGCAAGTATTTAGTAATGTATGTGTGTTGAAGTAATTTTCCTTTTTAAAGTAAAAACATTGGTGTGACATTGTTTTATTGTAAGTTATTTTGTCTGTTATGCCCAGTTCTAGCACACAACACCTCCCTGAATCAGCCTTGACCTGATCTGCTTGTATAGCCTAAAAATCAGGTTTTATTTTGTGAACTCTTAAGAAAATTAACTTTGAAAGGGGTTTAAATTGTGAAATGTCTGACAGATGCATGAGGAAATGGTTTTACTTTAACTCAGTGACAAATATTATAGGAAGAATCTTCCATTGTCAACTTTTTGATGAACACCATAAGGAGGGGATGTATATTGTTTAACACTTAGATACCTTCTGACAGAGATCCTTAGTTCAGGTGGTGCTCCAAGGGTTCATTTTCATTGAGTACATTTGTAATTTTATATTTAGTATTTATTTGTGTGTGGATTAAAGTATTTTTTTCTAAAAAATAAAAACGTCTGCCATTGATTTATTAAAATGTATTGGCACTTTGTGGAGTTATATAACAACAATTTAACTCCTTTAGTTGCTTTAAATCATTCTTTTGACTTTTTATATATACTATTGATATTTAATTCCTGATACAATAAAGTAGGAATATCCTTCTATGATGAATGCAGATAAAATAGTAGTGTTGGTCCTAGGGAATCATCCTTAGACCTGAACCTCCATTTGGTAGTCATTGCCGTGCTACTATGACCAAAAGGTTGGTGTTTCTATCAACAATGATCTTCTCTTCTATTAACATGTAACAAAATATCTGGTACATTTTAATTCTTTTTGAAGAATTTATGAAAAATTCTTTTTTGTGTAGGTTGAAGAAAGAAGACTGGTAATCCAGATAGCTACCTCTTCCTGTTTGTATCATAGGCATGGAGGCTTGCTTGTTTCACTGATATATTTTATCTGTTTCCTTCAGATTGCGAAAAATGCCGCTCTCACATCTGTTACTTAATTTATCTTAGCGTACTTCTATTAAATTTTAGGTCGAATTCCACCACTTGTTACAAGTGACTAAACAGATCTTGTACGAGGTACTCAGCATGGTAAAGAAGGCACTTGCTGGCACATGTTTTGAACACCTCAGCTCTAGCTGCAGCCCTTCATGCCCTCACACAGGCTTCATTACCCTTTGCATGGACTCCAGGATCAGCACATGTTCCATCGCACCAGGTGCTCTTTCTTGGGTTTTCAATTCTATTTCAAGTATACCAGCAGTACAAGACTGTACCCATATGAGTGCAGGGTGAGCGGTGTGGCTGTGTGAGTGCAGAGTGCAGCAGAATAAAGTCAGACCTATTGGCATTGCTAAAATAGACAATTGTCAGCAAGTTCTCAGGATTCAGAAAGAAATTGTAATAATTTTGATTAGATATAACTGCATTTAATGCAGAAAGTCAATATTTCTAGTTTAATTCATGAATCATGCTAAAATCTAGGATGAAACATGATAAAAACAGGTGAAATATGATGCCAGTTTTACCACATGTTTTAGCACATAGATAAGCACTGTCCAGGTGGGAATAATGTAAATAATGGTAGATCCCAAAGACCTACCTGCATTATGGGGGTCAATATAAATGATCCTCTTCTGATGCTTAAGAGATGGTAATTATCCTTTTATGGTTTCTAGATCAAATATAATTCATAGTTTGAGAGAAAATCAAAGAATCAGGTGCTCCAAAACCCAAAGAATACATCATGCAATATTCCGTAGAGATGATTAGATATCACATCTTGGCAGGAGCAGTCAGAACAACAGTATAGTTCATTAATTTAAGCATTTCTTGATACAATTTTCACATAAACGACATAGTTTGTTGAGAGGAAAAGGATAAAAAAACATGAAAATATGAAATCCTAGCAGATGTTTGCACTTAGTTTTCAGGCAACCATTACAACTTAATGTACAAATCTTTAAAGGTTCAGCTACCATTGCCAACATTGCTGATACTTCCTTATCGTTATCATGGACACATGTTAAAGGGATGAGTCCTACTGTGTTAGCAGTGTGTGGTATGCTATTTGGAAATATTTGGGACTAAAAACAGAGATAAAATTTCCCCTTATTGTAGGCGATCGATCTTTTTACATTTCATACCTCCCAGCTTCAGTTTTTCTTGGCTAGCTGGCATTTTGACATTTGGGCAGCTCGGGCATGCTAATCAGTTTCCACCTGCATGTGCCCTTCCTTAAACACAGTAACAGTTTTTGTAATTAAATCAGCATACTTGATCTTTTTGTACATTGCTCAAGCTGCATAAATGGGAACCTTCAACTTGTGTTTTAGAACAGCCATGAAGCATCAATGGCCAGACCTGTGTGTCAAACGTAAAAGCAAAGTCATTTTGTCCTTCAAATGCCTTATTATTGATGCCAATTTAAACTCAGTAGTAAGTGTGCATTAAAAAGTCATGCATAGCTACTTATTTATACGAGCAGCAGTCATGGACTTAGAGCCATTTTTATGCAAGCAACATCATAACAATTTAAATGTTTTGGTGTAAAAGATATACTTGATCACCTCTGTTAGGAAATATCAAGAAATGTAATGTTTAAATATATTTTTGAACTATTCACCTAATTCCTTGTTGCCAGCTTGACCTCTTGCGGCTCATGAGTTTTTCACACCCTATTATTCCTGGGTAGAGGTGGCCAATTTCCAGTTTCAAACTCTTTTCTGACTCTGAAGATTTGTCTGTCAACACCTTTTACAACACTCCTAACCATCAGTGAAAGGTACTTTGCAGATATTTGGGTAACTTTTATGCCCAGGTGATGGTATCAAGTGTGTTCAGAATGGGTGGAATTTTTCTTCCTAAAGTCGTCTAGCTTTAGGAAAATTTAGAAGAGTGAGAATTCTAAGCAAATCTTGTCATTTTAGAAAACTGTTCTCGTAAAGCAACAGTGGTTCCTTTGGTCAAAGATTAAAAAAGCACATACTCATCCATGCTATTTCATGAAAAACCACTCAATGCTAGAAGATAAAAAAACAGCATTTAACAAAACAAATAAATCAAAAGAATTATGAAACAGAGGTATGTGTCATTCAATACATCAGAGACTCAGAGTTGAAAGAATATGTGTGAAACAATGTAGTAATACCGCACGGTTCATGACGTCATTAATATAGGTGTACAGGATTTCTTTGTTAAAACCATTTAAAATACTTTTTATGCATTGGTTTTATTTGTTTATTTTCTTTACTGCATACAGGTTCTTGTCTTCTGCTACTAATATTAAATACTTTTTGTTTATTTATTTTATTCCATAAATGTCCTTTTTTGAATTATTGAGTACTTATTCCACAATACTGCATGCAACAATATATCATTTTTTTCAACCTTGACCCCAGGAACCATTGTTGTCATATGATAGTGTTACAACAAGGTTCTGTCTGTAAAGTATTGGGAAATATTATACTGAATTAATATTTCTGACAACCGTAGACCAGGGATCTCCAGAGAATTTGCAGAAAATTTAGCAGGAGGCAATTGTGCCAGTCGCTGTTGATTTTGAACTTCAAATGCTGCTGCAACCTCACTTTTAAAACAAGGCAGAATAAAATAGAGAAGATTATCTGATGTTTCCTGAAAGAATTTGCTTCTGCCTGTTAAAGGTCTATATAGTGCAATCTCCAGTTTTACTCTGAAGCTCAGGGGGTAACGGCTACTCCAAAGACGTAAGTAAAATAACTTCTTGCTGAGCCATAAAACAAGGAAGGACTAGGCCCTGAGCGAGGATGCTTGTCTGTTCTTTGGAACGTCTCCCCTAAACTGTTAGAATATCTAACAGACTGCAGAACAGGGAGAGCTGCAAACTAGTAAAAATGTATTTTTGGCTTAGGACCTGACTAAGAGTCCTTTTCACAATTTGAAGCTATAGCTAGATGTCCAAGAATATTTCCTGAATGTTTGGGGGCTTTTACTGTACTCAAAAAACGTTGCAGAACTTTTTCTGAAAATCTCAAAGAGTTTTTGAAAATGGGAAACCTTGGATGCTATCTAAAAAATCAGTCTTGAAGATCTTTACAATTTTCCATCACTTACAAGAAGAACGTGTTTTACTTATTTGTAGCTACATTGCTTTAACATTGTGAGAGATTGGCCAGAGTTCACATCAGGATTACGGCTTCTCTCTCCCAACCAACAAATCAATTTTTTACACCTATGTATGGTGAAATTTAGAGGATGAAGTTGGCAAAAGATCAACATTTATGTTACACATCCTCATTAACAGCTTATAGAGAATCTTGACTAATGGTGTACCATCTTATTTGATCCAATATGAAGCAATGTAGTTTAACCTACTTTAACTGGATGTGATATATGAGCAACCAGACTAATGTACAGTTGTTTATTTCCCCTTATCTGTAAGAGTAATGAACATATGATGACTGTCTTTATGCATCATTCCTATGCATCTGTCATTATAGATCACCTAAAATTAATGCATTCTTCATTAATCAATACCCTGCTTGTGAGCAGTGATATATGCCCCACTACTGCATTCCTCTCCATGATTTGTTCACTCAGCTTTCTAATATGAAGCAAAAATAAGCCTTTATATGTGAAGTCTCACCTTTTAACACCTCTGCTTCTTAAGTGCTAGTTCTGCTTCACTGCACATGCCTATATAGTTTGTATTTGTGTGTAGCCCCTGACCAGTGTGAAACACAAGCAGACTCTTGAACTCCCTATGCACATTTTAGAGAAAATCAATGAAAACTTTCCTGAAGCTAGATTTATATTTGAAACACTTCAGGAGATGTCAGGTTTATTACAAGACATGGTTGTTGTTAATTTAACATTGTAGATAACAGTTTGATGTAAGTTGAAATTGATAGACCTACAAATAAGAGTTCTGTGTTTTGCAGGCTAAATATGTGCATGCAGAGGAAAACAAATGTCACACTTACTTTCTAACGCAGCAAAAACACACAGACCTATGATTGGGAGTGAGGTTAACAACATTTCAGAAATGTGAACGTATATATTTCATATATACTGGTGCATTTATTAATAATTGTTTCATACTACAATAGAAAAAAGGAAATACGAAACCAAATACTGATGCTACTTTTGCTACTACTACTACTGTAAAACTACTAACTAATAATATTATTAAAACAACAACAATAATAATAATAATTACTCGAGGCTGGTGAAACCTAATACTTAACCTTAATTGCAGCGAACCAGCAATCTAAGTGATCAAAACCTTTTCTAGTAGGGGTCGTGCAGGATTTTCCTGGAAATAAAAATAAAAAAGCGGGGTCAAAGACAGCATTTTAAAGCACAATTTTCACCCAAAATTGCTATGGAAACTCTCACATCATGAATTACCTTCAATAAACCAGCACCAGCAATTTGTCATGGGTGCCCTCTTAAGCTAGAAATTACCTCCTGTGTTCCTGGGCCAGCAGCGCATACACAAGCATAGCACGCACGCACGCACACATACACACACACACACACACACACACACACACACACACATACTCTCGCACACTCTCACTCTCATACTCACTCAAACATTCACACACACACACTGATCCCCACTCACATAGCCGTTCATGCTCTCACACAATTAGAGCAACATTGCAAACATTTTTGTTTTGCTTACCTTACTTCTTCTGCTAGTAGCTGCTTCTGACCAAGGGGTCCTCCCTCCTCCACGGTAGCAGCAGAGCAGGAATTTGGTGCTAAAAATAGAAACAAGTAGGCCAGGGTGGCCAAGCTACAAATTAAAAGCTAGAGAGGAAAGTAGAGGAAGGATCAATGAAAGGAATCCTTCGACCAGCTTCTGATTGGGCTGAAATCTCTAGTTCTGTCAAAAGCTTGGAGAGGTTTATTACTTTATAATTGTTCCACTGAACACAAATTGCAATGTGACTTGATCACATATGAATTATTCAAATATTGAGTGTCACTGCTCCGGCCAGCCAGAGTGAGATGCTTCTGTGGGAGGAGAGAAGAGCTGCCTGTGCCTGTGACTCTTGTCTCCATGCAAATTCTATTCAGACTCAGTTCACTCTTGAACTGCCATTTGCTGCTGTAGTCTGTGGCCCCCTTCCCCCTACGACCCAGCTCATGAAAAAGCAGGCTGGCAAAGCGCGAAGCCTGATAGACACACTCTCTCCGGTCCTTATGGACTGGCAGCAATCAGGTGAGCCACACACTGCTGTTTCACTCTACAGCGACACTGCAATCTGCAGCATCTCTCTTTTTCTCCGTGCTGCATGTGTTACACCACTCTTATAGCTGCCAAGGTTTCAGATTGCTTATGTGTGACATTTTCAGAATTTCAGTGTAATTATGAGTGACATTCAATGACTATGAATTACACTTTTTCGCCAGCAAAATCAAGCAATGAAGACAAAGGAAAACATATGGATATCAGAAATTACACCCATTTGAGCAACGAGAATCTTTAAGAACCAAAGCACCAGAAATGGAAGGGCACTGTGGGACCCAACTGTATCAAACAGGATATGAGAGGCCCCAGCATGGATGATTTCAGCTGCCTGCTAATAAATTATCATAATTACTGAGAGTCACTACAGTCAGCTTACTCGTGGACTAGAGTGCTGAATGCCTAAAGTTGCTTTCACTTCTTTGCATATTCCTGTGTTATGTGTAGGGCACTCTTATTCTATTCTACTCACGCATTCCTTTGAGACTTTAAAGATTCTCCATTTGGGAAACCTGTGCTGAGTGGATTTGAATAGTAATCTACCTTTAAATCCCTATTTACTTTAACATCAAATATCACACTAAAGCCCATTTTACATTTGGTGAAATATGAAACTGCAGGGGTCATAAGGGATCACTCACCTAAATGAAAGATGATAAATCATACAAGTTAAAGAAATTGAGTGGAAATGCATTATTTAGCGCTAACGTCATGATACGTCATTTGCTTAATGCATTCTATGCAGAGGTTTTGTGTCTGATCAGAGAGAAACAGAATTGAGGCTTGCTTGGCGCAGTGGGGAATAAGTGACTTCTCTATTTTAGTGCTCTGAGAATGCAGCCAATGACTTAAAGCACTGTGAACATGCACATTGTTTTACAATTGCATTGCCCACAATATTAAACAGGCTGAAGCAAAATGTACAGACATTTAGGGGCCGATTCCGATCTCGGCCGGTAGGGCTCCGAATCGGACTCGGCATTACCGGATCCGATTCGGAGCCCTGTTTCCCGACCGAGTCGGACGTGCGTCCGGGTGAGCGAGTACAATGCGAACGTATGCGAAATCGCCTACCGACTCGTTCGCGGGACCCAACCGCTCCGACCGACTCGCACGGACACGACTCGCACCGCGCAATGGAGACGTTCCTCGGCCGGGTAAGTACGATGCGCGCCGCGAGCAGTCCGACCGACTCGCACCGTCCGGCTCGAAAGAGCAGTCAGAGCCGCACTTTGGGGGTCCGTGTCGGACCCCCCTGTACACCTAGCTGCGCGAGTCGCACACAGGGGGGACCCATGGGTCCCCCCTACCTGTGCATGTACGGCGTGACCCGCTTTGACGCGTACCCGCTGTAGGGGGCGCCCTTGTTCGCCTCGCACCCATTCAGTCAATGTGAGCCCGCGTACGCGTTGTACGACCGGCTCCCATTGACTTCAATGGGAGTCCGACCGAATCGAGTCCGATAGCATGCGAACGCATCGTACTCGTTCGGTCGGACTGCCAGAGTCCGATTCGGTCGGAAATCTCTCCGGGTCCGGCTCGGTCGGAGAGATTTCCGGCCTGAATCGGAATCGGCCCCTAAGTGTTCATTATAAAACCAGTGTTAACCCTCAATTTCAGGTATTTTGCAGCAGTTTCAAGATATGTTTAGAGATTCTCATCGCTCCAAGGGTGTCATTTCTGATATTTAACTTTATTGCTTGGCTTTACTCACAAGAAAGTGTCATTCTAAGTGTCACACATTTGGCAGTTGAATGTCACTCATAAGTGCACCTAAACCATTAAAATATCGCATATAAGTAATCTGAAAACTTGGCAGCTATGTGTACAGCATCTGGGGATGTGACCTGTGGCTTGCTGCAAATGTTTTTTTTTAATCCATGCTCTTGCCTTACAATCAGACAGCAGATGCTTGCTCAGTGAAGGCTACTGCTGTTGTTTTCCTCTCATTTCACTTGTGGAAGTGCCCGTCTGTGGATAAAGTTCACCCGACTCTCTCATTGTGCTTCACTGCGCAGGCCTGATTTTATCCCACACACAGTTGTCCTGAGCACCGGCAGGCTTGGCAGCGCTCCGAGTCCCTGAGTCAGACTCTGAGTAATTATGATAATTTATTAACAGGCAGCTGAGATCATCCGCCCTGGTGCCTCTCACATCCTGTTTGGTACAGTCGGGTCCCACAGTTTCCTTTCATTTCTGGAGCTTTGCAGCAGTATTAAGAACTTCTTAGAGTTTCTTGTTGCTCAAATGGGTGTAATTTCTGATATTTATATGTTTCCCTCATCTTGATTGCTTGATTTTGCTGGCGAGAAAGTGTCACTCGTAGTCGTTGAATGTCGCTCATAATTACACTGAAATTATGAAAATGTCACACTAAGCAATCAGAAACCTTGGCAGGTATGGTTGTGGGGCCTCTTTCATGTTTAAAGCGTAAACATGTTTTTAATTTTGAAACAGATAGTCCTTTACGAGGCTGCCGGGTTTCAAATATTTCAAATTAATCAAGTCCTTAAGATGTCAGACAGACTTCCGACAATAATACTTTTCATGGCGGTCTCATGAATGTATGTTCTCTTCCTAGGTATGCCCAGGAATTTTTTGACCTTCTTGTTAAACAATATTTTGATATCTTGTTTATTACAAAGACATGGCTAAAGAGTCTCTTCAACCCGGATGCTACCGCTGTGAATCCTCCAGTGTGACAGAACGAAGGCTAGAGGAGGCAGTTTGGCCATTATTTTCCAGGATTCATTTAAGTGTTCTATCTTTGAAGTAGGAAATTTAAGGTGTGCAGAGATTCTTGGCTTTTGTGTAAAGATAGGTCAATCTTCTTCTTTTGCCAGGATTTTGGTGTATCGTCCTCCTGAACAATGTCATACATTTCTTAGTTCATTAGGCAATGCTCTCACACCACATGTACGGCCATATTCAACTTTAGTGTTAGATGATTTTAATTACCATATTAAAGAGGCTCATAAACCAAATGCCAAGAGTTTAATTGACAATCTAGCTCTTTTCGATCTTTCTCAGTGGGTAGAAGGTTCTACCCATATGGCGAGTCAAATCCTGGATTTAAGTTTTACTCATCATCCTTCGCTGCTTTCTGTCAGGCCTGAAATGCAGCTGTAGTCGGATCATATGCTTATCCCTTTTAATATAACAGTCAAACCCCACAGATATCTAAACAGACCAACAAACACAGCGATTAAGTTTGTGCCTAAGTCGGGCAACATTTCATGTTCTAGCCTTGGCAGTTGTTTGGCGCGTCCTTCTCCACTTCTTACTGGAGTGTTAGCCAACAATCTTGAATTGTATGTCTGGATTACTGAAGGCATAGATGATTTAGCTCCATTAGGTTGCCAGCATCAAGAAGAGGAATCTAGACACAAATTAGTTCTAAAAATGTACCACAAACTGATAAGCGAAACCAAAAAGGCTTATTTTACTTCATAAATTAAAGTAGCAAAAGATTATTCTAGGAATATCTTTCAGATTGAAAGGGCTTTCCTTCAATCTAAAGCTTCTATAACCCACATTCTACAGTCTCAAACCATATGTGATAGTCTCTCTTATTTTTTTTAGGCAAAAATCAGATCGATCCAATTGGGCAGAGGCAATTAACCCTCAAGGCCCGTTATAGGGTACTGCTGGTTCCCTAAAGGCATATTTTCAACTTATTTCTCTTCAACAATCAGAACGTGCTATTCTTTCCAGCAAATCTGACTCCCCTAGGGATCCGTGCCCGCCGACAGTATTTAGAAAGGCCATAGAGATTATAAATCCTTTTATTAATTGAATTTTAAATGGCTCACTAACTTTGGCTGTTGTTCCTGAGTCTTGGAAATTGGCTATGGTAAAATCTTTACTAAGAAAACAATCTGCAGATCCTAACATCTTATCTAATTTTAGGCTTATTTCCTTGCTCCCGGCGCTCATAAAAATGCTAGAAAAATTAGTAAATGAGCAATTCATGGATTATTAAAAAGAGTTGGGGTTTTACATTCTTCTCAATCAGTGTTCAAGTCCAAACATTCCACTGAGGTCCCGGAAACAGTTAAAGTTACGCTGGACAATGGTCAGAATGCTGTCCTCATCCTTCTTGACCTGTCGCCCGTGTTCGACATGGTGTTGCACACTATATTACTTCAGCGTCTCCTTAACATTGGCATTTGTGGACAGGTTTACTTCAGGAACAAAACGTCTGAAGTAAGGGGTCCTGCAGGGCTCATCCCTTAGCCCAACACTATTTTATATTTATATGTCCTTGCTGATTTCTTTGATTGAATCTTTTGGTATTTCCACCACTTCTTATGTGAATGACACTCAATTGATCCTCTATAAGAATTCTTTCTGTTCTGAGCACATTTTTAACTATTGTTTTATCAGATTCATTCTTTGGATGGAATGACAGTTATCTGAAATGTGATTTGGATAAAACCAAAAACCTTTTGTTTGTGAAGATTAATGCGTTATCTGCTCGGGAACGGTGGCCCAATGATTTTGTGGATTTTCCATCCCTAGTGAAAGTGGCCAGGAATTTAGGAGTTAACTTTGATTGTGACCTGTCTTTTCAACCTTAAATTTGAGCAATGCACGGAGTCTGCTTTTCCTTGGTCAAATCCCTCAATTGGTTCTTTGAAATTCTTCCATTAGCTGTGAGAAAAACCGTAGCCTATTGTAAGAAATTGGGTTACTGTTTAAGGCAGGGATGAAACCTTACTGAAGAAGGAGCCACAATCCTTGTCTGGGTGAGGCACAAGCAAACACTAGATCATCCTGTGCTCAACCCTCGGGTCGCTTGGCACAAAGCATCAGACTTAACTCAGAGGCAGTGTGTAAAGTGATTGTACAACACCTCAAACAGTAATACAGTGAATACACACCAAAAAAGGATCCCACGCCACTTTTGAAGAATATAGCATTTTTTAAATAAATAAAACAAGAGCAAAATGACAAAAATCCAACAAGTAGATCCGGAGATTTTAAGTTTTTAAGATTTCAGTAAACATAGCACCAAAAAGCACAATGCGCCAACTTTGGAGATCTGGTCGTGCCAGACCGGGACTAAGTCACAAGTTCAGGTTGACCCAGTTAGGCCTGCTGAACAAATTACCTTATGTCTTGGTTGTGGGGCGTTGCGAGGTTTCGCATCAATGATGTGTCACATGGCGGAAGCGATGCATTTGTTCCGAGGTCCTGCAGAACTGCAAAGCGAGGTCCTGCATTGTCGCTGAGGATCTCTTCGATGAAGGCTTGCGATGTAAAGTCTGGCGTCAAGAATGTGTTGTGCAGTCGAGGTGATGCATCAATTCCGAGAAGGTGTGAGGCTGTGATGTGAGAACCTGCTTCGTCATCGGGGCTGCGGTCGACGAGAGATGCAAGGGCCTGCTTCAGGAAAGCTTCACACAGGCAACAGTTCCGATGCAGGCTGCAAGGTTGTTGCAGAGTCCTTTGCGTCGGGAGAACCCTCTCATCAGAGGTGATGTGTCATTTATGTACGGGATGTAGAGGAGATGCGTTGATTCTGCTGGATCCACAGATGGGCTGGCAGAGCACCTTCAGGCCCACTTCCAAGGGTCCAGGACTGAGGTGGCACCACTTGGAAGGGTAGTACTCACAGATGGCAGAGTCAAGGTGCTGGGTTCAAGGTTGTTGAAGCCTTGTGTCCCTGAGGCTCTAGTTAGGAGGCCGGCCAACTAGCCCTTGGATTCACTTTGAGGTCCTGGGTTTAACAGTTGCAGTGCCAGTCCTTCTCACCCTGGCAAGAGGGCAGCAGGTCAGCATAGCATGGCAGCAGTTCCTTCAGAGCAGCGGTCTAGCAGAGCGGCAGTCCTTTCAGCAACACAGCAGCCTTTTCAAGTTTAAGTAGGGCTGTGCCCAGCTCTGCCTGTCCCATCCTGCCAGTGATGGCCCACCCAGGCACACCTAAGCTCTCTATTATGTGTGGCAGTCTAGGAGGAATACACAAAGCCCAGCTGTCAGCTACACCCAGCCATGTGACCAAGGCACAGACTACAGGCACTAAATGGCTAAGACAGAAAAATGCCAGCTTTCAAACAGTTCCCATACAAATGAGTTCCAAAGATTTCTTCCATTTTAATCCATTTTATTTTATTTTCCAAATCTCAATGCGTAATCAGTTCATGTCCAATCGTAATTCAAGCTTTCAAATCCATGTACAACGGATGCCTATCCAGGCCTTTCTTAACACCTGGGGATTCACCCCTCCCTATAGCATGACATTAATTCAGTTGAACAACCCAAAGCATTTCAGGCATTTTATGCCCTTCGTCAGGGGTGACTGCAATGAAACAGATAATACATAAATTACCAGTGCATCCTAATCGTAATCTTGGTGTTCTTACAAAATGCTTTACTTTGTGGTTACAATCTGTCCCACATTTCCATATAACCCGTAAATGAACAGAAAACATATAAATATATACTATACATTCATCATGAAGAAAGTAAATTACATCCATTGTGCAAAGGCAAATTGTAAAAGAACTTAATAAAACAAGCAAACTAATGCCTGTGCTAAAAATTAACATGCCCTGACACAAAAACTTTCCCGAAGTAAGGGCTAGATGTATCAAGTGTTTTTCCCGTTTGCGAACGGGAAAAAGCCTTTTGGGATGTATCATCCCAAAAGGCATTTGCAAAATAGGGAATCGCAAAAATTGCGATTCCCTATTTTGCAAATGCATTTAAGGAATCGCAATTTGCGATTCCTTAAGTGAAATGCAGGAAGCAAAAACAATTTGCGACCTGCCTTTAAGGAATCAGAAATTACCACCAACTTCAAGTTGGTGGTAATATGCGAATTCCATGAAAAATGCACTTTTTTGCATTTTTCAAGGTGCCATGTGGCGTACATACATGATGTGCGCCACATGTGCACACATGCATATTCCAGGGGTGCAACAGGGTGTCCATTTGGCACCCTTGAAATTGCATGCACTATTTCCGAGTACCTATTGGGTACTCGCAAATTGCGCATGCAATTCCCATTCATTCCTATGGGCCTGTAGGCCCATAGGAATGAATGGGAAGCCATTCCTTATTTGCGACTCGCAATTTGCGAGTCGCAAATAAGGAATATGTAGGAATCGCAATTATTATTGCGAAACCTACATACATTGCATTTTGCGATTCCATAATAGCGAATCGGTAAAATTCGCTATTATGGAATCGCAAAATCCAATATTGATACATCTGGCCTTAAATGAATAAATACCTCCTAAATCGTGTCCAAACAACCTGATTTGAAATGTACCTTCAAACTATCATTATCATACAAACTAAATTTACCTTTGTACACGTCAAACTTTATCAGTCACCGAAGTGAATGTGCTCGCAGGATAAACATAAACCCTGCTGATGCTTTTAAATCCTGTCACATGGTTAAACCAAATTACCTGACGCATGGCCCCATAGAACTGAACAAAATACTGTGATTAGCCTCGTGCTATTTCAAACTCATAAATCTCGCAGACAACATTGTTCTACATAACATGAGTGATTTCAACATTAAAAAAAGCATACATAAACCTGTCATAAATACATAAATATTATCGAGTAAAAATGAAAATACATTTTTTAATGTTGTCAGTTCAGTCAGTATTCACGTTTTCATCAGTTGATGGTGGAATTCCAAATTAAAAACGATTGGTAATCACAGTGCTTCAAACTATGCTGGTAGGATGAACCTCCAGTGTTGTGTACTTGATGAATTACTCATTAAACCAAACTTCCATATCAGTACTTCTTTATCCATGGGTGCAAACTACCCTGGACGGAAAAAAAATATATTTGTATATATAGATATATATATATATCTCCACTCGCACGTACAATCCAGTCGGCATATAAGGAGCGCACTCACAGGAATTTGCATAAAGTGTCGTTTATTGTGCCGGGACCCCCCCGCACTGACATATATATATATATATATATACATATATATATATATATATATATCTATATATACACACACACAAAGTATATCAAAATGGTAGTGGAGCCTCGTCAGGTCCCAATTCAGGGTGCACTGCCAAGAGAACATTTCCCATGCAATTGAGTTCCAAAGATTTCTTCCATTTTAAGAAAAAATCTTTGGAACTCATTTGTATGGGAAATGTTCTCTTGGCAGTGCAGCCGGCTTTGGGACCTGACGAGGCTCCACTAACATTTTGATATACTTTGTGCGAATGTATGGAACGCACTTCGGGGTTGCACGCCGCAACAATGAGTAAACTTTGAGCATGTTTGAAATGTTTGGGAAACAAGGAGTGCATCCTACCACCTATGAAAAATATATATATTTTTTCCGTCCAAGGTAGTTTGCACCCATGGATAAAGAAGTACTGATATGGAAGTTTGGTTTAATGAGTAATTCAGTAAGTACACAACACTGGAGGTTCATATTTCCAGCATAGTTTGAAGCACTGTGATTACCAGTCGTTTTTAATTTGGAATTCCACCATCAACTGATGAAAACGTGAATATGGACTGACCTGACAACATTTTAGTAAATGGTTTCAAATTTAAAATAAATGATTTTCATTTTTACACAATAATATTTATGTATTTATGACAGGTTTATGTATGCTTTTTTAATGTTGAAATCACTCATGTTAGGTTAAAACAATGTTGTCTGCATGATTTATGAGTTTGAAATAGCACGAGTCAAATCACAGTATGGGGACGTGCGTCAGGTAATTTGGTTTAACCACGTGTCAGGATTTAAAAGCATCAGCAGGGTTTACGTTTATCCAGCAAGCACATTCACTTCGGTGACTGATAAAGTTTGATGTGTACAAAGATAAATTTAGTTTGTGTGATAATAATATTCTGAAGGCACATTTCAAATCAGGTTGTTTGGACACGATTTAAGAAGAATTTATTTATTTACTTCGGGAAAGTTTTTGCGTCGGGGCAGGTTTATTTTTAGCACAGGCATGAGTCTCCTTGTTTTATTAAGTTCTTTTACAATTTGCCTTTGCACAATGGATGTATTTTACTTTCTTCATGATGAATGTATAGTATATAATTATATGTTTTCTGTTCATTCACGGGTTATATGGAAATGTGGGTCAGAGTGTAACCATTGAGATTTGGAAAATAAAATAAAATGGATTAAAATGGAAGAAATCTTTTGAACTCATTTGTATGGGAAATGTTCTCTTGGCAGTGCACCCTGCGTTGGGACCTGACGAGGCTCCACTACCATTTTGATATACTTTGTTTAATGGATGGAACGCACTTCGGGGTAGCACGCCGCAACAATTAGTAAACTTTGAGCATGTTTGAAATGTTTGGGAAACAAGGAGGGCATCCTACTACCTCTGAAAAATAGCTTTCTAACAGTGGCCTTTTCAGAATTGTAATTTAAAATCCGACTTTACCACAAGAGACAGTTCCAGAGTTTCCAAACATGAACTGGTTGCCTGCTACCATTTGGAATGTACAGCTTATTAGATGTAATAAGGGAGTATGACTCGTTATTTAGCATACCATTACTTCGCAGCTTTTTACTACAAAGTTTTTACTTAGCAATTACCGTTACTACGCAAGTTTTTAGTTCGCATACCTTTACACTGCAAGTGTTAATGTATGCGAACTAAAAACTTGCCTAGTAATAAAAACAGACATTTACCCCAACACTACACTAAATACTAAATACAAATACACTACCCTACACATAACAAACTCTAAAACACTACCCAAACCCCCAAACACTACACTACCCTACACTACACAAACACCACAACACTACCCTAAACCCTAAATCACTACCCCCTGCACGACCCTCCCCCTTCCCCCAGCTCGCTCCCTACACTCAAACACTACCCTGCACAACCCCCCAACACTACCCTAAAACCTAAAACACTGCCCCCAGCACGACCCTGCCCCTACCCCCAATCCCGTCCCTACTCCCAAACACTACCCTTCATGACCCCGACACTACCCTAAACCCAAATACACTACTCTACACTACACAAACACAACTACACTACCCTAAAACCTAAAACACTACCCCCAGCACGACCCTGCCCCTATCCCCAGTCCTGTCCCTACTCCCAAACACTACCCTTCACGACCCCCGACACTACCCTAAACCCAAATACACTACTCTACACTACACAAACACCATATCACAACCCTAAAACCTAAAACACTACCCCAGCACGACCCTGCCCCTACCCCCAGTCCTGTCCCTACTCCCAAACACTACCCTGCACGACCCCCGACACTACCCTAAACCCAAATACACTACTCTACACTACACAAACACAACTACACTACACTAAAACCTAAAACACTACCCCCAGCACGACCCTACCCCCAGTCCTGTCCCTACTCCCAAACACTACCCTTCACCACCCCCGACACTACCCAAACCCAAATACACTACTCTACACAACACAAACACAACTACACTACCCTAAAACCTAAAACGCTACCCCCAGCACGACCCTGCCCCTACCCCCAGTCCTGTCCCTACTCCCAAACACTACCCTTCACAACCCCCGACACTACCCTAAACCCAAATACACTACTCTACTCTACACTACACAAACACCACACCACATCACAACCCTAAAACCTAAAACACTACCCCCAGCACGACCCTGCCCCTACCCCCAGTCCTGTCCCTACTCCCAAACACTACCCTTCACGAGCCCCGACACTACCCTAAACCCAAATACACTACTCTACGCTACACAAACACAACTACACTACCCTAAAACCAAAAAAACAACCCCCTGCATGACCCTCCCCCTAGGACAACGCCCCCGGCTTACCTCTCCTGACGTCCTCCTCGTAGGTGAGGAAACCTATGCGTGACTCCGTGGCGCCCATGGCCCCCTCACTCCATTACGACTGGTGCTGCTCTCCCTATCCCCTTTCAGCCGCTCCATATCACCTCCCCCTGCCGCTTCCTCCTGGGAGGAGTAAGTTGTCTGCATTCATTCTTACACTACTTAAATGCCTCCGAACCCTTAAACTTCCAATGCGCAGGACAAATGCTGATTCTTAATGGACCGAGGATCAACTAACTCCTTTAACGCCTTAAATCAGAGGAATAAGAAACACGCTACAAGTGGCACCAACAAAGAGGTTGATATGTCACAGAGGAATACACGTGTGCAACAGTTAAAGGGCTTGACTTACAGTAAAAAGAAATTCAGGAGAGAGAAAAGTCCAAAAAGATCAACACAATTAAAACACTGAAGCAGCAAAGAATTATCCCATGAAATATAGGTTAAATGCATCAGAGTGGAAATGGGGACTCCCTAGTAGCAGACGCACTAACGTAAAACAATTCAAGGCAGTTCAAATAAAAGAACAAACCAGGAGTAAGTAGAAGCCCTCGGGAATGTGGGTACGAGGCCTGAGCGTCAGAGTCTCGTCGGGCGAGTGAGTCGATGTAAATCTTAGAGTTGAAGTGCACGGGGTCGCGTGGTACCTTAGTGGGTTCTGGATTTAACGGCAGAGATCATCTCCAGCTCCGCTTCCTTCTCACCCTGCCGACATCACCATGCAGTTGTCATCGCGCACCTTCCTGTGTGCGCTCATCCGGTCAGCATCGCTTCCTGGGAGGAGTTCTGCCTCATCCGCCTTAGCGCCATTGTTTACCCATTACAACGCATGCGTAGTTACAACGCATGCGATGTAACAACTTGCGTAGTAAAGGCTACGCGTTGTTACATCGCATGCGTTGTAACGCTTGCGAAGTAATGGTATGCGGAGTAAAGTCTCCGTAGTAATGGGTAATTACCGTAATAAGGTAACTCCAATGTTATCCTAAAGGAGAGGTAGGCCTTGCAATACTGAATAAACGAATGTAAGAGCTTTTCACTATCGGGACATGTACAACTGAAGATTACATGTCCTACGTTTTTTAATACACTGCACCCTGCCCTACGGGCTGTCCAGAGTCTACCCCAGGGGTGACTTATATTTATTAGAAAAGAAGATTTAAGCCTGGCAATAGGTTTATCTTTCCAGAACAAAGTGGCAGTTTACAACTGCACACACAGGATGCAATGGGAGGCCTGAGACATGTTTGAAGGGCTACTTAGGTGGGTGACATAATCAGTGATGCAGGTCCACTAGTTCCATTTAATTTACAGGCCGTGGGTACTTGTAGTGCCACTTTGATAGGGACTTATGAGTAAATTTACATGCCAATTGGGTATCAGCAAATGTTACCATGTCTTAAGGAGTGAGCACATGCACTTTATCACTGGTTAGTGGTGGTAAAGTGTGCAGAGTCCTAAGGCGAGCAAAAACAAGATCAGCGAAGGAAGATGAAGGCAAAATGACTGGGGAAAGACTACCCTAAAACTGAAAGGTCTAACACCCATGCTCTTGTCACGTCAAGGCTGGACTACTGCAATAGTCTTTACATTTCAAAACATTTACTCCACAAGTTACAAGTGGTACAAAATGCTCCCTCGTAAGATCTCTGAATCTGAGGGGCTTAGGTCTCTTCATTGGTTACCAGTCTACAAACTGATTTTTTAAAAATCCTTGACAATGGTTTTCAGAGCCTTTTATTTAACAGGGCTGCAATAGCATTATAGCATTCAAATGATACTTACAGTGACCAATATTTATCTCCTTTAGACCCCAAAATTCAGGCTTAAAACTGGAGCGGGAAAATCCTTCATCTTGTGTCAGAACCCATTTCAGAGGGCCAGGGGGCACTCCTGGGCCAAACCATGGTGGTTGAGGCCTTTGACTCCTGATGACTACTAGAAAGGGGGACCCCTGGCAAATGAGAGGGCAGGTATAGCAGGGGAAATACGGACAACCAACAACAGAAGATTACCTGCCACAAGAATTCAAAAAGGCCCTAGAAAAGGATCCTACTATTAAATCAGCACGGCACCAAAGCAACAGAGACAAATGTCAAAGTAGTCCAACCATAACGTGATTCAATCATAATGGTTTCTCATTTTTATTTTCTTCTTATCAAAAACATTTAATCACATTTTTTCAAAATGAATATATAACAAAACAAAATTCACTACAATAACCATGTCCCACACGTCTCATTTAGATACCACAGTCATACTATCATATATTCCAAATCACATCATCATTCATCAAACATACAACATTTTCATCACATCAACAAGTACATCAAGATTGTAAAACTGCCACATGATAGTTGGATGACAAGTTCACAATAGTCATCAAAGGGTAGGGGTAGAACCAATCCAGCTACTCGTAGTCGTTGTAACGCCAACGCGCGCTTGGTGTCTAACCCCAGCCGGGCTACACCTTCATCAGGGCAGGAATGAACAAGTGGTGTGTGACAGAACATCTGATAATAACAAGCAATGAAAACACTGATTTCTTCCAGATATAGTTTAAGTTCCACAATAGATGAATAAATCTCCAATGTAGATCCAAAAAGGGTCCAAATCGGCCCTGATCAATCGCTTCCTTTAGTGGCAATCCACGAGATAATGCGGGTAATCGGGGCTGACGCTCCAAGGCATATAATCCGAAGACAACGTCCAAGGATTCAGACCTGATATCGTTCTCCAAAATACCAGTAATATCTGTATATCAGCGTAGCGTCTGATGGAGGATACTTCTTCTGGGCTCGAACGAAGCCGTTATCTCGTGGATTGCCACTAAAGGAAACGATTGATCAGGGCCGATTTGGACCCTTTTTTTGATCTACATTGGAGATTTATTCATCTATTGTGGAACTTAAACTATATCTGGAAGAAATCAGTGTTTTCATTGCTTGTTATTATCAGATGTTCTGTCCCACACCACTTGTTCATTCCTGCCCTGATGAAGGTGTAGCCCCGGCTGGGGTTAGACACCGAAACGCGCGTTGGCGTTACAACGACTACGGGTAGCTGGATTGGTTCTACCCCTACCCTTTTGATGACTATTGTGAACTTGTCATCCAACTATCATGTGGCAGTTTTACAATCTTGATGTACTTGTTGATGTGATGAAAATGTTGTATGTTTGATGAATGATGATGTGATTTGGAGTATACGATAGTATGACTGTGATATCTGAATGAGACGTGTGGGACATGGTTATTGTAGTGAATTTTGTTTTGTTATATATTCATTTTGAAAAAATTTGATTAAATGTTTTTGATAATATGAAAATAAAAATGAGAAACCATTATGATTGAATCACGTTATGGTTGGACTACTTTGACATTTGTCTCTGTTGCTTTGGTGCCGTGCTGATTTAATAGTAGGATCCTTTTCTAGGGCCTTTTTGAATTCTTGTGGCAGGTAATCTTCTGTTGTTGGTTGTCCCTTTGACTCCTGATGTCCTGGGTGGCCGACCAGATATGGATCCTGAGCAACTGGGCTCGGCACTTGACTCTAACTGCAGTCAAAGGATCCCTTGGTGGGGAAGTGTGATACAGATAAACAAACACAACTCATAACTCAAAGTGTATACAGTACGACCAATAAATCAATATCCTGTCAAATACTTACTTCTATAATAAAAAGAAGTATTTTATTTCTAATTCTACACATTCAAAGAAATACCAACATTCATAAACAATAATGCAATACTCTAGAGGTCAGGGTCTAGTAGACGTCAGACAAATCAGTGTCCCACTCTCTTCCTTATAACTTGGTTGGGGTTATTCCCCACTCACTGGTGGCTTCATCCAGGAAATGCTCAGTAATAGACCTTACTCAAGAGTTCCCCTTTGACTGTTTATGAATTAGTCAAAAGTGTCTATGGTGCCTCAACAACATTAGCATTGAGTCCCCCGGGGGCCCACAGGCCCAATTCTAGTCATACCCACTCCAGCAATATGGAAGCGTTCAGCGATGCAATGAATGCCCTCTTCACAGGTGCTCACAAGTTCAGATCCTGTTCTGCGAAGTTGGACTGCCCGTGGTACACTAAGCAGCACCCGGCAGGCTCTCTCCCTCGAGCTGCACTGCCGACTTGTCCCAGTGATTTGGGCTGCTCCTGCTCCGTAAAGGCAAGGTAAATTCCTCTTTCCCTCAAGTGGGGGTGGGGATTCGATCCTTGAGCTCCCTACTGGAGCATAGTGAGGGTGCAACGTGTCTGAAGTCATCCTTCACAGTCCTCATGGGAATCAGTCAGGTGCAGGACTTGGTGTGTGGGCAGGATCATCCATGACCTGAATTTCTGGCAATGTTGGTACAGGCAGCCCCCATCTGGCAAAGGAGGTTGCTTTGGTGCTCCCAGCTGAGATGCAGATTCCTCCAGTACACTCACCCTCACCACGGAGGCCCCTCCTGGCATACAGGGTTGCCAAATAAGGCGGCAACAAGCCCCAACACTGCCAAATAGTTCAACTCTTCCCATGTGGTGCTCGGCACACAGCTCAGGTCACGGCGGCCCTCTCGTGGCATAGGGGGTTTGCAGTATTCCCTCTGCAAACGGGCATTGCCCAAGCGGTGCAAAGTCATTACCTCACACCTCATCCAGGGAGCCCTCTCGATAGTGCTCCTCACTGAACCTCGCTCCCTCCAATACTCTCCTCTTACTCACAGGGCACACTGGTCTTGGCAAGCAGGCATGTGCTGGTGCGCCAGGCACCAGGGCAGGTGATCTTGGTTTCCTTGCGTGATGTGCCCTTACCCAGCAAGGACACTAGCAGGCCTTTTTCCCCAGTCCTGGTCACAAGCACAAGTCTTGCAGAGCTTCCCCTTCTCACACAGCCAATCTGGCTGCTTGGCACATGATACATTTTGGGGTCCCAACCTCTCCTTCTTATAGTTCTTATCAAGACACAATGTGATTTAGGGTCTGAGTCTGTGAAGTTTTATGTTGGGGTACTGCTTCTTTTAAAGTTTACATTTTTCCTCCTGAAAGGCTCTCTGTCACAACAGGAAAGATTCCAACATTGATAGACCCACAACACTGTTCATGGGAGTTACCAGAGTTCACACCTGGATGTCAGTCACAGTGATATGTGTATCAAAATGTTAATCCTGAGCTTCCAGCCCTCCTCCTCATGATTACCTTATCAGCCTCATCTCCTTCCTGAGATGTGTCCAGGCCCCTTCCTTGTGATCTATCATTGAATTACAGAGCACCCTTTTGAAGTGTAAAGGGGAGTCTCTTCCTCTTTTCTGCCAGTGTGTGTCGCACCCAGGTCACAGGAATGCAGCAATATACAAATCTGTCTGGGGGATTCCTCTACTCCTCATATCTTCCCATAATAAAACCCAGGGTCTGCCATGCAATGTACCATTGCAGGCACACTTGCACTCAGTGTCCATTCACTAGACACTTACTTTCCAGTACTGTTACCTCCATGCATTGTGCCACCACAGACACACATGCATTCAGTGCACACATTCAGTGTGAGCTCACTGTTCACTACTGTAGCTTTTCTGTATTATACAAGGATATGCTATATGCAAGTAAACACACTGCCAGCACACATACTTACCATGTGCACAATGTACAAAACTTCGCCCTTCATCTTTTGTACTTCATGCAAGCACACATACACCCAGCAGATGCTTCCATTGCGCATGCACTGCACAGCACTACATCTCTCATGTATGATATTCCCTGCAGGCCTACATATGTTCAGTACATGCACTAACCACACATACACTGCATAGTACTGCTCTATCCCTGTACAGTACCCTTCCCAGGCACAAATACATCCAGCACAGAGTCACTACTCCTACATTGCGCAGCACTCCACACCTACCTGATGTAGACCAAATGTGAGATATACAGCAGCAGAACTTTTAAAAAAGTGAGTGAGACTGTAGAACTCACTCCAGTGACACAGGGTAAAAAGAACCTGTTCACTTCTATTGATCACTACATGCTATGCTACCATCACTGCACTTGTGCTGCTTAACACTTGATGAAGGTGGTAGCCTTCCGCCACTATGAAGGTAGCGCTTTGGGCACACCTCCCATTCCAACAAGACCTCAATCTGTGAGGCAGGCCTATATCATGGCGCACACACATGATTTGTGTTTGCCTGTGACAAAAAATCAGCAATAGGGATCCATCAGGGTACACTTCTTTAACAATGAAGAGGGCTTTTCCATCGTAACACTATGCTAGACTCCAAAGCTTGAAATCAGCTTCCTTGCTTTTTAAGATTTGTAGAAAATTAAGCAGTCTTTAGAAAACTCTTAAAAACCTGACTGTTCTCTAGGTCAGATGAGATGAGGGGCCTGCTCATTTAATATCATAGGCATTTATTCCCCTCCTTTCTCTGATAATGCCAGCGTAGCAGTAGGTTATGGTGAGAGGTTATCTGTCTGGAATAGTGCCAGGAAGCTCTGTTTGAGTAGTAGTGTGCTTTGCAAGTAACGCCTCATTCATTCATAGGTAAACACATAAATGTTCCAGTCAGCTTTGTGAAATGTTCTTGACACTGGCACATGTTAAGGCATCATTTTAGGTAGTTTAGAATAAACATTTTATAGAAAGATATTGTCAGTTGTACAACAACAGGTCCTGTGCACACGCATATGAGTAAAATACAGTACAACACAATTTCTGTTGGTCAAGGATGAAGACAATGGTGTCCTTTTGGAAATGCTCACTTTTAATGGTGTGTTGCTTAACAAGTCAGCCAACACATGTTTCGTCAATAGGGTATTAAACCCTTGACTTCTTCAGGGCTGTAACGAGGCAAATGGTTTCTTAGACCTAAAAACCGGTGATAATTCCGACCCGGTAGGTCATAAATATTCCACAAATGATGGTCTGAGTATAAATCCTTATCTTTCTGCGGTGTAAGTCTTAGCTCAGGGTGTCAAAAATTGATTCATGACCCATTCACGCGGTTAGTGTTTCCAAATTAAATGCTACAGCAGAGTACGGCATGCCATGTTTAGATCCAATATCAACAATGCCAAAGTGTGGCAATCCCAATCCGGCACAATAAGCCGTAAGTAAGTCAAATAACGTGAAGTCACACAAAAAGGAAATAAATGAATGCGGTACCACAGGTGAGGGAAAAACCCCTAAACCCTCAAATTGGGACCCTAGGGTCCGGCTATGTACAACAACAGGTCCTGTGTATACGCATTTGAGTAAAATACAGTACAACACAATTTCTGTTTGTCAAGGATGAAGACAATGGTGTCCTTCTGGGAATGTTCACTTTTAATGGTGTGTTGCTTAACAAGCTGAGCTGAGCTGAGCTGAGCTAAGACTTACACCGCAGAAAGATAAGGATTTATACTCAGACCATCATTTGTGGAATATTTATGACCTACCGGGTCGGAATTATCACTGGTTTTTAGGTCTAAGAAACCATTTGCCTCATTACAGCCCTGAAGAAGTCAAGGGTTTAATACCCTATTGACAAAACACGTGTTGGCTGGCTTGTTAAGCAACACACCATTAAAAGTGAACATTCCCAAAAGGACACCATTGTCTTCATCCTTGACCAACAGAAATTGTGTTGTACTGTATTTTACTCATATGCGTGTGCCCAGGACCGGTTGTTGTACATAGCCGGACCCTAGGGTCCCAATTTGAGGGTTTAGGGGTTTTTCCCTCACCTGTGGCACCGCATTCATTTATTTCCTTTTTGTGTGACTTCACGTTATTTGGTAAGCGCCGGTTCAGATATCCTGTGAAAATTAACACCCACTTTTTCGTCTGTACATATTGTCAGTTGTGTAGGAATGGGGGAATAAAGCTACCTACTTTCTCCTGCTGTGCTGTTTTCTGGTTTGTATGTTTGTGAAACCCTAACTTCTTATCAAAGTCCACATTCAAATGATCAAAATCACTTTCAGCTTAAAAACTGCAGTGCCAGTCTCCCTACTACCCAGTGACTTAATGTTGCTGCCTATCGCCTCGGACTTCTCATTTCAGAATTCCTGTGGTGTTGTGGCTCCAGCCAAACTGATGGCACAATCCCCAAGTCCAAGTTTTCATTTAGGCCACCAGGTCTGAACCAAGCTATAATTTGGTAGCCATACTCCCTTCTGAGTGTGAGAAATCAGGTTGTTGTTTGAGGGGGGTGTGAGCTCTTCTCAAGCAACAGCCACAATCCTTGTCAGGGTGAACCACAAAAGTCATTAAATTAACCTGTGCTTAACCCTCCAGTAGCTTGGCACAAAAGCATTCAGGCTTAACTCAGAGGCAAAGTGAGAACTATTTTTGCAGCACTTAAACAGTAATAAAGTGAAAACACAACATAAGAAAAATCCAACACCAATTTAGAAAAATAGAGCAAAATTAAAAAAATTATTTGACATCAAAGCAACGAAAATCCAATCCGTAAAACCAGAGATATGCCATTTCAAACAAATGTAAGGTAAGTAGGGCACCTAAAAGCTCAAAGCGCCACTCACAGTTATCTGGTCATGTGAGACAAGTTCAGGCCGACAGTGATGGAGTACTGACCAGGTACAGGGACCAGGTTACTCCCCCTGAAAAAGTTACATTCTAAAATCCAGCGTGAAGAATTCCGTTCACAGTGGAGGATGCTGCTAGGAGCAGGGAGAGCGTTATAGATAGTTGTCGACATGGTGCAAAAAGCAGGCCAAGCATCGTGGGCAGTCGTCGCTGTAGCAGGAAGATCCTGTCGGTTGTCACAGACAGTCTGTTAGAAATGGGGGTCTCTAGTTGGCAATGGTTTGCACCATTGTGCAAGTAGGGACCCTTCTTCCTAGTCAGGGTAAGGGGGATACACTTCTAAAATAACCCCTGCTCACCCCCTTGGTAGCTATGCTTGAGCAGACAGGCGTATCTCAGAGGCAGTGTGTAAAAGGATTTGTGCACACATACAGTAATACAGTGAAAACACTACAAATGGACACCACACCAGTTTAGAAAAATAAGTAATCTTTATCGAAACCAAACAAGACCAAAATGACAAAAATCCACAATACAGTTATCAAAATGTGACTTTTAAAAGGTAGAAACGGTTCTGTTCAAAGCAAATTGCAGATGTGACACTCTTCACACAAAGTACCTTGGATGCATCACACGCACAAACAAAAACTGTCACAGGGAAGGTGATGCGTCGGTTCCTTACGACCAGGGAAGGTGAGGCGTCAGTTCCTTACTCCAGGGGAGGTGATGTGTCAGTGCCTTACTGCCACGCAGGGGCGGTGATGCGTCGGTTCCTTACTGAAGGGGAGGTGATGCATCGGTTTCTTACTGTGTGGGGAGGTGATGCGTCGATTTCTTACTGCAGCCCGGCGTTCTTGTAGGCGTGGCACGCAGATGCGATGCGTGAGGATCGGCGATGCATCGGTTTCTCCAGCCGCGGTCCCATGATGCATTGGTTCTTGCAGCCGCACATCTGGGGCTGAGCCGGAATCGGTGCGGTGATCTCGGACTTCGTAGATCTGGGCACTCGATGTGGCATGCGGCGATTTCTCGAGCTGTGGGCAGGCGCTGCATCAGTTTCTTCAGCGATGTGTTCAAAACAGGTGCGAATGCATCGCGCTTCTCGTCGTTGCTTTACTTTCCCAGCCCCCAACAACAGGAACAACCTCCAGAGGCCCAGAACAGCAGCTGGCACCTCCTGGCAGGTCGGAAATCCCAGCAAGGAAGGTCAGGGGAGATAGGGGTGCAGTCTTTGTATCCCTGAGACTTCAAAAACAGGAGACAAGCTCTACTTCAAGCCCTTGGAGATCTTCCTCAAGAAGGGGTCACAGCACACAGCAAAGTCCTTGTCCTTTCCTTGCCAGAAACAGCCACTGCAGGCCAACCCCAGACAGCACACAGTAAAGGGGCAGTACTTCTCCTCAGTTTCTCCAGCTCTTCTCCTTGGCAAAGGTTCCTCTTGAATCCCAGAAGTAATCTAAAAGTCTGGCGTCTGGGCCCCACTTTTTATAGCACAAATTCCTTTGTTCTCTGGTGGCAGAGAAGCTCTTTACCCATCCAAAACCAGTTCTGTCCTCTCTGGTGCGCCTTCCTGGCAGGAGGTGGAGACAGCATTGTCCTTGGCAGACCAGGCCCATTCAGGTGTGAAACAAATCTCCTCCCCCTACTCTGAATTCAGCCCAGGTCTATTCAGCCCAGCCCGGACTCACCCTGGAAAGGCAGGACACACCTCACCCGGCTGTCTGAACAGAATGCACATCCCCAGCCCCTGTTGCTCCAAAGCCAGACAGTCAATACACAAACCTAGCAGAGGCACACAGGATGGCTAAGCAAGAAAATACCTACTTTCTAAAAGCGGTGTTTTCAAACGCAGAATGTAAAAATCATCCTCACTAAAAGATGCATCTTTTTATCCTGAGGTCAGGCATACTAAACTTTACCTTCCTATCTTACCCAAGTGGAAAGTTATATTTATAAGATGTTATAAATAACTCCCATTCTATCCTATGGGACAGATAGCCTTTCAATAGTGAAAAACGAAATTGGCAGTATTTCACTATCAGGACATACCACACACATCAAGGCATGTCCTACCTTTCACATACACTGCACAATGCCCACAGGGGTACTTTGGGCCTACCTTAGGGGTGTCACACATGTAAGAAAATGGAAGGTTAGGGGCTGGCAAGTGGGTGCACTTGCCAGGTCGACATGGCAGTACCAAACAGCGCACAGACACTGCAGTGGCAGGTCTGAGTTACGTTTACAGGCTGCTCATGTGGGTGGCACAATCAGTGCTGCAGGCCCACTAGCAGCATTTGATTTACAGGCCCTGGACACACACCGTGCACTGTACTAGGGAATTACCAATAAATCAAATATGCCAATCATGAAATCACCAATCCATAAATACAATTTACAGGGAGGGCTTATGCACTTTAGCACTGATCAGCAGTGGTAAAGTGCCCAGAGTCATAAAACCAACAAAAACAGGTAAGAAACAGAAGGCCAAAAAGCAAAAAAGTCTGGGGATAAACCTGCTGGACAAGCCAGGTCTAACACAGTCGTTGCTGGAGCTTTGCGATGACGATCACCACGGGCAGTGGATGCTGTAGTGCAAATTGCAGATCTCATGTCTCTGGTTGTCACTGGTGGTCGCTGTAACACAAAGCGTTAGGTTCACCGGAGCTTCATGTTGGGGGACGGCACGGTTGGCAAGATCTTGGCACAAACGGGCCCATTCATGGTTGCGAAGAGCCTAAATGCAAGGATTTCATTTTCATCAAGGAGGAGCTTAACTGATGCTACACAAAGGGTCCAAAACCTGGGAGGCAGTTCTTGAGGATCAGGAACTCACTCCAGCAGAGGCCAGCAGGGCTTAGGCATGTCCAGTTGCAGGTCCAGGCAGGTCCAGTGGAACAGGTCAGCTGGGAAGTTTCAGCGCCTCTGGAGCTTGTTGTGTCACTATAGCTCAGAACAGGAGGCCAGCTAACTAGCCCTTGGAGTCACTCAGGTAATCTGGAATGAAGGGTGCAGGTTCATTCTTCCTTCTCAGACAGCAGGGCAGGTCTCAGGCAACAGCACAGTCCTCTGGCAGCAGGGCAGTCCTTCTTCCATAGTAGCCACAAGTACAGAAGTGTACTAAAGAGTGGGTCTGAATGTCCTATTTTTTTCACCTGGTACCCCCTTTGAAGTAGGAGAAGCTTCTGGAGTTCTCCCCCATTCAAGTGTCTACAATTTCCTTTCTCCCTGTCCTGGTCCCAGTTTGTCTGCAGGCACAATAGGCTAGTGTGAAGTCCTTTGTGTGTGTCAAGGTTTTATTCCAAACTCCCAGGATCGGTGTGTCGCTCAAATGGGTCCACCTCTCAATCGCTCCACTCTCTGATGCTATAACAGCGCAGAGGGTAGGAATGATTAAGCGAGGTAAGGAAAGGATGGGGACAGCGGGGAGGGAGACCTACAACACAAGAAACACAAGATAAGCCTATTTCACTTTCTGTAATACATATCTAAACTCATAACTTATACGGAGCAATAACTACCTGTAAAGGAAAAAAGAACGAGCATTCTTGCACCCATGTCTTAGATGAAGGTATCATATCTTAGGAAGGCTCTTTATATGCAAAAACGAGAAAAACACACATATCATGAGTTTCACCACACTATGGGTATACACAGCTTCCCACTCAACGCTCACTCATACTGTACCCACCACAATGATTGTTGGTACTTGCATCACAGAGGGGGTTGAGCAAAACTCACACCAAAGCCCCTGCTAGGAAGAAAGATCATAAGAGCACATAAAGTATTTAGTAATACTCATCATCAGAAAACGAAATAAATGGTACTGGCATTAACTTCTCATGCCTAACACTCTTCTGCTGTTTCAGCACAGCCCATGTAATGTATAACAACTTTTCATGCCTAGCACTCTTCTGCTGTTTCAGCACAGCCAATGTAATGCATAACACTTCCGGTAATAAGGTATTTTAGCAGGCGTAAATACCATGTATCCAGACTCAGTACTTGATGGAGGTATAGCTTCCTTCCTCTACTATAAGGTTAAAAAACTACGATAGAACACATAGATCCAATTCACCTCTTCGTGAGTATACTAGTTATGCCCCCAGAGCGGTGACAACGTCACCCTTACCGCCCTGTATGAAAGCGTTCCAAAGGTCAAGGATTCTCGTAGCGCGGGTCTTCCCTGATCCGGCGTCCCGGCCGAACAGAATTCGCAGCACTGATCACCGCCGCCGCCCTGCTAAAAGAACTCGTAGTAGGCGCGTCATCAGCACGCGCGCGCGCCTACCCGGAAGCAGGATTCCTGGGTAATGGAGTTCTTCGGTGGCGCGAGCGTACTCTGATTCTACGCTCGCCTCGCGCCCTGAAGCAATCGCCCGTGGACTCCAGGTGAGTGTGACAGTGTGTGAGCTAAAGCAGAGTCTTTGACGTGCAAGTGGGACAGGTGGCAGCTCTGCCCCTCATCAAGTCAGGATGGCCCATTCTGCCAATACCCAGACCCTCTATTGTGCGGCTATCGGGGAGGAATACACAAAGGCCAACTGCCAACTATACCTAGTAATGTAACCTATGAAACAGGCTGCAGGCATCAATTGGCTAGGACAAGAAAATACTAACTTTCTAAAAGTGGCAATCTCAGAATTGTTACTTAAAATCCAAATTTACTATTAAAGAGGGTTTCAAGTTACAATTCATCAGGCACCAAACATGACATTTCCACCTACTCCCAAACAAAAGGGTTTCCTTATTAAATGTGATCAGGTAGCCCAATGTTATCCTACGGGAGAGGTAGGCCTTTCAACAGTTAAAAACGAATTTGAACGCTTTTCACTACCAGGACATGTAAAACTTAAAAGTACATGTCCAACTTTTTAAATACAGTGTACCCTGCCATATGAGCTTAGAGCCCAGTCAATGTGCTTTCGTAGAGTGTTCCATCTACCCAACTCGACCTCTCATGCCCAAATCCGCATGGAGTTCTCTTTGTCATCCCAACATTGGGTAATGAAAGCAAGATTTATTGCCTATTGTTTAAAAAACAAAAAGGCTCGTGATTTTACATTAAAGCGCTGCATATGGTCTCTGTTAAATAACCGTAGCACTCCCTGGAACCAATATTTAACATTCGCCTGGACGCATTAGAGGCTCAAGACATATGGACAAGTTAGCTGCCCATAGGGCCGATCACAAAAATCCTGACCAAACAAGCAAAGATCTTGTCACTCAAACATGATGCCCTAACCGTGAAGAATCTCTCCCATGGCAGTTGGGCGTCAAAACTCTATGGCCCTAAAACCCTACCACACTATTTGTCATCATCCATGAAACCACGAGTGAAACACCATCTAATGAGGTTACGTTTTGGCCTAATCCAACTGAGGGCGTATAAGTATGGCCGGAGATTTAAGGAAGATGTGCCCACACAGTGCCGTTTCTGTAAGAGCGGGGAAGAAAACTTAATTCACATCCTGTGCACCTGCAGAACCTTACTGCCATTACGAACTTTTTTGCTGCGTCCAATTTGGCGGATCCTGAACGTCCGGACATGCCAAGAAGCTCTAGAGGAGTGCATGAGGGGCGACTCAGCTCAGATGGCCGCCCGTTTTGTAAAATTCATGTCTGAGATTAATTCCCTGTTAACAGAAGACGATCACCAAGAATCTTTGCCCTACCAGCTATGAACCACTTTGCTCTCACGAATACTTTAAAAAAAAAAAAAAAAAAGAAGCAGAATATGCACAGTGTTTTTAACCTTGTTCTGAATTGCAACGATTTTAATTAATTGTGCAAATAAAATACTTTACTTACTTTACTGCCTTATGAGCTATTTGGGCATACCCTAGGGGTTACTTATAGGTATTAAAAATGAAGGTTTGGGCCTCGCAAAAGGTTTCTTTTTCCTGATAGAAATGGCAGTTTAAAACTGCACTCACAGGCTGCAATGACAAGCCGGAGATATGTTTGAAAGGCGCTACTTAAGAGGGTGGCAAAATAAGTGGTGCAGGCCCACTAGTAGCATTTAATTTACAGGCCCTGGGTACATGTCGTACCACATTACTAGGGACATATTAGTAAACTATATGTGCCAATTGTGTGTAAGCCAATTTTACCATGCTTAAAGGAGAGAGCACGGACACTTTAGCACAGGTCATCAGTCCTAAAAGCCAACAAAAATGGGTTCAGAAAAAAGGAGGGGTGAAGGCAAAATGTTTTGGGGTGACACTGCAGAAAGGGCCAGGTCCAACGTCCAGTTCTGAACATGAAGGCCACTAGAGGAGGGTGGATGAACAGTGGTTGAGCCAAACCTGAAATTCACCCTCCCAACGCTGGGACGAAGGTCTCTTGGTAAACATGCCAATTAACTTTTAAGTACCAAATATAGGCTCCTGGCAAGAAGATGAAGGCTTGAAACTCAGAGCTGCATAATTGATGTTAGATGCACCCTTAGTCTAGACTTAGCATAAGCATGACCTTGGGAAACAGCCCCAGAAAGGGCGGAAATGGAAATGTGTGTCATCTATACTAACACAAGGCTAATAATAAAGCCATTTTTTTATACCTCTCGAATATGCGAAACTATATTAAACTTAACTAAACTTTATTATTAATTATTTTTCCTCATTTCCGTAATACCTTACCCAAGAAACTATTCCAGGGGTCATGAAGGGCTCTACTGTCCCAGCGCAGAGCAGGGAGCCTGTTTTTATGCGCCTATATTTCTCCAAGCTAGTCTCTATTTTATACAGCTCAGCTCTATTTTATACTGCTCAGCTCATAAACAGAAAATGGCGAACTTTGATCACTATTTCGAGATGTACTGTCTGACAATGAAGCTCTAACTTGGAGAAATATCGAATTAAATGAATTGACTTTGTTCTCTGCAGGCGCAGAACAGGCGCACGGCTCTGCGCCCAGCCAGGGCACCTAAGCGTGATACGGAGACACGTTTGTCTCAGCAGGTGGTTGCAAATGACTACACCTCAGGCGACACATGCGCGTTAAAAGGCGCCTTTGAAACATCGAATATGCCGTGAGGGAAAATTTCAGATTAAAAATATTAAAGATACATTCACTTCTTGTACAAGGTGACTTTCTACAGCTGGCACGGAGTAGCTAATAGATAGAACCCGGTGATGCAGCTGCAGTGTGAAAACTCAGGAGCAGACTGAAAGAACTGAATGTGCTACTTATTACAAAAATAGACAGCATGTTGTCATCATTTTCTATCATCACCTGGTTGTCTTGCCTATACACAAATAGCTAATTGTGTGCATCCAATATACCCACATTGCACTTCATACATTTCAGGAGTTGAATTGCAGTGAGAGACTGTTCTGCTAGAAATGTCAGGAAATGTCAGTAGTCTGACACCTGCATCTCCTTGCATTGACTCTGTGGACCATAGCTTTCGTCAGTGGATTGCTGGGACTCATGTGAAGCTATTTATTACCTTTTATGCACCAAAATAAAAACCTGTTTTCTTCATTCGGCTCCACAACTCCATTAAGAGAATATGCTGTCAGCAATAGGCTTCTGTCTGCCCCTCTCTTCAGGGACCCAAACACTTTCCCTCCCTTCCGTTCCTCATTCCTTCTCATTTCTAGATTTGTCCAGTCTATTACACTTAGTAGAGTTAAACCTGTGATTGGCAGCTGTTTGTTTTGCTGTATTCAAGAAATAATGTGGGCATTATGCCCCTCCATGCTTGCCTTCCATCATTGAACACTGCAGGCAGACAGAAGGCTTTTTATTTTTTTATTTTTTATTGAGCAGAGCATTAGGTTCATGAAGTACATAGTATACTTAAAATCATTATTATTAAAACCAGTTTCTACAAAAGATCAAAATGACAGCCTCTCAATACATAATGAATAAAAAAAAAAGGCTGAAACTAAAGCAGCTAGTCATATAATCATTCACAAAACAAAGTGCAAATTTATCTTACAACATAGCAGCAATGAAGAAAATTCCTAATACGTCTAAAGTGCAATGCCAATAAACTGCTAGTGCCATCTTATCACCTAAAGCCATCATGGTGACAACATTTTATTAAAAAACGAGAACTTTTGGCTATAGCGGCTCATTAGATCATTGGCCAAACTACAAAATACGTCATTCTATAAAGTGAAAAACTATGAAAGTGCTACTAAAGTGCAATAAGAGAAAGTGCTAATGCATTTTAGTAAAAGCTGCTACATTGATTTACCAACCCTAGTGTTATAAACTCTCTTTAAACTTTTCTAGTTCATTAAAAAACTTCCAATTTTTTTCAAATTTTTTAGTAGCTCCTACCCTCCTAGCATAGGTTTCTTCGAATTTTCGGGTTCTTTTCATTTTATTGAACCATTTCAAGTGAGAGGGAGCTTCCCTAGATTTCCAATTTTGCAAAATTTGGGAGCGAGCCACCGTGCAAGAAATAAATACAAAGGCTTTTTCGGGTTCGGATAGCATCGTTTCATCTCTGCAGATTCCAAACAAAGCAGCTTCGGCCTCGAGCAAAATACTCTTTCCGATTGCTTGCTTAATGTCCGAGAAAACTGCCTCCCAAAAAAACCTGAGTCCTGAACATGCAAAAAAAGTATGATGCCACCCGCCTTCCCCATCTATCTGGCAGCGAAAGCACTTATTTTCAGCTCCCGGAAATCTTTTTTTTAAGGCGGCCGGAGTTAAATAAGAAAGCCATCTCGATAGGAAGGCCATCCTTTTAAAATTTGCAGCACGCAATGATTTGCTTCCTAAATAGCAGATGGACTCCCACTCCTTCCCAGCCAGCCTACATCCGGTCTCCCGAGTTATTTTATCCAAATGCTTTTCTATCATGGGAGCTTGTCCCTGCTTATGTAGCAGCCTATACCAGTTTCCCACCCCTTTAACATTAGCCCCATAAAGGGCTACCACAAATTGGTTAGGGGTATCCAAAATACCACTGGTGTTTTTTAACAAATGAACGACTTGTAAATATTCAAAAAAGGTCGGCTTCCGATGGGTCTCCGCCCTTGCCATTACCTCTTGCCAGGAAATCGGCCTATTTTGAACTATAAAATTCCTTAGCTCAGAAAGTCCACAGCCTTCCCAAATATTTATATGCCTTAATTGCAACTGGAGACCAAGACTGGTACATTCTCTTAGTTTTAGATACTGGAAACCCGACGAGCCCGTTTTTTTAAAAAAGGACTGAAGTCTAAAAAAATAGTCTTTTAAAGTCTTATAACGTGTTTTTTTTGGAAGTTTGGAAGTTTTTAAAAATCACTCGAGTTAGTGATTCAATTTCTTGTTTCATTTTATCTATAAAAAAGCTGTCTCTGGCAGAGTTAGATCCCATCAAGCCGGACACTAAGGGGTCGATTCCGATTCGGGCCGGAAAAAGCACCGACCGACTCGGAGCCGGAATTTATTCCGACCGACACGTACCTGTGGCGCCCGACACGCCAAGTACGATGCAAGGCGTGCAAAATCCGACCGACACGTACTGAACCCAAGCCGAACGACCGAGCCGCACGGAAAACAACAATCCGGCCGGAAAAACACGCGAATCTAACCGACCGACACGCACCCGGAACAAATCCAACCGAAACGTACACGCGAACTCCAAACCGCAAAGTACGATGCAAGGCGCGAAAACCACGACCGAGTCGAACGGAGGACAAGCCGTACGACCGACACGCATACAAAACCGAGCCGAAGTAACACAAAACACCGCGACTGACGCGTACGCAGCATAGAAAACTGCACAAACACAGCGTGAACGGAGAAGACCGTACGAGACAAATGCAGGGTCCGACTCGGTCACAAGAACGTTTCCAACATGCACAAAAAGTACTAATGAAAAATACACAAAAAAAGGCCAAACAAGCAATTACAAAGCCAATAAATACTGGGGGGGGTGGGGACAGAGAACAAAGACACACCCACAACTCCACCCATATAAAGGACACAAATCCCAACCATGATCCTTTGCAAATGCCATTCTACTGCCAGCACTCAACAGACAGCAACCACACACCCACAGCTCATCCCTCACACAAGCCACACACCATCAGCACACCAACAAATAGCTACCTCACATACACCCAGCAAAACACACACTCACACACCCTCACCTGCACACCAACACACACATCACTCACCATCACCACCCATCACCATGCCCCCCAAGAAGAATCACAAGTTCCTAGATTGTGAATTGGAAGTCCTAGTAGACGAGATCCTCAGGGTAGAGCCACAGCTGTTTGGCACACTGGTCCAACAGACCCCCATCTCCCAGAAAACCAAGATGTGGGAGAGGATCATCAACAGGGTGAACGCACCATCACCATGTCTGCGCACAAAGACTGACATCCAGAACAGGTGGTATGACGTGCGCAGGAGGGTCCGGGAGCTGCTCAAGAAGGACTACCTCCTGAGCCAATACACCGGCAGTGGCCCTCCTGCCAAGCCAGTATACCTCAGGCCCTGGGAGGAGAAGGTGCGGGCCATCCTTCCGCCAGTGAGCGTCTATGGACTAGAGAACATCCCAGAGCCTGGTGAGTACACAACAAATGTACACAATATTCTGCCACAATACACACACACATCACTGTCAAGGGAGAGTCAAACCATGCACTCATAGCAATTACACAGCAACCAGAACAGAATCATCCCAAAATGTGTATGTCAGTCAGATAAACACAACACATGCCATCTCAAAGTTACATTTAACCGTGTCATCACATGTACAAACACAACTACAACTACAGCTAGGCAGTGGCACAAATAGAACTAACAAACACATCCAGACATGTAGCCACCACAACAACACCAACACACAGTGAAGACCACTGAAAGGAAGGAATTCTGTGTATACTGGGCAAGTCAGTGTAGCCAATAGCATCATGGGAGTCGTAGTCACACATATTGCTCACCCCCACAACTGTCCCATCAACACCACCATGAACCATGCGCACATCACAGGGAGTGGAAAAGGACTCACAAGATGGCTGACACTGGCTACTGCTGTGGGGAGCACAAGGCCCTGCTGGCAACTGTGCAACAACCAACAGCAGGACACCACTGACTGACATCCTGAGAGACAACTTCCACTCCCTGCAATGGAAGCACGTACCATGGTGGGATATCTGGCTGGCTGGGTGGGAAGGAGGACTCGTAGCACTGACCATAGTCACAAGCACCTCCCCTCACACCCCCCCTCAACACAAACTCCACAGAACCCACCTGGGAGAATGCAATGCCTCACATCCTAACTCAAGATCCCACAAAGAACCTCCACCCTGGGTAATGTAGTGTGAAGCACAGGGACACTCTTGGGACTTTTAGCCAAACAACTGCCAGGACAACACTCCCAGCCATCCTGTCAGCACAGGCAGCCCACCCCACAGGGAAGCAGAGTCAAAAGGAAGGAAGCATGGGCATGCTGGGAAGGGGGGAACTGCACACCAACCAACAGCAGGACACCACTGTCAGCCATCTTGCCATTGCTCTCACACCCACACACACTGAACTCCCCACAAAAGCAAGTAAGTATGGGAATGCTGGGAAGTGGGGTGGAGGCAATAGCATGATGGGAGTCATAGTCACAGACATAGCTCACCCCCACAACTGTCCCATCAACACCACCCTGAACCATGCTCACATCACAGGGAGTGGATAAGGACTGACAAGATGGCTGACACTGGCTACTGCTGTGGGGAGCACAAGGCCCTGCTGGCAACTGTGCAACAACCAACAGCAGGACACCACTGACTGACATCCTGAAAGACAACTTCCACTCCCTGCAATGCAAGCACAGTCCATGGTGGGATAACTGACTGGCTGGGTGGGTAGGAGGGCCGGCTGTCAACCAAATACAACCAATGCAGACCATGTTCACACCCCAACAAATACATAGAAATGCCCAAATAATGCAGGACAATGTGCTACACAAATATCAACCCCTGACTGTGACGACTTAGGACAATGCAATGTACAGGCCCGCACCCAGAGGCACAGTCACAACTGTCAGGTGTGTCAACCATTGATGCCTGTAGAAACATAACATACATTGTGTGTGTCTCCCAAAAACAGGTGATGATGGGGACACAGCAGCAGATGCTGAGGAGTCCCAGTCCCAGGCTCAAGAGGATGCGGAGCTCACTGGTGTCGTACAGCCTCTGCCCTCCTCGGACGAAGAAGACCAACCTGGCACATCCGGTGCAAGTCAACATGCAGCACCAGCAGGACCACCAGCTGCAGCACCAGCAGGACCACCAGCTGCACCCCCTGCACCCACCCCTCCAACGACTGTCACCACAAATACCATCCCTGCCGACATGGACAGAACAAGGAGCAACACCAGCACAGGGACCCTGGACCAACGTGGGGCCATGGACACCACCACCACCACCACCAACCCCCAAGGGGGACCAGGGTCATCTGTGCGTGCCACTGCACGCACTGCACATGTTGGCAGGGGTGGTGGGAGGGGTGGGAGACAGAGGTCGCTGCTTGCAGAGGTTGCTGGTGTGCATGATGACCCACAACTGGTACGCATAGCCGATGCGTACCAGTCCAGCACCGGAGATCTCAGCCAGGTAGTGGGGCTCCTCAGAGACATGAAACAGCAGCAGGCTGCCCATCATGCCCGCTTGGACTCACACATGTCCCGCGTGGAGTCCAAGTGGGACGCACTACAAGAGATGACGGCGGTGCACAGGGACATTTTACAATGCCTCCGCCAGATGAACAACAACCAGTCTACACCTCCCTGTGTGCCAACAACATCTGGTGCTGAACAAACTGCAACTGCCACAGGGAGGGAGGATGACTCTGGCGGAGAGTCCCCTGCACCGCAGCAGCCTGTACTTGAGGGGCCCCCCCCAAAGAAAAGGGGTCATCCGTGGAGGGGCAAGTGAGAGGCCGATGGCCAATTGCAACTCCCAGGAAGCCTGAACCTGTTCTGGATGTTCACCTTTGTGCACAAACTGTTCACCCTGTTGACGGCAACACAACTCCCACACATTACATGGGGAGTACAAGTTGGACCAATGTCTCAGACAACTGTGGCCCCGATACTGGGGATTTTGTCTACCAGGACTTTCAATTCACCTAGGAACTTCTGATTGCAAGATGTATGTACAGCACTAACCATCCTATGCACTATTCACACAAATGTATCAAAATAAACACACTAATACACCATACTTGCCTCTGTTGTGATTCCAACGTGGGTGCTGTCATGGGGATGATGAACTGCAAAATTACACTGTGTATGCGAACTGCAACAGCAAGTACAACACAGGCATGTGAGTAAAGGCAACGTGACACATATGAGGGAGACACACCACCAGGGCTACACAACACATACACACCTAGGCCATCTGACTCATTGCCTACACTGATGTTGCCAGGGAAGACGGTGCAATGCACAGACACCACACCTATTCCAGTTGTAGTCAAGTAGCCCACAGGTGCAGTAAGCAAATGGCAGTCAAATGTGTGACCACAGACAACGCACATCACAAAGTGAAGCACAGGTTTATTACACAGTTGCAACATGTCGTAACCACTACAGATGCAAGGTAATCCCACCTGGCAGCGGGCACACAGTCAACAACTGTAGAAGGAAGGAAGTCCATGGGTGTTGCGCACATCACCTGTAGGGACACAACAGCTACCACCCTGGAAGTACAATCACGTCGTCGGTGGACACAGTTGACCAAACGAATCTGAAAGTACCCTGTGAAGGACAGAAATGACACACAGTCAAAAGCAATGGAGAACAGGACAGAACAGCAAAACTCTTGCACAATACATGTTACAAGATACCCACCCAGAACCAAGTTAGCATGTCAACACTGTTGGGGAGTACAGACCACCTGTAAGCACACATCGCTACACACATCCAGTCAATTAGCCCATGGACACACTCCAACAGCACCAGAGCACCACCTACACATATCATGCCAACTCACATCATTGACATGACACCTCAGGATACTCACATTCAGCTAAAGAAGTTGGTGATGAGCTGTGTGCGGACATCACCCTCATCATCATCATCATCACTGGCATCGTGGTCCAGGCCAGGATCCTCCACAGGTGGCGGATGTTGGTCATTGTCATCCTGGATGAGAGGCAACTCCTTCCGCACTGCCAGGTTGTGGAGCATGCAGCAGACGATGATAATCTTGCACACTTTCGCTGGGGCATATGGGATTGACCCTCCTGTCTTGTCCAGGCAGCGGAAGCGGCTCTTCAGGAGACCAAATGTCCGCTCAATCACTCTCCTGGTCCGACCATGTGCCTCATTGTAGCGCATCTGGGCTGGTGTCACAGGGTTCCTGAGGGGTGTCAGCAACCACGGCATGTTGGGGTATCCCGAGTCACCTACGGACAGACAAGTGCACATTAGCTGACTTGGAAAAGTGGGCGGAATACTACAGATCAGAGCACACACAATGGCACAAAGTCAGTACACACCGACAAGCCAGGCATGCTGGTTCTGCATCTGTGCCATCATCCTGGGGATGCGACTACTCCTCATCACAAAGGCATCGTGTGCTGAACCAGGGAAACAGGCACACACGTGTGTGATGGTCATATCTGCAAGACACACCACCAGTGCATTGACCGAGTGGTAGTGCTTGCGGTTACGGTAGGCCTGCTCCTGGGCCTGTGGTGGTACCAAAGCCACATGTGTCCCATCAATGGAGCCAATGACATTCGGCATCCTCCCCAGGGCATAGAAGTCACTCTTCACGTCAGTGAGTCGTTGCAGTCTAGGGAAATAGATGTACCGGTTCAGGAATAGCAACATTGCCTCCAAAACATCGCGGAGCACACGGCTCAACATGGTCTGTGACATCCCACCAGCAGTCGCCACAGTATGTTGGAAGGTACCGGTGGCAAAGAAGTGTAGGGCTGCCATCACCTTCACCTTGGGGGTCAGCGCTGTAGGATACGGCCGGCTAGGCTGCAAATGTGGGGCCAACTGCACTGCCAAATCCTCAATCAGCTGCCTGGTGAAGCGGTACCGTCGGATGCTGTCCCGTTCCACCATCGTTGCCAGGTCTGGGAATGGTCGATGGACAGCAGGAGCCCTGCAGTGCAGAGGAGAAGAAAGCAAGATTGTCAGTCACCCCACATATGCGGCATTGAACACACTCAATATCACAACATACATCATTATGAGGCACAACTACATGAAGTGTGCAGTTCCGTAAGGACATGTATGGTACATACATGGCCAACATCTGTCATCACGGTTCAACAAGTGGCATCAATAAGGCCCAGGTTGGCCCATTGGATATCATGAGGCTGTGTCACAGTTCCCATCTCCTGCTGCCGTGTCACAATCACCCCCCACAGTGACATGTGAGGACAGATGTGCCCCAGGCATCACAGCTCAACGACAGGTACATTCCCAGGGACCCTGTATTGCCACATGGACACTGGCATTACATGGAGTATCAGGTATACACCAGAGCAAAACAACCATGACCCCCACAGGTAGTGGTCCCACTTGCCACTGCAGGACAGACATGGATGTCTGTGACACACACACGCACAACATCAAAGTCCATGCACACACAACGTGGATGTGGAGACTGTCTCCCATTGTGCACATGAAATCAGAGACATTGTAAACACTACATGCACACAGACTGTGGAGGACCATCACTATTGTGCCACTGGGACACCCTGGCTCAAACATACCGTCCCACATGGGACTCACGGGGTATGTGACATGACATACACATACACCACCATGAAATGTGACCATGGCACATGCACAGATATGAACAGTTGCACATCACAGTGGTCATGTACACGTAACACCCAGGATCCTGTCCCCATGAACACGTGCACAGCCTTGGGGTGGCTGCCCCCAGGTGACACCCACAGGACAACATGTACACCAACATACACACAATAGGAAATGCAGCCTTACATGCCTTATGATACAGTTTGGACAGGCTGTCGTGTTGTAGGTGTGCCCCTCACTCCCTGGGAGCTATCTGTGGCTGGCATATGTTCATCTGAGACAGGCATGGTGACATATGCCAGTCACTTGTACAGGAATGCGTTGAACAGCAATGGACCGATCGGTGCCCCCGGCCGGCCCATTGCATTCAATGTGTGCAGGTACGCGTTGTACCCCTGTACGCGTTGATCAGCAATGGACCGATCGGTGCCCCCGGCCGGCCCATTGCATTCAATGTGTGCAGGTACGCGTTGTACCCCTGTACGCGTTGATCAGCAATGAACCGATCGGTGTCCCCGGCCGGCCCATTGCATTCAATGTGTGCAGGTACGCGTTGTACCCCTGTACGCGTTGATCAGCAATGGACCGATCGGTGTCCCCGGCCGGCCCATTGCATTCAATGTGTGCAGGTACGCGTTGTACCCCTGTACGCGTTGATCAGCAATGGACCGATCGGTGCCCCGGCCGGCCCATTGCATTCAATGTGTGCAGGTGCAGCGTTGTACCCCTGTACGCGTTGATCAGCAATGGACCGATCGGTGCCCCCGGCCGGCCCATTGCATTCAATGTGTGCAGGTACGCGTTGTACTCCTGTATGCGTTGATCAGCAATGGACCGATCGGTGCCCCCGGCCGGCCCATTGCATTCAATGTGTGCGGGTACGCGTTGTACCCCTGTACGCGTTGTACCGCAATGGACCGATCGGTGCCCCCGGCCGGCCCATTGCATTCAATGTGTGCGGGTACGCGTTGTACCCCTGTACGCGTTGATCAGCAATGGACCGATCGGTGCCCCCGGCCGGCCCATTGCATTCAATGTGTGCGGGTACGCGTTGTACCCCTGTACGCGTTGATCAGCAATGGACCGATCGGTGCGCACCCATTGACAATGGCCTAGCCTGGCAACGGACGCGTTTCGAAATTCGAACGAGTCGGTTGCTGGAAATTCAGTTTGTCACCCACAACAATGTTGCAAAATCATGTATGTCATGAAGTTGAAGATTTGAAGGATGCTGTGGGCGTGTATTGGTGCTGCTATTCCATGGATTGGCCAGATTCAGAAGATGCAAACGACTTGGACCTATCACTTTGGACACATGGGACAGTATCTGCCTCTCCAGCACATATATATTGCTGGCTGTTCCCCTGAGAGCTCACTTGCCTGCACTACATGCTCCAGGACGACATCTGCCACTGCACTGCTGCTGTCTCTGCCCCCTCTGGACCCTGCAATGGCACGTACTGTGGAGAGAGCCCCAGCCTTCAGCCTTGAGGAGAACCAGGCCCTGCTGGACAGCCTACTTCCACAGTACAGCAAGCTGTATGGGACACCAGGGGAGCAGGTGAGTGTTCTGTGCACTGCCTTTCTGAATGTGCATTTTGTCTGACTAGCAAGGCTGAAAGTCTGCACGCCACTGGCTAGCAGGCTCACTGAGTAGTTGTCACCCCCATAGTGTGTAGTGACATGCACTGGACAGGTATGGTGCAGTGACAGTGCATTTGAACAAGGTTTTACTTCCCATGCAATGATACCATGTAGTGACTTCTGGCAAACTGTCCATTGGCAGCGTTGCACTGCCTGTGTACATCATGTGCCCCTGTGATTGAGACATGTATATACAACTGTGTCATGCACGGATATGTTGCATGTGTAGTAATGGCCTTTTCACTTTGTCATCCTCACAGGTTAATGCCCATCGGAAGCAGGAGATCTGGAAGGACATCGTCCGGGCTGTCCGGTCCGTGGGGGTCTACAAGCACCGGATCCGCAACTGCCAGAAGAGGTGGCAGGACCTTCGGGGCTGGACCCGGAGGATTGCACGGGTCCAGCTGAAGCTGTCGCCTCCTCGCAGGAGGGGCGGAACACAGACCCTGACCCCCACATGCTCCAGATCCTGGCGGTGGTGTTTCCAGACCTGGATGGGCAGCTGAAGGCCAGACAGCAGCAAGGAGGGGGTGAGTCAAAGACTGCACTGTGAACTCTGTATTACATGCTATGTGCCCTCCTCTGGCCTGGTTAAACTGCCACAGTACAGCAGTCATGTTGTCCAGGAGCCATGTCCCTCTATTGTGCACTGCCCACTCCTCATCTGATACCCAGGTGTGGCCCTTACATTCAGGGAATTGTGTCACTTGGGACTGTGTCCTTGCAGTTTGCTTCACTCAAGGTGGGGGACAGCATCTGTTTCCCTAACTCTGTTGTGGGCATCATGGGTGGGTCCATTGTTCACACAACGCCTGTGTTCAGACATGTAATCTGCGTGTTGCTTTGATATGCGGTCCACTTGCTGAGCTGAGCCACCACATGTGCCTGGGGTATGTGGCACACGCCCATGCAGCGGGTGGGAACAATGTTTGGGCCCCAGGAGTGTGCAGATTACGTGTGTCACACATACATAGCCAGCTATCCACTGTCCAGGGCTCATCCCTCATTCATGTGGGGCAGGACAGTCATGCCTACTCCAGGCCATGCAATGCACTCTGTACTCCCACTCCCGTGTATCAGCTGACACATTGTGCGCAGTGATTTGACCCCTCAGGTGTCTGCCTCTGTGTCAGTGTGCTGTGGATTTGTTGCCAGGACTGCTGGGGTGTTTCTCGGTAGGGGCTCAGCATGCCACTGGAGATGTGACCATAGGAGACGATACTTGTGTGTCACATAGGTGTTTGATCAGCTGGCCGTGCAGACTGGGGTATGCGAATGTGAAGTTCAGGCAGCTGTTTCCCATTCACAGCAGATTGTGAGGGGCTCAGGTTCAGAGGGTAGTGTCACAGGTCTCCCATATGTCCAATCGGTATGACCTGGACAGATGAGGGTTAAGATGATGTGTTGTGTGGGGGATGTACATGTGCACTTGTGCAGCTCCAGGACTTGCATTCCCCATGACCTACTATTGTGACACAGTGCAGAGTGTTGTTGTCTGGCTGCCAAGTCATACATCACTGAGACAGTGATGTATGACTTAGCAGTCATGCCTCCGCCATGGCATGTGCCTACTTATTGGTGATCCTTCAGGGGAGTGACATGTGCTACATGCACACCATTGTGGCGATGGCTATCAGGACATGGGTGCATCATGGTGTCTGTCGCTGGTATGCATCACATGCATTTCCTATTTGACTCTGGGCATCCCTTTCATCCGGAAACCTGTACTGACTCAGTGGCAAGAGTTGTGATGTGTGCATGTCCACATGCTACACCGTGTCCTCTGCACTGTCCAACTACTGTGTAGTTGGTGCATGTGTCCACACTGGGGTGTTGCTATCCAACAGACACCAGACAGATGGGTGCAAGGCCATGTGGGATGTGAGTGCCATGGTTGGCATCAGACTGACAATTGGCTTCTCCTGTTCAGTTAGGGCACTTTTAGCAATGTACAACTAATGATGCCAGGGCTTGCTCTGTAATGTGCTGTGCTCACAGTGGTGTGTGCGTTTGGTGCAGGTGACTGATGTCTGTCTGTTTCCCCATTGTTTGCAGATACATCCACGGCCACGGAAGGGGACAGCTCCACGGACCAGGAGGAGCCGGAGAGCCAGACTGGGTCAGCAGCCAAGGAGTGGTCGGAGGGACCCAGTGGCACGGAGGGCGAGGGGAGCCACACCAAGGAGTCATCAGCACCATCCACCTCAGCTGAGGACCAGAGCAACTCGGAGGATGACTCCCTTATGGAGGCGGGTGTCAGCAGCCACCACACCCCAGCTAGTGTTGCTGTCCCCGCCACCACCAGCACCACCACCGCCCTCCCATCGGCTCCCATTCCCCAGGTCCGTGGAGGCTCCCATGTTCGGGAGCGTGTCTCCTTTGGGCCAGGCACCGCACCCCCTGCCCCTGTGTCCCCTGCTGCCCTGAGTGAGGAGTCTGTGTACCTCCTTCGCCAGCTCCATGTAGGGCAGACAGCCATGCTGAGTGTCCTCCATGCGCACACCGCTCTGTTGACTCAGCTGGTGTCGTTCATGGAGGGCATCTCATCGGGCATGTCTGACCTACAGAGGGGCAATAGGTCCATGGACTACTCCCTGACGGCAGCAGTGTCCCTCCTCAGACAGTCCCTCACCCCTCCTGCCTCTGCTCCATCCACACTCCCCAGCACCTTACCCGTCCCAAGCACACACACACCGGCACAGGCACACACCAGCACACACACATCCAGCACACAGACACACACGCCACAAACAAAACACACACGCATGCACAGTCAGGGGACTGAAACCAGACTCACAGGGGATGGGGCCCTGGAACACACACACGCATCCACGAGCACTGCACAGTCCTCAGTTGCCTCTCCCTCCAAAGCACCCTCCCTTGCCTCCCTTGCCTCACCTGCAACCCCAAAGACCCAGCGGCTCTTCCTCAGTGACCTCGGCCTCTTCCCCTCCAATCCAGCTGATACAGCATTCAGGGGGAAGAGGAAGCCCACCCACACGGAGCACAGTGCCCCTCGCCCCCGGACACCCTCCCCCAGGCGCAGACAGACTGAGGCCCCCACCCGCAAGTCCCCCCGGAGTCGTAAGAGCAAGACCCCGCCGCCGCCCTGCAGCTCAGGCACCAGGTCTCCTTCCTCCATCCCTCAGGCCCCCACTCCACAGGTGCCCCACCACACCCTGCCCCAGGTTCCCCCACCCACAGATATACCATCTCCAAGAGATCCGGCCTTCTCCCCCTGCCACTTGCTCTCCCGGCACCACACCCCCCGCTGCGCTTGTCTGTGCCACTGATGTGGTGAGGGTGTCCTCCCCCTCTGTCCAGCCCACCTTGCCTGTTCCCCATTCTCCTCCCCTGGTGGTAGGCACTGCAGTGGAGTCCACTACCACCCTGTCTGACTTGGGCACTGCAGTGGCGGACCTGTCCACTCCATCTGCAGGGTCCACTGCAGTCGTGCCGGCACCCACAACATCTGAGTCATGCCCCCAGTTGTGCCGGCACACACCATGTCAGACACCTCCACTGCAGTTGTCAGTGGCTCTCCAGCACCCACCACCCCGTCCCTGCTTCCTCCTGGTGAGCCCTGATCCTGTCCCTGCGGTGCCTGGCCTGCCCCCCGGTTGCCCCTCCTAGTGGATTGTCCCTGGTTTTGTGCAGGCATGCGTAGGGTGACATCTGCCACTGTCACCCTGTTTGGACTTTGACAATGGACTGGCCATTGGCCTTTGTGTTTTTTCTGGACTTTCAGTTTTCATTACACACATATGCTGAATAAAGCAACTTTCTGTTCTCTAGTGCTTATGCTTCTGATGTACATGTTGTTGATGATGCTAACCATGCCCTTGCTGCAGTGATGGTGATATTTGGTCTCATGATAATGAAGTGTTACTGTGCAGGAACCCATGTGGTCCAGGGGGAATGTGTCCTATCCTGTGGTGTATCCATGTCATCCATAGCAGCATCTGAGGGTGTCATGTGTTCAGTATTTGGCAATGGGATTTCCTACTTACATTAGCAATTTCACATCTGTGGCTTCCACCCCTGCACATCTGTTGTGCCTGCCATTGTTCAATTTGTCTACTTCCCTGACCGTGTGGCCATCTCCACTGGACATGCAGGTTTGGGCATCAATGGGGAAGGACTCATCTGTGTTGTCAGTGCAACATTGCTATACAAGTGTGTTGGATCTGTGCTGATGATTTCGTTGGCACTTCCATGACCAGGCTGATGTGACGGGAGCCTTCATTTGGTGCTAATTGTTGATTGTGTGACCAAGTGCTCAGCTGACATGATGGGGCCCTACTGAGGCAACATATGGCACAGCTTTCCTCACACAGGAGTGGAGTCCCCTCATGGCAGTGTGTACTCCTGTGACATTGCCTGCGCCCAAGGTGTGTGTTGTATGAGCATGTCTGTGTGTTCACTTCCGTTTAGCTGTGCATGCTGTGATCCCTAGTGTTGTACCTGTTTGTGATGCTTGCTGAGTTGACCTATGTTCCCCCAAAGTCTTCTCCCTGGGTTCTCTGTGATGTGGGTGCATGGCACATTACTGGTCATCAGGGTGTCACCCATAGGTGTGTTTGCTGTCAGGGCTGAGTTTGTGTGCAGACGCAGATGGGTCACAGTCAGGTTTCCCCTTGGCACTTGTTGTTTGCCCCTGTCATGTGATTTCCAGTTTGTGTTATCTTTCAGTGATTGTGACACGTTGTGTGTGTGACTGCAGGCACTCCTCAGGGTCCGGGCTGCAATGTTGGTTGTTGTCTATGTGTGTTCTTTGTGGGTGACCTTGGCTTCTTCATTGGTGTGTGACTGTGGCTGGGATCCCATTGGTTGGTGTGGTATTGCCGTCATGTCCATGTACAGCGTAGTGTGCAGTGTGTCAGACATTCAGGAGTCTTGTTGAGTGGCCATGTGTGATGTGTTTCTGCACCTTGGTTCCCACCCACCACCCTGGAATAGTCATGGGTGCATGTGCAATGTCACCAGTGCATGTGTGCTTCACTGCTGCACATTGTTGGAGGTCGAGGGGTGTGGTGTTGAGTGTGTGCAGATGAGAGTTGTTGCCCGGCTAGGCCCCTGCCTCCATGTTGGCTTTTGGCTTACTGGCCGTGCTGATTGATTTGTGCTTGTGTAGGTGTGATGGTAGTTTGTTGCTCAGGACACATGACTGTGGTTCACAGTGTGAACGACATTTAGCTTTGTCATCACAGTGGGATTGTAATGCAGCCCAGGGTCACCACATTGTGGGGGCCCTGGGGGTAGTGCTGTGGTGTGTCTGTGTCTTGCTGTGTCAGTTGCTGTTCCTACGTGCCTGTGTGACATGTGTGATTTGTGCTCCCTCTCATCTGACAGTGCCTGCTTGCCCACATAGGGGATTTGGATCCATGAGTTACCTTTGTGTGACACTGTATGCACATCTGTATGATTGGTATTCAGGTCTCCTCATGTGTTGTGTGGTTGCCTGGGGACACTGGCACCCCCCCCTCACCTGTTGTGTATGATGTGCAGTGTGGGTCTGCCTGTTTGTGTTTGAGCATCTGCACCACTGCATTGGCATATCTTGGGTGTGCCATTGGCTGTATGTAGTTTGGTGGGTTTCCCCTGCTGTCCCTGGGACTCCTAGGTCATCGGTCAGCACAATGATCATGGTTTGTGTGTCCCATTGCTGCCATGGTATGGTATCTGTTCACCTCACATCTACAGTCTCCACAGGGTATCTGCATTTGTGTGCCCAGTCATTGATGAATGTTGACAGTGTCAGCCCCCATGGGTGTTGTTTGTCTGCACATGGCCAAAGGTATGTCTTATTTGCACTGCAGTATTTGCCTCCCCCAATTTATGTTGCAATGGGACACATGCACTACTTTGCCACTGATGTGTTTTATGTTCTGTGACCAGGAATCATCCATGCAGTTTGGCAGTTGCAGCTCTTTCTTTGTCAACACTTACATTTTGGTCACTGTGATGATGGGGGTTTGGACCCCATTGCCACAATGTTCAAATTGTGCTTCAGCTATGGACCCCACACTTACATTTTGGTCACTGTGATGATGGGGGTTTGGACCCCATTGCCACAATGTTCAAAATGTGCTTCAGCTATGGACCCCACACTTACATTTTGGTCACTGTGATGATGGGGGTTTGGACCCCATTGCCACAATGTTCAAAATGTGCTTCAGCTATGGACCCCACACTTACATTTTGGTCACTGTGATGATGGGGGTTTGGACCCCATTGCCACAATGTTCAAAATGTGCTTCAGCTATGGACCCCACCCTTACATTTTGGTCACTGTGATGATGGGGGTTTGGACCCCATTGCCACACTGTTCAAAATGTGCTTCAGCTATGGACCCCACACTTGCATTTTGGTCACTGTGATGATGGGGGTTTGGACCCCATTGCCACACTGTTCAAAATGTGCTTCAGCTATGGACCCCACACTTGCATTTTGGTCACTGTGATGATGGGGGTTTGGACCCCATTGCCACAATGGTCATGGCCTGCTTGCATTGTGGGGGCCACACACATATATGTGTGGCACATGTGATAGGGGGTCACATTGTATGTTCAAAGTCATGTTCAGTGTTGTAGGCATTTGACACAGTCTACACACGCTTGTCATGGTGTTGGGGGAATGTCTTTTTCTTGCATTCCCTAGGTTGTGGTGTGCTGGTTGTGTCATGCATTGTCCATCCTATGAGTGGGGGTGGTGTTGGTGGTAGGCATCCAGCCCCCCGTGGGTAGAGGTGGTAGTAGTGACAGGCATCCAGCCCCCCTGGGTAAGGGTGGTAGTAGTGGTAGGCATCTGGCACCCCCTGGGTAAGGGTGGTATTAGTGGTAGGAATCCAGCCCCCCTGGGTAAGGGTGGTAGTGGTGGTAGGCATCTGGCACCCCCATGGCTAAGGGTGGTAGTAGTGGTAGGCATCCAGCCCCCTGGCTTAGGGTGGTAGTAGTGGTAGGCATCTGGCACCCCCTGGCTATGGGTGGTAGTAGTGGTAGGCATCCAGCCCCCCCGGCTAAGGGTGGTAGTAGTGGTAGGCATCTGGCACCCCAATGGCTAAGGGTGGTAGTAGTGGTAGGCATCCAGCCCCCTGGCTTAGGGTGGTAGTAGTGGTAGGCATCTGGCATCCCCTGGCTAAGGGTGGTAGTAGTGGTAGGCATCCAGCCCCCTGGCTTAGGGTGGTAGTAGTGGTAGGCATCTGGCACCCCCTGGGTAAGGGTGGTAGTAGTGGTAGGCATCCAGCCCCCTGGGTAAGGGTGGTAGTAGTGGTAGGCATCTGGCACCCCTGGGTAAGGGTGGTAGTAGTGGTAGGCATCCAGCCCCCTGGGTAAGGGTGGTAGTGGTGGTGGGCATCTGGCACCCCCTGGCTAAGGGTGGTAGTAGTGGTAGGCATCCAGCCCCCTGGCTAAGGGTGGTAGTAGTGGTAGGCATCCAGCCCCCTGGCTAAGGGTGGTAGTAGTGGTAGGCATCTGGCACCCCCATGGCTAAGGGTGGTAGTAGTGGTAGGCATCCAGCCCCCTGGCTAAGGGTGGTAGTAGTGGTAGGCATCTGGCACCCCCATGGCTAAGGGTGGTAGTAGTGGTAGGCATCCAGCCCCCTGGCTTAGGGTGGTAGTAGTGGTAGGCATCTGGCACCCCCTGGCTAAGGGTGGTAGTAGTGGTAGGCATCCAGCCCCCTGGCTTAGGGTGGTAGTAGTGGTAGGCATCTGGCACCCCCTGGCTAAGGGTGGTAGTAGTGGTAGGCATCCAGCCCCCCCTGGGTAAGGGTGGTAGTGGTGGTAGGCATCTGGCACCCCCTGGGTAAGGGTGGTAGTAGTGGTAGGCATCCAGCCCCCCATGGGTAGAGGTGGTAGTAGTGACAGGCATCCAGCCCCCCTGGGTAAGGGTGGTAGTAGTGGTAGGCATCTGGCACCCCCTGGGTAAGGGTGGTAGTAGTGGTAGGCATCCAGCCCCCCCTGGCTAAGGGTGGTAGTAGTGGTAGGCATCTGGCACTCCCATGGCTAAGGGTGGTAGTAGTGGTAGGCATCCAGCCCCCCTGGCTTAGGGTGGTAGTAGTGGTAGGCATCTGGCACCCCCCTGCTAAGGGTGGTAGTGGTGGTTGGCATCCGGCCCCCCCTGGGTAGGGGTGGTGGTGCGCATTCAGGCCCCTGTGTGCATATGTGGCATTGGTGATGGGCATCCCACCCCTATGGTGCTGCTGTTGCTGGTGTAAGTAAATTCTGCATCCCTCTGTGTGTGTGTGATGTGTCGTGTACGTGTTGTATGTGTTTTGTGGTTGGTGTCTGACTTACCTTCTGCGCCGTACGCGTCCGTGCCTGTTCCGGTAGTAAATGTAGAATATTGGTATGATCGGGACGAAGGGATTCATGGTTGGTTCGTGTCGTTCGTCTTTCTCGTTGCTTCGCGTCGTCCTCGTCGCTTCGCGTCGTCCTCATCGCTGGCGTGTTCGCCTCGTAGCCCTGGATCGTGTTGTGGCGCGCATCGGAGCTTATGTGCGCCTCTCCTGGATGCTTTGACGTGCCGTGCGTAGCGACGGGTTCGGCGCGTACGGAAAGCGCATCGTACTTGTTCGGCCGGACGGAGCTGCATTTTCCCTTCCGTGCGACTCGATTCTGCGTTTCCGGATTCGCCTCGGTCGGAGGACAGGACCTGGATTGGGTGAGTACGACTCGGCCGGATTCTGTGCTGTTGTGCGCATCGTACTTACTCGTTCGGTATGCTGTACGGATCGGTCGGGAAACAGGCATTCGCATGGCTTTTTTCCCGACCGAATGGTATTGGGTGCGCCTCCGACCGAGATCGGAATCGGCCCCATAATCTAAAAAAGCGGCCTCATAGTAAGTTCTCAGATGAGGCAACGCTAACCCCCCTTGTACTATTGGTAATTGTACCACGTTCAATTTGACCCTTGGAGCTTTCTTACCCCAAATGAATTCCCTAAGTAGGGTGTCAATTTCCCTAAAATATGACTGGTTTATTTTAATCGGGACATTAGTAAACAAAAAAATAAGCAGCGGAAGTATGGACATTTTAATCAATGAAACTCTGCCCACTATCGATAGGGGAGTAGTGTCCATTGTTCCAACAGCTTCTTAATCTTACCCTTTAGTCTTAAATAATTTAATTCAAATAACTGCTGATACTGATTAGATACATATATCCCAACATATCTTATAGGGTCAGTTTTTGTTGCTTGTATCTTCAGACAAGGTGGAAAAGAATTCAGATCAGCATTGAGAGCAAGAACCTCGGTTTTATTGGCATTTATTTTATACCCGCCTATTTGTTCAAACTCCGAAAATTCCCTCAAAACTATTTCGAGGTTCTCTCTATCGGGGGTCAGGTACAAAATAATGTCATCTGCAAAGAGTTTTAGCTTAGCCATGCCAGGGATCGGTGGTTGGATAGCAGCATTGTTTCGTATCTTTAAAACCAAAGGCTCTATAAAAAAGGTAAAAAGTAATGGCGAAAGCGGACAGCCCTGCCTGGTTCCGCGGTTTATTTTTATGGTTCCTGCACGATTTGAGTTTATTATAACCTGGGCTGTTGCTCCCTGGTAAATATTCCGTAGCATATTAACCACCTGTGCAGGAAACCCAAACCGACCCAAGATGACAAATAGGGTTCTCCAGTTCACAAGGTCAAAGGCTTTCTCCGCATCAACCATTACAATACTTGCCGGAATGAGGTTTGTATTAAAATAATCCAGTGCGTGTATTAAAAACTGGGTGTTAGCCGCCATTGATCTACCTGCTATAAAGCCAGTTTGATCTCTGTGGATTATCTCTTGGGCGGCAAGTAAAAAACGTTCTGCCCATACTTTCATCAAGATTTTATAATCGGAATTCAAAAGGCTAATGGGCCTATATGAATTCACATCTTCTGGGTTTTTATCTTTTTTAACAAAAGAAACGATTATTGCTTCTTTAAAAGCTGCTGGAACAGCACCACCCTTTTGACAAAGTTAAATAAATTTCTCAAGGGGGTAGTGAGTTCCTTTAAAAAACTTTATAAAACTCGATAGGGAAGCCGTCCTGCCCACAAGCTTTTGCCCCGGCTGTTGATTTAATAGCAACTGAGATTTCGGTTGCTTCCACTTCCATTCCCAATTCGCCAATCCGATTATCTGAAAGTTTGGGAACATTCATATTTAAAAAATATTCCTGGATTAGCTCCTCCTCCACTAAATATTCAGTAGAATACAACTGACGAAAGTGGTCAACGAAAGTCTGTGAAATATCACTACCATTCACTACTTCTTGACCGGTCCGAGGGTCTAGAATTTTAGATATTATAGCTGATTCTTGCTTTTTCCTAGTAGAATTTGCCAAGAATTTGCCGATTAACTGGCTTTCTTCATAGACCCTCTGTTGGAATATTTGTGAGTTGCAAACTTCTTCTAAAGTAAAAAAATCCCTCAGCGCTGATCTTGCCTGCTCATATTGGTTTGGGAGAAGCTGGAGTTGGAGAGCATATTCCCGATCCACTTCAGTTTGCAATTGAGCTATCTTAGTCCTCCGGGTGTTGGACTGGGCAGCCGTAAAGGCTATTATCTGTCCACGGGCTGCTGCCTTAAACCCCCCCCCACACCGAAAAGGGGGCTTCCGTATTCTCATTAATCTGAAAATATTCCAGAATCCACTCTCTGAACCTCTGAACCCAATCCTCATTTTGCAAGAGGAGACGATCCAGCTGCCACCTGGGACGTTCCCTACTTCCTCCCCCAAGCACCATTTCTATCCCAGCATAAGCATGGTCTGAAAAAGGATTACAGCCTATGCCAGCATCTTGAATCTGGAGGTAAGAAAAAAATCTATTCGAGACGCCGTCCGAAAACGGTGCGAATAGCAGGTGTAGAATTCCTTATCTAGATTGATTTCCCGCCATGGATCCACCAATTGATATTCTTGTATAATGGCTCCCACTATTTTTTTTGTATTTGGTTTTAGTTGTTTTTTATTTTTATTCGAGGTATCTTTCCTTACATCCTGTATGAAGTTGAAGTCCCCACCAAATATCACCTGCCCGGGAGATCCTATCAATAAATCATTAATTTGAACCAGGGGTACAGTATCATCTGAGACCGGGCCATAGTAGTTTATAAAATTTAACGTTTTTCCCTGTAACTTAGCTACTACCCATAGCCACCTCCCATGTGTATCCCGATGCACTTGCAGAAATTCCCAGGGTAGTTTACTCGAAAAGTAGATAGCTACTCCTCTAGCCGCAAGACCTGAAGATGCAAAAAAACTTTAGAAAAAACCTTGGGTATAAAAAGTTTAGGAGAATTAGATTTCAAATGTGTCTCCTGCAGAAACAGAACTTGGGGATTTAGTGAAGATAACCATCTGATAAGAGCGCCATACTTCTTTTTGTTTAGTATGCCATTGGCATTAACTCTTAGGATCTTACATTTACTGGTTTCCATAATTAACTCTTCCTTGTGTATTTTCTGAACCTTCTGAACCTTCTGCTCGTGCTCTTTTTTCTGCTGTGATACCCACCCTTCCCCACCCCACTCAACCCACCCACCGGGGAGGTGCCCCACCACGCTACCCACCTCTCACCCCCCCCTACTACTTTGGAGGATGCCATGGAACTGCACCCAACGTGACCCACCACCCCCTCCCTGACAATGGATTACTATAAAATAGCCTGGCCACACAAAAAGAGCGAATCGTATTACACGCATTAACTCACTTAGATCCGAAGTTTTACTTTAAGTAATTCCCCTACCTCATTATACCTTAAAGAGGTATAAAAGGAGGAGCAGAGATAGCCAGCCCAACAATCAACAAATATATCCACAGGTAGAAGAGAGCCCTCCAACACCCCTTAATTCGTTAATTCATTATGGAGCTGACATTTCCTTAAGAAAATCCTGAGCCTCTTCTAAGTTGGAGAACATATGGAATTTCCCCTTGACTAAAACCCGAAGTTTTGACTGTTGGGCAATAGACGCCTGTGCGCCTTGAGCTTTAAACAAAAAGAGCAACTTAACAAATTCTTTTCGTCTCCGGGCCGCGGCCGCAGTCATATCAGGAAAAATTCTACAATTAGAGGTTTCGTTCACAGAAAATTGCCTTTGTTGTATGGCTTTAGTCAGGATCTTCTCTTTTAACCGGTAGTCTGCAAAGTTGACTAGGATGGTGCGAGGGCCACTCATACTTGGCAAGGGATGGAATGGAACTCTGTGGGCCCTGGTAATTGTAAGATTGTAGTACTTGAAATTTTGGCTTCGTGTCATAAGCATCGTCGAATCATGACGATTTTGGTATCAGCAGAACGACAATGACGAACATACTATATCCAGGCAATTTCGGCGTGTTCGAATGGCTGGATCACCTTCAAATCAGGGATTTCGTCCTGAACCCTCGGGTTCCATTTTGTGCATGGCAGCCATTTTAAGTGGTTGCCCTCACATAGGCTGATAACTAAGGCCAAAACGAGTCTGAAGGACACGTACACCTTTGTTGACTTTTGTGTGACCTGGGCAAGCTGACTCCACTGCCTGAAGCCAAACCTGTTCGACCAGTTCCTTTCCCAGTGACCGATCAAGATTAGTATCAAGGCACAGCAAACCATAAACCTTTCATCACATTCAAACCACTCCTAATCTCTCACACACCTGTCTATGTTTCTTTCTTTATGACTTGCTTTACGAGGAGGAGGTGCCCGATTTTATTAGGGGTCCATCTGATATCTGATGAGAATGTCGGGCCTTGCCGGGAAATTGGTCTTGGGATGGACAAACTGAAAATGGGCTTGTCATCATGACTCTGCTTTTTCAATGTTGTAAATATCTGAATGGTAAACTGTAAAGAAGGAATGTTAGGTATTTTGCATGCTTGCACAAGCTAGGACTGCCCCTTACTTGTATGCTGAAGTTTGTAACCCTGAGAGCATATAAAAGGCCTCTGTTCTTTGTATTCCTCAGACTGCCTCATACAGTTGCTACGGCTTCTGTGTGACGTGGCCTCACTTATGTAAGTTTAATAAAGATGTCTTTTCATATTTCAGCTTCTGTAAAGTTCTTTATATTAATAAGATCCCTGAGTTGAAGATTAGATTTACTTCAAATGGCGCAGCCAACGCGGGGCCTCATCAGAGAAGTGGCTTTCTGTGGGAGATCTTGTCAGGAGACTGAAATCTACTGAGGAGGACAGAACAAGATTCTACTAAGGAGGTACTCTGTGCACAAGGATTCTGGAGATTCTTTGTTTCTGCAGCCCAGTACATTTCTGATCTTCCTGATTTTTGATCCTCCACATGACGTCACTCCTGACTGAGAACCTTTTTGGCGTGAGTATTCTAAAAGACCGTTAGGTCATGTAGAACTTGACAGATAGAATTTGGATAACCTTTTGATTAGTAAAAGTAAGAGTTAAGTATAAGTGGGTCGCTCCCAGTCGTTTGTTCTTTGGTTCCTTGGTTCCTTTGAGTCTTAGTTTGATTGGTTCTTAGTTTGTTTGGTCCTTAGTTTTATTTGAAGATTGCAATTTTCAAAAACCGAGGGTCTTGTATATTTACGAGTGTATCGATAGAGATAGCCCCTTGAAGCTTGAAGCTAGATTAGTGAGCTATAAGATGCCTGATCTTAGCAAATTTGGAGCTTTATGTTGGCCAACTTTGTATACGTTTGGATTAGCCGGCTTCCTCTAAAGGGAAAATCTAAATAGGTTTAGATTTACAAACATATTTCTTCCTTGGTGATTTTGTATCCCCAGGGAATTAAAATATGACATAATACAAAACAAGGATCCTTTGTTCTGCGCAGTTTTTATGAATGAAGATATGCAGAACGATTTTGTTTGGTGTTCTGCTAACCAAAGCTAGTGAATTGAGTGTATTTTCGTAGTCTTTTAAAAAAAAAAAAAAAACACAATTGAGAAGCGTTTCTTGTAAATATAACTTACGACTAGTATTTACAAATGGTTTGGTTCTAGTACAGTCTGTGGGCTGTCCTGAGTATTGATAGGTGGGTTAAAATGTGTGTGTTTAAATGTCTGTGGTTTTCCTATTAGTGCAACTTCTGTAAGAGAATAGCGTTGGCGCTATTCATGAAATGCATGGCTAAAAGCGCGCCGTATTGTGTGTCCTGAGTGTTTCACCCCTTTCTGTTTATGTCTCAAATGAGCTCAATGTCTGTTCGTGGTTTTTCTTGATGTTTTCAGTCTATTAAGCAACATTTTGTAAGTATATTATTGGGTCTGTTGCTAAATAAAATTGTCCTTTTTAGAAAGAAAAATGTGGCGCCAAATTTTGTCATGTTTTAAGTTAGGCTTCTGTGTTTAGGCTTATAAATAAATGCGTCTAAAATGATAGGCAAGGGATGCAGCTTGCTCTTATATGTGGAATTATCAAAAATAAAAGGGTTTATTTATTTTTATTTTTTTTATTTTTTTATTTTTATTATTAATTATGAAAAATAATTATTAAAAATAAATGCTACAAAATTCGTTTTTTACTATTCATGAAGCTTAAAGCTCATACTATGACATCCTAGCATTAAAATTTAATTTAAGTTGTGCTATACCGAATAATGACGACATTAGCATATGGATTTTCACTTGGCGCAGGTGTGAAAAACTCATTTTTCTAAAGATTTACATGAGATATGTCTAATATCTAATATCTGTAATGTGTAAAGAACATCCTGAGGATGATTAATATGTAACATACTTATGGGATATTTATTTTTAAGTGCCCCAAACATCAAAGTCGAATTTGGGTATTTTTGCCATTTAAAATAGCTTTAAAGTGCTTTAGGCTTCAGTAAATGAATACATTTAGGTATAAAACACAAATTTGCAGGTTATTCCCATTTTGGGTTCACTTGTTGCTGCTTATGATACTATTACAAGTTTACCTGTGTTGTGAAGGGATATACATGACGATGTGTATCCTGCAAACAGTTGGGTAGATTTGCTTTGACACTAAAATTCACAGAAAGACAGACAACACTTCACCAGTGTATGTCAAATTTGGCTTTAATGGTATTTGAAGGAAAAATAAAAAGATATCAAGGAAACAAGGTTTCATATTTTTTTCCCTGAAGAAGGAACTGGAACATTAGCGGAGGTTACCGTATATGGTTTAGCGGCCAGCGGTAGAGCCAACCTTTTTGTCACCCCCTGATGTCACATCATGCCTAGTTATTGGGGATTTTAGCTGTGTCCTAGTTCCATTTCCCTTTTTCCATATTCTTTTCACCAGTTTGCCTTTTTATTGATGTATTGTTCAAGTTCACACTTCCAGACCGCAGTAATATATCAGAAACCCCCATATTATGTATAATTCCTTTTGCATCACCAGACTGGTTTTCAAGAATTCTCTTTAGGCCCACTGCAATGTTTTCCAGTCTGATTGTTAGGATAGTGATGGACTGGTTAACTGACTCAATACTATAACAAAACAAGTTTTCCATCTCAATAGGAGATACCTTACATTTTTTTTTTTTTGAACATGACAAATTTTCAATGACTCTTTTTAATGTGGTTATTTTTACCCTTTTGTTCATACTGCTTTAATTTTTGGTGGGATCAGATGTGTTCTAAATTATGGAAAGACCAGGACTCTCTAGTTCTTGTCTTTTGTTTCCACATTTTGATCATTAGCCTGTGTATTGCATAGTGCACCTGATGCACAACTTTTAAAGGGAGGTATCTACATGCCCCTGATAATCTGTATTATGCGATTTTTCTTTTGAGATGTTTTTAAGACAAGGAATTTAGGAACACCTAGACTTAATCATGTCGCTATCTACCATTAGATGATGGAGAATATGCTCTCACACGGAAACCCAATTGAAGAGCCTAGAGGCACTGTTGTGCCTACTGCCTTTGTCTTTGTATTGCCTTTGAGAAATGACAGTGTGTTCTAGACCAGAACTGTCTCATGGCATATGGCCATTCCCTCGCAGATTGCAGGCCACCTGCTTGCAGTCCCCTTGTTAAAACACAAATAAATTGTATTCGCATTAATTTTAAGAAAACAACTGCGTCACATTTCCTACTTCACAAATGAGAGGCGGACGTCTGGTATCTCCGCAGTATTATGCTTGCTTCATCAGAAGGCGTTGAACATCAAAAAGAAGCAGGAGAGTTTCAGTGCAAAAGAGCGAAAGGATTGAGGCCTGAGTTTTTCACCTGTCATGTGCTGGTAACCTCTGACAGTGTGCAGTCCCTTGAGCCCCTCGGCCTGAGTTTTGGCCACACAACCCTTTTCCTTTGCTCCAACGGAAGTGCAGTGCACCGGAAGATGCAAGAGTGGGAAAAGGCACTACATTATGGTGCCCATCAAAGAGCAGCCTGAGCGTCCTCTGACACTGAGTAATGAGTGTCGGAGCCTGAGAATGTAGACCCGGATCTGCATAAGATGATCTGTGCCCTTGATCAATGAGGAGCACACTATCTGTAGTGCCTGCCGCAGAGGAGAGATATCGGTGCACTGCCTTGAGACATTGAGACTTTCAAATGAGCTGTGAGTGTTTGCCAGGAGGGCACTCCAACGGATACTGAAAAACACTATTTTTCATATAAGGCCTGAATCAAGAGGCCCATGCAACAATGGGAGAAGATTTGATGGACGATGGAAGCTCGCCAGAGAGGCTTGAACGGACTTTGGACATAATTGATGCATAAAGTGGTTTCCGTGTGATTGCATAAAATAGGTGTTATGAGACTGTTTCTTATTGTTTTGCTGGCATTGTCTTAAAGTAGTATTCTGTTTAGTAAAAGCAGAATAAAGTCCATTCTCTGTGGAAGAGTATTCCCTTTTCACCTCAGAGCATTGATGAGGATCACCACTGTTTCACCTGAACATGTAATAAATTACTGAAATACATAGGAGCCCTAAAAATGTTACTAGATAATTTTAGGATTTACTTTTTGCTTAGGGTGGTGAAAAATTATGAATTCGTTTGTAATAGTGGTCACTACTTTCTCCTGTTGTCTATATGTTCTTAACAATGTGTTTTCTAGTGTTTTTAAACATGACATTGTCTTTTATGGGTGGGATTGTTTTTTTCTACCCAATTGACATCTGTACCCACCTCCCAACCTATGTCTCTTCCTACTACTACTTCTTTGCATTCTTTCAATACTTTACCTGAACACGAACTGGTTAGGAGGTCAGAGTTTATTAATAATTCCTTTGTACCGCTTCTGCATCAACACCAGTTAGTAGTGAACATCACTAATTGTTGGGTGTGTGGTCTTATGCCACATACTACAGATAGAGGTATTCCCTATTTGGTCCTGCTATGTGTGGCCTCTGTGCTACATCGTGTGTAAGGAAGCCTGTATCAAGGTACGAGCTAAGCAATAGGATGATGCTACAGCAACATCTCAATGAATTTGTGAATATAGACCTGGACTCAGATTAGCGTGAGTATATATATTAATTGCCTATGTAAGGGCAAAAGGAGGGTCTGTAGTACTTGAAATTTTGGCTTCGTGTCATAAGCATCGTCGAATCATGACGATTTTGGTATCAGCAGAACGACAATGACGAACATACTATATCCAGGCAATTTCGGCGTGTTCGAATGGCTGGATCACCTTCAAATCAGGGATTTCGTCCTGAACCCTCGGGTTCCATTTTGTGCATGGCAGCCATTTTAAGTGGTTGCCCTCACATAGGCTGATAACTAAGGCCAAAACGAGTCTGAAGGACACGTACACGTTTGTTGACTTTTGTGTGACCTGGGCAAGCTGACTCCACTGCCTGAAGCCAAACCTGTTCGACCAGTTCCTTTCCCAGTGACCGATCAAGATTAGTATCAAGGCACAGCAAACCATAAACCTTTCATCACATTCAAACCACTCCTAATCTCTCACACACCTGTCTATGTTTCTTTCTTTATGACTTGCTTTACGAGGAGGAGGTGCCCGATTTTATTAGGGGTCCATCTGATATCTGATGAGAATGTCGGGCCTTGCCGGGAAATTGGTCTTGGGATGGACAAACTGAAAATGGGCTTGTCATCATGACTCTGCTTTTTCAATGTTGTAAATATCTGAATGGTAAACTGTAAAGAAGGAATGTTAGGTATTTTGCATGCTTGCACAAGCTAGGACTGCCCCTTACTTGTATGCTGAAGTTTGTAACCCTGAGAGCATATAAAAGGCCTCTGTTCTTTGTATTCCTCAGACTGCCTCATACAGTTGCTACGGCTTCTGTGTGACGTGGCCTCACTTATGTAAGTTTAATAAAGATGTCTTTTCATATTTCAGCTTCTGTAAAGTTCTTTATATTAATAAGATCCCTGAGTTGAAGATTAGATTTACTTCAAGATCCCCACCAAACTCGGGGAGAACCTTTTCCTTGATAAAGGATTCCACCCATTGCGGTGTCTGGGAACCTTCTATTCTCTTGGGCACTCCCACTATACGCAAGTTGGAGCGACGAGAGTGATTTTCCAGCTCCTCGAGCTTGCTTTCTAACGAGCTCCTGTCCCTTGTAACTTCGCATACTTTGATAGTCAGTCCGGTCATCTGGTCCTCAAGCTGGGAGATCCTGGATTCCACTGCCTGAATCTTAACTGGGAGACAGGCCACCGCATCTTCGATCTTTCCAAGGCAGAGATGAAGGGAAGCAATTTCATTCTCCTGGGACCTTTTCATTTCACGTATTTCATCAAGGATGATATTAAGCAAAGTTTTTATATCTAATTGTTTAGTGGAGATTGACTCTGCAGGAAAATTTGTTAAACTTTCAGCTGAATCTAGAGCTGGATCAAAAGCTGGAAGTTGTACTATGGCTGATATTTCTTGATTCTTCTGGCTATGGATCAACTGTAGTATTTTGGAAGATTTTTGCTTCTGAACGGGAGACACTTGCCGAATATGGAGATCCAATTGACCCAATTGATCCTGTTCCGGAAGCCCAGGGGAAAACACCGGGCTGCTGCCAGTCCGTGTCTGATTCAGGGCTGGCTGAGAGCATGGCTGGACTCCAGCCTTTACAGCAGGCAAAGGAGGAGGATTCAAAGCATGCGACTCATTCATCGAGGAAGACAAAGCAGGAAGATTTTGAACGAGAAGAGGCGCAGGAGAGGCGAGAGAGGTGGCGGGCGAAGAAGATGAGCTGAGATCTAGAGGGGACTGACATAAGCTAGAAAGATTCCCAGCCACCATCTGACGTGGGATTAGCTGAGGAGGAGCTGGCTGCTGTAGCTTTTTCGAAAAGAGGGGAAACTCCTTAACACCCTTTCCGTCCTCTTTACTGCTTTCATTAGTGACGGAAGTGTCCACTTTTAACTTGCCCCCTTCACCAATTGCTTGAGTTTCTATTATAGTTATCGTAGGGGAAGTTCTAGGTCCCTGGCTCAGTCCCGTGGACTCTACTGCCGATTCATCTTCAGAACTCTCAAAACTGGAATTCTGAACGAGGCGGCTCCCCACAAGTCCTGTTCTTCCAGCTCCCGCAGACAACGCCTTAGCATGTGCCTGCGCCAAGCGAGTCTTTGCCTTAAACCAGTTGCTGCGTCCACCTTGCCGACTGGGTTGCTTTGCTTGTTGTGTCTCCCCATTTCAGCCCTTCTCAATGAACCTGTTCGGGAGAGAGCGTAGTAAACGTAGTGGAAAAGATGCTGTACCCCTAGTTGGCCGGAGTTTTCTCTTTTTTTCCCCCTTTCGTTTTCCTCCCCTTATCTACGTCGCTTGGCCACCGCTGTGCAGTCCTTTTGTCAAAGTACTCTCCACACAAATCGCCTCAGCTCCAGCTCGCCACTCCCAACCTCCTCACCTCTCTTTCCTTCTTGTACTGCCCGTCGTCCTCCTCTTCCAGAGCCGATTCAAGCACGTAGAACGTTGCTTAGCCGATCAACATCCGGAACCACCGTTAAGTGTTGCTCCGCTGGTCGCTACTTCCGCCGTTATCCCGACCATTTATTCAGAGAATCCAAGATCGAAAATCCCGTCTGGCAGAGCCCTTCTGCCTTTCTGCCTTTCTGCCCTTTCCGTTCTTTTCCGTTCTTTTCTCCAAGCTGTGCTTAAATTTTCCTCAAGGGCTCCCACGGACTCGCCAAGACGCGAAGGCAAAGGCCGCCGAACTATGCCGCCATTGCCGTCAGGGAGGCGTGGTCACGAACAGCTACTCGGAGGCGTGGTCATAGCCCCCCGCGAACGTGCAGGCTTGATGCCACCTTACTAACTACTGACAGAAAAACTTGTAGACTGCCAGACAGAAGGCTTTGAGTTGAAGGGGAATACTAAAGCAGCCTAAAAAAAATAAGGGGATTCCTAAAATTGATGTGATGCATGTAGTGGGATACGGCAAGGTGCAGGAAAACAAAGAGATTTATTGGACAGGAGACTTACCGGACGCAGCAGCATGTGAGCTGGACATCCCTTACCTGGAAGCGAAAACTGAACGTCTTTGGTCTTCTTCCTCGGCATAGGGGATGAAACATCTGTGTCCACCCTGGGCCTCAAAAGTCAGTATTTCTTGTGGTCGCTTGAAGGGATGTTCAGGTGCTTCCATGAAGTGTCGGCCCAGGAGGACAACAGGCAGGGCATGGAAAAGAAGAAGGATGTCAAACAGGGGTTCTTCTTGACCTACTTGAAAGATGCCGTTTCTTGGAAGACACAGTCATGGCTAGCCTTATATTTACTCCTATCCATCATGGTTTCCTTCCCAGGATCGTCTGAAATTCGCAAAGCATGGTGATGATAACCTGGTCCTTGTGCTATCATCTTCTGCTTTGACCATATTTATGGAAACTTGGCCCGAGATGGATGGGTCAAAGTGCATTCCTTTCCCCATTTTTCGTCTTCTTCACTGCTCCCTTCTTGATCCTTTTGTCCTGGATTTTTGCTCTTGTTCTTCAGCTGGATTTCTGTGTGGAACTCTTGTTCTGGAAGATCTATGCTCAGGTTGGTTTTGATGCCTTCTGTTAGACCTTTTTTTTTTGCTGAATTGTAGCAGACATCGGGTGTGTGGAGAATGTTCTAAAACAATTTAATCCAGACTAAGTTTAAAGAAGTGTTGAATCGGGATGGGCGTCGCCTGAGCAGCCCCATGGAGTGAAATTGATTCCCCTGGCAGTGAGGCACCAATTACTGACTACAGTCAAGCCGTCAGGACAACTTTGAAAAGTCTCTGTGGCAACTGGGATTTCTAACTAAAGATTTTTCGTTACATCATATGGCAAATTGAACCGTCAGGCAAGAGGTTTCAATTATTCCTCTACACACAGGGCAGACGCACATCGCGCCGCTTTTAAGATTTCAACCTTGTCCAAGTCCTGAGGAGAATCCGTGAATTGGGTGGATTCGAAACGCGTTGGCTCTTGTGAGCTCGGGGGATTGTGTATATATTGTGCCTTAAGGAATGTAGTAATAATTTTTTCCTCTTGTGTAGGCAACATAGGTTTGAAGACATAACCCCCGGCCTCTTGGCCTAGGCAGGACAATTAACAACGTCTAGTTAAGAATCTAACGTCCTTTTGGTGCCTTATGTAACAAGCATTTGCAATGCAATAGGTCTCACATTTGCGAAATGTTAAGCTATTGGCATTGTAAATGACAATGCCTTTTAATGATCTCTTTTTAAAATCAACACATAGATAAAAGCTTTGTCATTTACAATGGCAGTAGCTGAAAGTTTCGCAAATGCGAGACCTATTGCATTGCAAATGCTTGTTTTGTATTGCACAGATTCCCTTCCATGTTTGCCTCGCCATGCCCTCGGTCGTGCTTTGGGTTCTCGTGGACTGATTCGTTAATGGAGGGCCTCAGGGGGTTCACATAATCATCTGATCATAGATGATCTTTAAAGCGTTAATAATAATAATAATAATAATAATGGAGATATTGTTTGGGGCTGCACTCCGCTTCCTTGTTCCAAAATGTGGGATATCCCCCCACTTGGGCTTTACATTCTGCTCATATTATCTTGCTGTTTTTAATCCGATTTAGACATTTGACACCCCAAATTCCGCCCAAAACAGGATTACAAAGTGGACGCAAATCAGCACATCATAACGGGAGAATGCCACTGTGCCACGTATGCCCCATTCCAACTTGCTAAATTTGGAATGGGGGCGCAGTGTGCGCACCTCCCATTAACTCAAATAAGTGGGTGTGCAACTTGCACCCGTACGCGTGGTGCTCCGCAGTGGCAACTGTCTGCAGAGTCGACCAGGACAGCTTTCAGTGGGCGATGGCTGCACTGTGTACTCTGGATTACACTGGCACCATAGGGGTAAATCTCGGACAAGACAGAATTATTGTGTGTAATAAAGGACAACACAAGGACACAACACTGTCACACTAAGTGCTGCAATATGCTACATTATGTGCACTATTTTGCCACGTTTTGTAGTCCGTGCCGCATAATTCGGTCCTGTACCGTTCATTCATGCCATTGGCCCCGGTTATACGGTAACCCCAATAGGCCTTCATTAAAGCCCCTCCAACATGCCCACATATTTATTTGGTAAAGTGACATCCTTTTAGATAATACTCACCCAGGCAGGTTAAAGTATTGCTGTGAAGATGGGTTGGACGATGAATACCCTGACCCTGCTCGCCTGGGTGAAGGGTGAATGACCCCAACGACCTCTGCACCGGAAGAAAAGAGAGTGTGAGGACCCACACCAAGGCATCACTAGCTGAATGCCGGAAAGTTTCCACGATTAGGAAGTTGAGACTGTTGGCTCTCTCAAGATCACGCTAGTGACATGTACGAACGGGGGTGTCCCACTCCAGAAACACACAGTTTATTAATTTGTCTACTGTAGGACGATGAAGCAATCACCAAAGTCCCGTGAAGTAAAACAAAAATACAGGAAGAAATACGGTTGCATTGCAAGCGGCGTGTCTGGGAAACCCTGACTCGAATCCCGGCTCGCACATTGAAACCAATAGTGTGATCCTGATCAACCACTTCATCTCACCGAGCAGTGTATTTTTAATAGGCAATTTTGGGAGCATTTAGAAGATTCTGCGTGTGCCATAAAAATGCATAGTCTCCAAGAGAGATAAATCGCTAATTCCATTATTGCGCAAGTAAAAAGACTCTTGCTTTGCGTCTGGCAACCCTATCAGGACCCTTGTCTGTATAGCTAAGTTTATGTTTAGAAATGGTTATATTAAAAGATGCTGGCTGCAAAAATGTTATATAATGTACCATTCCTAAAAACATGTTGAAAGACTGAATTACAATTTCCCAGAGTCCTATACCTTCGATTTGTGTACGAGGTGCTTGGAGTACCTGAGCTCCTGTCCTACGACATATTTGTGTAAAATTATTTGAAAAAGCGTCACGCAGAGGGTCAAAGGGGACTGAACGAGCTGTGCATTCTACCCATGCATACAAACCTTCACCATGAGGATGGACGACCTGAGCTGATACTCCACGCCTCCACGCACATCAGCTGTAATAAGAAACCACTGGTGTGCAAAGCTGTGGGCACCAGGTCTAATAAAACTAGTGATGTGGTGTGCACAGCCATTGACATTACCCGTAATATTAAAGACTCTAGTGCTACACTGGGTATATTTCTTAATTGCCACCTTGCAACCTTTTAGGATTGTTTTGCTGAGGAATCTGGGGACGCCCTACACACCTGCTATCAACGTCTTTATACTCACATTAGGAATCATTTGTTGAAGCCATATCGTCCTGCCCCAGAACACCTACCTACGTGGGTTCGATACAAATATTCGGCGGCTAACTGCCATTTGAGGATGGCTCTGACGGCACGGCCTAGAGTTTCTAGGGAGGCAAGGCGGGACTGCACGCGGAAACTCGCGGCCAGGAAGAACACTCTGAACTGAAGGAACTGGGAAGAGCTGGAGTTAGCAGCTGCACAGAACTGTACTATGGCATTCTGGGACACAGTCAACAGTTTCGATCTACCGGTGCTGAATGCGGCGGGGGGGGGGCACCAATTCGGATGCGGCGAACTACAGAAGGCAGCCAAAAAAAACTTGAATTGTGTTTGGATACACAAGCACACTGACGGCAACCAAAGTATTCAGCGCGAAGTCGAAGATCTGGTAACAGAAGAATGGGATGATCCAGGCAGCGTGTTGCTACAAAGAGAAACAAGCATGGAATCGAAACCTGTGGTGCGCGCGCACCACAGAGGAGCGGGGGCTAGAGAGCGCGGCAGCAAAAGTGAGACGAACGCGCGCTGCTGCGCGTTCTGGCCACCGTCGGGAATGGGCGCGGCAAAGGCGGGACATGCGCCCGCCTTTGACCAATCGCGTGCCGTCCCCATAAAAAAAACGAACGCTCCAGCCAATGTGGGCTTCTGAAAACAAAACCACACGCACGAGCGTGTGGGTCGTTTTCAGAAGCCCTTTCTAAAGGTCTCGCACTGCAACGCTAGGCGCGAGACCTAAAAACTAGGACTGGTGTTGTACTCTCAATGTAAATGTTATTTCACACGATTGTCTAAGTTTGTTTCACCTGTCATTTTTGTCTTTGAATTTTTTCGTTTTTAAGTGGAATATAACACTGTGTATAAATGTGTTTTTGTAAGTGTGGTGTTCTGTAAATGGAAGGTTTCTTTTCTGAGACATGAAAAAATATTTATTTGCTTTGCTATTCTAAATAATTTAAAATAATCTAAATAAAGCAATAAGAACCCTAGAATTGATGGTCTAGGGCATTCTTTTTAAAGTGTGCAAACTAGTCCTTCTGGACATACTCTTTTCTCTTGTGTTAGACCTGGCATCATTGGCGTGGGTTTGTATTTTTGCCTTTGCCTCCTGTGTTTTTGCTGTGTGTTGGACTTTGTTTTGCTGGTCTAGATGCTCTGGGCACTTTGCAACTGCTGTTCAGTACCAAAGTGCAAGTGCTCCCTTTGTCAATTGTTGTTATGGATTGGTGATTCCATGATTGTCATATTTGACTTACTAGTCAGTCCCTAGTACAGTGCACTATGTGTGCCCAGGGACTGTAAGTCAAATGCTGCTTGTGGGCCTGCAGCACTGATTGTGCCACCCACATACGCAGCCTGTAAATGTAACTCAGGCCTGCCATTGGAGTGTCTGTGTGCGGTCTGGTACTGCCATGTCGACCTGGCAAGTGCACCCACTTGCCAGGCCCAAACAATTATTTTTTTTGTGGAGTTTTATATAGCACGAACTAGACCCAAAGGTATCAGAGCGCTTTACATGAGCACCAGTTAAGTTACAGACACACACATTAATTTTTATTAGACACGGGGAGATTAAGTGATTTGCCCAGAATCACAGAATGTTGAGCGTCACTGCCGAGACTCGAACCCAGTTCCCCAGCTTCGAGGTCGACCACCCTAGCCGTTAGGCCACATTCTCTCCTTTTTTTACATGTTAGTCACCCCTAAGGTAGGCCCAAGGAACCCCTGTGCGCAGGGTGCAGTGTATGTGAAAGGTGGGGCATTCCATGATGCGTGTGGCATGTCCTGATAGTGAATTACTGCCAATTTCGTTTTTCACTATTGTAAGGCTATCTGTCCCCATAGGATTGAATGGGGAGTTTTCTCATAACATCTTATGAGCATTACTGCCCATGGGAACAAGATAGGAAAATAAAGTTTGATATGCCTAAACTCACAATGGTGAGATACATCTTTTAGTGAGGGTGATTTTTACATTCTGGGTTTGAAAATACCACTTTTAGAAAGTAGGTATTTTCTTGCCTAACCATCTAGTGTACCTCTGCTAGGGTGTGTATTGACTGTCTGACTTTGGAGTGACAGGAGCTGGGGATGTGTAGTGGCTCCAGAGAGTCTGGATGAGTCAGGGCTGGGCTGAAAAGACCAGGGCTGCATTTAGAGTAGGGGAGGAGATTTCCTTTCACCTGAATGGGCCTGGTCTGCCTTCCACAATGCTGAATCCACCTCCTGCCAGGAAGCTGCAACAGTGAGAACAGAACTGGTTTTGGCTGGGCACAGACACTCCCTTCCTTCAGAGAACAAAGAGAATTACTGTATAAAAAGAGGGGCCCAGACTTTTAGATCATTCAGGGAATCAAGAGGAACCTTTGCCAAGGAGAAGAGCTGGAGAAACTGAGGATAAGTACTGCCCCTTTGCTGTGTGCTGTCTGGGGTTGGCCTGCATTGGCTGTTTCTGCCACAGAAAGGAGAAAGGACTTTGCTGTGTGGTGTGTCCCCTGCTTGAAGAAGATCTCCAAGGGCTTGAAAGAAGAGCTTGCCTCCTGTTCTGAAGTCTTAGGGACACAAAGACTTCACAACCAGCTCCCCTGAACTTCCTTGCTGGGAATTCTGATGTGCTAAGAGGTGCCTGCTTCTGTTTTGGACCTCTGGAGGCTGTTTGGCGCTGGGAGCTGGAAAAGTAACACAACATCGAGAAGCGTGACGCATACGCACCTGTTTCCGACGCATCACCAGAGAAACCGTTGCATCGCCTGCCGCAGCTCGGGAAATCGCCACTCGCTGAGATCGTCACACTGATCCTGGCGCAGGCCCTGCTGTGCGGCTGCAAGAACCAACGTATCGTGGGACCGCGGCTGGAGAGAGCCACACAGTGTTGCCGCATCAAGAACTGACACATCCCCGATCCTCACGCATCGCATTGGGGCACCATGCCGACAAGAACGCTGGGGTCGCAGTAAGAAACCGATGCATCACCTCCCCGCACAGTTAGAAACCGACGCATCACCTCCCCTTCAGTAAGGAACCGACGCAACACCGCACCAGCGTGGAAGTAAGGCACCGACGCATCACCTCCCCTGAAGTAAGGAATCAACGCATCACCTTCCCTGGGGATAAGCAACCGACGCATCACCTTCCCTGCGACAGTTTTTGTTTGTGTGTATGATGCATCCAAGGTACTTTGTGTTGAAAGTGTTGCATCTGCAATTTGCTTTGAATAGACTATTTTTATCATTTAAAAGTCACATCTTTATTACTGTATTGTGGATTTTTGTCGTTTTGGTCTTGTTTGGTTTAGATAAAGATTACTTATTTTTCTAAACTGGTGTGGTGTCCATTTGTAGTGTTTTCACTGTATTACTGTATGTGTTCACAAATGCTTTACACACTGCCTCTGAGATAAGCAGGTCTGCTCGTGCCAAGCTACCAAGGGGGTTAGCAGGGGTTATTTTAGAAGTGTATTCCCCTTACCCTGACTAGGAAGAAGGGTCCCTACTTGGACAAAGGTACCTACCTCTGCCAACTAGAGACCTCCATTTCTAACACCTTGCTTTTCAACTTCTGTGATCTTCATCATCTTCCATTAAGAATCACCCAGATAGCCAAGGAGTTTTTTCGGCCCTTTGTCAATTGTCCTCCTAAAGAGGAGCCTCCTAAGGAAACACCTTACAACGTTCTCATGTTTACTTAGTGCAGAGTGGCAACATGGCAACTGGGAAAAGTCCCCTTTCCTTGGGCAATCATAATGGAAACTAGAGAGGCCTTCACAGCATTGAATGCTTGACATTAATGTTATCCTAGGGAAACATTCTACCCCGCATCGACTTCATATGTAGTGATCCAAGGAAGTCAGGCTGTTACTTGCCAGTAATCCATCATCAGCCCATATTGGTTGCCACTATACACCACATGGCCTTGTTGTGGTTTTGTGCTTAATGCTTGTGCTTAATGTGTTATTTTGCAGTTTCACAAAGGCCATAAAAATAAAAGATAAAAGGTCATGTTTTGTTTTGTTGTGATCTAAACCAGTGTTTCTGAGCTGATCCAGAATTTCCTTTTCCAACCAGCGCTGTGTTTCTTGGGAACTCCACTCTTTTTTTAGCAGGATTGCCCTATCCAGAAGTCACTTAACTGCTCCGTTCCTCCCTAAATGACCTGTCCTCTCTGATATCCATGCACTGGGTAGGTGGGCTGCAGAGCCTGTTCTGCGGCCAAGCCCTGAGCACCACATTCCATGGGCGGGCAGTGTACCTATGCTTTGCACAGCTGGTATGGGCATAAGGGCCTAGCCACTGGCCAGGCCCTGCACTCAGAGCTGTGCAGCCAGTCAAGTCCTGCTGTGTACAGCCTTTGGCCTTAAACAACGTGTGGTTTGGTGGCAGGCCCATTGCTCAACCTGTTGTATGAAGCCAAGCCTTCTCTGTAGGACCTGGCTGCTTGTTGCCTGCTTGTGACTGCAGGATAGGCCCTGCAGTCACAAGCAGGCAACAAGCAGCCAGGTCCTACAGAGAATCCACAGCAATAAGTCAACTAAATTTATTTATTTTGTTATTCTTGTTTTTTTGTTTATAAGATTCTTATTGTGGAGCCCTACATTTTTTAATGTGTTTTGAGTAACTTTAAAAAACTTATTAGACTTTTTTGTGAGAAGGTTTGGTGAAGTTTTTAAACTAATTTCTTAAACATTTTTTGTAAATCTCTCATTCATTCTTGGGAGATTTCATTTTTGTTCATTTCCCCCGAACAGTCTTCCTGATTTACTGCAGTATATTGAGAATAATTGTAGTGCCTGGTCTTCTTCTTTTTCTCCTGCTTGGAGGACTACAGGTGGCAGGGTGTGCTACTCCCCTTCCTCCAATCACTACCGTTACATCACCTCGCAGAAGTCCTCATTTGGGTGCATGATTCTTTTGTCATTCTACTGGTGAAAAATTAGTACAGCCCTTGATATCCATGCTGAGGGATCTAGTCACAAAGTGCACATGATCTTTCAGATGCTCACCTTCTTCTGTCCTGCGGGGTGTGTAAATAATTTGTACACCACAGGGGCTCATTCAGAGTGAGGAACAGCAGAAGTCCTTGATGTTGTTGCTACCACCACAACATAATCATCATGCTGCTGCGTTTGAAACCAGGACTGCCATGGAGTTGAGGTTGCAGCTTCCTGGCCTGTTCCAGTTTTCTGGGATACCATATTGTTCAAAGACAAGCATTTTTCTCTCACAGACCAGGAAGAAACTGAAAACAATGTTCTCCAAATTATGGGCTCCTTCTTTCTACAGGCTGTGAACTTGTTTTCTAGATAGTGTGGAGTGTTTAACCAATTAGGCGCACTCTTTCATTTTGTGTTGGTGTATTCCAATTTGCAAATTCTCAGCAACTCCGATAGGAGCAATGCAATAGTGCAGCAACTCACTCACAAAATCAGAGAGGCACACCTTCCCTCTTGGTTCCCGTAAACCCAAATATGGGAACTGCAAATCCCATAACTTTTTACAAAGTTGAGTTTGGTAAAAAATTAAATTGATATTTGGTGTTTTAGAGTATGAGTGTACTAACAACAACTTAAAACTCAGACGTGTAGTTATGTATTTCAAAATTTCCACATTTTTCTTTTTCTTTTTTTGTTTGTGATACAAGGATCCAGAACGATAGCGCCAGGGTGTGCCCATACCTAATTTTCGTGAACCGCAGAGGATTCATAAATCTTTGCAGATCATTGCAGAGACTTTACTAGTTCTTTGAATTAATAGTTCACTATTCAATGGATGTTGACCTTTTTCCGCATTTCATCACACTCCTTGCTGTAGGGCTGCTCTAGCAAAGGAGAATGACAAACATTTTTGCTATCCTTTTGATTTTTGGGAATTCAAATTTGCTTTCTCCTTCAGAATGGCTTCTAGACAGGAGCTGGAAAGGGAAAATCCAGATGAACATGAAGGGGAGGGAGCAGTAAAACCTGGAGATGTCCACCACTAGGAATCATGTTCACTAGCAGAACCCATTGAATGGAAGTGTTTTACAATATAACCTTGCTAGAAATACTCACGTGACATGCACATTATGCAATATAAACTGACCAAGGGTAGCCGAGGCAATTATAGCTTTGACACACAATCAATGCTCAAGCATTTTAACGCTTAGCATGAATAGCAGCTCAATCCAGATAGAAGAAAGAGGCACGCTGAAGAGGTAGGGACATCTGTCTCGATATTGCACATCATCCCTCCTGGTGAACGGCTGTCAGAAGACTTTATGCAGCAGGAACACAATAACACGGATCCCCTCTTCGCTGCAGTGGGCCTGCATTGCTTAGTCTGCGGCGCTGGAGAGCAAAATGCAACAGCACAGAAAAATCAATTTCTTCTCCACCAGAGCACCTGCAAGAAATTATTACTCACAGTTGATGTTCTATTTTGTTTTGTTTTAGTTTCACAAAAAAGTAAATTCCCCAAAAATTAAAAAAAACCTTAACAATACAAAAAACGGTCTTGTTCAATGGTTTAAATAAAGATAAAAATAGATGTACGTTGTTTTGTTAATGGGTAAGAATGATGGAAAATAGGAGTGAAACAGTGAAGGAGTAACTAAAGGACAACATGAAAGAGAGGAAGTGAGTGAGAGAAAGTGTGCAGTGGACCTACCCAATAAACTGCTGCTGGACAGAGGTGTGAACAGCATATGTTGACTGCAAGAGCACCCCAACTTCCACGGCTAACAACCCTCTGTGCACAGCCTTTGGCCATGCACATCAGTGGGTGGCTGAAGGAGCGCTTCACCCTCCCCCAGCAGCTAACACCTGCTGCCCATGGCCTGCAGCTGTTCACAGCAGGAGGTGACTGCATGACCTGGCCTGTGATCGAGGCCTATGCCTCAACCACAGTGGACATTGAAACCCCGCTGTGCACAACCTTTAGCCACGTCCAGTGGGTGTGGCTGCAGCTGCACCCCATCCACTCAGGACAGTCAACCACCACTGCACACAGCCTGCAGACCTGCACCTGACCTTCAATAGGTAGCCAATCCTCCTGGGCACAACCTTTGGACATGCTCAGTGGGGGTTGGCTGCCAGGATGCCCCGCCCTCAGTGGGCAGCCAATTCCTGCTATGAACGACCTGTTACTTTGTGGTTTATGGTGTCACCAGAACCCCTCATAGCAATATTGGACCATGTTCACCACTTACCCATTAAGTAGTGTGTATAGAAACCAGTCATTATTTTGCATACAGTTACATCGGGAGTCAATAAATCACAATCAGTACATAAGGAGTACCTTTACATTGCAGTTCTTTACATCATGACTTAATTTTTGACAAGTACATACATTCATATGTTTATATTCATATAGAAATATATATATATATATATATGTATATATATATATATATATATATAGAGAGAGAGATATATATATACATACGTATTAATATATAGGCAAAATGTTATTCATTTTATAGTTTAATGTATTTGTAATATTATATATGTATATTAATCGATGCATATATAATTTTTTTAATTTACTAATTTAGGTTTATAATATGATTTGCATATGGCTGGGTCTGAACTGGGGTGGGAAAGTGAGCTAAAGAACGATGATGGATTCAACCAAGATCTATAACTGGGGATGAGTGTCTGAAACGTTTCAGTGCTCCATCCATCATCTCTTTGTGTTTGCGTCATTAAATCACAATCAGTACATAAGGAGTACCTTTACATTGCAGTTCTTTACATCATGACTTAATTTTCAACAATTACTTACATTCATATGTTTATATTCATATAAAAATATATTTATTGAGAGAGAAATACATATATACAAACATATTAATATATAGGCAAAATGTAATTCATTTTATAATTTAATACATTTGTAATTATATATGTATATTAATCGATGCATATATAATTTTTTTAATTTGCTAATTTAGGTTTATAATTTACTTTATTTGTAATAAGTGAACTAATTTAAAATTTAATTTCAAAGTAATATTTACTTACTAAATGAATAATATTATCAAACGTATGTATATTAATATTACTTTTGAGTTACTTATATTTTATTTCATTTTACTTAATCTAATTTACACTACTCATCCTTGGTCCCTAGAAACTTTTTACTACACCTATACTCTAACCACCACTGATTCCTAAAACCCTTTATTATTATCCCTATGCACTAAGCATCCCAGAACCCTAAATACTCCTCACTGCCTCTATACATTACCTATCCCTGGACCCTAAAACCCCCTTACTACCCCTGTACACTATTCATCCATAAACTAGAAAAGGTCCGTACTGCCCCATACCTCTGTACCCTAAAAATTCCTTACTACCCCTATACACTACCCATCTGTGAACCCTAAAATAACCCTTACTACCACTATATGCTACCCATCTGTTAGACCTATCAACCCTAGGATGGTCTTGCCCCAAACCTTGTGACTTTCTCCTCCATTTTTTACTAATCTTGTTTTTGTGGCTTAGGACTCTGAGCACTTTACCACAGCTAACCAGTGCTAAAGTGCATGTGCTCACTAGTGGTGGGCAAAGAATTCCGCTATGCTGGTTCAGTTCACGGAGTTTTGCCCGCAGAGTACGTAGTTCCGCAAAACTGCACAAAGTGACGCGGAGCGGAGTTTTTTCTCTCACACGGCTCGCCAACGTTAAGTTGACAATGCGAGAGTGAGAAAAACCGCACCCTAGACCTCCTCCCACTGAGATTTCTCAATGCGGGTGGTAACGTTAGGTCGCGACCGCTCATGTTGAGTAATCTGCTGCTCGTGTTGAGGAAGCTACCGCTCGTGTAGAATATCTACCTGAGTGGCAGAAAGAAGCAGCTCCCTCTGGCGTGACGCATAATTCCATTTGCGGTGATTTTACAGCTTGGGACAAACTTCCAGCTCTACAAATCAGTGCGAGTAGCACGTCTTACCACACTCCGCTGCTTGCAGAGCTCCGCAGAGTGGGATCAAGTTTTTTCATCCCTTCGCAGAGTTCAGTGGTGCTCACTCCTTAAAAACATGGCTATAGTTAAGAGGTACTACATTTACCCAGGGCCTGTAATTTAAATGTTACCAGTGAGCCTGCAGGAAGGATTGTGCTACCCACTTACCTTTCAAGCTTGCCTCAGGCCTGCTACTGCAGCCTGTGTGTGAAGTTTTAAACTGCCATTTGGACCTGGCAAAATAAACCTTTTGCCAGGCTCCATCCTTATTTTTTAATAGATAAAAGCCACCCCTACCGTAGGCTCTGGACAGCCCAGAGGGCAAGGTGCAGTGTATTTAAAGAGCAAGCCTACATGCACCCTTTGCATGTTCTCCACCCAAGCTGCTTTACAGCCTAGGTGGAGAACATGCCCAGGCTCTCATTCCCCATCTGATCACCGAATCACTCCGCTCAGACCAATTACAACACTGCATTGCAGTGTTGTGATTGGCTGGGACCCTGGGTTCTTGCTTTCTGGTTTCTGTGCGGAGGAAAGGCCGATGGCTTTCGGCGCGACAAGAAGGTACGTTTCTTTTTTATTTTCTCTTCCCAGACGAAGATTATGTCAAGTATAAGTGCTAGTTGGAGTTTGTTTCCATGGAATTGTACATTGAATATAGAGCAGCCTACCCTTTTCTACTTGTTCTGTGCTTCTGAGGATAAGGTTGAGGGTGTTGTCATGTTGCCACAAAGGCGCAGACCAAAAATGAAGTGAACATTGTTTTTCTGAGCTATTTGCATCACATGTATTGTTTTTGTTTAATGCTCATGTGAGTGGTGTTAGAAGGAGTAAAAGTGGGACATTATCAATGCAAGGACTTTAAGATTACATTATCTTCTGATTGTAATGTTTTCAATCTTCACCTTGGAGATACCTGAACATGTGTTTCCAAGTGAAAATACACAGAATCACAACTTCAGCCTTAATTTTGAAATGTAGTCCGTTAATATTTTGTTTTCTTACATGGGAAGTATACGTGATGATGTATCTTTTCCAACTCAGTAAAAGCCCCTCAGGATGTCCCAACCAATATGCTTGTGCAGAAAATAAAAGTATTACATTTAAAAAGTAAACATACCTTTAACCCAACTACTTTCTGTTCAACTAATGTATGTGTTCAATTCTACATTAAAAAATAGAGAAAGAAGTTCTAAAACATTCTGGGCCAGATTCACAAAAGTAAACTGAGACGAAAGTCAAACTTTACGACTTTTGGTATTCACAAAGGGCATTTCGTAAATGCCCTTTGTCACAGATCTGGGTTAAATCCATCATTGTTCTTTAGCTCACTTCGCCACCTCAGTTCAGACCCAGCTATATGCAAATCACTCTTGACCTGTGCCTCATGGGAAAAGTCCAGCCCGAACATATGGTTGGGTTCAAACTGGAATGGCATGGTGAGCAGAAAAAATGATGGATTTAGGTCCAGATCTCTGTACTGGGGTCAATGTATGACATTGTTCTGCATTCTGTCCATAAATTGTTCTTTTTGCATTTGTCACCCCGAGTGGGACGGGTATGCCCAGACGTGTGTCCTGTGCTCTCCATGCCACTGGAGTCAAGCTATCCTGGCTGATGCGGGGTAAAACCCTGAAACCGGTCCTAGGATGCATGTTTCCAGTCCAGGGAGGACCTGGCCTGGCAGTTCGGGCTGGTCTGTTCCCATTGGGGGCCGGGTCAAGACTGATTTGCATATGGCTGGGTTCAAACTGGAATGGCATGGTGAGCAAAAAATTGATGGATTTAGGCCCAGATCTCTGTACTGGCGTGAATGTATGACATTGCTCTGCATTCTGTCCATCAATTGTTCTTTTTGCATTTAAAAGTCATATGGGACACTTGGACTGTAGTGTATATTTGTTTTGCATTTTTGACAAAACTGGCCTCCTGTTGGTCACTTATGGGTTTACACCCTTATTGTTTTCTTTGGGCGTGTTTGAGTTTTTCTTCAAATATTCATATCTTGTGATCCCCTCATCCATTGTTTGGGTTTGGGAATTTTTTTAATTAGTTTCCTGACTTCAAAGTTGTTTCAGTTCTCCTCAAATTCTAACACAAGTGTACCCCATTAGGCTGGATGACAGAGCTAATGTTTATCGCTGAAATAATAGATGGTCTTTTTTATTTTATTATTTTTTTTATTAGTGATGAAGTACAAAGTTGCAGCGAGAAGTTTAACATAAATGCACTACAAAGTAACAAATTTAATTAAGTTAGCCATAAATACCAACAAGAAATCAATGTCAGGCTAAATATTCATTCATTCCAGAGGATACCCCGATACTGTCTCCGCCAGTTACCCAGCTGCTTATTTGAACAGAGAGACCCAGGTCAAAACCGGCTCCCAAATCCTCCTCCCTTTAATTCTTCCCTTCTTGCCTTTCCATTCGTAAAGTGCAGTTTCTAAATTGTAAACGTGCAAAAAATGCCCCTTCCATTGCTGGAAGGAGGGGGGTAGAGGATCAAGCCATGCTGTAGCCACACAGAGCCTAAAAACTGACATAGCTATAAAAATTAAACCTTCCCTAACCCCTCTATCTATGTCACCTACACCAAATAACATAAGCTGGGGAGATATTAACTTTAAGAATGTCGCCATGAAAGCCTGCTAATTCCAGGCAGAGTGGTTTTAACCTAGGGCAGGTGGAGAGCATGTGAACCAAATCCGTATCAGATGCCTGGCATCTAAAGCAGCAAATCCCCGCATCCCCACCTCATTTTCCAATTTTTGCTGGTGTTACATACAGATCGAAAATAGTTTTATAGTGCTGTGATTGTAAATTTGCTGAACACAAAATTGACCCACCCAGCTCGAGTGATTTCAGGAAGCCATAGTCCAAAAGATCAAGCCTCCCTTGCCACTTCACATTATGCTTATCAAGATCATCTGGAATCCCGTCCATCATACAGCCATATAATTGCGAAATAGAGGGGCCACTATCCTTTGTTAGCATTTCCAATAAGGGAATCTGAGCAAAGCCTGCCATCCCCCCATCCTTCTTCAAAAGAAAATCCCTCAGCTGTAAGTATTTGAAAAAGTCCCATGGCCCAATATTAAATCTACCCCATTCCACTTCAAAACTCGTGATATGCTCCCCTACTAATAAATCCCCAACCCTGCCGAAGCCCCCCGTTCCCATCTGGCTAAACAGTTATCTTGAAAACCCTGGGGAGTTGATCTTTCCTGAGCAACGGAGTGTACCTGCTAAATCTACCCAGCCCAAGTTTTTTCCGAACGCTTTCCCAGTTCCGAAATGCCGTAATCACAGTCTTGAACCGAGTTCTTTTAAAGTAACTTGGCTCAAAAAACTTCAACAAACAGCCATTGGCGTCTGTCCCTAACAAAATCTCATAAATTGAGGCGACATAGCCTGGCAAGTCTCCCTCCATAGCCTTGTTATTAAATAAAGGGACATAATATTGAAAAGCTGCAGCTAAGTAGTATAGCTTAAAATTGGGGAGCCCTCGCCCTCCCCTCTCTCTGGGGAGACACAGAAATGCATTAGCTCTCCTAGTCCTTCCATAAGCCAAATAAATCTTGCCACCAATCTCTCAATTAGTTTAAACCAGCCATTATGGACCTCCAGAGGAATCGTACGAAAAACATACAAAAACTTTGGCAGTATCATTATTTTGACAAGATTGCATCTCCCCATTATAGAGAGTTTCAGATTGTCCCATCAACTGAAATCCTTCTTGCTTTTTTTCCATAATAGGGGATAGATTTAAATCTACTATACATTCCACTTTCACTGTAATGTTGATTCCCAGATATATAGCTTCCTAAACAATCTGGGTTTTAGCTTTATTCAACAGAAACCCTGACTGATTCCCAAATGCTTCCGCTATCGTTTCCACAGAGTGAAGAGCCCTGTCTGGATCCGTAGAGATTAATGCCACATCGTCAGCATAGGCCAACACTTTAGTGTCCCAGCCCTGGAGACTAACAGGAGGGATGTCCAGAGAAGCTTCTAGCTTCCTAAGGAAGGGATCAATGTACAATGAAAATAGCAGGGGTAAGAAGGACAGCCTTGCCTTGTTCCCCTCTCAATCAAAAAAGGCTCCGACTCTGCTCCCATTATTTGGAGTCGAGCGATGGGGTTCAGGTACATTACCTGTATTGCATTAATAAAGGATGCCCTCAGACCGTAAGCCTCCATAATCAGCAAGAGATAATCCCAGAACACCCTGTCGAAAGCCTTCTCGGCATCGAGCAGGGCAACCCCCATAGGCTTCGCGAGAACCTCAGAGGCATCAAACATTGAGATTACTTGCCGTACATGATCTGCAGTACCTCTCCCCTGGATAAATCCGTGCTGCTGAGGCGAGACAAGATGCTGTATTACACTGCCTAGCCGACTCGCAAAGATTTTAGAATACAGCTTGACATCGCTATTTAAAAGTGTAATTGGCCAATAGGAGCCAAAGATCGTAGGATCCTTACCTTTCTTTAAAAAAATAACAACATTAGCAGTACACCAAGAGCCCGGCGGAGGTGCCCCATCTCTGACCGCTTTAAACAGCCCAGGCATTTCCTGATGGATTTATTTATAGAAAACTTTATAAAACTCTAAAGGAATAGAGTCTGCTCCTGCTGCTTTTCCTGATGGAAGAGCCTGGGTAGCTACGTGAAACTCTTCTACTGTGATGTCTGTCCCTAATAGGGATCTTTCCTCCTAGGTGACCTTAATGCATGGACCAAAATTCACATGAGGCTCTGAGGACCGCAAGCACCCTACAGGAGAAGCTTTATAAAAAACAGAATAAAATTCCCTAAACGCATCTCCAACCTCACCAGGATCCGTTACCACTATACTTTGCATGTTCTTTATCTGGCTGATATGCCCTGCGGCCTGCTGTTGCCTTGCCCTAACTGCAAGAGCAGCCCCACCCGTTCACTATATTCATAGCATTCCTGACTCAACCAGGAACCTCCCTGCAATTTTCTCCACAGTAATTTCATTCAGGCGTGCCTTAGTTATAGCTATTAGATTAAGCCCCGGGGTTAGATCGCTCCCCCTAGCCACCGCGCTGATCAGTTCAGATTCCAGGAGACTACGTTTTTGATATAACTCTTTAATCTGTTCCTGGCCCCACTTTTGTTTAGCAAGGCTGAACCCCAAGGTTTCCCCTCTTGCAGCGGCCTTGAAAAGCACCCCAGACTATTCCAGGAGGAGAGCTACCCATATTAGTATAAAAATATCCCATGATCCAGACCTTCATCTGATCCACATATTCCCGGTCAAACAAAAGTGCCCTCTCAAAAGGTCCATTTTCTCTTCACCTTTCTTAATCCATCCAGAGGGATTTCAAATACTACAGGGTTATGGTCAGACATTACTCTGGGGAATAGCTTGACCTGAGCTCCCTTAAGCAATACTATTGACACGAGAAATAATCCAGCCTAGCAAACTTCCCGTGGAGGACTGAATAATAAGTGTATCCTGGATCAGGGGCTTTTAGGCTGGGCCAGACATCGATCTACCCAATATCCCTCACAAGATTTTCAAAAGATCTTGAGCATTGCAATTTACACCCAGCTCGGCAAGTTCTACCATTCCCAGGACCCCCTCTAGACCCATTTAGATTTAAATCCATTCATAGTACATATGGTGTGGGCCAAGAAGGCAGTTCCATGGCTAAGAAATTAAATACGCCAGGGTCATCTAAGACTGGGGCGTAGACTGAACACAATGTGAAGGAACCAGTGCCTACTTTACACTCCATTATTACCCATCTGCCATGTTTATCTACTGAGGTTCGACCAGGTGTGACCGTGTTCCCATTGGCTAAGATGGCTACCCCTTAGTCCTTACGTCCTGGGTTGCATAGCATGCAGCCTTCAGCCCTATAGAGCTGAACGTGGCACTGTCACTCCGGGCTGTATGGGTCTCTTGCAGACAATACACATCTGCCTTTAGAAATTTAAGATCCTCTTGCACCCTTCTTCTTTTAGCACTATCGTTTAGCCTGCACATATTAATAGTGGCAATACAGAGCTTAGCTATCCCCTACAAACATTGCTTTGACCGCGAGTATTACCCAACTAAGACAACAAGAACCAGGCATAGGTCCCACATGACTAGGCTACATTTCGTGAAAACCTGCTTTACAACGTTCAATACCGCTGAAAAAGCCAACATATTTAGAATACCTTGCTGCAATTTAAGTGCTATACCAACCAATGACCTTCCCCCTCACTTTTCACCACCCCCACTTCCCCAGCAAAACCCCCCTCCCCCTCCCACCAATGAAAGCAGCCAGACCAAACAGGTCTTAGTGATGAAGGCGGTGTAAGACACCACGAGCTCCCCCCCCCACACCCTCCTCCACATTCAAACACACCAGTGGGATAATCTTCAAAGATGATTCTGTGAAAAACAAAAAAAAGGGGTGACAAGAAACACACCACACCTCGCCCCCCTCAGAAGCTGTGATTCACTAAACCCCCCTTCTCCTTTCTCCATGAGGCGCCCATTATTCTAATATATGTCCCCCATAATACAGATTACTCGCAGTTCGACTAGAAAAACCAGCTGTATTAAACATAGCTTAAAGCTTCCTAGGAGATACACCAACACGCTATACATTACTTCTGCCTGCCAAAATCTGTCCAAGATAGTCTCTAGCTTGTATTTCGGACGTAAAGAATTTTGCAGTCCCTTTGATACTTGCTTTCAATCTGGCTGGTGCCAGCAGAAAGGCTTTGAAGCCAGCATCCGAATAAGGCTTGATAACCTGCCGTAGGTGCCACCTACACTCTAATGTTATATGGCAGAAGTTAGGGCGGACAAAAAAGGAGGCCTCTTGATATTTCCTTCTCGCCTCAGGACGGGCCTTCTCAAATATGGCTTTGCGCAGCAGAAAGTTGCCAAAAAAGACCAAAATGGCCCTTGGCCGCCCTTGATCTCTGTCGGCCTGTGTGGACTTATAGCAAGTCGGCGGGAACCAATGCACCCTTTGGAATTATGCCTCCCAGTTCCATCCTGTAAGCTCAGAAAAAGCACCCCTGAGAAGATCTAGCATATAGGATCGAAGGTCATCCCCTTCCAGGCCTTCCTCAATCCCGAGGAAGCGAGGATTGTTCCTTCTCTGTCGATTTTCCAAGTCCTCCACTTCCACAGGACATCTGTTATTTGGGTCTCATGAGACTCAGTCTGCTCTCTCACAGTTGCCAGTTCAGTCTCCACAACAGTAGTCCTCTCTTCTATACTGTTAAGTTGCTCGCCGATCTCAGTGCAAGCCTTCCCGACCTTCCGGACCGCACCTTCCAGTTTTTTCGTGGCCTGCCTAGCTTTTTTACCGTCCGCACGAGTCTCAGCGCGGTGCTCTTTCATTGAATCCAGGATCAGAGCAGGATCTATAGTTGCTGCCGTGACAACCTGCGGCACAGACAAAGCGATCCCTGTCTGGGCAGATGTTGACTCGGACATCCCCTGTATTTTCATGTGGGAGTAGTCCCATTTCAACCCCCGCCGTTGTTGTGTTCCTCTCTGTTCTTTCGCAGGTCTGTGTTACCCTCTGAGCTTTTATGCTGTATTTGGCGCTTAAGAGCCATCTCAGGCGCTTCAAGTGTGCTGCAACCTGATGTAGAAGAACTACCCCCGGCCTCGCTGATGCCAGAATTAGAGTCCTCAGAGAGTGAGCCATCTGTGAGTAAAAAAAAATGTGTCTGCCCCATCGGATGTAAGGTTGGCCACTGCCAAATCGTTAGATTCTATATCATAGACCAGCTCACTCATGTCTCCTCCAGGAGCAACGGGCCGAGAATCATTCATAGCTCTATGGTCGTTTCCTAGGGCCCCCTGAGTCTTCTCTCTGAAAATGCTAACAGCTTCACCCTGCTCGTCTATCGCCTTTAGTGAGGGTTGCCCCGAAGCACAAGAAAAATATCCCCCATCAACTACCACCTCCGTCTCCTTCGATACCACCAGAGACAGCCCTGACTGGTCATCCGAAACAGGGGCAACACTCTGATCTGACTTGTCGATTTCTAGCTCTGTGATAATTTGCTGGGAAGGTTGGTCCCCAACTGCGTCCTTCAGCCTAAAAAATCCATTGATAGCCGGTTGAGGTGGACCATGATTGTCTTTACCAGGTCCAGGAGTCCCCTCCTACACAATAGACGTGAAATCTTTGTACACATCTATACCCCACAACCTTGGAATGGAAGCAATTGAACAAGTGTTAGTTCACTCCAATCTGGATCAAGATCTACAAGCGTTCCTAATGGAATTGTTACAGTTCACTTTATATCAGAGTTACTTCAAATGGGACGACCAATGGTTTTTACAACTCACTGGTACTTCCATGGGTAACTGTGCCGCTCCGGCGTATGCGAATCTCCTTATGACCAAATTCGAGGAAGATAACATTTTGATGACCACCCCCTGGAAAACGCATGCCACTTTATTTTTGAGATATATAGATGACATATTTATTTTGTGGAAGGGATCTCAAGAAGAACTCAATGCTGCCTTAACTACCCTGAACACCATTAATGACAGAATACAATTCACTTTTACCATTGATGAGAACTCCATCACTTTTCTAGATGTACAAGTCAACAAAGCAAATAATAGGCTGGAAACCAACATCTTTAGAAAACCTACTGACAGGAACAACATGCTTCACTATTACAGCTTTCATCAAAAGTCATTAAAAAATCATCTTCCATACTCTCAACCACTCAGAGCCAAGATAATAGTTTCCAATCCAGATATATCAGACAAACAAATGGAAATAATGTTGAAAAGATTTGAAGATCGAGGTTACCCCAAAAAAGTTTTGGAACAGGCTAAAGCATGAAGCATGATTAAAACTAGAAATGAACTGCTAACCAAAGTACAGAAGAAAGAAAGCAAACGTTTGGTAGTAGTATCCAAGTTCTCCACAATGAGCAGCCAATTTAAGAAACCTATCACTCGCAACTGGTCTATATTGTCTACGGAACCTGACTTCAGGGGCATCTTCGCAGAAGCACCCATCTTTGCCTATCAAAGAGGGAAAAACATCAAAGAAATACTGTCTCAGAAAAAAGAGAATCCACAGAGAACGGGCTACAAAGGCACGACCCCTTGTTACAATTGTAACAACTGTAACAACATTATTAAAGGTTCTTGGATGACTCATCTCATGAAGGGCACTAAGATTGATCTTAAAGTTTCGGGTAACTGCGACACCAAAAATGTTGTATACCTGCTGAAATGCCCCTGCGGGCTAGTATATGTGGGTAAAACCGAAAGGAAAATCAAAGTAATAGTTAATGAGCACAAGAGCAGCATTCGTACCAGAAACATGAAGTCAGCTGTAGCTAGCCATTTTGTAGAAAATAACCACAACGTGAGCCAACTCAAATTTCTGATCCTAGAGATTATAGAGAAGAAAGAAGGCAGAGACAATAACAACACTCTGCTCCAGAGGGAAAATTTCTGGATTAAACATCTCGACGCCTTGAAGCCCAATGGGATGAATGACAGGGTGGAATTTTCATGTTATCTTTAGAATGACTTGCACACCCGTTGATTGATACCAGTATGCTTACTATTTCTTTGTTTGCTTTTGTTTAAGACTCTTGTGTATCTTGGCCTTCTACTGCACATCTGTTCACATGTTTATACTATGACTATTGTCATCCTTACTGATCGCTCTTTATTATTGCCCTATGTCTTTATGATCTTCCAATGTTCACTTTCAGACATGTTTCTACTCATTCCCACATGGTCTCGCTCTTATCACTCATTAAGTTGCTATATCCCACTTTTGGTTACAGATTTCACATCATCTTTAAACCCCTTCAGGACCTTTCACTTTGTTTTGCCTATAATTTGCCACCTTCCAACATGGCCCCCACACTTGCTCTGGCTGCTATTGAGTAAGCTCCACAGTCCGTTTTCGCTGGTTATTTTACCGGCGTTATAACCCCATGAGCCCTCTGCGCTCCCTTTTAACAACTTACCGACAAAGTTGATTCGAAGACATCTCCTGTAAGTGACACCGGTTTAACGATGCGTGCTTTCACGCTATGTGTAATTTGCATTTCAGGCATGTATTAGTCACTTCTAAATCGTTTGACCCGCGTTATGCATCACCAGCATTCTAGGCATGTTTGTGTCACTTTTTAAATTGTTTAACGTGCTCTAAGCGCAATCAGACATTTGGGCCAAAGAGGGGGTACAGCACAGACCACAACCAGCTTGTTAGTGTGAAAAAGGCCGCTTTATTGAAGACAGATGCACCTTACAAACAAATTCCTTGGCCTGTGCCGTACAAAACTAAACCTCACTAAATATTTTCCTCCTACCTTACCCCCACCTCCTCCCCTAAAGTGATCCCTTTGCAGCCATTTATAAAACCCCAAAAACTAGCAACTTCTTAACCTTTCCTAATCTAGCTATCTATGTAACCTTCCTATGCTACTTCCCCTTCCTGCGTGCTCCCGGAGTGACCTTTCCCAAACAATAAACTGTAACTGTAAACAGATCTACCAACTACTACCCAGGAAAAAACGCCCACATGAAACCATCCATTCACAAAACCCAGCACCTGCTTCAAGCGACAACCAATGCGTACATGTTTCCCCACCCGGTGCACCTGTTCCCAACAAAACCACCAACGAAGAATAAACTCACCCAATGACCCTTACCCAACCGCTACCGCCCGACAGGCCCATGAAAAAACAGGGAGGGTCAAAAAAAAATTCCCCAGCCCTACTCCCAGCCGGCTGGCGTGTCACTACCACCGAAATGGTGGCCAGTGACACAAAATGTCCGACTAAATAGCCCCCCAGCCCAATCATAGCCCAAATGCAGCCCAACAAGCCCAATTGGGCTCTGGCTGCACCCCGGCCCAAACTCCCCCGGGAGGGGCAGGCCTCCCGATGGTCGGCCGCCCCCCCCCTCCAAAGCCCTAATCCGTGTCTCACTTAAACAAGTATTGTATACCATTTATCAATGCACAGACGGCTTGAGGCTCACCACGTCAATATGATGGAGTTTGTGTTTTTTAGTCGAGCACATCTACGATTATCATCTTGCGTAGCACACTCGTTATTTGTGATTTCCAACCTCACCCCTTCACCGGTCTTTATCAGTTTTCCTGCATAGACTCAATACACGGTTGCACACTGATGTTGTTTTTCACCATAGTGAGGGCTGATAGCATTCTAACATTACGGGCCCGTGTTATATACGTTTAGTTCCATATTATTCACCAGCCCATAAGGTTAACCTACTTAATTGATTCATTTGACACTTTTTAGCATGATCATGATTAGAGACTTGGCCACAACATTAAGGTGTTGGCATAATTGAGTCACTATATTCATCACGGTTTTGACTTGGACCGATTAGTATATCTACTGCATGAAGCAGGCCATTATGCTTAACATTCTAGACTTGCAATCACTGCACTATGTTAGCCCGTAACCGTTGTTCACCACACCAGCGTATGCCGGATAATCATTGATTGTTTTGATGTTTTGGTTTTCCTCATTTTTTTGAACATGTGTATTTCTCTAGAAATATCCCCTGACGAAGGGCGTGTTGCCCGAAATGCATCGGGAGGGATGAAAAAAATGTGCCTAAACAGTGTTATGGATGCACATGATTGCTGATATCAAGCAATGAATGAAAATTGAATTCAATATGAAAACTAACGATTAAACGTCGTACATCTGATGAAGAATATCGTGTATGTCATTTATGTTCAATGTTAAATAAACTAATCAACCCCATTGCCACGGGGATTTAGTGTGCCAAGGGGGACGGACCCTATTAGGGTACGCTGTTTCTATATACCCTCCTCGGGAGCCCCAGACTTTTTAACCAGCATCTGAGTACGATCTGGCAAATTCCTCCTCCTCCCTGCACCCATACTCTTCAGCCAGCCTTTGAGATTACGAGAGTCCGTCGGCTTACCTTCATTCCCCTCATTACAAACTGGGGGAAACTCCTGTTTTAAACCCTGCGCCTGTGTAGTAGCCCGTATTCCAGAAGACAGCTTGTCCCCTTTCTCTTTAATCTGTTTGGCAGCTTTAGGTGCCATAATGATACTCAATGATGTAGATGCTGCCAAGAAGAGAAAGCCCGGTGCTGAGTCATCGAAATAATAGATGGTCTTATATCATAGTTAATGAAATGCTAGCAATGTGGACTCTGCCGTCCCTTCTTCTGCTCTTAGTAAATGAAGCGCCATTAAATAAGATAACAATAGTGCATTGTTATTTACAGTGTTTAGAAGTAGCAAAAATGTAGTATAAAGCGGTGTAAAAACATGTTAACGTTCTTCTAGTTTAACTGGCATTCTTCCCATCAATCATCTCATAAATGCTGTATATTCTGGGCGTAGTTGCCACATGCTTATCAATGATTCATCCTATGAAAAATGTCAAAAAACATTTCCCACCAACACGTCTCATGAACTGTCCTTCCTGCACTTCATTTACCTGAAAAAAAATCGCTTTTTTTTTGGCTGTGTCATCACTAGAAATGACTACTGCAGCGGTATTTATACTGGAGAGCCTGCTAAAATCAGCTCTAAAATACAGAGAGTGTAAAACTATGCCATGTGCCTAATGCCTTTCATGGCCAAGCTTCATCATACCTCACCAAACTGCTACTGCCTGCCGACTAACATGACACCAAAAGCTGGGCACCCAAATCTGTATTGACATTTACGCTACAAAATGATGGGGCATATTTACAAGCCCCTATCGCCACCACATTGTCACTTTTCTAGACGTTGTGGTGACGATAGGGGCTTCGCCCTATTCAAAAGGCGGCGTTAAGCAACTTAACGTGGCTTAACGCCGCATGTGAATAAGGCACCCTTCCACGCTATACTTAGCTTGAAAGGGGCGGGCAATGGGTCTTGTGGTGGGCATTTCACTGCAACACCCATTGAGTTTGACGCTGTCCCATATTTACAAGGGTCGCGTAAATATGGGGCAGCGCCATAATTAAGACCAGGGAAAACCTGGTCTTACCCTGGCGCAACAAGGAAAAGATTTTCATTTCTCCTCATTTTTGCTGTCTCCATGAGTGCTGCATTGTGCAGCACACATAGAAACAGCAAAATGCCATTGATTGTTTATGTGCAGGAAGGTGCCCCTTTAATAACAAATTACGTTTTGCAAATATATGTGTGCTGCCTTAAGCGGCACACATAGAAGTTTTAAAACGCCATTTAAGGATTTTTTATGTGGGTCTCCCTTCCTGCACATAAACAATCTTCCCCTCAATGCAGGCACCCTCGCACTATGGTGGAAGGTGCCTGAGTTGGCGCTAGGCAGCTAAATCAGCGCTAGCGCAGGGGGAAACGCAAGGCGGCACGGTATTCTTGTAAATACGGTGCAGCCCTGCGTTTCAGAAGGAGGCTAACGCCGAGCCCTGCCACTTGCTTGTAAATATGCCTCACAGTTTCTTGGTTGGGAGATAATCTCATTCTCTAGACTCTTACTCTTGAATTTGCTTTCTTCATCCCTCAACCGAAAAGACAGTCCTTCAAGATAAGTAAGTCATTGAAGACTTGCCTCTTCCTTCCGGACTTTATCGTACTATTCTGTTCATTTTAAGATGTTGCCTTCCTTACAGTATCGGAAGGGCCTATAAGGCAATCAGGCAGTGCCCGATGGACTGGTCGGAGAGGTCTGTGAGTTTTCAGGCTGTTTGTAAGTCTGTCTTATGGTCTGCTGGGCTGGTTTATACTGTTGATTTCCCTGATATTGAAACAAAGATTGTCTGCAGCAAGCTCAAATCCATGCAGTCTTCCAAACCTATTAAAACAATTATACAGTGTCTTTAAAAGTTCAAAACTGACCCAATTTACAAACGTGGGCCACTATTTTAGCTTTAAAATTCACCAACGTTGGGGGCACTTTTATTTTGATGCCCCGCCTTTTTTCTGTCCCATTCCGACCCTTCTTCCTCCTATGATTTGACTTCCATTCCAACTGATTACCCACTTGTAATACCCCCCTCAAAGGTCTTTGAAGCGACTAAAGTCTGCCACAGATATTAAATAAATAATTAATATCATAATATGCACAATCTTCCATTGTAATGGCATTGCGTCACATTCGGTAGCCTGGAGATACCTTTTCAAGCAGTTCAATGCTTCCCATCCCAGCCCTCTGTCACATTTAAATACAATTATCATTATTACACATTCTTGTAGCAGAGGAGCTGACATTGCGTAAAATGGTCTCCTCAGTTCTACCTGCCACTGTATGAATCACCCTATTCATGAGCATTGAAGGGTAAGGAATGAAGTGTGTGAGATATGGACATGACATTCACAAACAGATCATAATAAGTTCAATGGTGTTCATAAAGGGAATAAATGAACTCGGAAAAAGAATAAGGTTTAAGTAGTAGTAAGAGATGCAAATGAGCAAGCGTGGCTCAACCACTGAAGCTTTTGGGGTGGTGGCTATTGTGCACTTCACTGCTGAGTCAGGCAACATAAGTGCAGCAGAACATTATAAGTAAATATATGTTTGCAGAAGTGAGTGCTTTGATAATTTGCACGTCTTGCATGTACTTTGAGTGTGAGGTGGGCATAGAAGTGCAAAGGCACGTACTGACTTAAGTGGTCATTTTGTCGGAAGTCAGGGTGAGAAAACCCATTGAGCTTGGAGCCTCTGTTGCTGCCTGCTTTGGTCCCTACCTGCACTACAGCCTACATAATGCTTTGCCTTGCAGTCCCTGACCTATCCTCTCCCTTTAGCTGCCCCTTGGGTGTTGACCTTCATGTGGTTCAGGACACAGCGTGCTGTCGGTTGCAGCTCCCTGTCTCTGTAGCCCTACAAGGGCCTAGCACCATGTAGCTTAGCAGCTCACAGCTCACTCCACCCTATGTCACTCGAACACTACAATGTGAAGGAGAAACACTGTACAGCTGGCAATCATCGCAAAACCAGGATCGTCGCCACCGCAGCTACAGGTAAGTGAGGGGAAGGAGACAATAAATTATATAATGTTTGTGTCTGTGTGAGTGTGTTTGTGAGTGTGCATGTGTTGTCTATATGTGTATGCAGAGCTGTATGCATGCCTGGGGTAGAAATGGATGGGGAATTCTGGTGGTAACCTGTCATATTGTGGCCCAACTTGATGTTATGGTGGGACTCTCGCATTGTGGCCAAATTCAGGCATAATGGTTGAACTTGCATAGTGTGGCTGTTAGACCTATGAGCGTAGGTTGGCCTTCTCCCAAACATTTTGCATTCCTCCTCCACTTTTGCTGACCTAGTTTTCACTGGCCTTAGGGATCTGCACACTTTGCCACTGCTAACCAGTGCTAAAGTGCATGTGCTCATTTCTTAAAACATGGTAACATTGGCTTATCCCCAATTGGCATATTTAATTTACTTGTAAATCCCTAGTAAAGTGGCACCACATGTATCCAGGGCTTGTAAATTAAATGCTAATAGTGGGCCTGCAGCACTGATTGTGCCGCCCACATGAGTAGCCCTTTAAACAAGCCTATCGCCTGACATTGTAGCCTGTATGTGCAGCATTTATTTTACAGGCCCATGGCACAGGTAGGACCTCTTTACCAGGGACTGACAACTAAGCTAAATATGCCTACTGGGTATAAGCCAATTCTACCATGTTTTAAGAAGAGAGCACAAGCACTTTGGCACCAGTTAGCAGTGGTAAAGTGAACAGAGGACTAAGGTCAACAAAAACGAAATCAGCAAAAATAGGAGGAGTGGAGGCAAAATGTTTGGGGATGTACCTGCAGAAAGGGCCAAGTCCAACACATGGCTTTAAAAATCAGTACTTACCCTGTAAGCGAAACTTGTGAGTGTCTACCCACAGCAACTAGACACACATAAGTATAGGGCTGACCTCTGCAAAATTCAGTCACAGTTCTAGAGGAAAATCTCTTTCAGCATTTCTCCCATTACTTCTTTATGTTTGATGTAACACTCTGTTGCCCAAATATACTAAGGTTTTTCTCATCTCAGCACAGCAACTGAAGTTGCTGTGCTGCATTGCATGAAAAGGAGAAAGCATAACAGCGCTATATCTACTAATATATGGTGCTGTTTCTCTCTTCCCTGCACTGGTGCACTTTTGGCAGTCTTGCATCAGTGGACACACCCTTACACGATGGTGCAAGGGTGTGTGTGTGATGTCAAGTATAGTTTTACTATGGTTTGACATTATTTTACCTGTTTTCCAGTTTTTATGTGTGCTATACAGTGCAGCACCCAGGCAATGTTGGAAAGGTTTTCAGAAGAAAAAATATGCTTAAACCTAATGCCTGCCAAAAGGATGCATGGGTTTATGGTGCAAATTCATGTCTACCAATGTTAGTAGATAGGAATTTGGGCCAAAACCATTGGTGGTTGCATGGGAGGCCCTATGTCGCCAACGGAACACTCCCTGGACAAGCAAAGTAGCACATAGCGCTACTTTGGGTTACTTCAGGCTACTTTTCAGTGCAAATTAGGATCACATTGGAAAGCAAATCCCAATACAACTATTTGTTCAGGGTCTGTGTCACTTTTGTGAAGCAAAGTGTTAATCAATCTACCTCTTAGTGGCCAAGAGTGTGCCCAGTCCTGGGTCTCTCGATCACTGTATCACAGTATCCAAGCTATACCTAACTGACAGGAATGGGGCTACTTGTGTTCCCTTCTGGAAGGATCCTCATCTGGAGGTTCTTTGGCCTGTTCCCATAAGGTGCAGGGTAAATACTGATTTTCATGATTTAGGGCTCTGACTAGAGTGGCACAGTGAGTGAAAAATTATGGTTTAGTTTGCTGACCAGAGTGTTTACCAACGGTTTAGACTATTTGCAAGCATTCCTCACATCACCTTTTGTGTGTTTGACTGGACTAATAGTGGTCATCCTTGGCTTCTAAGGCATCCTTGGCTTGGCCTATGCTGTTTTTTTTCCTCCTTTTTTTTAAAAATCGTGGTGTAGGGGTGATGATTCATCCAGTAGCCACCTTGACTGCCTTTGGGTGTAATGTGCTTGGTGACATAAAAAAGTCTATTGTATTGTAGTATATTATGGTGTATTGTATTGTACTATAGCATTTGCATAGCACTTTATGCACCTATGGAGGCCACGAAGCACTGGTTTCAATCGGGGTCCTAGGGCCGTTTTCAGTGCATTTGTCATTTGCAGCCGTCATACATGGTTAAACGTTACTTCATTGATGAATGTCTTAATTGCAGTCCAGTCGTGGTTGTTGCTGGTGATTGTATTTCAAAATATCGACAACAGAAACATTGTGCTACCAGAACATCATGTTCAAAATATTGAGGACAAAATACAGTCAAGTTAAGTGCATTTAGGTAAGTACATATTTACTTTTCTTAACTCCATATCTGTGTACCTTGAAGCCATATACATCGTCAAGGCACATATATGCAGAGTGAAGTAAAGAAAACCTATATTTACCAACTTAAACTTCCCTTCACAATATTTCGGTATTCAATGTTTTGTTCACAATATACTGTTAGCACGATATCCTGCAGTCAATATTAAGGTGGAATACCATTGCTGGCACTATACATGCTAAGTATGCCAGTGGTGGGCTGGGCTGGATGGCATATATTTTACGGTTGTATGACGGACCAACGCAGGGAAATACTTTGCATGCCTTCACCACTCATTTTTTAGCCCACATTTGTTTAGAACGCATATGCTTTTACAATACATGCCTTTACCACGCACTGTTTATATATATATATATATATATATATATATATACACATATATAATATAAAAACAATGTGTGTGTGTATATATATATATATGTGTGTGTGTGTGTGTGATATATATATACATATTTAACAATGGATTTTGGGGGTTAGACCCCTCACACCCCCGTACTTACCTTTAATGCATGGTAAAGGCATGCATGGTAAAGGTATATATGTTGTAAAAACATACGTGGTAAGAATACGTGGTGAAGGCACAACGTGGTAAAAAACTCGTTGTAAATGCTGTTTCCCATATTTTACTCAGGTGATTTGATATCGATGGAGCCATACATTTGCTCATTCACGCACTTTGTTTTACATCTCATGCTTTATTTTATACAGATAAACTTCCATTTTAAAAGTGCATTTCATGCACTTTCATATCCCATTTACCGTGCTGGCTCTGTGTCATGGGCCATTACTTGACTCTGTTGATAGTTTGATTGCTGGTTCCTCAATCCTCTCCTGTCACTACTTCAATCGATCTTAAATCATTTTTCCCTTCCATAAATTGAATTTCTTAGTGTGATCGTGTTTTTAGACCTGCTTTTGGTCCGAGGGGGGGCTCAGCCATTGTTTATACCTGTTGTTTTCTATCCTGACTGCTCTGCAGTGTTCTTTGACAAGACTGCAGGCAGAGCCATCTGTAATGAGCCATGCCAACTCCATGAAATAAATCATTCTTTGAGAGCTGCTGCTGGGTGCTTGCTTCCTGAAAGGATACATTAAACAGGGAACATATTATTTGTATTGTCTTTCAGGCGAAATTAAATTCATGGTAACTAACCAAAAAAACTGTTTCTCTATATTGAAGATACTTTGGTCCTCATCCCAAGTTGTGTTATTTTCTCCTGGAGTCGTAGCTCCAGATACAATAATGCAATTACGAGTGTGTCTGGACCCGGAATTATCAGGTCCGAAATTCGTACCCGACAGTCCTAGATGGAGAGTGCAGGCTGGTGGTTATCCCCCCTGAGTCTGACCTCCCTCCAAGGGCTTCTTAGTCAACTTAAATCTGGAGCACAGTCAGATGTTGCCCCCCCCTAATATTTTAAACTTAATTTCTGAGACTGTATCCCCAGTAATCCTAAATGTGATAAATGCCTCATTAGTAACGGGACTAGTGCCCTCCCGTTGGAAACAGGCAATGGTTAGAGCACTCCTAAAAAAAAAAAAAAACCTAGATCCTGACGTGCTGGCAAATTATCGCCCTATCTCACTATTACCAGGAATTGGTAAATTAGCTGAGGAGCACGTAAACCATACCCTCTCATCTTTTCTGGAAAATAATAATCACCTTCATCCTTCACAGACTGGGTTTAGACCACAGCAAGGTACAGAAACTGCACTCTTGACAGTAGTGGAAGAGTTAAGAAAAATTTTGGTTGGAGGGGGCTGCGCTGCTCTTATTTTGTTAGATCTCAGCGCAGCCTTCGATACGGTGAACCATCAGCTGCTAATCCAAAGACTTAGGAAGGCAGGAGTTGTAGGAACAGCGCTAAAATGGCTACAGTCCTTTTTAGAGGACAGATCCTTCGTAGTCTTTGAAGAGGAAACCACCTTAAAGCGAATGCCCCTTAGATTTGGGGTTCCCCAGGGATCTTCCCTGAACCCCACTCTATTTAATGTCTATATGAGTTCCCTGGCAGAAGTAGTAACAGCTTTTGGCATTCAGATCATCACGTATGCTGATGATACCCAGTTGGTGGTTTCACTTAATCAACTTGATGACTCAGGCTCTAGGCTAGCCTTATGCCTTGAAAAGGTGTCAAGTTGGATGGACAGCTCGTGCCTAAAACTTAATGGAGCTAAGACTGAGCTGATGCTCTTAGGTAACTCAACTACGTTGAGCATAAGCTCATTCTGGCCTAGTTGTCTGGGGATACCGCCTGTCCCAAAAGAACAAATTAAGAGTCTGGGTGTATGGCTGGACCGCAATCTGGATTTCAAAGAACAAGCACGTAAGGTTGCAGCCTGCTGTTTTGGGATCTTAAGAATGCTAAGAAAGATCCTTCCCTTGCTACCCTTCACCGCCAGAAGACTACTGGTCCAAGCATTGATTCTGTCACGCCTTGACTATGCTAATGCTTTATATCTGGGAGCCCCACTCACCACCACCAAAAAATTGCAGATAGTGCAAAACTGTGCAGCACGTTTGCTTATGCATACTTCCAAGCGCCTTTCAGTCAAGCCTGCGCTTGCATCTCTTCATTGGCTGCCCATTCAAGAGAGAATACAGTTCAAGGCCTTGTGTATTACACACAAAGTTCTCTCAGGTAAAGGCCCGCCCACCATCAGCTCCATTATTCAACCTTATCGCTCTAATAGGTCCTTAAGGTCAGATAATAAACAATTGGCGGTAGTTCCAAAAATAAGGAAAACATGAAGCGGAGGGCGTCGCTTCTCGTACAATGCCGCAAAACTGTGGAATCTTTTGCCTCTTGGTATTCGCCTCGAGTCAAATTACCTGATCTTTCGAAAGCAGCTAAAAACGTATCTGTTCCCCTAATACTTTCCGTGGTTGAAGCTGCACTGCTACTAGCGCTGGGATGCCCCCGGGTAGCCATGCGCTCTAGAAATGCCTCTTCATGCATTCATTCATTCATTCATTCATCATTTCCGGGCTCAGAGACACTGGGCCTCTCGAAAATACTGCAGGGGGGTGAGACTTTGGACAAGCAAAATGTACAGCCACGCCCGCCGCCTGTAGCACCCCAGGGGAGCAGATAATGCTCCCACAGACAGACAGAAGTGTGGCCTTCACCTTGGCCCCCTCATTCAACACCACGCACACCAGTCCTGCTGACATTTTACGCCTGCTCAAAGCCAGCAGAAATGTCAGCGCTTTATTCTCTGAAAAGGTGAAAAACTATTTTGAAAAACTGCTCGGAAAAGCACCCAATAAATCCATTTTACAGGAAATAAAAACCGGGCTTGCAGCGGAGAAATCGATAAACTTAAAACCAGACCTGCAGTACCTCCGGTGCCCGTCAAAGTCCGGTCAAATCGTGATGAAGGTCTTTGTTGGCAACATCAACAATAGAAGAAGTTTTCCGATTTACAAATGTTTTAATTCTTTATTTTTGACTGTTAAGAATGGTTTCTTAATAAACAGCATACATCAAAAGAAGTAAAAATAAAGTATATTACAAGAGTAAAATCAATTGTAGATCATACGAGAAAAATAAATCAGCCTTTTCCATAGCTAGTGACTTCAAAAAAAATAAAAAATACTGGTGCATCCAAGATTAAGCCAAAAAATATTTCAGAGTTGAAATATCCCAAGCCAGACACTCTACAATTCAATGGCGAATCAAAGTATGGGAGTTAGTTTACTTTGACATTACCAAGAGTAGTGTAAACTGGAAACTTTGCTCTTTATAAATGCTGAGTGCCATTTTCTTTGTTCCTTCTGTTGGAATTATTACTTGTGGCATCTCCTATGGTATTTTAATGCTGAAGGTGTTTTAATGCTCAGGGGTGTGTGTTCCCCTGCCTTGTGGTTTGGAGTGTATCTTCTTCACCCACTTGCTTGACCGTGGTCATAATCAACACTGATCAGATTTGGTTTTGCTGTAGCATGTCTTCTTGTCAGTAGCATGCCCCCTTCCAAATATATCCCCATATTTGATTGCTCTTGTGACAATACCATTACCCGTAGTTTTATATAGGCGAACCTGACCCGAAGCTATCGGGTATCAGATCGCTTTACACGAGCACAGTTGCGTTACACAAGGACACATTAATTTTTTTTGTTAGGCACGGGGAGATTAAGTGATTTGCCCAGAATCACAGGATGTTGAGCGTCATTGCCGAGACTCTAACTCGGTTCCCCAGATTTGAGATCGGCCGCCCTAGCAGTTAGGCTACATCCTCTCCCCGATTCTCTCCACCATTCTTCCTTGTAGGTGAGATTTTGCAGAGTCTATCTGGAAATCCTTGTCAGCAGGAATGGAAATGAGCACATATTTGAATATGCAGTTATCCACCATTGACAATATAGTCCCATTGCTAAATTATCCACACAGGCTCTAACCTGCTTTGTCAGTAGTTTTAATGGAGCATATGTTGGTCTATTAAGATACCTTCTGAGACAAAGGCTTCAAAATGCAGCAGCATTGACATATGGAGATCATATGTTGTGTGCAGTACGCATCCACAGGCTTCCCAACAGTGGCGGCTGGTGACCATTAAAAGTGGCGGGCGTAATCCTTTGCTTGAATGTCAGAGAGCAAGACTGACTCACTTACTTGTGGAGTTCACTTAGTCCCACCTAGTGTCACTCATTCTTACTCATTCAGTCACACAGCAACTCAGTCTTCCTCATTCAGTCAACCTCAGTCGTTCTCACTGATTCGCTCAGTCATTCTCATTCTGATTCACTCTGACTCACTCATACTCACTTAGACTCACTTATTCACACTCATTCTGACTCAAACTCACTCAGACACAATCATTCTCACTCACTCTGACTCAATCAGCGTCACTCTCACACTCATTCACTCAGTCACTTATTCTCTGACTCACTAAGACTCACTCAGACTTGACTCACTAAGTTTCACATGTTAGAATAGAAAAATTCATGTTTGGTCATTGTTCTATGTGTGTTAGCATTTGCGGCGCCATTTTCTATGTCGGCGCCATTTTGTGTTATAATCGAAACTCGTACTTTGCTATTTCCTAGAAAAGGCCTCTGTTAGGTTATGTTTCTCCAAGGCCGAGTTTTGCTTCCCTAATGAATACACTGTTTTTATTAGTGCATATCTTTCCCACTAGATAGAGGCCTTCTCCCACTCGTCTGAAGACGTGCCCGCCTGCAGTGGCTTTGGACTCTGCAACTTTGTAAGATATGAGCACTGAGATTGTTTTTTTCTCTCGTTTGCATTGCTTTACAGCACCTGCCTGGAAAATTCCACTATAGGTGTGTTCTAGCCCAGTTACGAAATGCACTAAATGTATCTCTATGCTTGTGGACTTTAGTCCCTCTGCAGCACTCCTTAGAGACTGGGCAGACCCGGCTCTGCTCTTAGTGTACTCTGAATAAACAGATATTGGTTTGTATTCTCTACTGCCTGACCGACTCTTCATTTGGTATGGAAAGCTGAGAGGTAGTCTTATGTGAACCGGGTGACCCGAATCGGGTCACTTCCTTCAGTTGGCGCCGATCAGGGACTCCTTCGGGTGAGTGACCCATCCCTTTCCGCGGACGTGGGGGAGGTCGAGGCCATCGTCGGGTCGGACTGAGGGATCAGAGATCCCTGCACGAAGAGTTTCTGATACTCGCAGCTGCCCCTTCTGTCCCGCCGGACGGTGCCTCGCCCAGTGGTCATCCCGACTGGAGTCCTAAACGGCAAAACTCTTGGATCTGACCGTTTGGTCTGAAGAGTCGGCAGTGAAAAATTAGTCGTAATGATTGAAGAGAAAAAATGAATCAAATGAAATTATGATACTATAATTATGGTCAAATTGGCGGTTGCATCTCAGCATTTCTCTTGGTCCTTCCTTGGACTGTCCGTCCGTCAATCTCGGGTGCCTGCCTGGCGGATGCGGTTTGGTAAGGTAAGTGCGAGTTGTTTTCACTTTATAGCTCAGGGTAAAGGCCGGCCTGTAAGTGTAGATGGAAAAACAAAAAGGATATTGAAAAATCAAGGAGAAAAGTAAAGCTAAACTGCATAAATTAAGGAGGAGTGCAACAAGAAAACTTTCAGAGGCGGCATGGCTAAATCATGTCTACTCTATTTCCAGCAGTAACCTACAACAACAGGAGCAGGCCTGCCCACCCAACCTCCACTTAGCTTAGATTTTGAGCCAGACAGCACTGAGCACACATACACAGCAACATACCATTTTCCAAATTAAGTAACAAAATCAATGCACCGCTGTCAGTCATACCACCACACTCGCCTCCACCACTTCACAGACATGTAGGTCTGGTGTTGTTGTTTACCTTTTATGCCACTTCAGGAAACGCCCAGAGTTATTCCATCAATCATCTCCGATCCTACTGACCGACTGCGAGTATGGTATGGTCATCATGGTGTCCAACTCTGTAGTGTCCAGAGTGAGTCCAGAATCAAAAATGCAATGGATCGGCCTGCAGTAGTACAATTTTGTTATTGAACAACAAGAAGGGAAACATTGACTTGAGTCACTTTTTTTGAGTGTAGATTAAATACTAGTAGACTTCATGCACAACAACACAAACATCAATTACTCAGAGTGCAATGCATGCCATCATCATTTACCTGTTCTTACGGGGCAGTCCCTCTAGGCTCGGAAAGGAGGATAGATATATAGTCAGGTTCTTTGGAGGGACTCGACAAGGCAGACACACATCTCACATTTGTTGTAATATTCTCCATCCAATGTCTGGCTTGAGGGAAATGGATTTAGGGTGAGTCAGGAGTCAGGACTCGGAGGAGTGGACTTACTTCTTCACTGACTGCACACAGTTGCAACTCGAATCCGGCAATAAAAGAGTAAGACGGTGGTGATGGATTTGTTGTGATTCAAGCCAGAAAGACAGTGAGACACACAAATAATAAAATTAAATAATATTCCTTAGCTATATCTTTTTTGGGGGCTTTTCTTGGGGCATCAAAGCAAGAAAGAAAGTAACTCAAAAGCCTAGTTGTCAGGGAAGTAGAGCTCGTCCTCAAACTCTGGTGGTTCACCCAGAAGTAGGTCATCTAACACACTACTTCCATGACCTGAGTCGCTGTCATCATCTTCCTGTTGTGCTACTTCAGGTATGGTGTAATCCGGTGGTATAAAGTGCTGAATCATTTTGATCATGGTCAACCTCTCCACGTTTTGGGGTGAGAGACTGGTCCTTCTCACTGTCAGAACGGCACCAGCAGCACTGAAAACACGCTCTGATAGAGACACTTGCGACAGGGCAGATAGTTTATCGCCAGCCTGCTGAGCACTGGCCATCGGCGCCTTTTCCCATACCAATACAGCAATGGGTTTTGATCAATGTAGACCTCTTTTGGGTCATCAGATATGCCTGGTCCATCGCTCAATGCTCAGGGGTGCTCCGCTTTGCTCTGCCTCTTTTGCTTTTGCCTCAGCACTGGACTTAAGCCCTTGCTGTAGAAACCATTCCTGTGCCGATTTTGGGGCTGATGCTTCTGTTCTTGTTGTTGTTGTTGATGTTGTTCTTGGTGTTGTTGGTGGTTTTGGCTGCTGTAAGCCAACCGCACTGCCCTCAGGCTCTGAAGTTGAACTTGAAGCCAGCTAGTACTTGTTGTGCCCTGGAGTAGGGGGCCTCTAATTCCCAGCCGTTCTTTTTCTAAGTGACTGGCTTCCACAGCTATCCAAGTTTTGTAGTTGGCAACATCCCCGTCTGAAAAAGGAATGAAAATGTGCAGTAATGGTTTGTACCGTGGATCCAGAATTGTGGCACAAATGTAATGGTTGGATGACACAATGCCTCTTTACACCCTTGTATTTTCAGATAAGCGAAGGGTTAAGCTCTCCACCAACTCATATGCTTCTTTTTTTTCCTCCACACCTGCGTACATTGCAGACACCCCCTTCAGCTGTTCCTGTAGCATGTGCAACAATGGGATAACTTGGCCCATAGTACAGTCCTCCTTTCTGGCTTCACGTGTGAAGACCTCGAAAGGAAGTAGCATCTCTGTCAGGCATTCAACTAGGCCCCATTAGTCCATCTCAATGATCATGCCTTTTACATTAGCATCCCCTCTTTGCATGACATATCCATTGATTGGTCTGTACTGCTCAAACAGACGTTCCAACGTGTTGGCACATCCTGGATGAGTGCTTTAACTGGCATTCTATTATCACGTTGAATGATCCTCAGCTGCTTCCGGACTTTAAAAGAATGGCTGAAATGTGTGCAGATTCTTCTGCAGGTGGTTAGTAAGTTGCTGATTCGGTCTTCTTTTTTCAGCAATTATTGAACAATGATGTTAATGCAGTGCGCCAAACACAGGACCCTGAAATAGCCACCATCGGCCATGGCCTTACTGCCATTGTCCGTGGCAACAAAACCAATGTTAAGCCCTCTTGGTCGCAGCCATTCAAAGACCTTGCTGTCAAAGTCTTCTAAAATGTTTGCAGCAGTATGAGATTTCTCCATGGCGAACATGGCTACTGTTGCATGCTTCCGAGCGGCATTAAAAATCTCAGCAGTGTCAACTGCTGCAGATATCTTTTCTGTAACCCCCACAAAAGAGATCCAGTGTGCAGTGATGCACATGTAATCAGTGGCTTTTCAACTGGTCCACATGTCTGTTGTCAGGTGGATAGTGTGAACAGCACTCTGTTGCAAAGCTTGTCCAAGCAATTCCAGCACGTCGTGATGTAGTGCTGGAACAGCAACTCTGGAGAAATAGGACCAGCTGGGAACCTTCCATTTCAGGCAGATGGCTGCCAAAAATTCAAGAAAACCCACCCCTTCCACAAAAGAAAAAGGGAGGAGGTCCAGCACTAACATTTTAGCCAGCTTCGCGTTGTACAAATGTGCCGTTGGGTGGTTGCGTTCGTACTGCCCCTCCAACCTAAACATGCTGAGAATAGTAGCCTGGATTTTTTTCTTTTCTGTTGCCACTGATGCAGGTGACTTCTTGATGCCAGATGTTAGGCTCAACGCACGTTTTTTCGTTGCGGTACTCTCTTGCCTGGGACCCCTTGGTGTCTCAGCCTGACTCTTGTGCCATTGCGATGTTACTGATGATGATGTAGGTAGTACCACTGCACTGCTGGGGACAGGGCTGCTTCGTGTAACAGAGAAAATGTCTCCCTCTTGTTCACCTGCCACCATGATCGGATCTTCTTCTTCATCCCCTCCACCAACAACACGTGCAGTTTTTTTGCCGCTAAGGTGCGCCTCCCACTGGATCAAGTGGTATTTTCTCAGATGGGTTGTTTGGCCATCGGTACCATGGTTTGTACCAAGCTTACCTCGACTAACACCTTGTCCACAAATGGAGCATATAACAATGTTCACCTTCTTCCTGCTAACCGAAAAGAAGTCCCAAACTGGGGAGGTCAACTTTCTGGCGCTGCTGGTGCCACTTGCAATGTTGGATGAACTGGTAGGTGGGCGTGAAGTTTGGCTCTCTGCAGTACCTACTTCTATTGAGGTGGTTGTGGTAGATGTAGGTCGCTGCCGGCGAAATATGGAAGCTGGAGGTGGTGTTGGTGGTATCATCTGTGTTGGTGGTATCCGTGCCACATCCCTCACAGCAATTTGGGATGGGGTAATGTCGGTCTCCACTGGGGCGGGACTAATGTCCATGATGACTGGCTCGTCATCATACTCCTCTTCTACATCTACCTCCATAACTCTAAGGCTTTCTGGAACCTTCCTTTTCCCTAGCCTTGTCTCGAGGGTGTGGCGTGTCTGGAACTCAGACTGAAGCGGGATCCAAGTGGTGTCTAGATCATCAGAAGGGGGGCTTGGAGAAGAAGTTGATGGACTAACCCTCCTTTTCCTTGCTGGGGATCTGGAAGACAATGGATCTTCTGAAAGAGTGGCTTGCTCTTCTTCTTCCTCTGCAGGAAGCTCCATCTCCTGAACTGCCCCTACTTCGGGAGGAACAACTACTATAGGGGATGGTTGCGGCTGTTGTTGCCCACTTATCTGAGTTTCCTGCATTGATTGGGTACTACTTTGCGATAACGGTAAGTCATTTTCAACATCACTGCTCGTCGGTGTAGACTCGTGATTAGACTGGCTGCCTCTGTGACAGACATGGGCTTGGGCCTAGGTTGGTGGGGTGGGTCCACTGATGCGGGGGTTGCTGCTCCCAGCTTGATCCCTGGACACTGCTGCTACAGGCGCAATTTTTGGTTTCCCAAAGGTCCAAAAAAGGTCTTGGGCGACATACCGGTCTTGGTAAGTGGCAGTGCCTTCTTCTCACGGGCAACTTTCTTGGTACTGGACCTGGTACCTTTCTTTGGGGCCATCTTGAAGATGTCAGCAGCACGCAGTGGCACACGTTGAAGAGATCTCTGTGGTCACACGTCATGTGACTTCGTGCGTAGCAGGACTTCTGTCTGGCAGTATAATCGGTGATGTTGTCTCCCCCTCTTTTGTGCACCTAAAAGCAAAGAAGCAAGAACATCAGTGAAACGTGGCATTCATTGTTGTGGTTCAATTACTACTAGTACAAACAAACAAATGTAATATATAACTTAGTGTGTGGTCACACTTGTTAGTGTTATTAATATTATTAAATGTATTACCTCAGTTATAGTTATTAAAAAATATAACTATACAGTGTAGCCATTTGTGAGACTTTGACAACAACAAGGGCTTTCATGGTTGGTGTACTGTACAGTACACTCAGGAAGGATAGGAAAGAAGAACAACAACAACAAAAATACAAATATAACGGACCCGGTTTGGCATTGTGCATCACGTGGGATTCAGCATTCAGGGAGCTGCAGCTGACAATGGATAGAAGCAATAAGCCAAGAGGAACAAAGGAAAGACATGCAGGCCTATGGCAAAAGCACACTAACTACCACCACAAAATGGCCACCAGCCACATGGTCACTCACAACAAGCAGGAGGCCTGGAAAACAATGAACTCAAGCAGGCCTGTATGGACACAGACTTTACAAAATGGCCCCTGGCCACATGAGGAGGCTCAGCCAAGGCAAATGCTGGCCCACTATTACAAACACACTCACACACTGGCCAGACAAAGGAGGCATGCTAAACAACACAGCATTAATGCAACAATGCCAAAAACGAAAATCCACAGGGCTAAAAAAGGTTTGCAAGTTACAACAACTACACACATCCAACATAGGCATTTATTTAACACACATGAAAAAAAGTCAAATACCCAAAAAAAAACATTTTGCATTTCAATCCAATGCCATCCATGCCCTAAATAATGTTTAAATTCAACAGATGCCACAGGAACAGTTGTTTCATGCACCCATGAGTAGCTCTGGGACCATTGGTTGGAAAACCCATTGGCAGACTAGGCCACATAGTGAATCAATTCAAATCAGTAATATTGCAAATTTATTAGAAAATGTAGTGAACTGTGCTACATTTTTTGCTGGATAAAAGAAGAAAACATTGCATGCAAAACAACAACCAGCAAGAAGGCATGGCCACCACAAAGAAGGCTTGCAGGCCTAATGCAGAAGCACACTGGCTGCCCCTTCACAAAATGGCCGCCAGCCACATGGCCAGACCACAACAACAAGAAAGGGAAGACAGACAATGCAGGCCTATGCCAAAATCACACTGGCTAGCTTCACAAAATGGCCGCCAGCCACATGGCCAGGCTACCACAACAAGAAGCAGTAAACCAAGAGGAACAAAGGAAAGAAGACATGCAGGCCTATGGCAAAAGCACACTAACTACCACCACCACAAAATGGCCACCAGCCACATGGTCACTCACAACAACAAGCAGGAGGCCTGGAAAACAATGAACTCAAGAGGGCCTATATGGGCACAGACTTTACAAAATGGCCCCTGGCCACACAGGGAAGCTCAGCCAAGGCAAATGCTGGCCCACTATTACAAACTCACACACTGGCCGGACAAAGGAGGCATGCCAAACAACACAGCTTTAATGCAACAATGGCAAAAACGAAAATTCACAGGGCTAAAAAAGGTTTGCAATTACAACAACCACACACATCCAACAAAGGCATTTAATTAACACACATGAAAAAAAGTGAAATACCCAAAAAAAAAACATTTTGCATTTCAATCCAATGTCATCCATGCCCTAAATGATGTTTAAATTCAACAGATGCCACAGAAACAGTTGTTTCATGCACCCATGAGTAGCTCTGGGCCTACTGGCTGAAAGGCCTATTGGCAGACTACTGGGCTAGTGAATTAAATAAATATTGCAAATTGATTTCAAAAGTTGGAGAAAATGTGGTGAACTGTGCAACATGTTTCCTTTATAAAAGAAGAAAAATTACTTACAAAGAAACAACTAGGCCCCTTCTGAAACTACAGGCAACCCACCACAATAAATTTTTAAAAAACGAAGAAAAGTAAAAAAAAAATGTAGGTGCAATGCCCCAATCAAACAAACAACACCAATTTTCAAACTTACTTGTGAAATCTCAGATTCAAAAGTCCTCAAATCCAATGATATATGATGCAGCAGTCACAAAGAGGGACCCTTCCAGCTCCAAATCCAAATGAAAAGTGAACAGGAGATGGACAAAGCACTGGGAGGAGCCTGCTGGACAGGAACAGGAAGTTGGAGACTGGGGCACTTCCTTCCTCTTAAAAAAAAAAAGTAAAAAAAGAAAAAGGACTCCTTGCGCAAAAAAGTACAGCCAAATGTCAATCTGAGGAGTTTTTTTAATCCAAATCATAATTTCAAGAAGGTTTTGATGCTGCTCGGGAGAGAACCTTCTCCAGATTGCAGATTCTGCGTGTTCGGGATCGCGTTCTTCACAAATCTTCTGCCAGAAGTCTGATGGCGGGCCCGAATGACGTGTTCGCGATCGCAAACTCTCGCGGGACCATGCAGCCACCTAGCGAATCTTGTGGCGCTCGCGAACTGATGGGAAATCTCGTCGGCGATCGCAGGCACCCGGCAAGTCGATCCCGCACACAGGAAAAAGCATTTTAGGTGCGCAAACACAAAAAAACTCCATTGCGGAGTGCAGAGTTTTCCGGCAACTCCACGTTCTACGCAGAACGCGGAGTTGCCAAAAATCAGCGAACTCCACAACTGGAGCGGAGTTTTAATCCCAGGGTTAGTCAGTATGTAACTTGGGGTCAAAATAGGCCATCAATGTTGCATTTTCAATTGCATGTTTTATTCTTTTGAAACTTTGATCACATCAGTAGACCACTGGAAAGGGACGTCTTGTTTCATTAAGTCTCTCAATGGGGCATTCACAGTAGCAAAGTCACGAATATACCTTAAGCAATAACTAGCAATGCCTAAGAAGGACCGCAGCATTGTGACATCTTGTGGGGGCAGGTAGCTGACAGTGCTCATACTTTGTCTGGGTTAGGAGTCATTCACTCATTAGAGAATATGCGCCCAAAACATTTGAGTTTGGTCTTGTGAGACTCACACTTTTCTGCACTTAGATTGAGACCTGCAATAGCAAGTAACTGACACACTTGTGTAAGAGCCTTGTCATGCTCCTTTTTTGTTGTCCCAAATACCAGTATTGTCATCACTGTAATTAGAAGCATGTGTGACAGGTTGAATTATTCGACGTATAACATCCTGAAAAATTTCTGCAGCTGACGACACTCCAAAACGTAAACCTCTTGTATCTGAACAAACCAACATGAGTAAAAGAAGTAGTGATGTACCTGCAGTTTTCTTCCATCTCAAGTTGATGTTATCCCTTGTTCAGGGCAAGATGGAAGAAGACTTTGGCACTGTTCAGTTGCACAATCATGTTTGCTATGTGTGGACCCGGATGTCTTCCTCTCTCGGTTGCTTTGTTGGCCTGGCGCATATCAACAAAGATGCGCACTGCACCTCCACTGTACTTTTTGGGCACCACCACTATGGGCGCAACCCATTGCGTAGGACCGGTGGAGCGCTCAATGATGTCCTGCTACAACAGCATTTCTAGTTCTTTGAAAATAGTGGAGCGGTGCACTACCAAAGAGTTTTCTTCAATAAATCCAAATGTTCATTTTGTATAGTGGTTTATCAATCCTTTATTTTCAATATCAAAATGTGCAAATTCCAGCCAACGCGTTTCGTTCATACATAAAATGAACTTCTTCAGGGCAAATGGTGATGTGAAGAAGACGCAGGAACACAGAGGCAATGAAGAGCCCTTGATCTGAGATATTTCAAATTCCTGCTGTCGACGCACAAGTATTTAAATTTTAAAGGCTACCATGATAAGTGCCTGATGGTTGTATCTCTGGGGACACAGTCCTGTTATTATCGTCCGGTCGGCAGTCAGCATTTCTAGTTCTTTTTCAACAACTTCTTGCAAGTGGAAGGCTACTCTGAGGTGTCTCTGGGCAACAGGGTGAATGCCCTCATTGATGTCAAGTTGCACTTTCATTGTCTTGAGCCTGCCTAGGCCATGAAATAACAACGGAAAATGACTCACAACTTCAAATTGAGTGTGGAGGTTGTAAGTAAGAGATATGAGTCCCATGTCAGCAGCAGTGGCAAAACTGAGTAGGCATGCACTGGATGAAGTTCCTTGAAGAACGTGAATTGGTGCTTGCACTGATACTATTATGTGTTTCATTGTCGCCATGAATGATCCTTGACTGTGCAATGGTTTAGAAGCAGCCGCCGTGCATACTTTCGTGTTTGACAGGTAGAGGTGTGGCACGGTAGATAGACTGTTGAACCTTTCGTCTGGCATGATGTTTATCGACGTGCCACTGTCTGTGATAAAGGTTATGGGGCAACTGTTGACCTTTATTGTAATCTTGGGGCAATGTCCAAATGAATTCTGTTGCTTACTGTGGTGGTTTGCCTTTGTCTTTTGTTCTTCTTTGCAAGAAGCCAAACCTACATGAGCATGTTGTTCCTTTGTCAATGCCATCATTGCACATCCATCTTCCTCACTGTCACTCGATAATCATGTTGATGAGCCTTTGAGGAAGGAACTTGGTGACAATAGACTTTGTCTGGTTTCTACTTGTCATAGCTGATGTTGCTTTTTGGCTTTGTGGCCATGGTGAGAATGCTTCTGGAACCTTCTGACGTCCATTTTTTCTTCACACTATGACATAGTTAGTTTCTCTTTTGCTAAGCAAACCGTTATGAAGTGGTTTTATATATCGCAACCTTTGCACATTTGTCCCAGGACGGGACATTTGCCTTCATGGCGAAATGAAAACCTACTTCGGAAACACAACTTTTTCTTCTTTGAATACGTCGACTTTCATGCATCTACCTTGAACTTGTGCTTACTTATCATGACCAACGCTGATTCATACTTCGTGGCTCCAGCTTTCATATCAGCATCCTGTCAATCTGATCTTTCCTTGGCTCTTGCAGCCATTAGTACTTTTTCTAAGCTGAGCATCTCTCCCAACATGCGTCTTCTGAAAGAGTCTAAAAACACAGCCATCGATGACTCGGAGATGTATTCTTCTTCAACAGTAAATTCACTAAACGTGCAGTGTTTGATAAGCACATCAAGTCTTTCAACAAACTCATCCATCGTTTCACCAACTTTCTGTTTCGCTTGATTAAAAATGTACCTTTCATAGTCGACATTCAGCATTTCATTGAACCCGGCTTCCAACGCTTCCTTGATTTGACGGTATGATACTGCATCAGGTTGTGATATTTTCTTCAGAACTTCTTTCACTCTGTCACCGGCAAGGTTCTATAAACATTTATTAATTTTCTTATTATCTACTTCTCCTAGGGCCTCTATGCAGTCATCGAACTTCTCAATCCGTGCAGTCCACATGGTGCGAATATTCTGCTTTTTAACTGTGTTGAGCGGCGGTGGTGCTTTCCGAAACACAGCTCCATCATACTTTGCACTCTTTTCTACTGCCATCAAGAGCATATGCTGTTCAGCCGACAGTAGCTGTTCTTCTGGGCCGGTACCTTCTGCAAGGCCTGGCCATGTGCTTGTACTTAAGTTGTCACGCCCGATTGGAGGTCGTAAGGCACCATCTTCTTTCTTGACTGTAAGTAACGGTTTTGTCTCTTGTACTTGTTCGTCATTGCCTTTAGCTTTCTGAATAGTATCTAGTTGTAACTGCCTTTAGTGTTTTGCTTTGTATCGATGATGGCTCTGTGTTATAATGTGGTGCAATATTTCTTCTTTCGACCTAACCAGGGGTTTTCTGGCAGGATTTTCGAATGCTCTCCTCTGCAGGGCATTCAACTTCTTCAAGGGCTGTATATGGGCTGGAGTGGAGCTTCGAATCCATACACACCAACGTCGAGCAGCTTCTCATCGATTTGGGTGCATGTGGCATTCACAAGCAGTTTGCTGTAGCATTGCAAACTCTCAGGGAGAGCAGTCTCATTTCTTCAGGGCATAGACCCCATTCTCGTCCCCAGTTGTAGTGTCCTTACCAGCCCCGGGAGAATGCAAAGTAATACACCACACACGGAGCTCTGGATTGCACATCTTTATTCCTCAGCATACAATCACACACTGCCCTCTCATTGCTTCATAACCGTTGTTGGAACTGGCACATTCCGGTTGACTGAGGCGAGGCCCTAGCCAGTCAGAACATACAATTCCAGTCAGGGGTGGGTGATTACACTCACTCTATAACCTGCGCTCACCCTTGGGTAGCTTGGCACAGAGCAGTCAGGCGTATCAAGCGGCAATATTTAAAGCATTGGCACAGCACTCTCACACAATAAATCCACTGAGCATCACAAAAGAGACTTCACATGTGGTGTAAGTAAGTAAAGTTTGTATTCAACACACACATTAACTAACACAACATGAACATCATGTATTTCTGGGCACAAATCACATTCCGAAATATCACTAGCAGTACTAGGCCCAACCGTCTTAAAATGACATCAGTAATCTGCACACTTGGGAAAGATCCTATTTTACCCCCTCCTCCCCAGCACCCTTATACGGTGCGAAACGTTGTCAGAACGAGGCCCACCCTGCCAATTATTTTAATTCAATACGACACAGTTATAAGGTGCACCCCAGATCACAAAGATTTTAGAAGTGTATACACACAGATAATTACAGAGCAGCACTGTGGGCCACGGTTGCATGGGCAAAAACCAATGTCAAACATAGTATTCTTTTGGCAATTAATCAACGTGTAAAGCAGCACTGCCAAGACCGGCACTCACTCCCACACACTCAGCATCGATACATGATGCCACGAATATCAGACGGGTCTGTATAGAGCTCGCTCGCACACATAAGCACACTGCACTGTAATGTGGTGCAAATGATATCTGGCAGTTCAGTTGTTAATGCACATGCAGATCCCATGGCCCCAAACCCTCCTACACCCTCCAGCTAACCCTTACTACCCTACACCCATGGGCTGGAGATAAAGAAATCCTTCCCCCTGATACTAGGCCGATCGCGGCCAGAGTCACACTTAGTTAGGGTCCCATGGAAGAAGGTGTGGGTAGGCAGCAGGACTAATTAGGTGGCAGTCGACAAATGGGGGTTTGGTCACTACTTGGGAAGTTCACCCAAGGTATGCGGACCAGAAGCAGGCTGAGGGTAATAGTCGCACAAACAAAGGATTCCACACTGTGCCTTCTGGCACCTGCCCAGATCTATGAAGCACAGGGTGGGTTATGCAGTCTCCTGCCTGCTACTAATCTCTCTCGGAAGCACTGTTTAGCCCAGTCAGTTATTCTCACCACCCAAACCCGATCCGGGCAATGCTACCTGGAAACACAAAGTCTTTCGGCCGGGTGAGGAGAGGTCAGTTGGTCCATTGCACTAAGGGCACAAAAAGGAGCAATCTAAGAGTGGGGGATAAAGCAGGGCAGCCTCTCGAAGAAGAATGCTTCTCCGGACCTCCCTGGAAATAAAGCACAATGTATGGTACGTGTTGGTATGAGTCGTACCAGGCAGTTCCGGTCACACACAATGCTGAGTCTCAAACTCAGGACCTCCCTAGAAATGAGGAACAACATCTGGTGCGTGTTGAGCTGAGTCACACCAGACAATTCTGGTCACCCACAACAAAGAGTTGGCAATTCCGTACCTCCCTGGAAATGATGCACAATGTCTGGTGCGCATTGAGTGGAGTCGCATCAGACAATTCCGGTTACACACAATGAAGAGTTGCAAATTCCGTACTTCCCTGGAAATGAGGCACAAAGTCTGGTGCATGTTGGTTTGAGTCGCACCAGACAATTCCGGTCACACACACATGTGTGCCGCACTAGGTAGAATGAGGCACTACTACAGGTACTCCCTCACCTCCGAGGGTCATAACCAGTGAATCTGACACCGCATGCAATGAGCATGCAGTCGGCATGTCATACGAGAGGGATGCAGCACGATTGAAGAAGCAGGCTAACCGGGGTCCCGCGATGGTGAGTCCGCTCACCACCAACAAGACGCTTATGCATGTTGAGGCCCCACGATGCAGGGGCCACACTCCTTAGATGCAGGCAGTACTTTTGGGGCTCCGTACCAGATAATCCAGTCTCCAGGCACAATACTTAGTTCCACGCTCACACCGCGCTACCAGTTGGGCCAACAACTATTCAAGAAGTGCACCAATGGCAGTAATCCTCCTTGTGCCCAGCAGATTCCTTTGGCAGTGTGCACCACACAGTTCTAGGATCTCCGGTCACACGTCCCCACAAGTGTATCTCTCCATGCTGATGTATGGCGACTGTAGTTATACTTTAGTGTGCTTTTGAAGTTGGGGGTGGTTCAGAGCGTTTCCTTCCGAACAACAGATGTTTCCCCTTAATTTCAGTCCTGCCTGCCTCGGGCCGTGGAATGCAGAGCCTAGTCTTTAGTGGGGCATGATCTGGCTCCCAGAGGCTATGTGTCAAAACCTCTTTCTCCAATCTATCCAGCCAGGCCCTCAAATGGCAGAGGTCTGTCATTCCAGTTGCATGCCCAATGTTTATAGCTGTCTCTCCGAAATGCACAGATGTGCTCCCCCAGCCTCCAGTGTGGACTGGAGTCACACTAAAAGGCACACAAAGAGTTTTAGAGCAGAGAAATGCCCACTTTCTAGAACTGGCATTTCTAAGCTATTAATGACAAATCCCTCTTTACTACAGGAGAGGGTTTGTCATTGTGAATCCAATGATAGGAAACATTATGAGGCTGCTCCACTGTAAGCCACTATGGCAGCTTGAAGTAATCTCAGCCATTCCCCCTTGTTAACCTATGGAAAGAGCAAACCTCATAGGTAGTGAAAACATATGTGGATAATCTTCACTACCTGGGAAGGTAACATACATGTGTACCTGCCCTGCCTTTCACCAACCACTTACTTCACCCCTTAAGACTTACCCCGGGGGTGCCCTAGTGGTCGTGAAAGGTCCCCTCAAGATAGGTCAGTGGTTTAGAAAGGCCAACCTGAGCATAAGTGCAATTGCGGAGACACAGGCCTACAATTACAGGCATGACACATTTTAAAAACCTCATAGTTGCAAGTGTGCCCCCACAGGCCTGCAATGGGAAGCTTGAGGCATGTTTAAAAATATGAGGTAAGCACCACTTCCTGACCTATGTAGGAAGGGCACACACACTTCCACACTGCATTTACAGTGAGTAAGTGACCAGAGCCCTAAGGCTACTAAAAGAAAATCAGAAAAACCCCATGTTGCAGGTGTGGCCGGTGCAGGTAAGAGTGATGGGGACGTGTGGCAGGGCAGGGTGGGGGGGAAGTCGACAGATGACGAAATAGGGAAAATAAAATAAAAAAATAAATATAATCACTTATCTTGTGCTTGCTGCATCGGCAATTCGGTAATGCAGCACGCGCAAGGTAAGTGTTTTTATTATTTGTCATTTTATTTTCCCTATTCTGTCGTCTGTTGACTTCCCCCCACCCAGCCCCACTGTCTCACCACTCTTACCTGCACCGGCCGTGCCTGCCATGTTGTCCCATGGAAGAGCCGACCTCCTAGGTAGGGATAAACTCCCGATTACCTCAGATGAATACCCGAAGAAGCAAAATTTATAAGGGAATTGAAGATATATTTGTTTATCCTCTGCTCACTCCCCTTTGAGCATATCGTACAGCGCCCGGGACACTCTTTGTGAGTAGCTGTGCACTTTAGAAATGTGCAGTTCAATTAAGTACCTGCTCTGCCTTTCGCCCACCACTTGCTCCACCCCTCAGGACTTACCCTAGGAGCACTCTAGTAGTAGTGGAAGGCCCACTCAGGGTTGACTAATGAGTTGGACAGGACAAACTGAGCATAGGCGCTACTGTGCACCCACAGGCCTGCAATGGCAGGCTCGATGCATGTTTGAAAGGCTATTCTGGTGGGTGGCACAATCAGTGCTGCATCCCATCATTAGCCAGTGCAGTACCGGCCCTGGGTATGTGGTGTACCTTTTTACAGAGCACTCACAGGTGCAACGCCTAAACCAATCAAGTAAGCACCAATTCCTAGCATGGGTAGAAAGGGCGCACGCACTTTCACATTACATGACAGTGGGAAGGCGACCAGAGTCCTAAGGCCACGAAAAGAGAATCAGCAAAAACCAGGAGGAGAAAAAGCCAAAAGTTTTAGGGAAATCCTCTAAGAAGGGCCTGTCTAACAACCACTAATGACCACACCTTAACATCTCCCTGCAGAATATGTACTTCCTTGTTGAGTCTGCCCAGAATCACAAGGGTCCTAGGTCACATAGTCTCACGACACAACACCTGAGATAGAAGCTGCAGGATTAGATGAAGAATAATATTGATATTATACTACTAAGACAGATGGATCCGTTTTAGAAATCAATATAGGTGACAATGCAGTGACAGAGGATTCCTTGTTTTTAAAAGCATCAGGTGACGTGCTGATTGCTTTCAGTTTTTTAAATTCTACCTATAAATTGTGAGGTGAAGGGCCAACTACTGCTATGAGGGTGTAGTGAGGAGCTACAGGCGGTCAAATAAATGCAGAAAAGAAATCCAGAGATGAGCTGGGGACTCCAGCATAGGAAAAGAGAAATCCTTTAATACTTAGGACCCATGACCACACCAACCACTGGCAGTCTCAAGTACCAATGGGCAACTGACACTTGCATGAGGTTCCAGAACATATGCAATGCCCAATGCGATCCCAGTTCCAAATAGCTATGTCCATATTAAAGCAGTATGTATTAAAACTGCAGAATACAATGATGAGCAAACGCTTACCCCTTTCCTTAAACAAAAACAAAAGCAAGTTTTATAACATTTAACAATTACACAGTCTGAGGGGTAAAAATGATATAAATTATATACACAAAGTAAATCTGCAAATAGATTACACCACATTTTAGGCACACTAAAACATAACTTAATCACGCAGTTTAGAAGATAACTTGATCATATGATAGCTATGTGTGCACAAGGATTCCAGCAAACTCTCAGCAGAGCTAGAACATGGCCCACCATTTCCATCTCCAGCTACACTAGTAGTCTTCATGCCACTAACCATACCACCTTCTTTGCCTGAGCATCGCATGAAGACACATTTTCGTTGATCTCTGAAGAAGGCAAATTGAAAATCTGAGCTCTGCAGGACAAAGCATTATCATTAGCAACCTCAGCAGTAAGCAAAGAATTCCAAATATCCTTTTTAACATCAGTGGACAACATAGAATTTCCAGTATCTTTGTTAGAATACATACGCATGAAAACATCTGCTTGTGAAAGATATATAGGAACCACAGCCCACAACGTCCCTGCCATTGATTGCAACATAGATTTTGGTAACCGTCAATTTCCCTAAGCACTCCAAAGTGGACCAAAAAAAACCCCAGGAGACCAATGTCCTGATCCCCAAATGCTTTGGGACTGTTATCAGGGTGAGCCAGCACAAACGATTTAGGCCAAAACTTGTAGTAAGTAAGGTCTGCTAATATTGAGATCGGTACCCCTGAATCTGCCATCAAAGTGAGATGTTTACCATTAGTGACAGCTTTGCACAATCGTCCCTTAATATGCCTCTCTAAATTACAGCCAAGAGCATCAGGCATATCCACACTAACTAACACATTAAAAAAATCCGTTAACACATTCCTGTGTCTCATCACGCAAATCATTGGTGTACACGTTGCTAATCTTAATTTGCTGGTACCATTACAAACATTTGAAACACTCTTGCACACCCCTTGAAAGTGCCCTAATTTGCGACACCAATTGCACCTCTTGCCAACAGCAGGACAAGAAGGATTGTTTCCAATATGGTTTCTAGAACCACAACAATAGCATACTTTTTGTCCTTGCCCTTGTAACCCCTTCTTAGGGTTAAATGATTTATTATTCACAGAACATACCACATCTTGCTTAACCACACAGCTAACTGGAGGATGCCCCCCATGGTTTGCCAAAACTTTAGAGGTGATAATAGACCTCTCTATGCTCTTAGCCACATCAATCGTCTCCGCAAAAGTTGAATTACAACCTGTCAGCAGACGTTCTTGAATTTTTTTAGAAAAACAATAGAACACAAATTGGTCACGTATATAAATGTCCACATTGTTACCAAAATCACATTTCTATGCTAACACATGTAAAGTGGCAATATACTCTTCCACAGTCTCATCACACGTTTGCTTACACATAGCAAAATTAAACCTTTCCAAAAGAACACTTCATTCATCAGAATAATGTTGCTTCATCCTCTCTTTTCCTTTCAAGCACACATTCCTCGGAGTGTCATCGCCCTGAGGTGCAGAAATGGGAGGTAAATTATCAAAGACTCGCTGACCAGCAACTCTCAAATGATTGAACAAAAGCGCCATTTTCCTGATAGGTTGATGGCCATTAACATCAATTGCCGTAAGATAATTCTCAAAATTACGTAGCCAGTCACACCACTTTACTTCTGGCGTCCATCCTTTTTGTTGCAATGGTGAAGGTTGTCAACTCCTTGACTAGTTGCCATGGCAAACAAAGCAAATGAAGCAGAGAGGTGAAGTATTTGCTTACTATAGATGTGATGAACTTACAACGAGTTAAAATAAATATATATAGTAGTAGAGGTAGTAGAAATACTTTATTCGGTTATGGATTAACCATCAAAGTGTACACAATAAAAAGAGGCAGCGGTATAACACACAACATATAAAACAATCATTCACATATAAAAATAGTTAAAATATATATATTTTCCTAGGTACAACGCTCTCCTCCAAAAACAGCTATGTGTGGCTGGTACTAAAATATATATTTATATATTAATCAGGAAAGAAACTCCCCTCCGATGACAGTTGGGTCAGAATTTAAACATTAACACGTCCCCATTTTTTTTTTTTATTTCATTCCTGAATTGCTTCCCTGTACACTCCCCTCCAGGTAACAGCTATGGAGGCAATAATAAACACAACCAGCCTCAGTTAACTCAATTACCGTCCCGTACCACTGGTGTGGGATGAACGCTGAGCTCCACACTCGTAAACACTTATGTGAGGTGCCGGCTGCTAAAACCATTGAAGTGAAATCCAAAATGGATGTCTGACATGACAAGCAATGGCATAGAACTCCTCCACGCCAAGCCGCCTGCGCTAGAACAGCATTTCTCCCAGCGACTCCAACTGCAGCCACAGAGTGGTTCTGTGACAAGGCAATGTTCCAAACGGTTGACAAGGTAAATGACGAGGACCATTAAGCCTCACCAGCTTTTGGGATCATTGGTTTGCCCCAAAACAAAGTCTCAGTAACCAAATATATTTCCAGCACCCAACGAAAAGAAGATTTCAATGAAAATAGTGTCCAAACCAAAAGAGATCCAGAGTGCTGTCGGTGGCTCCCAGACGAACAGCAGAGCACCCCACTCCTGGTACCAAAATGTAGTGAGGAGCTACTGGCAGTCAAATAAATCCACAAAAGAAATCCAGAGATGAGCAGGAGAGTCCAGCATAGGAAAAGATAAATCCTTTAATACTTAGGACCCATGACCACACCAATCACTGGCAGGCTCAAGGAACAACAGGTAACTGCCACTTGCCTGAGATTCCAGAACCTATGCAATGCCCAATGCGATCCAAGTTCCAAAAAGGAATGTACATGGCAAATAGGAGGCTTAGAAAAGCCCTAAATACATGCCCCAGGAATAGGACTTAAATCTCCTTGGCATGCACCGAGAACAAAACTGCACTTGCTATTAGGAAAAGGGAAGTATACACCCAAGACTGGGAACTTCTGGAACTCACGTCCAAGGGAAAGGATAGTAAATCCTTCTGGGACATGGTAAAACTGATACGGTCCAGGAATTCTCCCACCAATCCCCTCTTCAAAATATTATCTCTGGCGCAGACTGGGTTACCCGTCCGTTGTTACCTGTGTGCCACTTTGTCTCTATCTACCACACTGAGGAAGAGCTCATTCTGTCCGCTGCTCTACATTCCTCACTGCAGAATTCCCCCTCACTTTTGCTAACTTTGGAGGAAGTTGGCCATCCAGCACAGTAAGGGAGGGAAAGCCCCAGGCCCAGATGGGGTACCAATGGACCTGGTGAAATCCATGCCCGAAATTTGGGGCCCTCTTATAACGAACACATTTTTAACATTTCCCTATCATCTTCTATCCCGCCCTCATGGTCTACTGCAACAATAGTCCCCATTTTCAGAAAGGGAGATCGATTGTCGCCCAAGTGCTACCGACCAATTTCGCTCATCGACAGCTCGATTAAAATCATTGGCAGAGTCATTAACGACAGCCTTGTTGAATGGGCAGCTGATAAGGACATACTCTCCCCTTTTCAATTTGGGTTCCGACCTAAACTAGGCACCAATGAACAATGCCTGAATTTGGCTCTGACAATCTCTAAATACACTAAGGCCAAGCGCTCCCCCATATACTTAGCTTTTATGGACTTATCCACTGCCTTTGATTCAGTGAACAGAACCAAACTTTGGTTAATGTTGCTGGATCAAGGAGTGGATCCCCCCCAGTGAACTTTTTATATTGTCTGCATTTGGATCTCACCGCACGGATCTGTTTAACTCCACTCGGGGAGCTTACTCCTAAATTCTCTTTAAAAACTGGGGTGAGGCAGGGCTGCATATTGGCGCCTCTATTATTTATGTTATACATCAACGGTTTAACAGCTCACCTAGCCTCTTCCCACACAGATATACCGAGAATCGCAGGCTCCCCAATTCCTGCTCTGCTATATGCGGACGATGCCTTATTGTTGGCCTTTACCCCAAAAACCTGGAGACATCAGGTGGACTGTTTTGCTTCCTTCATGCATAATCTGAACCTTAACACCAATTATTCCAAGTCACACATTATGTCCTGCAGTCCTGGTAAACTGAGGCTAAATAAAATCATATGTCTTGACGACCGTCTATCATTTTTGTTACCTGGTCTAAATTTTAGTTCCTCAGGGACCTGGAATTCCCATTGCGCTCAGGCCTGTATTAAGTTAAGCAAAACCGTGGGCACAGTAATTAACTTAATCAGACCGCAAATCACGGGGACATTGTCTCCACCTCTGAAAGTGTTTAACTCTCAATGTATTAGTGTGGCTACTTATGGAGAGGGAGTTTGGGGTTTTAGTAAGTGCGGCTCCATCCAGGCAGAGGAAAACCGATTCTTGTGAAGGATTTTAAGTGCACCGCCATCCACCCCTACCCTCATTACCCACTTTGAGTTAAACCAGGGTTTTATCAAGGATATGATCCAGATGGTGCCGCTTTTACTATGGGTTAGCATCTGGTCGAACCCAGCTGCCAAGCTCTGTAAGGATATCATATCCGACTGCATGACGCTGGACAAGGCTTCCTTCATACCATGGCTGAGTTATTTACGAGATACTTTTGGCTCCCTCGGCATACCCTGGTGGTACTTTGAACCTAGCTGCATCCCCAACAATGCCAAATTGGAGGTGAAAACATTATTTAAGGCCCACCGAGCAAACATTAGGTTGAAATCTGAGTTATCGAAATCCTCAGTGTTGCAATATTATAGCCTTCTTTACACTGATGATTCCCCTCTGTATCTAGCCTTGGAGTTGACCAGATGGGAGTGGTCCCTACTTTTTTGCTTTAGAGCTAGGACAATCTACTGGTCTCTCTTTTTTAAACATTTTTTAGACTCAGAAGGGAACACGGTCTCCTTTTGCGCATGTGATAATCACTCTGCTCAATCATTACTGCATTCTATGTTCTTTTGCAATTTGCACAGTTTAGCACAACAGCACTTTCTGATACTTTTTTTAAGGAGGCTAGGCCTTCGCCGCTGCAGACCTGCTCTCCTCCACTTACAATCCTTGTGCTCCCCTGAAATTGTGTTTTCTGTCTGTCTTCCTGAAAGCAGCACTTAGGGCTAGACGCACTATGTCGGGCTAGTCCGAAAGAATTGTAGTATAGTTCCTATTTCCCTAATAGGCTCTGCGCATTGGAATAATATAACCTATAGGTTTGACATAGGACTAAGGTCGGTATGTCCCTATCGATTATATTAAACTTAATTACCTGTGCCAGCTAGCTCAGAGGCCACTAGAACCTCCTTGAGAACAAGAAGGGAGTAGTTTCTGGCAACCGAAAAACATGACAACTTTGTTTCCCTTTAGAAGCGGAACATGTCTCAGAATTGTGGAAACAATAGATAACAGTTTCACTCATTCAATCGTGCATGCTTAGTTTCTGCAGAGTTACACAGAAAGGAAAGACGGGCGTTTCAATAAAAAGGTTTTATTGAACAGTCTTGTTTCTCGTGTAAGAGATATGTGCTGTTATGATCACAAGACAGTATGCAAGATAAATAATGTACAGCGTAAGCAGTAGAAATAAATAATACTGCGCTAGCATTATCTTTTAGCATATAATTACGTACATAAATAACATGAGCTAAAAATGTGAGTACTCATACGATGCGCCTCTAAGCTAGTTCTACCCCAGTGTACCTAACCTAGACTAGGTGTAGGGAAGAGTAGAAGTAGGTGGAGTATTTCTCTAGTAAGGTAGACTAAGGGGCCCATTACGATACCCGGCGTAAATAAATCCGCCAGGCATGGAAGCGGCAAAAATCCGCCCGCACACACCGCCTGAACACCGACCACGCCATTACGATTACACAAACCGAAAACCGCCATCGGCGGAAAAATCACACAAAATACCGCCCGCCATCGTCCGAGTCGGAGTCAAACCGCCCGCCACGGACGGAAACACGCACGACAACACAAAACCGCCCGCCCACACGGCCGACACACCGCACGTGAAATTACGATCGCACCGCCATGAGCGCGGAAAAACCACAAATATACCGCCCGCCAGCGCAAACAACGCCGATGAGAATCGACACGGCAGAAGCCATGGCGCCAACGTACCTGCACAGAAACCATCCGCACACAAAACCAATAGCACACAACATGGCCAACAAGTCCACACAGCAAGGCACGCACAAATACACAAGCACAGTACACATCCCGAAAACACCCCCCGGACAAACAAAAAATACAAAGGCCAGAACCCCAGACACAACACACCTGAAAACAACAGACCATGAGGACACACCCACATAGGTGAGTACAAAAGCAGCACTCCCACAGACCACAACCCCTTGCTACATTGCAAACCAGAGAGGAGAGGAGAGGACACAGTGACACAGCAAGGACAGCAGCACACCACAGAAACGCACACATCACTACCACCACCACCACCACCACCACCACCACCACCAAACACCACCACCACACCCCGGCACCACAAACCCCCTGCACATTACACAACACACACCGCACCAGCACCACAAACACCATGGCACCACAAAGGATGCCCAAGTTCACGCCCATGGAGCTGACGGTCATGGTCGACGAGATCATCAAGGTGTACCCACAAATCTATGGGAACATGGTCCAGCACACACCACTAGCCACCAGAAACAGAATGTGGAACCGGATCGTAGACCAGGTCAATGCAGTCGGGACCCTGCCCAGGAACAGAGGTGAAATAAACAAACGTTGGAATGACGTAAAGAGCCTGGTCAAGAAGAAGGAGGGCAAAAACAGAGAGCTGGCTGCCGTCACTGGCGGAGGGAATCCCGCGCTCTTTAAGACCTTCAAAGCGTGGGAGGAGAAGGTGCGAGTCGTAATCCATCCGGAGATCCTCGCCGGATTAGCAGGGGAGTGGAGGCTGGTAAGTACAAACTAATGTATACCAGCACACCGCTATGTACTCACATGCGCAACTACCATGCCACAGCTCCCAGGGACAAACACCCCCATGTCCAGCACACAATACACAACACATCACACACACATGCAACAGACACCACCACACACAGCCCAAACCGAACAACTGTAAGATGCGTGGGGACATGTGTACACTCAGCCAGCCACGTAACCACCAACAGGTCCCCAAATATGCCAGAAGCGCCACAACGAGCATCCACCACACCCATGTGTCCGCCACAGCTGCACTAACCGACAAGTAACAGGTAAGTGGCAGGAACACAAAGTGCAGTGGGTGGGAGGGTGGACAGCCCAAGTACAACACACACCAGGCCCCAGTCCCACAGCACAGCAAGGAGGAGCATCCCCCACAGCCACGTGTCAGCCACCGCAGTGCACAACGACAGCCGAAAGGCAGACATCACGGTCCACAGCAATCGGTGTCAGTGGGTGTCCAGCCACCCCCACGACCCACAACACCCCCCACCCCCACAGACCTGCAACATGGAGCACCCCCGCTTAGAGCCATGTGGCATCCAGAACAGTGCACGCACGAACAACTTGCAGGTGGGAAACTGGACAGGGCTGGATTACTGGAGGCATGAGGACCATAACACGACCAACACATGGGACATGTCACGTAGCACACGAACACGCAGCACCGCCCACCGTCACGAACAAGTGAACAATGTGCACACGGACATGAACAACAGACTCACACCCCACATGACCCATCACAGACATAGCAACACCCAAGGAGCCACGTCTGCATGCACAAGCCACACTGAATATAGTCCCACACGGCAGCCACTGTGCAACTCATCACACACAACCGAAACACCATTGAAGTCCTGTCCATGTAGCCCCTACTGCCTGTCAACCACACACCCCACAACTACGCCTATGTAAGACAAACAACACTAGACGCAACAGAGCGGAACAACATAAATGCACACGAACACCACTGAACCCATCAAACTCACAGACACACCATGCACATACAACATACCATCCATCCCATCCGTCAGCCCCAGTCTCATGAAAGGCATGTCATCCGCACAGCTGCCACACATACAGCAGTCACGCTAAGACACATGCCCATGACCAACCATGTGCCAGAAGTCAATTAAGCGCACAACACACTGTGAGCAACAACACACAACATGGGCCACACCCCCGAGCACTGCAGTGATGCACATGGCACAGGGCAGCACGCACACCAAGGAGATGGGACAACTGCAATACGTTGGCTGGCACACAACTATCACTCACTCATAACGATGCGTCCAATGCCATGTCCAGTAATCACAACAGACAGCAAATATGCAGGCCATGTCAAGCATGCACACACCTCAAACCATGCACTGTCATGCTGCCACAACACATGTCACGTTCGGCACCCATGGCTCACAGCATGTACCCCAAAAGCATATCCCCTCCCAAATGCGAATCTGGGGCATGGCCCCCATGTTGCCATATGCGTTCCTAAGCGTTCCATTTGAACCCCAAAAGCATATCCCCTCCCAAATGCGAATCTGGGGCATGGCCCCCATGTTGCCATATGCGTTCCTAAGCGTTCCATTTGAACCCCAAAAGCATATCCCCTCCCAAATGCGAATCTGGGGCATGGCCCCCATGTTGCCATATGCGTTCCTAAGCGTTCCATTTGAACCCCAAAAGCATATCCCCTCCCAAATGCGAATCTGGGGCATGGCCCCCATGTTGCCATATGCGTTCCTAAGCGTTCCATTTGAACCCCAAAAGCATATCCCCTCCCAAATGCGAATCTGGGGCATGGCCCCCATGTTGCCATATGCGTTCCTAAGCGTTCCATTTGAACCCCAAAAGCATATCCCCTCCCAAATGCGAATCTGGGGCATGGCCCCCATGTTGCCATATGCGTTCCTAAGCGTTCCATTTGAACCCCAAAAGCATATCCCCTCCCAAATGCGAATCTGGGGCATGGCCCCCATGTTGCCATATGCGTTCCTAAGCGTTCCATATGAACCCCAAAAGCAAAGTACAAACCAGACCCAGGATGGGCCAGGAGCCCGCATACACCAGAGTCACAATGAGTAGGGGCACAGCAACACACCCATCGGCATGGACAATCCGTCCCATGCCACATGTGCACAGCACACAGTCCCATTGCCTAGCACACACAACTACAGATGCCACAGCCACACACTCGCCTCCGGGAAACCCATGTACGAGATTGCACGAACTGCCAATGTCAGATGACAAATACATACTTCGCCAGGTGCAACACAATAACAAATCTCATTCCCTCCACAGGTGACGAACTGCCGGATGCTGGGGATGGAGACAGCAGCCAGCACAGCCAGCCCACAAGCCCCCAACGAGGACACACGGATCTGGAGGATCTGTCCTCCTCTTCGGACACGGACCACCAAGCAGGCCCATCTGGTGTGGCAGGGCCCAGCCGCTCCCCAGGACCCCTCCTACCCACCAACCCATCATCCAGGGATGCTGAACAGTCCCAGCCCCCTGCTGCCACTGTCGTTGCGGCCACACCCACGGTCATTGCGGCCACTACCACTGCCGCAACCGCCACCATCGCCGCACCGACCACCACCGCCACCACCACCACCACCACCACGTCTTCGCTGGCACCAGCCCCAGCGCAGGTGGTGGCCCGGCCGACTGGATCCACCCTGGGAGCCACAGCGAGGACCGTGGTGTGCAATGTGGCTAGTGGGCAGGCCGGTGGCAGCAGGACTGGTAGGAGGAGCAGGGTCAGGGAAACGCCAGCCTCCCCTGGGAGCCATGCCCTGCCTCAAATGGCCAGAGTCCTTGGGGCCTATGAAGAGGCCCAAGGACAATGGGCCAGGTCAGCTACAGACACGCGTGAGGTGCTGGGGGTGCTGAGGTCCATGGACGCCCATATGGGCCAATTCGTGTCCCGTATGGACCAACTCGTGGACCTCATGGGCCAGCTGGTGGTGGCGGTGGGGTCACAGGCAAGGCCAGCAACACCACCTCCGCCACCACCTGCTAGGGCGCAGGGTCGGGCAGCAGTGTCCACTTCCCCTGCGTCCACAGCCAGTGAGCACACCTCACCCACCACCAGCAGGTCGCCACCACACACCCCCCCTCCCAAACGTGGAAGGGGCCATCCGAAGAGGAAACAGATCTCCCGGGAGGACTTCGCACGCTCCAGTCGCAAGTGAGGCAGCCAGCCAGCCTTCCTTGACCAGCCACTGCATTGACTTGCTCTACGATCCCACTCCACACAGCCATCTGGATGGCATGTGTGTGTTGGACTATGGACATAGAACCAGTGGGTACACCCTGAGCTTCACGCAGCCATGACCGACAGCTCATTGTCACTGCACGCACCACTTTTGTCATCACCTTACACACAATCACATGTCACAGTTTGTAATAAATGCACCTTTTTCACTAACTGCTGTTTGTGCCCTGTGTTTTATTTGTACGGAATACAACGGCCACCTTGGGCGGAAAGGCACCTGATGCGTGGCATGGCAATGGAATCCGGAGGGCCTGTAGGGACCTAGGGGTGGGAGACAGAACAGGAGCACATTCAATGAGTGTGTCACACACCCATCACACAGTACATGTCAACAACTACAAGCAATGTACACACATCGCACAGAGCAATAGGGCACAATGCCACAGTCACCAACAGTGGCATACTACCCTGGCCATGGAGCGTTGACACACTGCACGCAGTGAACATACGGCCACCCTGACACAGCACACACACACCTGCACAGATACAGACACATCATCCGTCGTACATGGACACTCACCGTCAAGTGAAGTAGCGGGCGATGAGCTGCTGGCGCACATTCCCAGCTTCCTCCTCTCCGCTGTCCACCTCACTCGAGCTGTCCTGGTCTGCGGGCTGGGGCCCTGGTTGATCTCCGTCATCCACAATGAGGGGGATCTGCTTCCGAATGGCCAGATTGTGCAGCATGCAGCACGCCACCACTATCTGGCACACCTTCTGTGGGGAGTACGCCAGTGCACCTCCGGTGCGGTCCAGGCACCTGAACCTGGACTTGAGGAGGCCAAAGGTACGCTCGACCACACGTCTGGTCCTCCCATGTGCCTCATTGTATCGATCGTCTGCTGGGTGCGAGGATTCCTCAATGGACTGAGCAGCCATGCCCCATTCGGATACGCAGAGTCACCTGGGTGTGAGGGACACAGAGAACCGTTGCTATTCCAACTGGACAGGGGACAGCATCGCACAACCAGCACGCTACACCACTCCACATACTCACCGACAATACAGGCACGATCCTGTTGCATATTGGCCATCAGTCGTGGCAAGATGCTGTTGCGCATTATGTGTGCGTCATGTGCCGAGCCTGGAAACTTTGCACACACGTGGGTGATCACCATGTCCGCAAGGCACACCACTTGCACATTCAGGGAGTGCGTGTGCTTCCTGTTGCGGTACAGGTGCTCAGTGGCCTGTGGTGGAACAAGGCCAACATGTGTGCAGTCAATGGCTCCCACGACGTGTGGGATTCTGCCAAGGGCATAGAATGCACCCTTCACTGCCGCCAATTCACGAGCCCTGGGGAATCTGATGTACCTGTTTCGGTACAGCATCATGGCTGCCAGTACATCCCTCAGCACCTTGCTGAACATGGGCTGGGACATCCCTCCTCCACTGCCCACTGTGTGCTGGAATGACCCAGTGGCGAAGAAATGCATGGCGGCCATCACCTTAGCCGTGGGGGTGACAGCAGTCGGATACACCCTGCGGGGACGGAGATGGGGCTCTAACATGGCACACAGTCGATGCAGGGTTAGCCTGTCCAGCCGAAACTTCCTGATAACCTCTGTATCGTCCATGTCCGCCAGCAATTGGTATGGGCGGTCAATGTTCGGTCTCCGCCTGGGTTAAATGGCAGAGGACACATGTCAAAGCAACACGACACATAGCAATTTCGCATACACATCACTGACATGACTGAGCAAGCACATGAGCCACAGCCCAGCTGTCAAGCTGGGACGGCACGGCCACAATACACTTACACAGGTCTCCCAACAATGGCAATGGCAAGTGAGACATACCACTGCCATGTGCATGCACATGGGGATCTAGGCCCCAATGACTTGCGGGGCGTGCTGATGGGGACTGACTGCATATTCGTCAAGCGGCAACGCCACGGCAACATGAGTGTCTGCTGAGCATGGAACTGCTTCCGAGGCTGGATGAGTATGGCACACGACGATGACGATGTGGGCACGGGCTGAGCGGCCAATACAAGTGGGACCTGTGGCACGAGGGGATATGAGACAGTAGTAGGTGTCAGCACTGCACCCTATGTACAGCACTGTACGGATCACAGCTCCCGAAACATTGACTGGTGTCCACATTGACAGCCCCATGCCAAGACGGCTGTGTGCTTGCAGTCACACGTCACAGGTGAGAGGTTACATTGCACGTGCCAGGTGGCAGACGTACATAGTGGGAGCTGGCATGTGTGTGCATGTGTCTCCTGTTCAGGATCCACCAGATGGGCGCTGACTCTGTACTGAGCATTGGACACAGCATGTTCCGTGGAAGGCTTGTGTGTGTGGGATGGTGGCACTGGATGTGCCTCCGTTGGGTGGGGGGCCATGCACAGGGCGGGTACGTCGATGATTGCGCATTGTTGGTCACGGTGGGTGCACCAACTAAGATGTGTTGCCCTGTGTTCAATTCCTATGTCCGCATGATGATGGACTGTGGATGTGGGCAGACTACACATTGGTCGATGTGCTGTCTATATGCATGTGCCTTCACACCAGGCACAGCTGCCCCTGCACATGTGACCCCTGCTGGACTCGCTGCTGGGTCTGTGGAGCTGATGCACCTTCTGCGCGTGGGGCGGACAGCTCTCCTCACTTCCCTCATTGCGCATGTCATGTCTTTGCCGCAGGTGACATGGATCATGGAGGGCCCACATGTACGCGTGGGTAGGCTACACATGATTGTTCACTGGTCGCCACCCCCAGTCAGTGTTTCGAATGGGAAGGTTGTCGTGCTGGTGGTATGTTCGATGTGGCGGATGGGCGGGCCTAGGTGCGGGCTTACATTCCGGACATGGGGGGTAGTTGGATTGGCGACTAGTTGCAGTACACAGGGGACACGTCTCTTCCTTTCCACATCTGGGTCATCCCTTGTACTAACTGACAGTGATACAGTCATCTTCGCCCCAGCCCTCATGTCCTCCCCTCGCCCCCCAATATGCATGCTCACCTGCGAGGCTAGCGCTTGCACAGGCAGCCCCAAGCTCGCACCAGAGAGGGCAAGGAGTGTATGTGTGGGTCCAGTTGCACGAGTGGGCTGTCTCAGGGTATGATGTGTGGCGGGACGCCGTCCACCTGCGTGGTGCCCCAAATGGAGACCCGGCCTGCATGGACTATGCATCACAGTCTTCGCCTTCCGGATCCGCCACCTGCGACACCCAGTGGCTGTGGCTGCCCTTGCGGCCAGGCCGCGTCCGTCTGTGGCTGATGGCCCACACATTCACTCTTTGGCCTCTCTGGGGAGGGCTCAGGGGTGGTGGCGCACGCGCTTGCACTTAGTCGCAATGGCATGTGGCGTGGTTGGTATGATGGGCAATGGATGGGATGGTGCGAGCCACCTCCCGTGACGTCAGTGCTGCTCGTGCTGTGGTGCGTCCCCCCTACACTTCCATTTGACTTTTTGCCATGCTGGACGTTGAGGTTCTATTGCCTGCGTGATATGACCAGGAGGAGCGCGAGGAGACCTCTCACACACCATGCTCCACTGCCATCCCGTGCCCTGTATCGCCTGTGCGGATTGACTATGTTGGGGTTACACCTGGTCGACTGGGGCTGTGTGTGCCTTGTCAAGGGGCATGGCGGGCGCACAACAGGATCCAGCTTGTCCACAGAGGGTGGGCTGAGGTGCGCCTGGTACCGCTTTGTACGTGTGCCCGGCTGCTGTGCACACACGTGTTCACTCCCCCGACAGGTGTCCTCTCACAATGCCCAGGGAAGCGGTGGTGTACTGTTCATGACCCCTCCCAACACGGCGTGCTCCAACTTGGCATGTGCGCATCTACCCGTCGCACCCACCCACCTGAGCACTGCGTCCATACGACTTCACACGACACATGTGTGTCTTCCACAGTAGTGCTACTCATTTGCGTTGACATCCAATACCAGTGGACTACATGGTCATGTCACGACTGCCGTGTACTTCACATACTCTCATCCTCTCTCATTCGTACTTGTGAAATGAGTCAGCGGAGACAGTTTTGGTTTCAAACATTATATTGAGTCTTCTGTCCTCTGTGATGCAGTATAGTGGACACTACTGGCAGCGGAATACATGTTGAGGATATACTGAGCATGATTACAAATTGGATAGGGTGTGGGGTTACATGTGATTGGCTGTTGCATGTGGGATGTGGGCTTCAGAGTTACATCTGCTTGGCCAAGGCTGTGCTAATGTACATTTACGTATAGCTGCGGAGCTGCGGACTTTGACACAGACGGTATACATGTAGCCTACCAGACCGCTCGGCATCATGGGCACAGTCCATCTCAGTTCCATGTGACAGGTTTGCTGCGGTTGTTCCTCATGCACGCGTGCATGTGAGATGACATCAGGGCATGTGCTTGCGTGCATGCAGCGGCGTGCCACTTGTTGTTGCACTGTGGTGGTTACTGGACATGTCACAGTCACTGGGGTCGTGTTGTTGTTGTATGCACTTGTCGTCCATGCAAAGGTCCTGGTATGGGATTCCCGGGGCGGGGGTGGGAGGGGTGCAGCACCCACAGACTCCAGGCGACCTATTCATGTCCACTGAGCGGTGTGTGTGTCCATGTGCGCTGGATCCATGTCGTGTCCTGGTTGTTCGTGCAGTTCCGTCCATGTGGGTGCGATACACAGAGCCCATGCCACTGCCTCCCACGATGCATGCGGTGTTCCTGGATGTGATGGGGAACAGTGTGCATGTCCCGGTCATATCCGATGTCATGGCGATGTCGTTGATGGTGTGGTTACAGTTGCCGGTCGTTTGGTATGGCTGTTGTGGTGGTGACTGGCCAGTCCGTGCGGAAGCTGAGCATGGGTGCGGGGTTGGACTTCATAGGTCACTCGGGGAACCTGCGTTGTGGTCCGACGTATTTACAGGTTGTCAGGTATGCGATGCCGTCCAGCAGGGCTTCCATGTCATTGGTGGTGTACATGTTTGCCAGCCAATGAAGCGGATGGTGGCTCTCAAGGTGTTGTTCGTAAGTTGTCCCTTGGAGGACCATGATGGGGCATGCTGGGTGACATTCGATGTAGCTGTTCTCGATGATCCGTCGTGTGGAGGCACAGTGGTCCCATTTCAGTGCGGGTGCGATGTTGGCCACATACGCCATGCCCCCATAGGCAGAGCAGGCCCTGTCGTGTGCGTCCAGAGGGAGGAGTAGTGGTAGCAGGTCCGCCTTCAGACATGCCGGGTTGGAGAGGCATATCTCGACGGGATGCTGGTAGGGACACCTCCGACAGTAGAAGACGGGCATGACGCAGCTGAACAATGTGATGCGGTAAGTCAGTCGGTAACTTACGTTCAGCAGGGACAGGAGATCGCATCCCAATGTATGTATCGTGTTGGTTTTGTACAGCTTGAGCTGTTCGGCGTAGTTGGGTAGGTGTGTTGCGGTTGCCATTTCGCAGCGGTTCGTTGAGATGGCGTGCTCCGGCTGTGTGTGCAGTCTGCAATGTGCACGCTCCGGGGTTGCTGTGAGCTCTGTGTAGTCGTAGGGAGACAGGACTTGTGTTCTGTTGGCTTGTTTGGAGGACACGGGCCCTCTTCCCACATGCTTCTCAGACAGTTCAAGGTCAGTGCTGTGTGACTCCTTCCAATTAACTTGCATGTGGCCGACATGGGGGAGTGTTTTCTTCTTTCTTCCCCGTCCGTTGTGTGCTTCTGTGATATGCGCTATCTGCCCTGTGGTCGGTCTCCTCGGCATGCCTGTGTTGGTCTATTCTTGGACAATGGCTGTATTCACCGGCTTCTGTCGTAGGGCTGTGATTTCGGAGTTGGAATGGAAGGTCATTCAGTGCTGTCTGCTCTCCCTTGTGTGGGCGGCAGGCTGCCTTTCCGCTCTGCGTTGGGCCTTGTGTGTGGATGTTATTCTTGGGCCACCTGTTGTCGGTCCCCGGGCTCTTTGGTGTTCCGTTTCATATGTCTTGTTCATATGTGCAGGGTGGTATGGGTTTTTCAGTGTGGTACTGGCGTTCCTCTTCCCGAAGGGGCCCTGCTTCTCCTAGTTGGTGTTGCCGCCGCTGTGTGCTACGCCATGTTTGTTACACTGGGGTGTGTCCTGCTGTTGCGTGACTTCACTGACATGTGTGCGTCGGTTGTGTGGCGTTGGGTGTTGTCCGTGAATTGGGCGTTGGGGACATGTCTGTGGCAGGCCTGTCACGTGTCATGTGCGTTCGGGGTGGGGCTGATGTGTGTGCTGCTTGGTTGTGTCCCTGTGTCTGTGTGCGACGCATGCATGGCGCTGCGGTTGGCCTCTGCGTTGTGCGCATGTGTGGCGGCGTCATCGGCGCTTTGGGGCCGTGACGGGGTGGTTGGTTCCTAGTCCCAGGTGGTGTGTACACATGTGTTCCGCGATGTTAGGATTTGGCCTGTGTGTCATATGTGGATGCAATGGTGGATGTGTAGTGTACACGCGCTGGTGGGGGGTTGTCCGCTTTTTCCGCCCTTGCGCTGTGTGCGCTGTTTGCGTGCACTTATTGTGTGTGTGCCTACCTGCGTCTCCGCGGTACGTTGCGTCCTTGGTGGTGCATCAGCAGAAGCATGGGAAGGGCCTGCAGTGCTGGATTCATGCCCGGGGTGCCGCTTCTTCGTTGTCCGTGCTCTGCGTCCGTGTTACCGCCTCTCTTTCACGTGCGGTGTCTCTTAGCCGTGGGAGCCGTTTGTTTGCGGCATCGTAATTTATGCGCCGGGCGGGACGTGTTTCGTCGGACGGTGTGTGTCAGTTGAGCTGCGCCGCTACGTGTACGGGCGCACTTTGATGGCGGACGGTGTTGCTGGCTTGCCGGCGGTGTTTGGCCTGCTTTTCGCATCGTAATTGGGCGGGCGTGTGGACTGCTGCGTGCCGGCGGTAACTGGTGGTTTTTGCATCCGCCAGCACGGCGGTTGTGCTTCCGCCCGCCATCGTAATGGGCCCCTAAGAGTATGTTAAGTCTAGTATGCCAAGAGTCCCTCTAGGATCTAGTCAGCTCCATACCTTGAGAATGAGAGAGGTGGGAATCTCCTGCCGGATCTTGGAACTCTAACACCCCGCGAAGGGAGTCAGAACACTGGAAGCTGGATTCGTCTGCGTGCAGGAATGACAGCGTCTTCTCAGTGCGTCAGGCCGGGATACGGGCTCCTCTGAAGTCGAGGTCTCCTCTAACTTGCTTGGGCAAGGGAAGGTATATTATTTATACCTGGTAGGTGTCGAGGAATGTTAGCATTGACGTGAAGTCGGACATAGGAAAACGTCAGGAATGAACTCTTAAGGTATAACGGTTCATACATAATAGATGAGTTCTTGGAGAAATCAATAGTCCTGTGCTAGGGGAACTCCCGAAGCTTGAGGGTCTGGTTTCTAAGAACTCGTTGTGACGTTAGGGTGGACGGATGTCGGTGACCATGCCTGTATTTGGAGTGCACGGTTAATGCCTAAATAAGGACAGGGATTCTATGCCTATATAAGGACTGGGCGAATTGTGCCTATATAAGGACATGATTCAGGAAAACCTATATACGGACCCCTAAAGCGGAATACAACACCCACTCCATCTTCTATTGAACGATAAGACGAAATGCTAAACATTTTGAAATGCTAAACATAAAATTGAGTACCACATATCGCTAAAAACATTTCTAAAAGCATTTTTAAAAGAAGCTCAAAACTTGTTGAAATGCAATAGGTACTGTACATTTTAAAGCATAGATTGCATCCTAAGCATGTAACGGAAGTAAAATGCAACGAGAATGAAACAGTAATATATACATATGACGAAATGGTCAATAAGTTCTTAAAATCAAGTCATTGTATATCATGGAATTAAATGAAATGTCAGACAAGTAAGGTGACAATGTGTCCCTGGAAGTATTCAAAGAAGTCCGTTTTATAAGACTAGTTCTACTGTAAGCAGATTGTTCATTTGCCATGTCTTTCAGAAATTTAAAAAAAAAGAAAAAAGTTCAATTCTGGGAAAAGTTCCAAGTTTGAAAAATATGAAGGCCAAATTTCATTGTTGCCCTGGTACACTGTGAGCCGAACCAAAGTCAGAGTAAGGGTCTGGCGTAAACATTAGATCATCTATGTCCGTAGCCAAAATATCATCCACCGAAGTCGGTGACAGTTGGAACACCTCGTTCAGAATGTTAATTGCACAGAGATGAGAAACATCGCCTTCAGCAGAAGATGCAATGTTCACGTCCGTTGTTACCTGTGTGCCCGTTGATCCATCTCGTACCTCAGCAGCAGCCGGAAGCGTCTGTGAGATCTCAATGAATGCCGCCATCAGGATTGGAAGCCTTTGGGGACAACACACAGCATGGGCCGTTATTGGGTCCAGCAGAGTATCGATATCCGTTGGCATGACTGATGGGGGTGTTAGACAGACGTCTAGCAAGCATTCTTCACCGCAAAACAGGCAGCGTAGAACAGGTAAGATGCAATCTTGCCAGATTGGTCTGAATGACAGGAACCACGTTGTATTAAATTCCCGTAGACGAGGCATGCCCAAAAGCTGTACTATTCGCTCACGGCATTTTCGTTCAAGGAGGGCTCTCTCCACATCGCTCAGAGTGATGTTGGCGAAGAGGCTTGCCATAGCGTAGTAGGAGGAATAGAAACAGGATTCCTGCAACAAGTGCTAGAATTAACGGCACACCACCAAACACCGAATGTGCGAAGTTTGGGATGATTCCAAGGACAGCCTGGAAAGATGGTAATAGTCCGGTACAGATGGTCTTAAATACATGTACAATTCCGCTTGTATCTGACATGTTAAAGATACGTCCTATCATTTCTACGAAATGTATAGGGCAGTTTGTACGAATTAAAGCTGGTATCTCAGCCGAAGTCCTTGCAACTTGTAGATCATAGGTTTCTTTGGCCGAGGTCAAAGGCACTGATTGTTGTATAAGCATGGCTTTCATTCTGCTTAAAGTATCAAATCGAATAAAAGAGACATTCAGCGAAGGCCATAACGGAGACTCCCTGACTGTGTCTATTGGGGCAAACAATACTTGCATACAGCAAGTGACCCTGGAGTTGACCGTTACTAGATATGGGATGCCTGGCAACATGCCACAGCAACTCTGATCATTCAACATGAGGTAACTCCCATTAGAAAGTTGTCCAAACGTTGGATTAATCACAGCAGCTGGTGTACCCTGCTGGTGGCAGGACAAGTTTGCCACAGAACCATTACAAGCCCCGTGTAAAGAAATGTCCTGACAAATCAGTGAACCGCTTAGTGCACTTTCACAGTGTGTACCGCTTAGAAACACTTCACGATCCCCACTCCAACATCTATAGGTGTAAGGTAAATTCCAGGATGTCTTAATGTATTCTTTACCCAACCTTTCATATTTGCCTACTTGCATCTGTCTAAGGCAATACTGAAACTGGAAAGTAGTCACAGGTAGACTAATTTTGCCATGAATAAGCCATTCTGTAGCTGGATTTTCTGCCACTGTGAATGGTAACTTTTCAAGTTTTTCAATGCTCAGTACTGTATACTTTGCTCCCCTTTGTGCCAGTTCGATCTGTTTATCAGTTAGATTGTATTCTGCAAACAGAGCCGTCGTGTTGATAAAACGCCAAGGCACATAGCCAGCACGCAAAGATTGCAGCGTCCAGCTTAATAACATAATAGAACGTAACTGTGTTTGGCCTTGTTGTAGCATGGCTAAATCTTGTTCCAGTATGTCGATAGCAGAGGATACAATACTGTCCAATGAATAAATTCTGGAGGACAAAGTTGTTAACCCATTGTCGACCACAGAGAGAGTTTTCTCCAAATTAATACGATCAAGTTCACGTATTCGTTCTGCGGCCTCCATCTGTGACACCTTCCATGCTTCACTATAAGCAGCATAAATGCCGGCATATATGAAACGTTTTTGATGCGGTTTTCTTGGTCCAAGCAAGAATTCCCTAAAGTCTGCGTCTTCTTTAAGTAAAGATAAGTGTTGTTTCACATCCTTAAGTGTAGATTTGTGCAGCCAATCGATGCATAATTTTCCTACACTGTATGTTGTTACTACCCCCGGATGGATCACTGACACAATATCGATGAGAAGAATATCGACCTACAAAAATATCGAGGTAAAAATATAGAATGCCAAAATATCAAATCCCTATCTACAAACAGGTAAGTACAAAAATATCGAATCCAAAATATAGTTGTAAAAAATATAGTTAGTCAAAATATCGAATTTTTTAAATATCTTAAAAGTAATGTAAAATTAATGAAATACTATATATAATTAACTAAAACATACTTAAAAATACTTAAATAACTTTAAAATTAATAAATAATTAATGTAAGTTAAAAAAAAACATACATTTTTATTTTTTAATACATATATATATTAACGTAATATTTATAAAAAATATTCAATATTTTTAGCGTAGGATAGCGGGAGGGTAAAATTTACTATTACCACTCCAGTGAGTGCAACAGTAGGGAAAGCATTGGATAGCGGGAGGGTAAAAATTACTATTCCCACTCCAGTGAGTGCAACAGTAGGGAAAGCGTTGGATAGCGGGAGGGTAAAAATTACTATTCCCACTCCAGAGAGTGCAACAGTAGGGAAAACGTTGGATAGCGTAGGGGTAAAAATTACTAATCCCACTCCGGAGAGTGCAACAGTAGGGAAAGCGTTGGATAGCGGGAGGGTAAAAATTACTATTCCCACTCCAGTGAGTGCAACAGTAGGGAAAGCGTTGGATAGCGGGAGGGTAAAAATTACTATTCCCACTCCAGAGAGTGCAACAGTAGGGAAAGCGTTGGATAGCGTAGGGGTACAAATTACTATTCCCACTCCAGAGAGTGCAACAGTAGGGAAAGCGTTGGATAGCGTAGGGGTATAAATTACTATTCCCACTCCAGAGAGTGCAACAGTAGGGAAAGAGTTGGATAGCGTAGGGGTAAAAATTACTATTCCCACTCCAGTGAGTGCAACAGTAGGGAAAGCGTTGGATAGCGTAGGGGTAAAAATTACTATTCCCACTTCAGAGAGTGCAACAGTAGAGAAAATAATGATTTAATATTTTAATAAAAATAAAATAATTATCAATACCAATAAAAAATTAATTAAAATTACTTACCAATTACAAAATGTTTAATAATTAATTCTAAATACCAATAAATATTATTTCTTAAAAATTTATTACCTATTAATTATTAATTAACAAAGAATTAATTTTCAATACCAAAAAATAATAAATAATAAAAAAATACCAAGTAATAATTAATTGACAGTAAATTAATTATCAATACACCAAAATATTTTCAATAATTAATTAATTACAATTAAATTACTTCCCACCCTATTCCCCTATAAACCCACAACCCGCTACAAAGAATACATTAATACAATTAATATAATTATCAATTAATAAATTAATAAAAATTAATTACCAATTAATAAAAATTAATTACCAATTAATAAAAATTAATTACCAATTAATAATTAATTAACAATGAATTATTTATCAATACCAATAAATAAAAATAAATAATTACTGAATTACAATTAAATTACTTCCCACCCTATTCCCCTATAAACCCACAACCCGCTCTGAATAATAAATTAATACAATTAATATAATTATCAATTAAAAAATTAATAAAAATGAATTACCAATTAATAAAAATTAATTACCAATTAATACAAATTAATTACCAATTAATAATTAATTAACAATGAAATATTTATCAATCCCAATAAATAAAATTAAATAATTACTTAATTCCATTTAAATTACTTCCGACTCTATTCCCCTATAAACCCACAACCCGCTACAGAACTAAAACGCAAAATTAAATTAAATATAATTAATAATTCCTAAAAATTAATATTTAATTTACTATAATTAAATTACTTCCCACCCTATTCCCCTATAAACCCACAACCCGCTACAGAATTAAATTACGCAAAAATTAAATAACATAAAATGTATTACTTTAAAAAAATTAAAACATACATTACAAAAATAATACATACTTTTAACACATATACTAACACTTAAAACACTATAAAAAAAATCGATATTTTTAACAACTATATTATGACTATCGATATTTTGACAATCGATATTTCTTACCTGAATTTCGATATTCTTAACCACTATATTTTGGCAATTCGATATTCTGTCCATTCTATATTAAAAACTCGATATTTTGGCAATTCGATATTAAAAATTCGATATTATGTCTGTTTACCCCCCGGATGCTGTCTTTGGACGTATCTTGGGTCTGGCCTGTGAATAGAAAACCCCTGTGTTTTATTCAGGAATCTGTCTTGACAGTTGTTTGTGTCTGTGGGCCAGATCAACCATTTTCTCCAATCAGGATTTGTTCTGTTGAGTTGTAGTATGGTGTCAACTGTAACCGCTGCCTGTGTATTGTTATCACTTGCAGGTGTTGGTACAGAAGGTGTTTTCATGTCTTTAATCTTGGCTAAACCAAGGCAAGACGTTTGTTGGACCGTGTCATTCAAAAACATTATTTGTTGAGGGACGATACAGGCTCGAAATAAAGCTTCTATCCCCTGCACTTGCCAATCTTTAGTACCCCAGACAGATTTTGTGTCTATTGTGTCTTTCCATAAGTCGAAACCCTGTCTAGACAGTTTGGCAATAAATGTTGCAGAGTAAATCTGTTTTGTATTAGTTAACATAATTTTCAGTCCTGTTTTGTTTACATTTTTATAGTAAAATGTTTCTGGATCAGATGTATTGTATCCTGAAAAATATGGAAACTTTTTAGCAAATGTTTTTGAACTACCTTTTGGTGGTGTAGGACAATGTTCCCATTGGTTAAACATAAACACATTTCTAGGTGTTGCAGATTTATGCAAACATGATGACCATAGTGGTTATAGCAATACAGCTGTTCATAGTCTGATGAACCCTCTAAATATTCATTATTAGAAAATGCAGCAGATTTTTCTAGGTCAAACATCATATTATTCACAGTTTCAAAGTCCCAATCATCAGAAAAGGTACTGGATGAAACAAAATCACTTAGTGAAATCTTAAATAAATGTGGAATGTTCAAATGTTCAGTCGGGCCAAAGATATCAAAATCAGTTTTGTCCCACACTATACCATCCTGTATAGGAACGGCCGTGATGTTCACTGCAGACAAGTCTCTTGTTTCACGATGGGATGATTTGTGAGGTTTCAAAAGTAAGTTCACTTCTTTTCTTTCAATGTCCAAATGGATGTATCTCCCATTTATAAGCACGCTCATAGTCATAACCAAAGCTAGCCAAAGCAGGAAGAAAAATATTCCAGAAATAACCCAAAGTTCAATCCATGGTGAAACTAGATGTCTTTTTCAAAAAATGCAAAAAGTCTTGTACTTGTTGTTTAAAAGTTTTTGATGCTGGCGACGTCTTGGGCTCACTCGGATCCTCAGAAAACGTATCAAAGTTAATGAAGTAGCCAGAAGCAGTTCTGTCAATTGTTGGAATTGCATCAGGATTTGTAGAAATCGCTGGTACCAGTTGATCACTTGTTACATTGGTGTAGACAGGTGTATTTGGACGAACTGTTACTTGTGTTTCAAGAGGGATGAGTTCCATAGCATTGTTGCTCAGTCCTTCATCTGTTACTGCTGAAGTCTCGATGGTTATCAGTCTTTCAGTCTGAACCTCTTGGATAGTAGCAAGAGGAGTGTGTCTGCTACTAGGTCGGAGTCCACGAGGCCTACTATTTAGTATTGGCCACATACTGTGGTTTGATGAGGTCGATGGACACAAATCTTTTCTCCTTTCTTCCAGCAAGGGTATCTCCCATTTATAAGCACGCTCATAGTCATAACCAAAGCTAGCCAAAGCAGGAAGAAAAATATTCCAGAAATAACCAAAAGTTCAATCCATGGTGAAACTAGATAAGTCTTTTTCAAAAAATGCAAAAAGTCTTGTACTTGTTGTTTAAAAGTTTTTGATGCTGGTGACGTCTCGGGCTCACTCGGATCCTCAGAAAACATATCAAAGTTAATGAAGTAGCAGAAGCAGTTCTGTCAATTGTTGGAATTGCATCAGGATTTGTAGAAATCGCTGGTACCAGTTGATCACTTGTTACATTGGTGTAGACAGGTGTATTTGGACGAACTGTTACTTGTGTTTCAAGAGGGATGAGTTCCATAGCATTGTTGCTCAGTCCTTCATCTGTTACTGCTGAAGTCTCGATGGTTATCAGTCTTTCAGTCTGAACCTCTTGGATAGTAGCGAGAGGAGTGTGTCTGCTACTAGGTCGGAGTCCACGAGGCCTACTATTTAGTATTGGCCACATACTGTGGTTTGATGAGGTCGATGGACACAAATCTTTTCTCCTTTCTTCCAGCAAGGGGCGGCAGAAGTACTGTTCTTGTTCCGTGTACGGCTAGGACAGGTACTGGTTGTCTGTATGAAGGTCCAAATTCCTTCTTGTCTGCAATCTTTTCTCTGACTAGATCCCCAACTTTTGGAATCCAGACAGGCCTTGCTGGGACCGCCGGTTTTTCCCCAGTGGTGGTTGGCTGCAGGGATACGTTGCTTTGTTTCATTCTTAATTCGTTTAAGTCCTGTAAAACAGCCAAACGATCTTTGATATCAAAGGGTTTATTTTCCACCACTGTGCCACTGCATTCCAGATCAGGCACCCACATTCTTGTCCCAAATAGGACCTCATATGGAGTGACCCCCCCTAGAGAACTTCTTGGCAAGTTGTTTAATGAGCGTTGGACCCCATAAAGATGTTTGACCCATCCATCACCCGAACCTAATACCCTAGCTGTTATAGACTGCTTTATGTCCCGGTTTTTCCTTTCCACAACAGAATTTCCCTCAGGATGAAATGGAGAGGAGTACCGCAATGCAACGCCCAGACTGGCCATGGCGTCTTTGTAAGCTCGAGAGCTAAACGCAGGGCCCTGGTCAGAATGTAGTGTGCCTATTGCGTATGTGCCGATAAAGACTCGCAAATCTTTTATAACAGTTCGAGCGTCAGCCGAGCGCTGAGGCCATATCCATAGCAACCTTGACTTAGTATTTGTGGGATTGCACTTGTCCATGAGGACGTCTGTGCATGGATAGTCTAATGCTGTCTAACAATGGTGTCTGTGCTGGGCAGCTACATTTGTAGCATGGTGTCTGGTGGCTTTCTCGCTGTAATTTACAGTCTATGCAGTTGTTGATGAATATGTGTATTTCTGTATTCATCCCAGGCCACCAGTACATCTCTTTTAATGTTAATATTGTTTTAGAGATCCCTTGATGTGACAGACCCTCCCCAAATGTTTTTCATAAATCAAGGCTGCTCTTCGTTCCATGTTTGGAATTACCCTATCCCCCACTCCAGGGATTCGAGCAAAAGGAACGTTGTTCGCATCAATTACATAAGAGTACTTGAGTGGAAACTTTTTGGTAACGCTGCACCACTGCCTTTGCTCGTAGCATTGACAGCCAACATTATCTCACTGTCTATTTTCGTTTTTGAACGAGTGATCGCAGCTACGGAAGCCGTCTGAACAGCCCCCTTTGCGGCTTCGTCAGCCAATGAATTCCCTGCAACGTGAACGCCATCACGTTGATGACTCAGTGTGTGTATCACGTGAGCCTTTGGTAGTTCGCTTTTTAACTGAACTACTTGTTCCCAAAGCGTTTTATGCTTTATTGTGCCACCTTTTGCATCTTTGAACCCGTTTTCAAGCCAAGTTTGTATATATTCATTATACGACTGTACACAGTAGAAAGAATCGCACACTATTAGTGTGGGGAATTCTCGATCTGTACCTTCAAGTGCCAGTTTGAATGCTTGTAGTTCAGCTCGCTGAGCTGTGCAATCTCCTAGAGATTGTGTTTTTGTGACCATAGGTCTGAATTTGCCATCGCGCATGCGACCTTTAACGATTGCGCACGCTGCACTGTGAGCTTGCTTACTCCCTGTTGCGGGTTGTGCGAATCCATCAGTGTAAATTATGAATTCATACTGATCGAGAGGCAGAATCTCAGTGGGCAGAGGACATTCATGTTCATATTGCAGGAACGCTTGTGTTTTTAGATCAGGGTCAAAAACGTATTCAACATCTGTTGCAGCAAGAGAATTAACCCATTGTATCCATCTCGGATGTAATGCTTTTGCATTTGGAATGCTCGCTTTAGTTACCGCCTCTAAGGCCGGAACTGGGGTTACGACAATAATGCGTTTCCCTTGGGCTAGAGCTCTTTCTTTTGCTACAGCGGTTTGAACTGCTGTCAGAATTTTTCAGTTGAAGTGAAGCGCATTTCTGCTTGTGTATACAAATGTGATTTGTATGCAATTGGTACTTTTTCACCCTCATTAAATGTTAAGTAGGTGAATCCGCATTGACCCGAAATTATTCGGATCACTAAATTGCGTTGACTTACGCGTGTTTGTAAGTGATTTGTTGCTAACATGTTAGCTGGGAGTGAACGCAAGATTTGTGTGTTCTTGTGTCCAATTTTTGATTGAAAAATCAGGTTTGATTAATGCGTAGAGAGGTTTAACCCTTTCTGCGTAATTTAGAATGTAAATTCTTCCAAAATTGAGCAAACCCAGGATGGATTGTAAATTTTTCAGCGTCTTTGGAGGTTGGAGCAGCGCACACCTTTCTAAAAGTTGGCTGCCAAGCTCTTGCCTTCACTTGAAAGCTCGTATCCTAGGAACAGGACATTGAGATGGGCAATTCTGGACTTTTTGAAGTTGAATTTGTAGCCCTCAGAGGCGAAGCCCAGTATAATGGTGCTCACCCTGTTCAAGTGTTTGTCCAGGTCATCGTCTGTCAGATAGATATCATCGACATAGGACAATGCCTCATTGTCATAAATTTGTAGTAACTCCGTTACTCTCGCTGAGAATAACATCGGGCTGTTCTTGAACCCTTGTGGGAGTCGACAAAATTGGCACTGGGTCCCCATTATTGAGAATGCTGTTAAGTACCTGCTTTCAGGCGCTATGTTTTGACAAAAGAAACCATTTGAGATATCTAATGTGGTTTTATATTTTTTACGCACAATGTTATTCATTAATGCTGTACTATGTGCATTTTGCACTGCAAATGTTTTAGAACAGTGTTTAAGTGTCTGTAATCCAAAACTAGACGATAGGTGTTGTCTGGTTTGGAGACAGGAAACAAAGGATTGTTCATTGAAGAGGTGCATGTTTCAATCACCCCCTGGTATTCAAGTTGATCTAAGATCTCCCATACCTGTTTTTTAGCTTCTTGCTTTATTGGGTACTGCCTTTGTGCAGTAGGTTCATTTTTTAGATGTATTTTATGGTGAGGTGAATCCTCATCCCATCCTACATGATTTTTGTATAATGCTGGGGCCTGGGAAACTACCCATTTCCTGGCATAAGTATATTTTAGATGAATTGGAATATGGTTAGAGAAGGCAGGCATTATAATGTCCTCGCCATGTGGGCACTCCCTGACAAATTGTGGTGGCCAGTCTTTTTCTGCTAGAAGTATATCATAACCCCTTGAAAGTTTTTCCCAAAAGAGTGCTTTCACCTGTCTAGGTATGTCTCCCTCCATCCGGAGTGTTATTTCATATAACTTTTGTGGAGTACTAACCCTGGTGTCTACAGTCTCAACTGTAATGTACTCATTCAAGTCCACTATCTCCAGAAGTTCTTTCAGGTTCTGGCGAGCTATTGTGACTTCTGCTGCACTGTCCAGCATTGTCTGAGCCCATTCTTCGTTCTTGAGTTGTGTTCTCAGTATCCTCGGCATGTCTGATCTTCAGACCTGCTACCTTCTTCTTTGAGAATTGAGGTTTTGATTTGTTTTTTGGAACGTGTTTGTCGTCTTTCGATTTCACGCGTTTTTCTCTATGTTCTGACCGTCCTCTTCTTTCCGATGTCTGTGACGAGATCTGAAAGTTACGAGAGGAACGTGTATCAGTATCTTGATACCTGTCAGGCTTTTTCAAATTATCCCTATTCCTGAGGTTATACCTCCTTTCAGAAGGCTCCTTTTGAGGAGACCTACCTCGGGATTGAGAACGTTTCTCTGAATTATTTTTATTAGTTTCCCACTTCTTTTTAGAAGATGTAGGAGTGTGTTTAACAGAGTCCTTCTCAGGACATTCTGATAGTTTTGGCTTCAATGGTCTTCCACCCAAACTATCTCTGCCTAATTCTGCATATGATTGTTCTATTATTCTGGGTAGCTCAGTTTGATGTTCTGTAACATCGAATTCCCTTAATCGTTGGCGGATCGCCACTGCTGCTGCCTCTCCTTTAATATTAGATAATATTATTGTTGAGACCTGGTCGAAATTTTTCAGTAATTTCATACCTAAATTTAGAGCAGGCTCTGCCCCGTATTCGTTTTGAATTTGTTTCAGGACATCAGGCATTACCGCAATTGACGGAACACCATGTGTTTTAGTATAGATGGCAGCAAAGACTGAGCCCCAAGTGGTGCAGTCTTCCAGTTGTGGTGTGATCCCCATCGGTAAACAGATGGTTAGGATTCTGTGTTTCTCATACGGGCTAGTATTTGGAAATACTGCTTCGATTTGAGTAATTTTTTGAGCTATCCAGAATGGAATTTGCTCATGTTTTGTGGGCATTTTCCCCATGACTGCGTATAGAGACTGTGGTGTAATTTTCTGTGTATTCCCCTGTTGAGGAGTTTGATTTGGAAGTGTCAATGGTGGTTGGACTGTGAAAGTCCGCATGAGATATTGGACTAGTTGTCTGTAAATTTTTATTAACTCTGTAAGTTGAGTAAGTAATTCCTCATCTGACATTATTTCGATGTCAGGATGAGGTGTGTAGCCGGCTAGAATCGGCCATGTTGCTCCTGGTCTACCTAGTGGACCGAGCCTGGTAATGTTTCTGTGATGTTTTAGGGCGCCTTTAAACCAGAGCTGCTGCTCCTGGTATGTTAATGGAATTTCAATATCCTCGAAAGGAATATATTCCTCTGGTGGTTCATCTTCTTTGTAGAAGCCAATTAATTCCCTGCAATTTGATTCAGGAAATATGACCCATGAATAGAATACCTCTGTCTGAAAGGATTCGTGTGCCTCTATCACGAAAACTGCTCTACCGCCTCTCGGAGGTAGGCCATGTTTTATAAGTTTTAGAGTGATGGCTCTTCTTAAGTTTGGATAGATGTCTATAACACCCTCCTCAGGTTCATTTAAACCTGAAATGTTAAAAGCTGGTACGACTGGGTCAGCCGCAGCTCCACCGTTTCCGGTGTTATTGTCCCCGTTTAGGGACATTTTTTGTTTTTTGAAAAATGTAGAACAAGTTTCAAGGAAACAAAAGATAAGGTGCACAATATTTTGGAACACTGTATCCTTCAACGTTGAACAAACCAAACAACTAATATATAGGGTGCTTCCCTATTTAGTTATGGTGGATATTTAGCCCTACCCACTCCAGACGTCTTATGGAGTATGTGAGTAGGGGTCTCTGAGAAAAGCACGAATGAGTTATTCAGTATCTAGCGTTAAATTACTGCCTTACCAAACCGTTGGGCGCCATGTAGTGTAGTTCCTATTTCCCTATTAGGCTCTGCGCATTGGAATAATATAACCTATAGGTTTGACATAGGACTAAGGTCGGTATGTCCCTATCGATTATATTAAACTTAATTACCTGTGCCAGCTAGCTCAGAGGCCACTAGAAACTCCTTGAGAACAAGAAGGGAGTAGTTTCTGGCAACCAAAAAACATGACAACTTTGTTTCCCTTTAGAAGCGGAACATGTCTCAGAATCGTGGAAACAATAGATAACAGTTTCACTCATTCAATCGTGCATTCTTAGTTTCTGCAGAGTTACACAGAAAGGAAAGACGGGCGTTTCAATAAAAAGGTTTTATTGAACAGTCTTGTTTCTCGTGTAAGAGATGTGTGCTGTTATGATCACAAGACAGTATGCAAGATAAATAATGTACAGCGTAAGCAGTAGAAATAAATAATACTGCGCTAGCATTATCTTTTAGCATATATTTACGTACATAAATAACATGAGCTAAAAATGCGAGTACTCATACGATGCGCCTCTAAGCTAGTTCTACCCCAGTGTACCTAACCTAGACTAGGTGTAGGGAAGAGTAGAAGTAGGTGGAGTATTTCTCTAGTATGGTAGACTAAGAGTATGTTAAGTCTAGTATGCCAAGAGTCCCTCTAGGATCTAGTCAGCTCCATACCTTGAGAATGAGAGAGGTGGGAATCTCCTGCCGGATCTTGGAACTCTAACACCCTGCGAAGGGAGTCAGAACACTGGAAGCTGGATTCGTCTGCGTGCAGGAATGACAGCGTCTTCTTAGTGCGTCAGGCCGGGATACGGGCTCCTCTGAACACGAGGTCTCCTCTAACTTGCTTGGGCAAGGGAAGGTATATTTATACCTGGTAGGTGTCGAGGAATGTTAGCATTGACGTGAAGTCGGACATAGGAAGACGTCAGGAATGAACCCTTAAGGTATAACGGTTCATACTTAATAGATGAGTTCTTGGAGAAATCAATAGTCCTGTGCTAGGGGAACTCCCGAAGCTTGAGGGTCTGGTTTCTAAGAACTCGTTGTAACGTTAGGGTGGACGGATGTCGGTGACCATGCCTGTATTTGGAGAGCACGGTTAAAGCCTAAATAAGGACAGGGATTCTATGCCTATATAAGGACTGTACGAATTGTGCCTATATAAGGACATGATTCAGGAAAACCTATATACGGACCCCTAAAGCGGAATACAACAGAATATTACACGCAGCACAGCATAATACACTGAACATGGTAGATGCATCGGGTCCATTAGCGGGGGACAGAAGGAGCGCATGGCGGACCCTATTGGAGGTTTTTGTTCTCCCCCCTATCTCCCCTTCCTGCTTTCTAATTGTAGCTTTACACTCCCATTCGGTAACAGCGCGCTACAATTTGATCTCATTTCGCATCTTAGGTTCCCCTTTTAATTTCGGATGTTTGATGTATCTCCTCACATATCTTGCCAAACAGCTATTGTGCTATATTTCTATGTAATCTTATAGTCATGTTGCTCATTTAAGTATGGATATATGATGTATTATCTGACTTGTTTGTTTCGTACCTCAAAAGTCCTTTCAGCTTTTTTAAATATTCTCATTTTATGACTATTTTTAAATTCTCATGTGTGTTTACAGTTTTGCGCATTATTCTTTTATGTACTTTTATGGTCCATTGTTTTTAAGACCGAATAAAGTTTTTGGATTGAATTGAATGTACATATTAAAGCAGTATGAATTAAAACAGCAGAATACAGTGATGAGCAAACGCTTACCCCAACAAGATATGAATGCTTCAGAGGGATCAACACACATATATGAAGGAAGAAGTGCTAGAATGAGTTCAAGTACCCCCAAAACAAAATATCTAGATCAAATGAAGTAAACTCACTGAAAAGGGTACAGCTAACCAAAGCTATATTGATAGTCACAGTTAAACCATAGCATCCTTATGAAAAGTTGATGAAGTATAAATCTCACAGATGTTAAAGACTTTTTCAAGGAAACCTATGTAGTATTAATTGTATTTCAGTTTGTTTTATTGAGATTTTAGAAAGCGAAACCTATGTATCACTCATCAAAAACAAATATTTTCAAAAAGTACAGATCTTTCACAAAAGAAAGTCCAATATCAAGGGACAGATACTTTTGTACTTCAAAGCAATGTGCATTGTGACGAGCATAGGAAACTGGTTGCACAGTCAAGAGAAAGAGCTGGTTCTCAGTCCGATCACGTCATACAGTGTATTTCGGGAGAACATCTCGAAAAGATAATGAAAGTCTAAGTGCCAGATAAAAAAAAATAAGTTGAAAGCACATTTATTTACCGCTTTGTTCTTCCTTTCCTGTCATGATCTTGAATGTTTACATCACACCACTTGAGGCTGGTGGAATTATGAGTGAGCTGGGGTTAGGCATCAACTTGTCATGAAATCTAAGCTGAATTGAAGGAAGGTCGTCAGAAGATGAAATAACACACACCGTCTGCTACAGGTTACCTTAGAGAAGATAATTACCTCTTTAAAGTATTTTAATCTACTCATGGTCGTGAGGAAGCCTTAGCGTGAAGAGCTCTAAAGAACAGTCATCTGCCCCCCTGCCCAGACCACGCCTCCCTAAAAGACATAGGAAACTTTTGTGAGCGACAACCTTTGAAAGGCCTTTCATATTGGCATCGCTGTGCACGCCAGCCTGCTGGACTGTGAGAACAGAGCGTTGCCTCAATTTTGCAGGAATTCATAAAGCAGTAGAATTTAATAAACTATCAGGGCAAATAAAAACGAACGAAAAAGTGATTGAGTTAATCTGTTTATCATGGGCTAGTTTAGAATGATACATTTTTGAAAGGTGTAGCATTTGGGAAGTGAAGCACTTGAAAGTAAAGACTTGAATACTTACCTCCATTACACGCGCACACACACACACGCGCGCGTGAGCACTCACACGTTAGTACTTAATTTGTAAAAAAAAATAAGTGCCGGAGCTCAAAGTTTTATTTCAGAATCTCGTTACCAGCGCTGCCGAATGCGGGGTTGACATTTGATTCATCTACCACCAGACACTCCCTGAAAAAGTACGAAAAGTTTCAGAAAAGAAACGTATTTGTTCTCCCTCTATGCATTTACCAAAACAACGTTGTGTGTGATTAGAAGTATATCTACTGGCACCACTTTAAAAAATAGAATATTCAAAAGTCCGCGCTGGCTGACAAACATACCATCCTTTTAATGTGCAGAAGATTTTTCAAGGTGCGCTCCCGTTTACAGAAAAACAATCGTTCTTTTTACCAGCCTTGCTTCTCTAATTTCTTTCTTTGAGTATCTTCAAGGGCTTGAGGTAGAGCTTGCCCCCTGTTCAAGAAGTCTCAGGAACAGCAAAGACTTCAAGTTCTTCTGCCCTCAGCACTGGGGACTGTGTGTTTTGGTGCTGCAACAGAAGAAAAAGCAACCCGATGCCGTCTACGACGCCGCTGCCGACTCCATGTCCTGAAGGCACCGCAGAGGGTACCACCGCAACGCCGCACCCCGACCCTGGTCTCACCGATGACGCCGTCTGACGCCACCACTGAGTCGCAGCTCGCACCGCGACCTGTGGGCACTGCACTTCGCACCGCCTCGCTTCACGCCGCCGCCTTGGTGTCCCCGATGACCCTGCTTCACGCCGACATTGACGCCGCTGCTTGCACCGTGGTTCGAGGGCACCGTTCGTAAAGTTACACGACGCACCGCCCTCATCCCGCACTGCAGCCTTGGCCTACCGACGCCGGCGCCATCGACTCCAGTTCGTCAGCCGACGACAGAGCTTCAGCAACGACGACGCCACTGCTTGCACCGTGACCTGCCAGCACCGCAACGAGCACCGCATCACTTCGCACCGGGACCCTGGTCTCACCGACAATGCCATCTGACGCCACCATCGAGCCGCTGCTCGCACCGCGACCTGAGGGCATCGCATGCCGCACTGCTGCACTTTGCACCGCAGCACCCGACGCCAGTGCTCCTGACTTCAACCACGAGAAGTTCGATTTGCAACGCGTGTGACTTCGAGGGCCCGACGACTCCTGCACCGACCTCCGGAACCGACGCCTGCGGACGCCGTGCTTTCGGAAGCTCAACAAGAAGTCGCCAACGCCTTGCATTTCTAAAGGTACTGTTTTGCGGTCAGCCAGAACTGTTTGGATTTGTTTGCTCACTACGCTGTGATAGCCCCGGACGGAGCTATCAACTTCAAGGAACTTTATTTGAAGGTTATTTTGATAACTGAAGATGTCTAAGGACAGTATTGTGTATTTTTATCGTTTTGGGTCTTATCTTAAGCCTATAAAAATATTGGATATTTTTCTAAACTGGTGTGGTGTCCTTTTGTAGTGCTTACACTGTATTACTGTTGGTTATGTGCAAATGCTTTACACACTGCCTCTAAGCTAAGCCTGACTGCTCGTGCCAAGCTACCAAGGGGGTGAGCAGGGGTTATTTTAGAAGTGTAACTCCCTTATCCTGACTAGAAGAAAGGGTCCCTATTTGTACAAGGTACAAACCATTGCCAACTAGAGACCCCCATTTCTAACAAGATGATACTAGACCAGATGTTTTTATAATTACTAATGTTCCAACACTATCACAGTGTATACCTAGTGACACTTTCGGGAATAAGGTATTGGCCTTGATCAATCCCAAAGCTGATCCAGAGTAGTTCAACCACAAGACTCTACAAGTTGTTCTCAGGGTAAACATAGAGGATTGGAGCTCTTGTAGTTCCGAGATATGTATTATTGTGGCCTTTGGAGATAGCATTCTCTCTAGCAAAACAACAGTCCGTTCTGATGCTTATATTGGATGTTTAGTAAGCCTCACTTAGATGCAATATGTAATAGTAGGTCCATAAACTGTAGGAAGGATGACAATCCAAAAATCTCTGTACTTCAATCTCAGTCCCTAGATGTAGGTCAAGAAGGACGAAGCACTGGTCAGAAAATTTTGGTCTCAATATGCAATCAATATTTGTCCGACCAGTGTGCTACTTTGCGAACTGACCTAGGCCTTAATAGGTTGGTTAGCAAAATATTGAGTCCTAATGGATCGCAGTGCGACCTACCTGATGAATATTAATGAGGTAAGTCGCACATAGTGGCTCATTTTGAATTGTAGCTATCACAGGGATTGTGACCTGCTGAGGTCAGCAGCACCATGACTCATTGCTTGTATATAAAGCATTTTTTTTAATTCAACTTGTTCTCCTTATAGGAAACAGGATGTGTTAGTAACATTTGTAGGAGTAGCCACTGCCTTCTCTCCCAAAAAATTTTTGTCAACATTTACGAATGGAAAGGGGTATCTTAGGGAGCTCTCCCTGTTTGGTAATGGGTTATCACTACTGGTTTGTAGTTGATAAAGTATTCCTGTTTTGAGACCAGATTTTGGTTGCAAAACATTAATACATACCATTCTGACTCAGTGTGTGCAAGGGACACTGTAAATACTCCCCATCCAAATACTGAATCAGTATTTGGTCACAAACCCAAATTACGATTTGGTAACATCTTACCAAATCACAATTTGGGTTTCAAACATTATAGAAAGCCTTCTTGCAGTCGCAAATGGCCCAATTCTGCGAATTGGACCTTTGGTGACTGCAAAAAGTCTTCACGTCTCTATCATATTGAGGGTGGAACCAATATCTATGCACCAATTGTACCTATCCTTACTTCATTTACAATCTAACAATTTCCCTGGATAAGTCACCAAGCCTCCACTTTTAGCATGGGAAACAATATTTGGAAGTACCCAATATGGCATGCAAATGGTTGGACTGAAGCTGATGGAGCGCCACTATAGAAATTTCAAGAATTTAGATCATTCATGTTTTGCTTCCCATAATGCTGAAATAGGTAAAAACTTTCTACAGGTGGAGCAATCATTACAATCTTCATGGTTATTTATTTCTTTTCCCGTCATCTAGCAGGACTAGGAATTGACCTCCTCCAACCCATTCAGGCTCACTCCCTGGGACAGGGGCAATTATCCAAGGAGTCCTATGGACTAAAGTGCCCCAATTCAACCAAAGACCATTACAGCTTTTGCCTATGAAGAATTTTCTTTAATGGTGATATTGACTGAAAAAGGGCAAGAGATATGAAAAAAGGAACTATTATATGGAATAGGGACCAATTTATATCTTGGCTGAGAGGGAACTCTATTGCAATGGAGTTCTCTTCCCGCCAAGTCTGCAGTCCATAATTTGACTATGATGGAGACTACTTCATCTCTGCGGTGGTCAAACTTCTTTGATTGCGAAGTAAGTGCCGTCGGAGGTTTGGCTATATGTCTGCCCACCTAATTTAGATGGGCGGATATTTAGCCAATTTTAATGCCCGTCCCTTCCAGGCAAAACCTGACAGTAAGGTGCGCTGAAAAGTGCTCAATGTCCCCCTCACCATGGGAGGAAACACCATGTGAGGGGAGCATTGTTTTGTTTTTTTATTTTCAGAAAGGAAATCCTGCTTTGGGATTTTTTTTGACAAAAGAAATAAACTTGGTAGGTTTGCAGTATGGCTCCTTCATGTTATTGCAGCCATACAGCAAAATTACAATGTTTTGACAGCAACCGCTATGATGAAGGTTCCTGTCAGTGCTAGAATTGTCCGCTGTGTCAGGGTGACCAAGCCATTTACTCTGTCACCATGGGAGAGGACGGGCTGCCTGCCATGAATTAAATCAGGCCCACAGTTGTGCCTACAATGCCTCAGCAAGCTGCTCTCTGCATGTTGGGCATTTTTCTTTGTTTTGATGATGTAATTTACCTTTAGTTTCTTTTTTATTAGCCTTGGATAGGACTGTCCTATCTTTTTTATGTGCAGAGACTCCACAGTCATAAAGATACTCCTCTTAAAATACATTTGTGAATAGCAAAAAATCATGCCAGTCTACAAATTGGAACAAAACCCTTCCTGGTAACAGTCCGTCTTGGAAGTTTGTTTTCTTCAGAATCTATGTTTAGGAAGAGCCATTGAGAGTTAACAGCTTGCCTAATTTTTTGATCTATATTGGAATGGCGTGTAACACAGACGAGTTTGTCTTCTATTTGTGTTGTCCTGTTTTCAAACAACGCGTCCTTATTGTAGTATTTGGCTCTCTTAACTGACTCATGAATAAGGCGCATAGGGTAGCCCGATCTAAAAACTTACCTTTCAGAACCTCAGCATATTTCAGAAATTCAGAGATGTTGGTATAATTCCTGCGCAACCTCAGGAATTGGCTAAGGGGAATGCCTTGTTTTTAGGTCTCGCCTTGGCAGTGCATGCGCTGCATGCGCTGTCTCAGCGAGACATAAAGTAATCTGTATGTTGTGTGAAACTCCATGTAATTTGTCATACCGCTTGCGATTCGATTAACTGTGGCATTGCTGTTTTTATCTTGCTTTCTGTTGGCTGTTGATCCGATACGCAACTTCCGTGTAGTCCGGAAGCAGCATCGACCAACTACAGTAAACTTACACTGCAGTGCGGTATCTTTCAATGTAAGCACTACTTTGTTGTTTTTTGTCTCTCGCATAGGCAGCGCATGCGCTGGACATCTGCTGCCCCGAGTGCGCTGAGCGCCTGCAGCCCCCACCACGTCCGAGCTGCAGCCCCCGGGCCCACGTTACTGCCCTGTCTGCACTGCTCGCAATGCTTTCCCCCTCCCGCTGCCCGTGCTCTCTCACCCCTCTCTCCCCCCTGCACTCCCGCGCTGCTTGATCTGCGTTCACCCCCACTGTGAACATACTTTACCAGCGCGGCGCCCGTTTCACGAGCACTGCACTGGTTTTACTTTCATTCTCGCACGTTTCCCTTCCTACTAATCCTTTGCAGCTGACGGTGCCTGCAGTGGGGTGGAGGCGCGTGAGGCCCCTCCTTCTCTGGGGAGGGATTCCTGTCTTTGGAACTTCAGAAGGTGAACGACCCGCCTCTGCCAGACACTCCATCTCTGGTCGCAGGAGGAACCAGAGCCGGGGTAGAGGGCGCCAATGGCGGCATCTCGCACTAAAGACCACAGGTGGCGTTCCGCTGCCACCCTCTGCTCTATCTGGCTGGCTGCCCTCGCTGCTAACGTTTCTGGTATGTAAACCACGACCATACAAATAGCGGATTACTTTTTAATATATTTGCCTAGGTTTTATACCTCAAATCTTATTGTTGAGCAATTGGTTGAAGTGTTAAAAAGTATTCCGAATTTAAGCAAAAAAACAATGACTGTTAGGAATAGAACAATTTATGTGATGTTTCCGAGCACAAATGAGTGTTGTGTTGGCAACGTTTACGTTTTTTCTTCAATCTCAGTGAAATTAATACAACAAAAGTTAAGCGTCTTTGCAGATAGTCTGACAGCCCAGTAGGTTAATGCGCTTACAGTATGAATCATTATGTTCATCATCAAAAGGTCACAGGTTCAGTCCCCCATACTGCCATGGTTATTATAATAATGTTGACTGCAGTCGCAAGCGCCAGGTTGTGTGTGCGGTGGATGGATGTTCTGTGGCTTCTGGGCACATTGTTTTCCTGCTGGGACTTTGATGCTGCATCGAAAGGGTTACAAAGAGCGACAATTGTTGCCTCCTCTTCGATTATGGTTTTCCGACTTGATACGTTTTATCTTGGTTTTTAGCTGATCTAGGTTACTTGGGAACATTGTCTGGATGCAATAACAAGACTCACATATATATTACCAGTCAGGTACATGAATATAGTACGCATGTTTTAAACCATATCTTTAACTTCACAGACAATGCTTCATGGTAGTGATTCAATTATGCTTTTTTGGTTATGCCTTTTGTAGAGAACCCCCTCCACCATTTCATACTAGATAAAACGTAAAGCAGTGTTTTGCGATAAGACGCAATTTGAAAATGTGGGCGACTTTTTCTGGGGTGCTAGAGCCTATTTTTGATCCCAATCAAACCTCGTCACTCACCCTTTCATCCCTCTGAGGTCGATCAAATGACTACATTTATTCGGGGGTCGGACATGGGACGGGAGGTACCAACACATTTTATTGACTCTGCCACAGAACAGGAAGCACGACGAAACAAGTGCTAAAAAGATCAGCCATTACCAAGGCATTCTCAGCGATGTCGTTAAACTTTAGAATAGGGCCAATAGAACTGTAAGTATTTTTAAATAAAAACAAGCACTGGTGAATGCATTAGGTTTCCTCTGTGATTAATAATCATTTTGTTTTAGTTCGTTTTAAGTTGTGAGCAATTGTGCAATAAGGAGGGTGCAGTTAAAACCTAATCACAAGCACAGTGCAAGCGCTGTACAAGCGAAACTTAAAAAGTAGGCCCCTTTAGTGCCAGGAACAATTGGAATTGCGCATATAATTCTTTATTTTATCTACAAACAAAAAACGATTAAATTTTTCTTTCTTTCTTTTTTCTGTTTTCTTTTGAAGAGTGCCAGGAAGCTCCCTAACAGTGCTGCGGAGCTGTGTGAGTTACAGCATTTTGCTTAAGCACATTCCCGTCACATTCACGCCCCTCAATCCCTGTACACGCGTTCCTTGCCGCATGGCTATTAGGAGCAGCTGCTACAGATCCATCTCACCCCCACTTGATAGCAGAGTGTACCCGCTGGTGAAGGACTGTTGAGTTTATTTACAATTCGCCTTTTAGAGCAAAGGAAGGAACTCGCGTCATGGGACGAACGTTAAATAAGCTGTGAAAACTTGGGTATAATAAAATAGAGTCGCGACCAGTTAAATGTGTTGCACAAAATTAGACATGTTCAACACAGAAAACACCCAGAAGCACGTGTACAAAATAGTTAATGACGTAGGCTGCTGTTTTTTTACATAATCCTACGCATGTGTGTCACGTGTCCCCTTTCATTCAGAATTGCAAAATAATATTCATTCACGCACAGCACCAGGACACAACTTTTCCTAACTATCCCTTCGATAAAAAGAAGCACGTTACCAGGCGCATCGCATGCTCCAGGAGGCGGCCTGGGTGCCACCACCGTCTGCTGCGGCACCCTTTAATAATTACCACAATCAACGCCTCGGCACCCGTTGAGCCCCCTGTGGTAGCACTGCAGCCAGCGGGTTAACCAGGGGTCTGGCTTCTATTTCCCACTTCCCATCACACAAGATGGGTGATTCTGGGCACCAAACGTCCCTGCGCCTCGTTTATTTTATCTGCGGGATTTTGTAAAGCACATAGAAGAAAGACACTCCGATACTTGATTCATTTACAATCATATCAGGAAAGAAAGTCACAGAACAATGACGTACGATCGACTACCGTTTCAGACTCTTTTTTTCCCCCTTTTTAGTGGCACCATTCTGTTTGCTAAAAAGAGTCATATAAAATAAATCACACATGCCGTGTTATACGTAGAACCAAAATTGTGGCCCACCAGTCGTCCATGTTACCATAATATATATTGGCATCAGTTCTACACACGCCCTATGCTCTCCTCCTCTTGTAAACGCCCCCTCTGATTACTTTAATGTTGATTGTCACATGCCATCGCCTAAAAACAACCCCTAATATCTTACGTTCTCCCCCTCTGTTTGATGTCACATGCCTCAACACCTCTTATGAATGCAATAGGTCTCGCGTTTGTGACAGTTTGAGCTATTAGCATTGTAAATGACAATGCCTTTTATTTATGTTTTAAAAACCAAAACGTAAATAAAAGGCATTGTCATTTACAATGCCAATAGCTCAAAGTCGCGTAAATGCGAGACCTATTGCATTGCAAATGCTTGTTTACATTGGGGGTGAAAACTGTCAAAATTAAGAGTGTTTCTCGCAGTAGGTTTAGTGTAGAGTGATACTTGCAATTGTCGGTCATGATCAATCCAAATGTCGAGGAATTCTACCTTCTCTTGGTGTATTTTAGCAGTAAACCTAAGGTTCTCATCGCATAGATTAATCCACTGGTAGAACTCTTTGAGACTGCTTTTTCAGAGGTTCTTTGAGATCAGTTTCTGTATTACTGCATATATTGTATTCCTGATGTGTCTTTTTGTGTATAAATTATATAAAAATAAATATATGATTATAATTCATTACGCTAGTTAAAAAAAAAATGAATCAATAAACATGTTATATTATACTCCATGAGAAAGATTTAATTATGAGAACCATGAGTTTTGTTTTGGGCTTGGGCTGCTCCGTGACGTTTGCACACTTGGTTATATTATTAAATACATTGCTTAGATTTTGTTACCAGGCATTGTTTTGGTCCGTTTTGTAGACTGGTATATTTCCCATGAAACTGCTGGTATATCCGATTACAGGGGCCCTCTTTATTTTTGTTTTTGATAGTAAATAATCATAAACTTACACAAAAGTGTACATATACCTTATTGAATCATGCCCAAATTTTGCTACGTACCCCTCATGCTACTAGCATAGAGGGGCAATCCATCCTCTATCACCAGGTAGAGGTTGCAATATGCTAAATTAATTTGTGGCTCTCTCATAAACAAGCTGAAAATCTTCACACTTGACACTTTCTGCTGCCTCATTTGTTTTCCATCCATCCCTTTTTAAGAATGCGAGTCCTGCACAAGTGATACGTTTGCAATTGTCTTGTTTCTAGGAATCAATTATTCCATTGTAGCACTTGACTCTCAGGGCAACGAAGCTGAGTAGTCAACGGCCTCAATAAATCATTGTCCAGTCAGTGTCTTTCCTTTTAAAAAAGAAAACACTATTATTGCACAAGCACCGCTAAGAACTTAGTGCCCGATTACGAGTTCGGCGGTCTGATCGCCAGCCCGCCGCGATGGCTGGACCAAGTACTCCATCCGGCCTCCCCGCCCGCCGTATTAGGAGGTTCCTGCGAGGCTATCGGTTTCATGGTGGCAGAGACATGACAGTGGTACGTTTCGCCGCTGGAAACGAATAGGAAATTGTGTAGGGACGGCACTCAAAGGGTGAATAAATCAGGCGGAGCAAGGACTGGAGGATATCACGTCTGCTCGTTCAAACACTCAGGAGTTAAATAATTTTGCCTGAGTGAGGAACAGAGGAAATCACATCTACTACAAGGGCATGAAATGTTGAAAGATGCTCATTTTAGGCATTCAGTGTACAAGACTCTTTTTGTGATGCTTGCAGTTTGTGCTGATGTACTGCCTTTCTGCCGACTCGCATATGGCGCTGTCCCAGCGAGGAAAAGGTTGGCGGAAAGGTAGGTCATGATTAGCCCTGTGGGAAGCTTGTGGGAACCCTCTATGGCCCACCAGTGTCTCTCCCGCCACTGGAGCAGAAGTATCGGCAGAGGTGGCGGTCATGTGGCCATGTTACCACACACATCGTAATCGGGTGGTCAGACCGATGAGAAGGCGGTGGTCGGACCACCAAAAACACAATGGCAGGAGACATCCTGCCATCATCGTAATCAGGCCCCAAGTGTTAAATTAGAAATATGAATGAATGAAGAAACATTTATTGAGCGCGTAGCTACCCAAGGGCATTCCAGCGCTAATAGCAGTTATGTACAGACAATACCAAAACTAGCAAGCAATATTAAGGAAAAGCCAAGTTTTGAGGAGTTTACGATAGGCCAAATGATTAGACTCATAACGCATGTGGAGAGGGAGGGAGTTCCACATCCTGGCAGCATTATAAGAGTAGAGACGGCCACCGCTTCTCGCCTTTTTTATTCTGGGAACTAAGGCGAGGCGGAGATTGTCCGAGCGCAAGCACCTGTTTGCACGATAGGGTGTGACGATGGACCGATTAATATGCGAACCCTTCCCTGCTAATGACTTGTGAACAATACAGAGAGCCTTAAATTTAATTCTCTCCTGTATAGGAAGCCAGTGAAGGGTATTAAGGGCTGGTTTAGCAGATTGGCGGCTACGAAGAAGCATACGCGCTGCACAGTTTTGCACAGTCTGGAACTTCGCGATAGAGGCAAGAGGGGCTCCTAAATAGAGAGCATTCCCATAGTCCAGGCGAGAAAGAATTAAAGCTTGGACCATGAGTCTCCTTGCAAGGAAAGGTAGAAGAGGAAGAACTTTCCGCAGCATCCTAAGGATTCCATAACAGGTGGTCGCCAATTTCAAAGCCTGATGCTTGAAGTTCAACTCGCGATCAAGCCAGAAACCCAGACTTTTAATCTGGTTTTTGGGGGCGGGAGCGGGGCCGAGACAAACTGGCCACAGCAATCCTGTCTTACAAATAGGGGAAGTACCTAGGAGCATCAACTCTGTCTTGTCTCCATTTAATTTTAAAAATGAAAGCTCCATCCACTTGGCCACCTTCTCCAAGCATGGGCCAAGACCGGGAGAGAAGTTATCGGCGTGATTTAGGGCCACAACAAGTTGTGTATCGTCGGCGTAAGTGACAATCTTAACACCAAATGGGAGAACTATCTCAGCTAGCGGGCTCATATATACATTAAAAAGGGTAGGGCTCAAAGATGATCCCTGTGGAACACCGCAGCTGAGAGGCATCTGTTTTGAGCTGATACCTCCCTCAAAAACCTGAAAAGACCTGTCTTCCAGAAAAGACTGCAGCCACGCAATGGCCCCACCCATCACCCCCAGATCCCTGAGTCTACAGACTAAGGTTTAGTGGTTAACAGTGTCGAAGGCTGCACTGAGATCCAGAAGAATAATAGCCGCAGTGCCTCCTTGATCCAAGATTTTCCTGGACTCTTCGACTACTGCTAAGAGAGCAGTTACTGTACCCTGTTGGGGTTGAAAGCCAGTCTGTGAGGGGTGGAGAAGATTGTGAGATTCCAAAAATGTGGAGAGAACAAGATTGACATGTTTCTCATCAATCTTACTGATCCCTGGAAGGAGGGAGATGGGGCGATAGTTCCCCAGGAGATCAGGGTTGAGACTCTGCTTTTTTAGCAACGCCTTCACCATAGCACATTTCCACGGAGGAGGGACTACTCCAGTGTTAAAAGAGGCGTTGATCAGGTCGAGTATCACTGGAGAGACAATTCCAGCTAATATGTACATCAAATGGATGGGAATACTTTTGGTGTCACCCTCCGGAACCTTAACATCACAAAACCCCCCCACCGATACTAGATGCAACATCAAAATATAATGGGATGTACCAAGAATGCAGGCCTACTGGCTTTATCAGGGTGTCACCGCATTAGGAAGAATAGCCACGTTATATTTCAGCATTGCACCACCATTGATATGAATAAGCACAGTATTAATAATCAACAGCATTCATTTCAATGGCAAACATTGCCTTATCTCTAGCATCAGTGTTTTAAATAAAGCATTTCCATGCCGATCATGGGGCTCAGAGTCTTTCTTTGACCACTATTAGACTGCCACTGCAGTCAGGCCCAACCACAAAGAGACTTCGCACTCCAAAGCCCAAGAACAAAAATACAGCACTGAGAGTGCTTAGAATTAATGGGAAGCCTACCCTGGGGTCATAATTTCGATACCACCAGAGACCTAGGGCGACATTCTTTAGAAAGAAGGTGCAGGCCCTGCAGCATCTCCTGTAGCACACCAAATTTTTTCCATTAATTGTTGGTGGTGCTATTGCCTCTTTTGGCACAGCATAAAAGTCAATAGAAAACATTCCAGCCCCCTCACCAGGCATTATGTGGTGCTCCTAGGCATTAGGAGTGCATACTTAATGAGTGGGTTTCCTTCTCTTTGTTTTGCTGTAGCCCCACACAGTGGTCTTCTTCTTTTGTGCCTTTTTTTCCTGGGTAGACCAGTCCCACCTAAGACACCCAGAAGCTGGTGAGAGTTGTTAAGGGCCACGGAGGGAGCTCCCAGCCCCTGCTGCTGCATTGGGCCTGTGTGTGTGCTCCTCCTGTGTAATGCACTGGAGTCAGCACAGTTCTGGTTATGCTCCTGCTGAGCAGGAGCAGTTTCCTTCCTTTTCCTGCCCGTGAGGGATGTGATGCACTCTTCTGCGTGCGAGAAGTGTGAGCAGGGAGCAGAGCAGCCAGCACATTCCCCCCAAAACAGGCACAGGGGTAGGCATTGTCTTTTGGCATTGTTAGCCCTGCTAAGTGCCAAGCATTAAGGCTCAGAGTGACGCATTTTTGAGTGGTGTCACATCACCGCACTAAAATGCATTAGTCACACTTTTATTACACCATGACCACGCGTGCAGGCGCAATCAACAAAGTGCTGCATTTAAGCAGCGAGCTCTGCACTGCCAGTGAGTGAGCTCTGTGGTGTCTGCTTGCTATATGAAATGTAGTGTGACAAACCTCATTATTTATTAAATGCTCCATGACAACGGTCAACACAGAATAATTAAGCATTTCATTTTTGGCGCTGCAAGACCAATGCACTGGGAGTGAGTCTTACAGAGCTGGCGCGTGTTGTAAACAAATTCAAAGAGGACCAGGTAGTGACTGCCCTCATGTGGATCTGGGGGTGGTGCCTTTCCTTTAATTGTTTACTGTAGAAAGAACAATTGAAGGACAGAATGCAGAACAATGTCATACATTCACCTCAGCACAGAGATCTGGGCCTAAATCCATCGTTTTTTGCTCCCCATGCCATTCCAGTTTAAATCCAGCCATGTGCAAATCAGTCTTGACCCTGCTCCCCAACGGAACAGTCCCGCCGAGGCTGGACTGTTCCGATGAGGAGCAGGGTCAAAGCTGATTTGCATATGGCTGGGTCCAAACTGGGGTGGCATAGTGAGCAAAGAACGAGGGATTAAACCCATATCTCTTGACTCATACTCGGGGTGAGTAGCTGAAAAGTTTCAGCACTACGTCCATCTTTTGTTTGCTTCGCTGTTGTTTTCTGGCAAGGGTTCAGGTGGCACCCCATTCTGTGACCATGCTGCTGTATTATTGGCCCCTCAGAAGGCAGGCGGAAACTTTGGTTTTCCTTGCGGCGCCCACAGAGCACTGCTTTGTGAGATCCATGCATGACCTCTGTGCTGCTTAATGCTGCAGATGAGGTCGTATTCTGGCCCACTGGTAGGATGTTTTCCTGGTCCACTGGATGGGAGTGAGTAAACAACTCACCTGCTGCCCTTCACATGTGTTGGGGATCGGGTGCAGGCAGACTTCTGTTTGGTTTAGGCGAGCGCTCCGCCGCCTGAGTCATTAAAACTTTTGTTGCGGGGATTCTGCTCAGGAACAGAACAATGCTTGGGACCATAGAACATCGGCATGTAGGGACTGAGTCACCATACCATCTCAGTACATATGAGCCTGAGTCAGACTAGCTATAATGCCTCACTAACCTTATCAGATAAATGTCCTCCTAACCTTACCAGAGAAACAAGTGAACTGGCCACTCAGAACACAACACTCTCGACCCTCTCAGGGATCACAGTAACAGGACACCCCCTTTCGCTTTCTCACTCGTGCTCATCCACAATAAAATAAACAAAAGACACAAAGAAAGTTTAGCATATTTGTGCCACAATTAGAAAACAAATGCATATCAAAAATACTGTTAGCATGGCTATTGTACCATATACTATAAAAAGCCCTGGCATGGTATAAGACAGATTAGCCTAACAACCCCCTCCCCTTTTCTACTGAAGCTAAATGATTATATATCAAAGATCTCTGGGATTAGTAGCGGACCCCGTACCTTAGCATACACATGATCTACATCTCAACTGCTGCAATGATCTTGTCTCAGAACTCTCGCTCCATGTGTTTTCTTACTCTTATACTCAGTTATATGACACAGCATGTGTGCTCATAAATAGCAGCTGCATTCACTTGTTGTGTCTAGGTGCTAGTGCCTGACCAGATAAAATAACTAGGGGCATTTTTGTTTGACCTTGTCTATGGTGTAAAGATTAAATCCCAGGAAAAGAGCAGAACGCGAAAACATGCAGATTCTGTGTGAAAGTACATGTGGCACAAAGCAAGTATGTTTATCTTGGAATGTGTGCAAATGAAAATGCGGCCTACAACGTGCACAATTAGGCTAACATAGGGGAGACCACAATGGGCCATGCAGAAAACACAACACTTTAAAAGTTTGAACTTTAAAAGTCCGACGTCAGACTGCAGTGAGCTTAGAGACCGTGGACTGGAGACAATTGTAGCAGCACAAAAGCCCCCTGAGAAGGCTCAGGATTTCCAGCGTGACACCGTCCTCCAGCCAGCATTGAGACAATTAGCAGACTTTATTGATCGTGTGGCTAAGGTGCAGAGACTTGAAGTAAGTTTTTTTTTTTTTAAACTGTGAGCCTGGGCCCCCAGTCACTGGTGGGGGGATGTGGTGTGTGTGTATGTGTGCGTGCATGTGTGTGTGTGGGTGTGTGGGTGTGGTTAGTAGGTTGGGTAAGGAGTGGGGAGTCAGTTGTTAATCCAGTAAACTGTTGTGCTTCAGTTGAGCGAGTTATCTAGTATTCAGTGTCAGCTGGGCCCAAATCAGTGCCATCAGTGATGCTTTTGTTCGGGTGTCATCTTGGCTGGGGGCTAGTGGCAGCTTAGCACCCTGTTGGCAATGCTGTCAACGACATTCAGCTTGTCACTTCGCAAGTGCTTAAACTTGCTTATACTATGAGGCAAGTTTTTGAGTTTCCATAATCTCATCAGAAGAGATATGCATCCATTGTAAGAAGGTAAGATATCTGTCTAAATGAATAAGTCACAATTTACACAGCACTAATTAATAAGCTGTACTATCCAAAAGAACTCTTTTCAACAAACCTAGAATGCGAAAAAATTGAGAAAAAAAATAGTAAAGTTCCGACTTGTGATCTTCAGATAACAAAAGGATCTCTCAAGTGTAGGTAGTAACCGGCTGAGCTGTCTACATAACATACGAATTTGTGGCCTATGTGATACACTTTGTGTGATTTGCAGCAGGCACATTAACCCTCCGTGCTCTTTAATGATGATTCAGACATGTGACTAGATTACAGAGATATCTCCAGCAAGTGCATTGACCATTAAGTAGTTTGGTGTCAATTATTCTTACTTATCAGGTGGTTTGCAGCTGTTTCACTGTCACTTTAGAGCCTCTCATTGTACAAAAGGGCAATTTCTGATATTTACCCCATAATATGGACTTTATTGCTTCCTTTTATTCGTGAGAACATGCCACTCGAAGTGTCACACATTTGGCAGTAGAATGTCATTCATACGTTCACTGGAACCATGAAAATGTCACACATAAGTGGTCTAAAAACATGGCACCTATGCATTGTTGGCTGCAGTCCCGGGGAATGGGGTCCCCAGGACCTCCATTTTCTGTGCAAGTCCCCCATGGTGTCTTGGTACCAAGAATGGGGTCCTAGGGACATCCTTGCATTGGGCTCCAGGGGACACAACCTGGCGCAGGAAGGGGCATGATTTTTTTTTTTTTATCGATTTTTTTAAATTCAGGTTTATGGGCACTACATTTCTGCAATTACATGATTACTTACCTTCTGTTTTTTTTGTGGCATATGCCATCCCTCCTTTGACAATGCTTGTTATTGATTGTACTTACTCATGTATAGTTTCGTTTTAATGGGGCATTCATAGCAAAAGGCAGAACATTATCCATTCAAGATTTTGTATCCCTTGCATGTCTGTAACTGTATTTACATGCTTATGAAACTGGCAAAATATTTAAGGGCAGTTACATGGTACCGAACATCGTACGTGACCTGATTATAAGCAGCAAAGTAGAATTTGATACAAAAAGTATTTGCCCTTAATATGATCAGTCCTGAACAAACGGCTTACAACCACGCATGTCCTTTGTGTCCCTTTCCATTCTTGTTAAACATGGAGGGGGCTTATTTACAAACCCCTTACGCCGCCGGTGCGTCACTTTTAATGTGGGAAAAAGTGACTCACCGACGGCGCAAGGGCCTTGTTTACGCACAGAAAGTTAAAAGTTCAGCTCTGAATCAGTGGCAGCTGCAGTGATAATTAGAAGCGTTCTTCTGGAATATTCAACATAATTGCCATAGCTTTACGAATTTTGCACGTTTTCTCACGCTTTTGTAACAAAGGTCTTTGCCTTTTACCTTGGGTGAACTACAATAAATATAGTCTGAAACATTTACCAGCACGCACCCTGGTGAGCTAGATAATGCACACTTTGGGTTCACAGTACTTCAGAAAAATCTTGTTTTAGTTTAAGACTACTTGTTAGCCCAGTGAGTACTTTTCAAGAGTGGAACCTTACCATCTAAGTAATTTCTCAAAACTTTACATATCTCATCTAATTGTATTACATTATCTTAAAGCAGAAGGTGAATCACACAATTCATGAACTGATCATCCGTCTATTAAAGATGCCAAGTACACTCTTAGACGCGTTATATCATGTCTAATTGATCTCCCCTAGAAGAACCATGGCCTCGATATGATGTCATCTTGCCAATCCAGCTCCATTTTCTTGCCATACACAGATTAAAAAAGGGTCAGTCAGCATGCCCTATATCACGTCTCTCCCAGTAGACCCTATTACCATCAGTTGACACTACCTTTTTGTGTATGGCTTTTCCATTCTCAGGACCCCATTTTTCTGCCAAACATTGCACCTCCCCTGCTTCAGGTAGGCCCATAGATCATTCCAGTGGCAAGGCACTAATAGCCAGTGGCTATGCTCCTCCTGTTAGACTGTTAGTTCCACAACAGACTGAGGGTAAGAACCCCTACCACTCAGACTAACTATTCATACCATGTACCCAGACCCACACCAACACCATACACTCACACGCACCACATCAAGAACCTCATTCATATCCTTTTTACTAACACAACCATGCCTACAACAGAACTAACCTATTACATTTTCAACAACACTACAGTCCTTCATGCACCAATAATTACAGATCTGATCACACAACTTGATGCCCTCTTCATCCCAGAACTCCACACACATTCTCAATATCCTAATCCTGCAGACAACAACATGCAGTGTGCAGACAGTACAGGAGGATTTGTTATGATCCACCATTTCATCCGGCCACACAAGTTAAGTGACTGTGCCACACTCATGTTTTTTTTCAAATCTCTCTGCCACTCTCACCATTCCAGCCACCTTTACTGCTATCTATAAAACTCCCAGTTCCAATCAGGATGTCACAGAGGAAATCTTAGACCTCATCATCACTGCCTCAATCTGACACAACACAGCTCAGATACTTCAACCTCCCCAGAGACTGATGCACTAAGAAAATAAAGACTGTCGACTCCCCGGATATCAATCAGCACATTACCAAATCTACCCATTCTAAAGGCAACACCCTTGATCTCAACATAACAGAATCTTCATCACACTAAGCTTGAATGAGACACACAAAAACAAATCTAAGGCTACCAACCCGAAATGAACCTGCAAAGCTTCACCTTCCAGCTAATGGGAAATTCTAACTCCCTTGGATTCAAACCTGACTCTGTCCTCTACATCAAAGACCACCCCTTGAAAAGCCGGATACATGACACTAGACATCTCATCAAAGGCTTGAGAACATTTTCCTGTGTCACCTCTTCACTGTTGAAATTATATTGGCTCTTCTTCCAAGCAATGTTTGGTAGACCTGGCATCCTTGACGTGGTATTACCCTAAACGTTTTGCCTTTACTCTGCTGAACTTGTTTTTGTTGGCATTAGTTCTCTGTGCATTTTACCCCTGCTAACCAGTGTTAACGTGCTTGTGCTCTCTCCTTAAAACATGGTAAAATTGGCCAACACCTAATTGGCATATTTAATTTATGTCCCTAGAATATGGTCCTACATGTACCCAGGGCCTGAAAATTAAATGCTACTAATGGACAGCAGCACTCACTGTGCCGCCCACTAAAGTAGCACTACAAAACATGCTTCAGGCCTGCAACTGCAGCCAGTAGTTTAGGTTTAAACTGCCATTTCGACCTGGCAAAATAAACCTTTTGCCAGGACTAAGCCTTCATTTTAATACTTAGAAGCCACCCCTAAAGTAGGCTCTAAGCACCCCTAGGGCAGGGGGCCTACCTCTCCGATAGCCTAACACTGGGTTTCCTATTTACATTTAATAAGTGCTAAGTTCAGATTGGGAGCAGGTAGAGATATGCAATTTACACTCAAATGAGTTGTAATATAAAATTCTCCATAATGGTGCAGTCGGATTTTAAGTTACAATTTAAAAAATGCCACCTTAGAAAAGTTGGCATTTTCTTGACCTAACCAACTGTGCCTTTCTGCTGGTTTCCTGGATCACATGGCTGTGAATGGCACTGCTGTTGGCGGCTTGTATACTTCTTCCAGACAGTGAGACAAAGCAAACTTAGGTGTGAGGGGGGATGTTCTTCCTGACAGGATGGCTGGGGAGGAGCTGCCCTTGCCCTGATTACATTTCAAAGGGCCCTGTCTACAGCACACACAAAGGAACCTGACACCAGGCCTGCACTGACTTTTGTCACTCTAGACAGTTTGGAGCATTGACCAGAACCAGTTTTGAGATTAGATCAGGGAATTCTCCCACACAAAAGCTGGCACCACTTATAAAAATAGGACATTCAGAACCACTCTTCAGAATACACCTGGACCTGTGGAAGACTCAGAAGGACTGCCCTGATGCCAGAAACACTACCCTGATTCTGGAAGAACTGCCTTGCAGTCTGAAGAAAGAATATTGTCCTGTTTACCTTGATCACAGTCTACCCAGATTGACTCCAAGGGTCGGTGGGCTCTCCTCCTTTGTGAGCTGCAGGGACACAGCAAGTTCCAGAAGCTTCCCTTCAACTGCCTGGGTGACCAGCCTAAACAGGACCTGCCTTGATCTGCCTGAGCCCTCTGCTGGAGTGAGCCCTGATCCCCAAGATGTACCCTCAGGTCCTGGACTCTTGGATGGCATCAGTGAGAGCTCCCCTTGAAGTAAAAGGTGAAAATCTTGATATTTGGGCTCTTCATGATCTCCAATGTGAATATTTTCAACAAAACTCTGTCGCTCACAACAACTGCTAATGCAAAGCTCCTGTAGGACCTGCTTTTGCACGAACAGCGATGGTCCACGACGACCGACAACAAGAGACCCCTTCTTCGCACCGTCCACAACCATCAACCACCGCAAAGTTCCAGCGATGTCTGGCTCTTCATTCTACAGCAATGGGCACATATGATGCTTGACCTGCTCTTCGCTCCAAAAGCCTCCTCCTGGCGGCCTCCTCCAACACGAATGGAACTCTTTGCGCCGGACTTGAAAAGATAACTCTTCAGCGGGACTAACCTGGCCCCTGCCTCTGACCCATGCCCCATTGTGGACAGCCTGAACTTATGAGTTTCCCCTAGTATAGCACGACCAGATAACTACTAGTGGTGTTTTCTGCTTCTTGACGCTATTTTCACTAAAAATGCTTTATATCAATATCTCTGGTTCTACTGATTGGATTTTGTTTGTTTTGGTTTCTTTTTATCTCTTAAAATGTACTCTATTTTCTCCAAATTGGTTTGGGATCATTCTTGTGTTGCCACTTTATTAGTGTTTGTGTGCTACATAAATGCTTAACACATTGCCTCTAAGTTAAACCCAACTGCTTTTGTGCCAACCTATCGGAGGGTTAAGCACAGGTTAATTTAGTGACATCTGTAGTTCACCCTGACAAGGATTGCAGTTGTTGCCTGAGTGGGGCTCCGACCCCTCTGAACCAACAACCCAATTTCTTGCAATGTTCATCTTCAAGACCTGCTGTATATTATACAAAGCAACAAGAAACAGCACCGCTGCTTTCCTGGTTGAGAACTTTATCACATAAGGTGGACAGAGCTGTGCAAGAAGTCAAGGCATCACCAGACTAAAAACTAAGAAGTGAAAAAAAAAGAAAGAAAACAGGCCTTCTCTTTTAAGTTCCCAGAATATGAGCCAACATCAGAACATCCCAACACTCATGCTATTCAGAAAGGATCTGAAGGCTGACTTCTTCGGAGATAGTTACATTTTTACACTGTAGGTATCTCTAGCCATGATTCTCTGTCTCTTGTTGTAAGTAGTGTTGAATCAAACTTTAGGGCTCCCAGACATGTTCATCTTTCCTTTCCTCTCTATTTAGTTTTGCACTCTACACATATCCTATCTCAATCTTAATAGAGGTGGCAGCCTTCATGCGGTTGTTCAAGAAACCCTTCTGATACCGCTAAGTTGAGTTTTCTCTACGTAGCAGACTGTCTCCTTAAAGTTCTTCAAAAGTATGATGGGAGTACATTAACACTTAAAGAGCTCCTCTAGCTTTATCTCTTATAGCCATGTCACCTTTAACATATGCTGTGTCATCCACAAAGAGATCAATTTTGCCATATCTAGCAAAACCTCCAAGTGATTATACAAGATATGCTGCAGAAATTCAAAAGAGGAACGAAGGATAAGATTAGATGCTTGGCATTTCCTGCTATGACAGAAGCAAGCATGTGGAATGCCATCTCATTCCACTTTAGCAAAGCTCCATCCCTCCTTCACTTCTTCAAGAAAGAACTAGACCTACCACTTCAAGCAAAACTTTGTCACAATCTAAACTCCTATTGACCAGACTCCATTGAAGAAACTCCTGTCTCGTTTCTTCTACCAACTCACCCAATGAATCATGATCCTCGATAATGTCCCTTGACCAGCTAACAACATGGTTACTAGTACATCCCTTACAGTGGCAGCCGGCACAGGTAAGAGCGGTGGGGTGGGGCAGGGACGGGGCAAGATGGGGGTAGGGTAGGTCGACATACGACTGGAGAAGTATTATTAAATTAAGAAAAACAAAACCACTTAGCTTGTGCTTGCTGCATCGCCGAGTCAGCGATGCTGCGAGCGCAAGGTAAGTGGTTTTATTTATTTTTTTATTTAATTTTACTATATAGTATCAAGTACCAGAAAAGAAAACAAGTATGGAATATGTTTTACTCTACTAGGCACAATGTAGAAGCTTCCTTTTTCAGTATCAGTTTAATGAAGCCGTTATAGCATATACGTCTAGGCAGACCCTTCATAACATATTTTACTACTAGTGAACAGTATCTGTGATGGTAAAGCGTCCATGGTATACATTTTTGTATATAGTTTTTTTCCATTTTGCACACTACATGCAGCAAGATGGCTGCTTCATAATGGACCCTTATTTATTGTATTTATTTATTTAGGAGTTTTTAAAGCGCACAGCTACCCCAGGGGGTTTTCCAGTGCTAAGCGTCAGGCAGGAGACCGACAGAGCCAGCAACTCAGAACAACCATGTTTTCAGCTGTCTTCTGAAGATCAATAGTGAGGGACATTGTCGTAGCTGTTCTGGTAGGGAGTTCCATAACTTAGGGTCTTGATAGGCAAGCGATCTCCCTCCCATATGTGACCGTTTCACAGTGGGGATCACACAGAGGGACAACCCACGAAAGCGAAGAGACCAGGACGGCTGGCACGGTTTGACAAAGTCCTGCAGGTACTGTGGACCAGCCCCTGCTCTTCCTCTGTGCACGTAACACAGGGTTTTGAACTGTATTCGCTTCTAAACTAGGAGCCAATCTAGCTCCATTAACAGACCCTCTGTTGAGGTCCGCCTTGGAAGCCTTTGGAGCATCCTGGCCACAGATTTTTGGACCACCTGCATCCGACTAATGAAGGTTTTGTCCTCCCCCCAATTAAGAATGTTGCCGTTGTCTAATCTTGACATGATCAGTGCCAGTACCACCGTTCGTTGTGCTGAGATTGGCAATAGCCAAATGATGATCATCAACCACTTCAAAATTGTAAAACAGGTGGCAGCCACCTTTGTCACCTGCAGCTTCATTGATAACTTATCATTGAGCCAGAACCCCAGATTCTTGACCTTTGACCTTGGGGGCTGGATGTGGGACTGGGCCCAGATTTTGTGGCCAATAATGGGGGCTCCATAGTGACATTCCTTCCCAGCACCAACACCTCTGTCTTATCTCCATTCATTTTTAATGAATGGTGGTTCATCCACTCTGACCACCTTACTCAGACAGGAGTTCAAGGCTACCAAGTTGTGGTTTTGTGCCGATGACAAGGAGAAGATGATTTGTGTGTCATTGGACTAAGAAAATAACATGATACCACATCTTTCCACCAAATTCGGCCAGAGGGCGCACATAGATATGAAAGAGTGCTGGACTTAGGCCAGATCCTTGAGGGACTCCTGAATTAAGTGCCTGTGGCTGAGATCACCTGGGGTAAACGATCTTCTAAAAAAATATACCAACTAAGCAAGGGCTGTTACGTGTATACCTATCTCGCCCATCCTGTCAATAAGGGAGTCATGGGACACAGTATCAAAGGCCTTGCTAAGATCAAGAAGAATCAGTGCGACTGTCTAGCCCTCAACTAGGAGCTGTCTGAGATGTTCCGTGAATCCTAGCAAGGAAAACTCAATACTGTGTCCCTTCCTGAAGCAAAGGCTCAAGAGAACTCAGCTTGGCCGGAGGGAGAGGATCTCCTGACGAGCCCAACCTAATTAAGGTCAGTAATGCCAAGAACGTGGGCAGATCCAGAGTGTCCCAGGAAATTCAGTATCGGTCCCTCTTGTCTTGAGATAATTCCAGTCATGTCCTTAATCCCAACTGCACCAACAATAATGCTCGGCCACCCAGCATTCTTCTCTCCAATCTTCTGAGAGGTCTGAAAATCTGTCACCTTTTTAACAAAAAACAGGCCAACTCCTCACACTGCGCCTGAGACAGGACTAGTGCTGATATGATTTTCCTGGGGTCTCAGAGTTCTTTCACTGCTCTAAACAGGGTTTTGGGCAGTTTTGGTGGGAGGTGTTGATTTGATCCGTATAAAATGATGTGTATGACAGGGAACCAAAAACATGGGCTGAGTCATATGTGTTTTTGGAATATGGCTTCATTCCAGCAAAGAGAACATCACCTTTCCCAAACTGCATTGTTATAGTTACCTCCTTCTGTAATAATCTTCAAACACAGTATGGATTTTGAATGTGCAAAGCAAAAGAACATTGTTCATTTTTTTAATTCATTTCAGAATTAAACCAATATTTATGTATTGTCGCCTGGGATGTGCTAGTGTGAACGAGGACAGGCTAATTCAGTTAATGCTGCAGGTGTCAGATTAATAGTCTGCAAAGTGTCCCTTTCGGTGACAGATTTGAGGTAAGAACTGACGTGCTTTTGATAGCAGAAAAAAGAATCTAAGATTTGATTTTTTTCAAAAGAATATTTATGATTTGGTTTGCATCGCTCTTGCACCGCGCAGTGTGGTGCAAGAGCGACGCAAACCTTAAATCAGATTTTTGAAGACAAGCAAAGCTACTTTGTGTGACTGTGAATGGTTTAAAAAATGTGGAGTAATGCAACGCAGCGCAAATCGCTGTGTTGTATTATTCTGCAAAAGGGTTGCTTTCCATGGGTGTTGCGTGGATATTCTAACGCAACTCCCATGGTTGTTGACACATTTAAATATTTACCAAACCTGGTAGACCTGGGAATGCCCCAAAAATATACGCCTCCCCAGGAGGAATATCTTTATTCCTCCTCATTACTTCCTCTTTCTATGTGTGCTGCATTATGCAGCACACATAGATCAAAGAATATGCATCTAAGGATTGTTTTGTGCAGAAAGGTGCCCTTGCCTGCACAAAAACAATACTGTGTACAAGACAGGCATCCTTGCACTATTGTGCAAGGGTGCCTGTGTTGGCGCTAGGCAGCCCATTGTGTGCCAGCACAGCAGGAAAGGACAGGAATGCTCCGTATGCCTTAAATACGGTGCATTCCTGCCCTTTCACAGTGATGAAGAGCAGCGCAGCAAGATGACTTGCTGCGCTGCACCGCGTCACTTTGCCATAAATATGACCCTTAATGTAAATGATGATCTTTTCAGTGAGCAGTGTGAGCAGTGGGAGTTTAAATGGTATCTCTTACATACTGGTGACTGTAGCCTCTGGTACTCAGTATGAATCGTACCAATGGAAACTGCCCTTTATGTATTAATGTATTTCTCATATTCAATTTATTTAGAATTTTAATCCGAATAGAGAGAGGAATCGCATTGAAAATATTTTTTTAATAGCCTCCAATAATTTTCAAAATGGCAAAATTGCAATTGCAAGTACCATTAAATATGAGTTTTTCGAACTTTTATTAAATTGATCCTTATTCATTTTGCATAAATCAAACAAAACAACCAAATGTCAATGTTTCCTTCCTGGGCTAGCTGAATCAAATTGTTATAACTGTTATTATTAGACTATAGAGTAGAATGTGTACGCATTTGTGATTTTCATTTGCATATCATATCAGATGAAGATGTAGTAGATTTCATTGTTAATAGTCTAAGACAAATGCTGCCCAGGTGACGCTTCAAGCAACTCTCAAACCAAAGTATTTACCTCTCAGTTCAGGTCGCATTCAACCAAGCCACCCACTGCATTGCCTTTTGGCTGTGACATAACATTATATAGAAATACAAGACCTAAAGTGTCAACCAAGGTACATTTAATCAGGTGTATAATCAAAAGGAACTAGCCAACGCAGAGGAAGCATCAAAAGGTGTGTTTCGCAGAGAAAAGAAATACTATTTCTTATGAAAGCCCTCACCCACCAACCTAGTTGGTGGCATGCTTCATCATCGGGCCCCACCCGGTGGCACCGAGCGTGCCCCGGGTGTGCTACGACGCCTGTTTATAGCGGAGCGGGTATTTTGGTGATTGAGTGTGCAGTGATGGTGTGTGAGTGTAAGTTAAAAACTGTCCTGGGGTCCCACTACCCACAAGGGTTATTTTATTGGTGGGCCTTTGGCAGTATTAAAAGCAAGGCGGAGGATGTGTGCGGAGTTAACTATGGTCTCCGACATCCATTATGGTCACAAATCATATAAAACGGTCATCTCTTGAAAATTTTCCAATTATTAAGATAAGTGAAAACCGGCACACCCCTAATAACAATAATTAGAAACACATTAATTGAGGAAATATTAATTCACTGAGCAGTACCCGTCCCTAGCTACAGACATAAAACATGTTAGTCACAAGACTGTCCATTTCATAAATAGGCGGTTAGATATCATACTAGGTATAAATTCTTTCTTACTGGGCAGACCATTTATGACAGTGGGGTTATTGAGTGACCCAGTTGTAATGAGCAGCTTCCACTTAAGAACTTTAGTTTTAAGATTTTTATAAACTAATCTGTTTATTAAAATGCCACCTACCCCAAGAAAACAAGACTGCACAGAATCATTAATGTTACTAATGCTTACTCAGTGAAAAAGCAGAAATAAAACATTTCTGTTTGTGTGGTTTAAAATGGACACCAACAAATAACGTGCTAAACTCTCATGGCAATACTTGCAAAATTTGCACTTGCTCTCTGTACACAAATATTTTTCCAGCACGGGTTTGTCTCCACCTGGTCCAAAAAGGCCAAATCTTAAATAGGATAACTCTACCTTAGGCCAGAGCAGGATAGTATTTAAAAATAAGACTATGGCTGGCCTGATATGAATGAGCATATGTTGAGGTGGTAGCCATGCTTCATACTTTTCAATATACTCAAAATAAAAAGCATTTTATTTGCAGATCGAGTGAGGACCTAAGATGTGCAAATGAGACTCCCATCTCTAACGGGTCTCACACCTTCAAAGTAACTAGGTCCAGATCCATTAAGGACTTATGTTGTTTTGAATCACGCAAGGTAATGCATGGCAGCGTAATTCCTTAAATCATATTTATAAAGCCACGCAAGGGGCACTTTGCGCTGTCTTGACTTTGTAAGGAAATGTAATGCAACACAGCTGCTTATGCTAGGAGGCATTCGATGGGTGGAGCATGTGCACCACACAATGCGCCAGAGCAAAAATGCTCCATATCTTTGTAAATATGGAGCATTTCAGCTCTTTTACTTTCATGCAACACATCGCAGCAAGTTCCCTTGCTGCACCACATTCATGAAATAATAATTAAAGTGCACCCAGGACCTAGTTGAAATCAATACAAAATAAACCAGGGATTTAAGAGAGATTTAAGGGAGTCCAAATATGCTGATTAAATGTAGTAATATTTTTAAAGCATCTCCATGTGTCACTAGCATATGTTTCAGTAGTGAAAATTCCAGTCTAATTTGAGCATGAGAAGTCATAGAAGAGTGACAAAAGATTGTTCTAAATGATTTGATCTGCACTTAAGCCATTAAGAGATATTCAGGTCATATTTTAAAGGAGGTAAAAAATTGTTCATGAATAGCATGAAATAGTGGTTTAAGAAATGACCCAATACATTTTTAGACAAACGCTGCTGCAACACACAAGTTAGCTATGCATCTATGGGAGTCAGAGTAAACATATGTGCCCGATTGACCATGCCCACCATCGTGAAAAGTTAAACTTAAACGTTTGCATTTAGTTGTTTGTCTCATCTCTTTAGCCTTCAACCACCATGAGAAAGGTTACCTGAGGCTCCTATTTTCGAAAACAAGAACATTTGATTTTATATGATTATTGTCCATGTGTTACATTATTTGTAAAGGAACACTACCAAGTCTGGATGGACAGGCTTTCTGGGTGATTGTGGCACACCCACTGTTGGGTAAAGGTTAAAGATAAAGGTTAAAAGGCAAAGGGGCAAGAACACACCCCTGCTTAATTACTTTGTGCTATTTTGAGAGATGCCATGTCAGTGGCCCTTTGTATGCCATAGAAGGCGGTCTTAAAATCTATAAAACAAACAAGAATAGTGATGTGGGTACCTTTTCTTTATCCTGCAGCATGAACACTATTCTCACTGCTTCTCATTTTGTATTAAGCTTAACATATATATATGTGTTTGGTGAATGTTTGCGCGTCAGCCAGAGGCGTGAATAGAGGCCCCGTTCTTCAAGTGGCTGGAACGTTACTGGCAGCAGCTTTGCTGAAACTTTCTTTTGTCCATGGTAATGGAGCAGTCCCAGCCCGCCTCGAATGCAAGTTAAGCCAGGGTTGCTGTCAGGAGCAGCTTGTGACTTCACGAGGAGCCAGATGCATTGTCATTCGGACTCACAACTCGGCTGAAACACGCATGAAAGGCTGAACGTTAAGGGGACCCGAGGGAGCACAAAGACATCAAAACAAACTGGGACTTTTTATTCGGACACATCGCGCCCTTTGATTTTAACATCCAGAGACCATTGTGGTTTGTTACAACTCCGTGTCTTCCCCTTGCATTACCTACCCAGGTATGGTGTTTTCTGGGATCTGCAGATCTTACTGGGCTGTGGATGGTAGACGATCAGGTGAGCTGGGGCTATCTGCACTCCCACCAATGGGTGTGCAGCAAGACATTCAAAAAGCATGGATGGAGCAGTTTCCCAGTATACAGCGGCATCTGAGGAAGGCAATTTCTGCCGAAATGCATTATGCCCGATTTGTCTATTAAAGTGCTTCTAAGGATCTCCCCGAGTGGCCTCTAACTTCTTCCTGTTGGAGGGGTGTTTGGTGAATGTTTGCGCGCCAGCCAGAGGCGTGAATAGAGGCCCCGTTCTTCAAGTGGCTGGAACGTTACTGGCAGCAGCTTTGCTGAAACTTTCTTTTGTCCATGGTAATGGAGCAGTCCCAGCCCGCCAAGTTAAGCCAGGGTTGCTGTCAGGAGCAGCTTGTGACTTCACGAGGAGCCAGATGCATTGTCATTCGGACTCACAACTCGGTTGAAACACGCATGGAAGGCTGAACGTTAAGGGGACCCGAGGGAGCACAAAGACATCAAAACAAACTGGGACTTTTTATTCGGACACATCGCGCCCTTTGATTTTAACATCCAGAGACCAGCCAGAGGCGTGAATAGAGGCCCCGTTCTTCAAGTGGCTGGAACGTTACTGGCAGCAGCTTTGCTGAAACTTTCTTTTGTCCATGGTAATGGAGCAGTCCCAGCCCGCCAAGTTAAGCCAGGGTTGCTGTCAGGAGCAGCTTGTGACTTCACGAGGAGCCAGATGCATTGTCATTCGGACTCACAACTCGGCTGAAACACGCATGAAAGGCTGAACGTTAAGGGGACCCGAGGGAGCACAAAGACATCAAAACAAACTGGGACTTTTTATTCGGACACATCGCGCCCTTTGATTTTAACATCCAGAGACCATTGTGGTTTGTTACAACTCCGTGTCTTCCCCTTGCATTACCTACCCAGGTATGGTGTTTTCTGGGATCTGCAGTTCTTACTGGGCTGTGGATGGTAGACGATCAGGTGAGCTGGGGCTATCTGCACCCCCACCAATGGGTGTGCAGCAAGACATTCAAAAAGCATGGATGGAGCAGTTTCCCAGTATACAGCGGCATCTGAGGAAGGCAATTTCTGCCGAAATGCATTATGCCCGATTTGTCTATTAAAGTGCTTCTAAGGATCTCCCGAGTGGCCTCTAACTTCTTCCTGTTGGAGGGGTGTTTGGTGAATGTTTGCGCGCCAGCCAGAGGCGTGAATAGAGGCCCCGTTCTTCAAGTGGCTGGAACGTTACTGGCAGCAGCTTTGCTGAAACTTTCTTTTGTCCATGGTAATGGAGCAGTCCCAGCCCGCCTCGAATGCAAGTTAAGCCAGGGTTGCTGTCAGGAGCAGCTTGTGACTTCACGAGGAGCCAGATGCATTGTCATTCGGACTCACAACTCGGCTGAAACACGCATGAAAGGCTGAACGTTAAGGGGACCCGAGGGAGCACAAAGACATCAAAACAAACTGGGACTTTTTATTCGGACACATCGCGCCCTTTGATTTTAACATCCAGAGACCATTGTGGTTTGTTACAACTCTGTGTCTTCCCCTTGCATTACCTACCCAGGTATGGTGTTTTCTGGGATCTGCAGTTCTTACTGGGCTGTGGATGGTAGACGATCAGGTGAGCTGGGGCTATCTGCACCCCCACCAATGGGTGTGCAGCAAGACATTCAAAAAGCATGGATGGAGCAGTTTCCCAGTATACAGCGGCATCTGAGGAAGGCAATTTCTGCCGAAATGCATTATGCCCGATTTGTCTATTAAAGTGCTTCTAAGGATCTCCCCGAGTGGCCTCTAACTTCTTCCTGTTGGAGGGGTGTTTGGTGAATGTTTGCGCGTCAGCCAGAGGCGTGAATAGAGGCCCCGTTCTTCAAGTGGCTGGAACGTTACTGGCAGCAGCTTTGCTGAAACTTTCTTTTGTCCATGGTAATGGAGCAGTCCCAGCCCGCCTCGAATGCAAGTTAAGCCAGGGTTGCTGTCAGGAGCAGCTTGTGACTTCACGAGGAGCCAGATGCATTGTCATTCGGACTCACAACTCGGCTGAAACACGCATGAAAGGCTGAACGTTAAGGGGACCCGAGGGAGCACAAAGACATCAAAACAAACTGGGACTTTTTATTCGGACACATCGCGCCCTTTGATTTTAACATCCAGAGACCATTGTGGTTTGTTACAACTCCGTGTCTTCCCCTTGCATTACCTACCCAGGTATGGTGTTTTCTGGGATCTGCAGTTCTTACTGGGCTGTGGATGGTAGACGATCAGGTGAGCTGGGGCTATCTGCACCCCCACCAATGGGTGTGCAGCAAGACATTCAAAAGCATGGATGGAGCAGTTTCCCAGTATACAGCGGCATCTGAGGAAGGCAATTTCTGCCGAAATGCATTATGCCCGATTTGTCTATTAAAGTGCTTCTAAGGATCTCCCCGAGTGGCCTCTAACTTCTTCCTGTTGGAGGGGTGTTTGGTGAATGTTTGCGCGCCAGCCAGAGGCGTGAATAGAGGCCCCGTTCTTCAAGTGGCTGGAACGTTACTGGCAGCAGCTTTGCTGAAACTTTCTTTTGTCCATGGTAATGGAGCAGTCCCAGCCCGCCTCGAATGCAAGTTAAGCCAGGGTTGCTGTCAGGAGCAGCTTGTGACTTCACGAGGAGCCAGATGCATTGTCATTCGGACTCACAACTCGGCTGAAACACGCATGAAAGGCTGAACGTTAAGGGGACCCGAGGGAGCACAAAGACATCAAAACAAACTGGGACTTTTTATTCGGACACATCGCGCCCTTTGATTTTAACATCCAGAGACCATTGTGGTTTGTTACAACTCCGTGTCTTCCCCTTGCATTACCTACCCAGGTATGGTGTTTTCTGGGATCTGCAGTTCTTACTGGGCTGTGGATGGTAGACGATCAGGTGAGCTGGGGCTATCTGCACCCCCACCAATGGGTGTGCAGCAAGACATTCAAAAAGCATGGATGGAGCAGTTTCCCAGTATACAGCGGCATCTGAGGAAGGCAATTTCTGCCGAAATGCATTATGCCCGATTTGTCTATTAAAGTGCTTCTAAGGATCTCCCCGAGTGGCCTCTAACTTCTTCCTGTTGGAGGGGTGTTTGGTGAATGTTTGCGCGCCAGCCAGAGGCGTGAATAGAGGCCCCGTTCTTCAAGTGGCTGGAACGTTACTGGCAGCAGCTTTGCTGAAACTTTCTTTTGTCCATGGTAATGGAGCAGTCCCAGCCCGCCTCGAATGCAAGTTAAGCCAGGGTTGCTGTCAGGAGCAGCTTGTGACTTCACGAGGAGCCAGATGCATTGTCATTCGGACTCACAACTCGGCTGAAACACGCATGAAAGGCTGAACGTTAAGGGGACCCGAGGGAGCACAAAGACATCAAAACAAACTGGGACTTTTTATTCGGACACATCGCGCCCTTTGATTTTAACATCCAGAGACCATTGTGGTTTGTTACAACTCTGTGTCTTCCCCTTGCATTACCTACCCAGGTATGGTGTTTTCTGGGATCTGCAGTTCCTACTGGGCTGTGGATGGTAGACGATCAGGTGAGCTGGGGCTATCTGCACCCCCACCAATGGGTGTGCAGCAAGACATTCAAAAAGCATGGATGGAGCAGTTTCCCAGTATACGGCGGCATCTGAGGAAGGCAATTTCTGCCGAAATGCATTATGCCCGATTTGTCTATTAAAGTGCTTCTAAGGATCTCCCCGAGTGGCCTCTAACTTCTTCCTGTTGGAGGGGTGTTTGGTGAATATATATATATATATATATATATATATATATATATATAATACTCCTGAAGCTCTGCACTTCCATCCACCTGGCGAACAGAGACACGAACCCAACGATATGAGGCCAAATGTTGTTTATTACAAAAAACCTCGAACCTGACGCGTTTCGGATACCTAGTACCCTTGCTCACAAGTCAAGTAAGAAACTTCATTCGCCATTTTAAATACAATGCTGTGTTAAAGTGCTGTCACCACGTGATTAATAGGCATAGAAAAAACACTGGCATTCTTATGTGACACTTTTGACGAGTCTGTTTTCCAAACTTTTCGTAAATCAGCCATCAATGGAAACCTTTTTTTCCCCAGATATGAGTCACAAGTATTTCTGCATGAATGCACGCATATTAATATAATGATATTGCGCTTCAAATTCAAGGTAATAATTCTACATTGTAAATAAATAATTAAGAATTCATAACATTACCTTAGCCAAAAAAGACCAACGTTGCAGATTCACATTATATACGTGAAATAGTGCCTATTAAATTCATGAAACATATGATTAATGTGTTGTTAAAAACATGAAATTCATAATAATGATAAAAACTATGGCTGTGCAAAATCGCAATAATTGTTTGTAAACAATACAAATTAATGGCTCATGGCTGTATCATGTACAGTACCAATCTGTTTTCAACTTCCTGCTTAAAATGCTAGAAAGTACCTATTCAAATTCTCAGGCTGAAATGTGCAAAATCGCAAAAGAAAGTGTCAGTATATCTATAAAGTGCTAAAAAGATCCAAAATAGACCCTACATAAAGTGCTACTGCTAATAATACTCCAATACATATACAACAACTAAAACCACTGGGTAATAAGGTAATACTCCTACTTAACAAAGTTAATAAAAAAGGACTAAAAACCTTAAAAACCTACGGCTTCTAATCAATCGGATTTAAAGAGATCATAACAAAATTTACTAATTCATACAAATGTCCAATGCTCATAAAACATTACAGAAAGTGGTACAGGTCCTCCGTATTGTTCAAACCATTCGGTGTTTTACTGTCCATTTCTAATATCATTTTTGATTCCAACTTTCTCAACATCTTTTCCCTATTACCTCCCCTCCGGGATTTGGGAATTGCTGCCACGACAAAATACTGCAAACAACTGAGATCGTTATTATGCATTGATTTAAAATGTCGGGCCACCGGGTATGTAGAATCGTTGTTAACAATAGCCAGCAAATGCTGCAATATTCTGACGTGCACCTGTAGCTTTGTGTTACCCACATATCTAAGGCCACAGGTGCAAGTCAGAACATAGACCGCAAACTCAGTTTTGCAATTGAAACTACCCCTAATAGCAACTTTATCTGGACTAAAAGGTGTCAAGTAGGAGGTAGTATTCATCCCGAACCTACATGCTCTGCAGGAAGAGCACTTAGTGAATCCCTGCTTCGGCTGTAGCCATTTTTTAGCTGTCGCTAGTTCGGGAAAAGTCTTCACAATCTGTGTTGTCATGGAAGGGACCTTCCTATATGTGATCGTGGGTTGCGATGGTAGAATAGGAGCCAAGACTCCATCTGTCATAACGATAGGCCAGTTGCGCCTAATGATTGACCTGATTCTCCTCTCCTGTTTACTGAATATATATATATATTGTGTTTCGCGGTCGAAACGTGTCAAGGACAAATGGCATTAGCCTGACATATTTGAGCTGAATGGAAATGGAATAAAGCACTTTAATTTTGCACTTGAGGAGGTGTCCGTTCCTGTTTTGGAGTTCAACTTTGAGGAAGGACTTGGTTTCTTGATAGATATATATATATATTCACTGAGAAAACCTAAGGTTACAGTGACGTTATAGTTAGGCTCAGATTGCACACGCACAAAACCAGAGAAATTCAGCAGTTATAGTTAGCTGAGCTAACTATAACTCACGCCCCTGCAATGCACTGCTTATGACCTCACATATTACATCACTCATTGCATGGTCAGTGACATCACTGATGACATCGCAAATGATATCACTGATGACATCATCCAATGACAGTGCATGTTTTAAAAATGTTTGAGTGTTAAATATATATACCAAGGTGTATTGATGAATCAGTTGGTGTATGAGTGCCTGTATGGATGATTCAGTGGGTGCGTGACTGACTGTATAAGTGATTGATTAGGTGTCTCAGTGAATGTATGGGTGAGTGACTTATGTGAATGTCTGTATCTGTCTGTCAGTTGGTGTCTAAGTGGTTGTATAGGTGTGTGATTGGGTACGTTAGTTTCTGTATGGGTGAGTGATTGTATGTCTGAGTACATGTATGGGTGTCTCAAAGTCTGTGTGGGTGGGTGAGAGGTTGTGTAACTGCCTGTATGGATCAGTGCTTGGGTGAGTCAGTGGCTCTATGGGTTAGTGAGTGTGTGTGTAAGGGGCTGTATGGGTGAGTGAGTGTGTGTAAGGCTGTGTCAGTGAGTTGAATGGATGTGACAGTTGTACATGGGTGAGTAACTGCATATGTAAAAGGTAGTATAGGTGAGTGTTGGAGTATATGAGTGACTGCCTGTGTGACTGAGTGGTTGTGATGGTGGGCGTATGGATGAGTGTGTATTTGTGTCAGTGACTGTATAGGTGAGTATGTGTTAGTATCTGTATGAATAAAGGAGTGGGTGTGTATAACTGTATAGGTGAGTAAATGGCTATGCGATTGACTCTATAGGTGAGTGAGTGGGTGTGTGAGTAGCTCCATGAGTGACTGACTGTGTGTGAGTGGCTGTATGGGTGTATGAGTGGATATATCAGTGGCTGTATTAGTGAGTGAGTTGTTGTTTGTGTGGTTGTATGGGTGACTGAGTGGATGAGTGTGTAGTCCTATTAATCAGTTAGTGAGTATGTAAGTACAGGTACGGGTGTGTCAATGATTATGAGAATGCTAGTGTGGTAGTTGGAGTGGGTGTATGAAAGGTTATATTGGGGTGTGAGTGGGTACATCAGATTCTGTGGATGATGTCATCCGTGATGTCATCAGTGATGTAATTTGAGATATCATCAGTAATGTCATCAGTGATGTCACTGACCATGTCATGAGGGATGTAATTTGTAAAGTCATAAGCAGTGCATTGCGGGGGCGCGAGTTATAGTAAGCTTAGCTAACTATAACCACCTAATTTCTCTGGTTTTGAGCGTGTGAAATCTGAGCCTAACTATGACGTCCCTGTAACCTTTGGTTTTTTCAGTGAATATCTAAGGTTTTATTTATTCTATTTTCTAACTATAACAACCCTGTAACCTTTGGGTTTTTTCAGTGAATTTCTAAGGGTTTTTAAATGCTAATTTCTAACTATAACTTACCTGTAGTCTTTATTTTTTTCAGTGAACTTCTTGTTTTTTTAAGTAGCAATGGTGTTTGCAGAATTGTGTGGAACGGGTACAGGGCCTCTGACCATCTCTCAGGAATACCGCTGTGTAGGACTTACAGAAAGTACCAGGAGGGCTTCTTGGTCCCCAAGGTCCTTAAGCATCCAAGAGAACTTTATTCCCCACCAGTAGTGTGCCAGGAGACGTGTTTGCAGAGTGGTGCAGAAATGGGGCATGGCCTCCGAAGACCTCTTGGCAAACTGACTGTGTGGGACTTGCTGGAGTTAACAGGAGGGGGAGTTGGCCCCCAATGACCCTTAATAGCTAAGAGGACTTCATCCCCCAAATAGTACTTTGCCAGGAGGTGCGTTTGCAGAGTGGTGGAGAACAGACGTCCTTGATGATTGCACAGGTAGTGCCTGTATGATTCTATGAGTGCCATTGCCAATGACACACTGCGAATACCGGGTGTTTTTAACAAAGTGTAAAACACATATATAGACATCTTTTACATAAAGTTTCAGTGTAGCTATTTAGTAAGATACTAATGTAACTTCCCCCTTTCTATACATCTGTCAAAATAACTACATCAGAAATGCATTTTCCTTCTTCACAGCAACACCGAAGGTCGCAATGACATTAGTAGTCACAAATACAAATGACAAAATATCAAACAGATATTTCAGCATATTTTACACAAAGTTTGAGTCTAGCTGTTTAGTAACATAATTGTTTAACTTAATTTTAACAACACATTTAACAAAACAACAATTTCAAAAACTAACTTTTAACATCCGAACTCAAGAATAGAACATAACTACAAAACACCAATGAAACTACCCATTCTCACCCAAACTCAACAGGAATCAAAAACTGCTCCGCAACTAGTACAATGCGCACTCTGTAAAAAGATCCACTCTAGAAAGACCTATCAAAAATATTCATGTGGGATAACGTCCATGGTTTATCATCTTAAACCCCAACTTAGAAAACATCTCTAACTGGCAATCAAGTAGAGGGAAGTCGGAGGACCATCGACATCAGTGGCACCAGCAACAATGATTCCCGGCCAGAAAGTCCCATCAGAGCTGACTACTGCAACAGATATGGCTCTAGAGTTTTCAAGAATGGCCACGTATTACATAGACTTTAGTGTTGTTATAACTGCTGGTGAGCAGTGTGTTACAGCTATTCACAATGCAGCAAAAATCATGCTTGCTAATTTGTTTCCCCTTTTATATTTTTTGCACATTTCTCAGCGCACTTTTTTTCGAATACTTCCTGCCATTTTTGCTACCATAAAAAAGAACAACAATTTTTTACAACTTTACAAAACTACTAAAATAAATAAATTCAAAAACAAAACAGAAAATCATGTAACCAGGAAATAAAGGAATGTCACTGGATAATACACTTTTCATCCAAAACAATAAGAAGAACATGTCCATTTATCTATCTTGAACATTCTTTAAGACGAGTTCATAGTGAGCAGATTTGCACAATGCATAATATGTCATAAGACATTGTCAAGAGGTACAAATAAAAATTATTCTTGCAGGACTACGTCCATGCTTTACCATCTAAAAACATACCAAAGCAATAGTGTAAAAGCACCAACAAAGCAACGCAAGGCTGAAGGGCCCTCAACTTCAATAGCAGCCACAACAACACCGGAGCAGAAGGTCCATTCAGAGGTCCAATCTCAACTTCAAGATTTGGCTCCACAGTTTTCCCGGATGGCATCATACTGCATGGATTGTGGAGTTGTAGAGAATGCTGGAGAGCAGTCCATAAAGGCCCTTCGCAATGCTGCAAAGAACATTAATGTTGATCTTTTTTTATTTTTGGCCCTTCATAGTTTTTTTACATTAGCAGGCATTTTATTATCTTACAAAATGGGTATCTAATATCTTTGTGTTGTTCATTTTATTATCTTCTTTTATTGTAACACTACTTACATATAACTTTCCGTATAGACAAGTAAAAGTGTTCCTCTACAATAAATGCACAGCTAACTTTTGCCAGTTATCATTATTTACTTTTGAACTTTTTAAATTTAAGTCAACAGTCTGTGTAAAAATCTTCTAGTAAGTGCATCGACAACATATACAAACATACTCTAGACCACATTGTGTTAAATTTTGTAATCTCTTTTTTAAAACTTTCAACTATAATATACGTGTCCTGTTCTGCCACTCTTCCTCTTAACAACTCTTCATTTTCCCTAGAATCCTTCTCAGGACCAAAGAAACAAAAATGCACATCACCACAAACCTTTTCTACGTCTGCCACAGTACCATGCAAAACTGCTCTTTTCATTTCTCCTAAACATAAAGTGTGAGTTTTCACATAGTACAGCCTCCTAACTAAAGTTCGCATTGTTGAGTGGTGTACAGCTAACATCTTGAAATGATGAAAGGTGCTTTGTTTGATAAACAAGCTAGTGAGTGTCCCTGCAAATTTGGATGCTAATCTTGTAAGGATCCAATCCTTGTAAAGTAGTTATTTTCTGTTTTAAACTTCGCCTTGGAAAGATATGTAGAAATGTCCTTAATATATCAATGGATTGATGTTGAATACCACAAACACTACTACAATTCCAATTCTATACAGGCGCCTGACACCGCCTTCCCTGTACCTGTTCTCCAATTACTTGTTCTACATTTGTAGGTACCATCACCTCTTTCGCTATAGGAGTGCAATTCGCCATTACATGACAACGTCTCAACAGGTCAAATTTAGAAGACCGTTATATAAAACATGCACAATAGTTGCACAAAAGGAAAGACAGGAAGGCTTGAATGGTTGTTTAGAACAATGCAAGGAGCGGTCTTTATTTAGAACAAATTGGAAAAAAGGAACAGTAGCAGCACTATTTACATTAAATGTGAGTGTAACCCATAAAAACTTGTGCACGTATGTGCTCGTGAGAAACAAGGTGAACAGCGCAAGTGACAAGTGGAACAGCGGGGAACGGCACAGAACAAACAGTAGTGTCAATATTTGCAAGAAAACTTTTTGGTTCAAAATAATTTGTTACAAAGATTTGATGGAGGTTGACAGTTTGAACCGTAAAGTTGCGCCAGGAATTGCACTAGGAGGTCAACAAAGTTTCACCTGTAGTCAGTTCAGGTCATCTTCAGGACCAGGTTACAATTTTATACGTGCTGAAAGGAACGGTGTTCCAAGATAGGGTGATCCTAATAAATACAAGAATTAGTGTCTATTATCCTGGACATAGCTTTCTTCATTAAAGAAAGACTCTATACTAGAAATATGTATGCATTCTCCACTAAAAACTGCACAAAAGTTACTTCTATTCACTAATCTTTTGATCTGGTTTTGTCTCCTCAAGTACAGCACCATTTTGTCAAGAGTCTTCATTCTATTTATAATCAAAATAAAAACCTTCACCTTCAAAGCAAAGGCCTTATCAACTACTCTCTCAACTCATTCTTTCTGTTTCACTGCATGTCTCCTTCTATGTTTCTTAATATTTCTCAGTAGCTTTATAACTACTCTACTATGAAACATCCTAGCTCTGATTTACTTAAACTGCTTCTGTCTCGTGGTTGAGGTGTATCCATCTTTGTTACAAGCTTTCCTGTTCTTGCTATAAAGATGTTGTCCATTGTTATTCTTTCTCATAGTTTGAATTTTATTTTCATTGTTTCATAATCTTTGGAAATGTCCACATATATTTTTAAAAAAGGAGTTTGTCCTCTTACCAATAGCTCTTTTTTCGTTCACCACTTTTTCTTCATTTTGCCCCTTTTTTTAAAATCATTTTTAGGTCTCGCCTACGCAGCGCGCATGCGCTGCATAGGATGAGACCTTTAGCCATCGGTTCCCTTTTTTCCCCAAAAACGTGCACGCGTTCCATTGCCTTCAATGGCAACGCGTGCACGTGTGGCGATTGCCTTGCGGGAGCGAGCGGCAGCGCCATATGGTATCAATTATCGCTGCTGGCTCCCGCAAGGGAATCGGCAGGCCCCCCTCCCCCCTGCTGCCGCGCGAGGCGCGCTTTTGCTTGTTTTCATTCTTAGCAATGCCCTGCTGTGGCATCCAAAGGCCCGCTGTTGTCTTCGTCCTCAGGACTCCGTGCAAAGGTCCTTTTTGTCTTATCTAAGAGCCCTGACCAATTGTTTGAGTTTTGCACCCCTGGATTGAGCTTCGCCCCTTACTTGGTGGGCTTCACCATGCGCCCTGCTTCCACTTCCGGTCGGGCCACGCCCTCTTGTTGTTGTGCACTTCCACCATACCCCCTTCGGTGTGCGCCCCCCTGTGAACCTGGTCCCTTGGTCGGGTTAAACCTCCCACCCCGAAGCCCCCTGCGTGGGCAGGCCGTGGCCCTCGCTCGGGTAACTCCCCAGCCCGGTCGGATTAACCCCTGCATGGGCAAGCCTGGGCCCCTGGTCGGGTTAGCCCTCCGGCCCCTGGAGCCTCCTGCGTGAGCAGGCCTTGACTGCTTGGTCTGGTTGAGCCTCCGGCCCCCCAGGCCCTGGAGTGGACAGGACTTCTTCATTACCGGGGTTTATAGCAACCTTTAGAGCCAGAGGTTGAACGGCACCAGCAGAGAGTATACAAAGGTATCCATCAGATGCCACTGCAGACCTCTCTGTAAACATACACACCGAGCTCTGAACTGTCTGTCACACTCTGGGGGCCAGCTCACGTCCTTATACCGCTGCAGACTCACCCGGACGGGGCATAAGAAGGACAGGTGAAATATGGGTAGAAACTGAGCTGCCCAGACCCCTACAACTTCTGCCGACCCTAGTGCTAACCCCTCTAACATGGACGCTGGCAAAAATGGCGCCACATGAACGCTGGAAAAACCAGTGCAATATGAACGCAGGAAAAAAACTATCTCGAAATGTTTGATGGCAAACACAGTGCAACCTGGTTGTTGGCAAAGATAACCAGCAGGTCCATTGCCAAAAACCGCAATTTCGGTGGAGGAAAAACTAACCAACATGGCTGTTGGTAACCTAGGAGCAAAACTACAGAAGCAGGGCACTGGGACCATTTGCATCACGTTTTTGCTGAGTAAACTTGTCACTTAACAGATGTTTGTACGGTGCCAATGAGCGTGTAGCTGGTCAAAGAGGTTCTTGGAATGGCATTTTTTATTTGACAGGGAAGATAATGAAAGACCATTTTCCTCCCGCTGAGCAGTCTCTCATGATTCAAAATATTTGTCGCACGCCACCCGTCCAACGAAGCCACGTTGGTGCCGCCACTGACGTATGCCGCGCCAAGCAAACGGCTTGGCAAACTGAATTGTGCCAGGGGAAGTCGTCATTCACGAGGGTATCCCTCGGTACTCTAAAAGTGGTACTGAGTGGGTGAGTGTTCACACTCGTCAGCTAATGGTGCGCACACTTGCGTTGTGCACATCTATAAGACTGTTAACTCACGATGACTGAGGAATCAGTTATACACCTTGCACACGCACATCACGTGAGTTATTTCACCAACAACAGGGGCCATGCTACAGAAACTTGGAATAACAAGAATTGGCATAGCCAATAGGTCTCGCCTTTGGGACCTTATAAGTGTTTAGTTATTCAGCACAATATCCTTGGTGCAACAACATCAAGTGTTGCATGGCTAAACACTTATAAGGTCCCAAAGGCGAGACCTATTGGCTATGCCAATGCTTGTTTATTTTATCACAGCAACTTATCCAGATACATACAGATATTATTTTTGCCCCTTTTGAATCTCAATCAATCAATCAGAGGTTTGTAGAGCACAACTACTCACCCGCGAGGGTCTCAAGGCGCTCTGGCTGGGCGACTCCGTTGAGTGCCGTTGAGTGAGTCTCAGTTCTGCATAGATACTGTACTTGCTTCTGTTCCTTTTCCCTCTAAGCTTTTGTAGGCAATCTGTCTGTAATTATGCAGATATAGTTCTGTGAAAAAAAACTATATTAGAATTTTTTTTTCTAGCCAATGTACCAGCTTTTTTACTACTGGCTTACACATAATACAAAAATAGTTTTTATGTTATGTTGCAGTTTTAATTCTACAAATCAACCTACCGTCATAACTAAAAGCACTTACTTCAATGTACCAATCCCAAAACACAAAACTTAATTTATGACTTACCTTTTAATATTATAGCACCCTCTCCTACAACACAGCTGCACCATATCTCAGATCTAACTTATACACAGTAAAAGACCACTTTATGCCTTTTGCAGTAAATTTTAAAATAAACATCAACCAAAGTGTAAAAGTACATGCAGGGCCTGATTACGATGTCGGGCGGATGTCACTGCAGTCTCGGGACCGAACAACCTCTGGTCAGCGGTCCGGACACCGCCATTACAATGCGACAGCACATGTTGCGGTCGCATACTCCCATTTTCCTATTGGAGCTTGTGTCGGGGCCGTAAATGGGCCGTAGCACAAGCTCCCATGGAGGAATGGGAGCCTGTGTAAATTACTGCACGGTGTCTGCCACACGGTGCAGGGATTTACAGGTGGGCACCACAGGTGCCTCCAACCGGAGCCTACGGAGACAAAGGGGCCCTGCTAGAGGCCCCCAAAGTCACTTTCTGACAAGCTTTTCATGCCGGAAAGCCCGACATGATGAGCCTGTCAGAAACAGACATCATAATCCCCATGGTGTAAACGCTTTACATAGGGGATTATGAGCGGCCTCCGACTTGCCAACAGGCTCCTTGAGCTCATCGGAAGCCAGTCGGTCCAACCGGCCGGTTCCAAATCAGACAGCTTTTATCATAATAAGGCTGTCGGATTTGAAACCTACGATGTGAGTCAGAAAGCCTCCGACCTCTGGTTGGAGGCTTTCCGACTCACATCGTAATCAGACCCTAAGTGTCTCAATACTTTAAATACGAAAAAACAACATAAGAGCTATGTCTGCGCCTCTCCACCACTGTGTCACTGGTAGATTTAGTGTTTCAGTACTTTTCTACTTAGATGTGTCAGATTTATATTTTGAGAAACATTGCATTATTAGTGCCTGCGTGATCGGAAGAGTGCATGTGCAGTGCCTGGGTGATTGAATAAGTCTAGATAACACACTTGATATATAATTGCATACATGGCTCTCTAAGTGTATGCATTGCTCTGGTACTCAGCATCCACATGAATCAATAAGTTTCTAAAACTGAAAACAACAATTCTCACCTTTTGAAAGCACAAAACCTTTTCCTAATGGCATACCTACATAATTTTGCAAATATTTCTTGTGTCTTTAAAACATATATTCAGAATTTTTCAAAGAAAAGTTACATGCCAAGTAAAGCTAGCACACAAACTCTCAAAGACATTCTTCACTATTACCCCTCCCCAATTTTAAACCGAGCATGTTGAAAGTAATGCATCACCCTCAATATATACATGAAATGTGCAACAGCCTGAAAGAACATAGATCACCATGTAAACATATATGTGATTTCATAAAAGATTCATACCTTCAGGCCATCTTTCCAAAAATATATAGTTCTCTGCATCTTTAAATAAACTGAACAGTCTCATCGTACATATAACTATTCGCAACCAGAAAAAACATATCTCACCATCTAAACATATGCAAGCCGATCCTATAAGTTAAAAAGAACATTGACAAACACTTTTTAATACATACCTAACAAGTATCACTACTTTATAATTTACATACAGGCACAGCACATTTACTTTTTATTCATGACTACAGTACTCCTGTTTAATAAATGTGACAAACTACCACAACTAATGCAAATAATATAGATGTATCGATTATGCACATAATGCTTAGACATTTAAAACATTGTTATTGTTAAAGGCATTGCTCATGGTAATTTTCAACAGTACTAACATCTTAAACACATACCCTCTGCCAGATACAGTTAATCTGATATATTGTTTTTCACAGCACTGTGATACTCTTTTTTTAATCAAACTCCCATATACATCTTCATTTATAATGTACATTTTTTTATATAATTAAAAAGTTATATAGATTCCAGTGAATTGAGTTTGTAGATTATATTGATGTTTAGCTCTTTCTGGATAGTTTTGACACTGTTAAGATTTGCTAACTAAGCACAAGAATGGTACACCACTCTTATAGAAAACAACTTTAAAATGGCAACCTCTTCAACTTTCCACTCTATCATCATGAGAAAGGCAGCAAATGAAATCATGTCTTTCATTCTAGACTACTGCATCTCCACTTGTGAATGGTTAGTATCTGTTAACCCTTTCCCTCTCTTTCAAAATGAGGTTCCTGTCGGCGCATTGTTTTTGATGTGTACACGATGATCACGGAGTAATCATGAAAAGAAACGGGAGTTCAAAGCTTCATTTTTTTAAAATTTAAATACTGAACAACAGTTTATTACATAGTCATGAGTATGAAATAAAAGTCTGCCATTACTTAAATTGTGTCATCACTCCTCAACTTTAAAAAAAATGTTCTTTCTCTTTAACACCCTTTCCCACAGTACACTCTTAGCTCAGTGTACCTTGCAACCCAGTGGAACCAGTAGGTCACACGTTCACAGCACATTCTAGAAGGAACATGCTGCTTCTAAATAAGATGGTGTGGTTTACTCCACAGATTCAAAAGCATATTCATGTCTGTATTACATTTCTTTTTTTGAACAACAGCCAATAATAAGACTTCTTGCTAAGGCATCCAACACACTACCTAATTTTATTCACTTTCATGATGACAGCATCCAATGAAATATATCTTTACAAAAAAAATGTTTAAAAAAAACCTTCATTTTAACTGATTATCCTTTGGAAAACTACCTCATTCAGCTCCAGCCTTCTCCTGACTATTATTGCTCCTTCACTTCAAAATGCTTACAGTATGGAGTGTGGGCCACAGCGATATCTATTGGGCTAAAGCGGCTGCAAAAAAGAGAGGTACTGACAGGGACTTGGGTTTGCCAAATATGGAGATTACTTGGTTTGGCCAGAGAGGGTTAAAGTTTCATCAGTTGCTGGCTTTTGTTAAAACCATTGTGGATTGCCGAGCTCCTCACCTCATGATTGTGCAACGTGGTGGCAGTGACCTAGGCACATTGACTGGGGTAGGGCTGGAAATCCTAATGAAAGAAACCTTTGCAGAACTGATGTCACTTTTCCCTCACACTGTCTTGGTGTATTCTAATATATACCAAAGACGGAAATGGAAGTGGTCAAATCAATTCTGTCCACAGATTGACAAAGCCAGGAAACATGTTAATAAAACTGTTTCTGCATTCCTCAGAGACCATTGCATGGGATGTATCTATACCAACAATCTGCGTTTTGACATGCATGGAATTTATAGAAATGATAGAGTGCACTTTACAGATAAAGGCAATAGGGTGTTTCTAAGTAACCTGAAACTCTGCATCCTGTCTTATGTATAGCAGTCATAAACACACAACCAACGCAACGGCTCTTGTCAGAGCCACCCTAGTACCTGAAATATTGTGGTTTTTTCTTTAGTTTATGACAATCATCGTGAAAACGTTGCGATCCCCGTAGACATGTCGCGAAAACGGAAAGCAAAAGCAGACATTCAATGACCACCAACATATCCAAAAATAATATGTAAAAAGATCTATTCTGAACATTGCACTACGCATATTACTATATACATACTTCTTTCAAAGCATGTTTAAATTCATATTTTTCTACTATGTTTCTTTAAAAACCATCTTTCAGACCTATTTTACATTTTTGCGGCTATTTGGGATGTCGCAATGACGTCGTTAACCGCAACGATTGCACCTTTTCCATGAAATCTAAAACGCATATATCCACACATACTACAGTATTTTACACACTTGGGGTTTCTTACAGTATTCTCTAAAGTCATGTTTTTCTAGAGGGGTTCTTTAAAAAACATTTCTAAAACCTATTTTCTGTTTCTGCGGTGATGCCGGAGATCGCAATGATGTCAGTAATCGCGATCCCCGCGGCCACGTCGTGAAAATGCAAAGCAAAAGCAGGAATTCAATAGCCACCACCACATTCAACAATTATAACTATCTTACTAATTCTAACCATCACACTAGATAAATCACTATCTAATTAACTCTATAAAAACATTTATCAATATTTCAATTTCTCTATAACAGTCTGTATTAAGGATTCATTCGGTTATGTGAGGGCATGCATAAGTCTCTGAGTGGGTCTGTCACTGCATATATAAGTCTATGAGTGGATATCAGAGTAGACTCCTGAGTCTTTCGGTAGATGTGTCACTGGCTGCATAAGTCTCTGAGTGCATCTCTCTATCAGTGAATGTATGAGTGGAAGTATAAGTCTCTCACTGGCTCTGTGAGTCAGTACATAATAGTCAGACTGGACCTGCGACTGAGTGAATCAGTGGGTGTGAGAGTGGAATTATAAGTCTCTCAGTGGGTCTGTGAGTCAATGCATGAATGTCTCCGTGAGTCTCTGACTGGGTGCATGAGTGTCTGAATAGGTCTGTGAGTGGGTGTATGAGTCTCTGACTTCGCATGTGAATATGTACATGAGCCTGTGACTGGATCTATGAGGTGGTGCGTTAGTGTCTGAGTGGGTCTGTCTATCAGTGAGTGTGTCAGTGGAAGCAAATGACTTATACTGGGCCTGGAATTGGGTGTATGAGTGTCTGAGTGGGTCTGTACATGGGTGCGTCACTCTCTAAGTGACTTTGAAAGTGCGTGCATGAGTACCTGAATGAGTATGACCGTGGGTACATCAGTATCTGAGTGGGTATGTGACTGGAATATAAGTGTGTGAGTGGGTATGTGAATGGGTGTATAAGTGTCTGAGTGAACATGTGAGTGGGGACATAAGTGTGTGACAGTCACCGGCTAGTGTGTTCAAATATATATATGTTTTGTTTTATATATTTTAACCAATATACATGGTGTCGCCGCAATAGTGGTGATGTACCCACAATGAACATGGGGGGTCGCGCCGTCATCCTGAATATCTTGCACGATTAAAAAAATCTATTTTGGACACATAACTTGTGTCACTAACACCCAATTTCTCAAACATAAGGGGTCAGAGTACCTCTACTCTGACCCCTTATGTTAGCTTTTTCAGAAATTTTCAGCCCCGGGAACCGTTCCCGATCAATAAAATGGCAGCCGCAACTTTCTGTTCAGGTTCCGTCCAGCCAATCAGAGCAAAGCCGTTGGTGCGTGCCCGTGAGCAATCACGAAACTGTCACGAAATATCCGGGACCAGATATATCATTATAATTTTCAGCTTAAATTTTGCAAAAACTACTGAACGGATTTACGCCAAATATGCAAAAAGCACTTTCTTGAACCAACATGTACCTCCCTGCCAAATATGGTGTAAGTCCGTTCAGAAGTTCGGGCTGTAGGTGTGGCTAAAGGTTCCTACGGGAATTAACATTACAAACGCACCCTTATTTTGCACCCCAAATTCTCTGTCCCCACTTCACGGTTCACCCCCAAACTTTCCATGACAACCAGAACCTACCTTGACACTTTTTGGGGAAAAGTTCATGAAGATTGGTCAAACAACGCCCGAGTTATAGGCAAGTCAAAAAAATCGTTTTCTATGGAAACTAGGTCCTAACTATATATATATATATATAAGTCTCTCAGTGGGTCTGTGGGTTTGCCAGGAATGCTATTGAAATTAAATCTGCAAAACTAAAAAGAGATATGTTAAGATTTCATATACCTCCTCTTCCAACTCACCACTTCCTAAATCATTCTGTTTTTGGAGATTTTCTTGTCAGTGTAAGCCCTGTGAGTAAACAGCATAAAAAAACAGAAGATTTATAAGACAAAAAAAGCTGCATAGCATCAGCCAGTTACAACCCTTCCAGACATCCGACCCAGTTATTGACTTGACTGGAGGGCTCCTATCACCAGGTGAATTGAACCTCTTGAGCAAAGGCCTCTATTTCTGTCCTGTACCGAAGGACCATAATATGGCCAACATGATGAGAGACCTAAAAACCTTCGAGAGAAGATGCAGACTTGCAGAATACTTTTACAATAATTCTAAAGTTGGTCTGCCAAGCTACCTTCCAGATCCATTTAAGAAGTTCCGCCATCCCAAATCATGGACTCCTCAATGTGGTAGAAATCCTGTTCTTGATACATACATTTTATCCATCAACAAACTCATCAAGGAATCAACACCTAAGAGGATTTTTGAAAACATTACCCGAGAAGAAAGAAAAGCTCTCCACCTCCTTCAACAGAGAATGGATGTCATTATAAAACCGGCAGACAAAGGTGGTGCAGTGGTTGCCTTGAAAGTAAGTGATTATATTGAGGAAGGAATGAGACAACTAATGGATACCAACACTTACAAACCTTTAGAAACTGATCCCACAGAAGACTTAAACAAAGAAATTAAGAACATGGTTGTAAGGTACAGGAGCTTAAACCTCATTGATGAAGCAACAGCAGATATACTTGTTCATCCCAAACCAAGACCTGGGAGATTTTATATGCTTCCCAAAATTCACAAAATGAACAATCCTGGCCGTCCCATCATCTCTGGCAATGACACAGCCACTGAGAGACTATCTTTATTTGTCGACCTGCACCTCCAGCCCATTGTACAGGAACTTCCATCATTTGTTAAAGATACCAGTCACTTCCTTCAGATTATTGAAAAATTAAACCAAACCTACACATTTGATGATGATACTCTTCTGGCTACATTTGATGTTACATCATTATACACCAATATACCACATGAGGATGGGCTTATGGCATTATCTGAAGCTCTTAATAAAAGAACTGTGAAAAAGCCATCAACAAATGTGCTTACCAACTTTGCAAGAGTTATCCTTAAATCCAACAATTTTACATTCAATGGTAAACACTATCTGCAGATACAAGGGACTTCCATGGGCACTCGGATGGCTCCATCCTATGCAAATATCTTCATGGGGAAACTAGAGAACTGTATACTTGCTACTTATAGCATCAAACCACTGGTATGGCTAAGATACATTGATGACATATTTATAATATGGAATGCAGGAAGTAGAGCATTGGAACAATTTACAGCTTATATCAACAATATCCATCCTACCATCAAATTTACCAGCAGCTATACTAAACAGAAGCATCATCTCCCTTTTCTGGATGTGCTACTCACCATTCATGAACAAAAAATTACAACTGATCTGTACCACAAGCCTACAGATGCTCATTTGTATCTAAACTGGACTTCATGTCACCCACACCACACTAAACTGAGCATCATCTACAGCCAAGCACTCAGAATAAGACGCATCTGCAGCAATGAGGAAACCTGTAAAGACCATCTACAGGAGCTTGCTACATTATTTAAAAGGCGAGGCTATCCTCTGCATATCATACAGCAACAAAGTGACAAGTCTTTGCAGTTACCCAGAGAAGCACTTATTTGGAATACCAACAGCAGAAACAAAAGTGACAGAACTCCATTTGTGGTTGACTATCATCCATCAGCTCCCAACTACAGAAATATAATGCAAAAAACATTTCCCTTACTGTCTACTTGTGAAAAATTGCAAAAGGTTTTTCCAAAACCGCCAGTCATTGCTTACCGCAGAGCTCCAAATTTACGATCTCTTATTGTGAGAGCTGAACTCAAGCAAGTTGTAACAAATGCAGGGGTTCATTGCTGTGACTCTAAAAGGTGCATCACGTGTGAATACCTTTTACAAACATCATCAGTAACTAGTTCTGTTACGAGAAGGACCTATGGAATAAGACAGCATCTTACATGTCGCTCAACATGCATTATTTATGTGATTCAGTGCCAATGGCAAAGCTGTAAAAAACAATATGTAGGCCAAACAGTGAATGACCTCCGTACACGATTCAGGAACCACAAATCGGCAATAATTAATAAGAAAATTGACCAGCCTGTAGCCAATCATTTTAACCTTGTGGATCATTTACTATCAGATTTGAAGATTTTCCCGTGGAACATGTCTCAAAGGAAGAACTACTGGACTCCAGAGAAAACTTCTGGATGTACCGTTTAAAATCACTGCATCCAGATGGAATGAACATTACTGATAATACAACCTGATTACTGCATATCTCAAGAGCTCTCAGGACTGCATTGATTCCACATTCCAAATGGAATCTTCACTCATGATGCTTTTTGAAAATTCAGCTGTGTCATCTGTGCAGCCACTGAGCAAACCATCTTGTACTACCTGAGGAAAGCGGAAGCTGAAACGTTGTAGTGGAAATATATTTTTGTTCTTTGGTGAATCTATCTGTTTGAGTCACTTCTTTCTTGGATATTTTATTTCTTTGTGACTCATTGTATCCTTTGGGATCCAGATTTTTGCCCTGGCTGGCTGTTGTTTTCTTGTGATCCTTCATCTTCAAGTTATGGCAATGGCAGAAGACTGAAACAAAATAAAATATTTGCACTATTGGAGGTCTGCACTCGTTTTTGTTCCGCTGGCAGCAGATGCATCACGAGTAACAGTGATATATATATATATATATATATATATATATATATATATATATATATATATATATATATATATATATATATATACCCACACACAACATGAATATTTGCTTATTGGGTTTGTTAGTGCATCATTTGAATAGCATTACCAGTGATACTATGTGGTCACTCATGTTGCCAGCAGGCTAAAAACTGGTTTGAAACCAAGGAGCAATGCTCCCCCTTCTTGTCCAATTGCCTGTATGTCAATGTATGTATTTTGGATTCAAGTTAATTCTCCTGTTAACATGGCTTCATATATGCTTACATAGTTCTAAGGTGCAAGATTAGACCATTTAAAGATTGTATAAAGACTTGTTTCGGTCTTGTGCAAGATAGAATATAGATATTCATAATTAACAGTCTAGCAGACTTTTAATGTTATGCATAGCAACATAACGGTGGGTATCTCTAGATCAACTTGTCTGACTATCACGTTTAATGTGGCTTCATGTAGAACTGCTAAGCCTCTGGAAGGGTGACCAATTTTAGAATTCTTATGAGGTCGAATAAAATGCGTCTAGCCAAATTAGGTGTCTCCGGTGGTGGCTGGTGACATTTGAAAGTGGTGGGCATAAAAAATAGGGATGAGTTTTAAGTAGGAAGCAAGCACTGCATTTTCATTTACTTTCACCTTGTCATAATTTTGAAAACTGAGCCCATTTGCATAGAATCACAATTTCAACTGAAATACGTGACCATTGTCCTGTGCGCTCATTAGAGAGGCCAATGATTGGATGGCCAAGTATCCTGAACACCTTTTTGACTCACTGGCAGACCCTGTGCGGTGAAGCGTTGTACTCTTAACCCACTTCCTGAGAAAGCGTACAGCTGTCAGCTAACCAAGTTCTTCCCTCCATAACACGATGTCCCTCCTAGCAGTCTGAACTGATGGCCCTTCTCATCCCTACACCTGTGCATGTGTGAAATTCTAGCATAGTCTGGCGCAAGGTGAACTCTCTTTCCTGAGGCAGGTTACTGCACCAGAAGCAGTTGTATTGGGTTCTGGGTGTTAGATGAACCAGGAACAAGAATGTGCATATTTTGTTTGTGCAAAACAAGGGTGTTAAGGAAAATAGACATGGAGTTTGGAAACCTTGTATTATTTCATCGACGACACGTGATAGGAAATGCTTTCGAAGGACTGCCGCTTTAAATATGTGACTCTACATAGAGGGTGAAGGCAGCAAATGAAAAGTTCTCTCTTTCTGACTGCCACAGTGGCAGTTCATCCAAATAGGGCGGAGGAGCGTCACCCCGCCTGATGCGAGCTAAGCAGGTGAATTAATGAAATTACCATTCTATTATATGTGCTGCAGGCCCATGCTGTTAGTATGAGGGTGGGGCGATTGGCGGCAGCAGCAAGATAACTTGCGATTGTGAAGCGTGCCAGTGCAGAGTGTGCATGTCGGATTGGCCTGCTGTCTTGCGATAGCCAGCTCGACATGTACACTTCAGACCGCAGCAATCCCAGCGGTGTTAAACTGCTGGTGGATTGCAGGCACAGGCCCCTAGCCTCGAAAGGAGCACTGGTTTAGCCTGCTCAAACCAATCCTGGCACTTCTCTCATGCTGAAAACAGCATGAGAGCAGCTACAGGATAGGTTAGGTTTGTGTTGGCTGTATGAAGTCAGTCACCAAGGGAGATGTTACTGTTTGAATGAAAGTCCGGTTTAGGAGAGCTGTGAAACCAGCGTGCGATTTGCGACGCACAAACGTGCTTCCAAAACTCGTGGATTGAATGTATTTATGAGGCCTCTAACTCCCGCAATGACAGCACGAGTGTTCCAGCGGCAGATGCCACTGGTTTGCGGCTATGGACACCAGGAAAAAGCAGAGCAATGTGAGTGGGTCACAACAACATTTTGCAGTCACACTTTGCATGTGTTACACTAGTTTTTAGGTCGAGCCTAGAGTCAGCATACATGCGCTGCTCTGCGAGGCATGCTGTATTCCTTCTGTGGCTTTTGGTCACGCCCACCGGTTTTCATTGGGTCCTTCCTGTGCCATTCAAACTGCCTTTCTTTTGTGTGGTGAATTGGTGGCATTTGTCCCTCCTTTTGGTGTGTTTGTCCAACCCATGGCAAGTGACCCTGTTACATGGCCATTTAGCTTCAGGCCATTTATTTGACTTTCGCTGCACTTTTTTGTTTGCTTCAATGTGCGCAGCTCCCATGCAGCTGCCTCCACTTTGTGCGACCACCTCCGCTTTCTTTTTTATTGATGCATTCAGCCGCTAATAGGTCATATTAACAGTGTATAATTTAAGCCTTTATGGGAGCTCGCTCTCACATTCTAAAATAGGAAAAAGAAAACAAGACGAGCTGTACTTTTGCAACCTTTCATTTGTTCGGGTACTTTGTGTGAGCTGCTTTCTTCGTGACCCTGCTCCCACTCCAGCAGATGAGCAGCTTGGTTTTCTGTGTACATCTCCTTTGGAGTGTTTGTGCTTCCTGGCACACGGGCGCCTTTCTGTGGGGCTATCAGGCACGGCTCCACACCTCTGCCCCGCCTGCCTACTCCATGCACACCGGGCCAGGGAGCTGTGCCCCTTTCATCTGCAGCAAGTGTTTCCCAACTGTGCCCTCTGCACTCTATACTTAGCATGCAGCCCAGTTCTCTCTTACTTCTGCCTAAAGCACCCACATCATTCAATGCTCTGTGCCTCCTGTCATTTTACAACAACTTAGACACTGCGCATGAGGGGTTCGCTAGAGGTCGGTAAGCAAGCAAATGCACAAGTCAAGCCTGGCCTGGCTCTGAGAGCGCTAACATGACCCAAGATATAAAAAGATTGTGCTTGCAAATCACGCAATGAACGGACAATACGGTGCAATTTAGAGTGCTCACGAAGGCTGGGGTCTGCCAGTGCTGTGCGGCGAGAGACAGGACACTCCTGCCTGGGCCTCTGCCAAATGTATGCACATAATCTCCCCTTATCAGCAAGTCAACTCAGGGCAAACAACAGGGAGGCGATCAGCGCACACCCTGAGCAGGAAATAAACTGCTGTAACCCTAAGCTGCTGCTCCCCCACTGGGACCGCTCTCCCTTCTTAAAGGCACACACGGTCCCAAGCACAGACATAATGGCAAATAAAATGCACCCACAGAGTGATGCACCCAGAGATTTTAACCATGTGCATTTGCATGTGTGTTTTTATGTGTGCTTCAATGTAATCTAGTTTGCACGTTTCTGGGCTTCCTTGTATATGTAAGTGGAATTGTGTTATTGTAGTGCTACCCTGTACATGTGTGTGCCTAACTGTATCAGTGTGTGTTTTTGGGCTTCCATTTATCAGTGCGTCTATTATTGCAAGTGTGTGCACTTGTCTGTAAATTGTGCGTGTGTATGCTTACCTGTATCACTGTGAGTGACTTTAAAAGGCACACGGGGCACTGCTCTCATAACAGCGGAGCCATCAGTTTAACTACGCAGCGGAGATCTCCTCTCACCGCGTCCGTCGTTACTGAGACAGCCAATGTCTCATCTCTACAGGAGCTGAGTCAAATGTCTGCAGCCGGCTGAGCCAGTGTGACACAGTGACTCTTGACAGACGATCTAGGTTAATAAAGGAAAAACTAGGTTCGTTCCCTTCCATTTCTGGTACTTTCCAGCCGTATCAAAATCTTAGAGTTGCTCCTTGTTCAAATGGGTGTAATTTCTGATTTTTATGTTTCCTTGGTCTTCATTGCTTGATATTGTTCGCTAGAGAGTGTCATTCTGAGCAGAGCAGCACAAGCTCCACTGAGACCGTCACCAGAGAAGTCCTCTGCCTGGCAGACACACTCCCCCAGGCACTTGTGAGCTGGCAACCTGGGTGAGTCACCCACTAACTCTCTCTGACTCTGCACTGAAGTTCACTCTGACCGCTGCAGGCATATGTTTTAACAATAGTAGGCCGTAATTCCAATTAGTTTATATCAAAGTAAGGCAGAGGCAGATTTTTCTTAATTTATATTTGAAACAGACATTTGAAACTCACAAAGATGTCAGGGGTTTAAGTTAACTTGCGCCATCCACAAAGAGCGAATGAATCACATGAAATAATTTAGATGAACTATTTGTGTCAATTTCCAACTCCTTTCAGCTGTAAAACCCAAGCTGTCAGTATCCCATGATGTATGGTTCTGCTCTGATGCCCCACACCGAAGCCAGGCTTCAAATAAATATCTAAATTTGTGGAAGTCATAAGGCAATAAATGGGCTTTGGCTCTGACTGATCGAGCAGCCAATGCAGCTTAGATCTAACAGAAAATAAGCATTTGCAATGCAATAGGTCTCACATTTACTTGAGTTTGAGCTATTGGCATTGTAAATGACAATGCCTTTATTATGTTTTGGTTTTTAAAACAGATAAATAAAAGGCATTGTCATTTACAATGCCAATAGCTTAAACTCGCGTAAATGCGAGACCTATTGCATTTGGACTTGTGAGAACACAAAGGTAAACAAGCATTGGCATAGCAAATAGGTCTCGCTTTTGGGACCTTATAAGTGTTTAGCCATGCAACACTTGATGTTGTTGCACCAAGGATATTGTGCTGGATAACTAAACACTTATAAGGTCCCAAAGGCGAGACCTATTGGCTATGCCAATGCTTGTTGATAAATAATTGTCACACTATTTTATTGGGGCAAAACTGTGACAGTCTTAATTGTCTGTAACCATGTGCATGGGCCAGCATTGAAAGACTGTGCATGTGACTGAAGCATTCAGCGAACAGACTCAAGATATGTCATCAGAAGCTGGTCATTGTTTGCATTTATATTTCACGCGCACTTTATTGCACGAGCACCTTTGCACATAGCGCACGGAGCACCTTTTTCATGTTAGGTTTTTCTCAAGTGAAATTAACTACTTTGAGACAATATAAGATTGTATGAAATCCAATGGTTGGGTATGTGTATTACCACCTCGGTTGGGCAGATGGGAAGATTGTTTGTTTACTGACTCCCTTGAATAAGATACATTTTACAAATAGATCCATGTTTTGGTGAAAACGGGCTTACCCCATGCTGCATTTTTATTTTTTTATTTTTAGCAGATTTATATAGCGCTAACTCGAGTCAAAGGTATTGGAGCACTTTACATGAGCACCAGTTAGGTTACAGAAGGATACATTCATTTTTGGTAGGCACAGGGAGATTAAGTGATTTGCCCAGAATCACAGGTTGTTTAGCCGATGCCGAGACTGTGCTTTTTATTGTGGATATGTGAGTGGATTATTGCAAAAAAGTCAGTGAGTCGGTTGACGGATGTACAAGTGCAAGGATGAATGATACAGTGCATGCATGCTAAAATACTGAGCGCCTAAAGTCCAAGTGACTGGAAAGGCATTTCACTTATGAGCCAGGCCCATTGGCATGGCCAGGGCTTGTTTATTACATACATTATTTATTTATAAAACCAAGCACTTTCTCACACTCCCCTGTAAACACCCTCTGGGTGTCACAAGTGCACACATCAGCTGCTCGTGAAACTGTTGTTTTGGGTCCGCCCTCCAACCCTGGCGACCATTCACCCGTTCAGCGTTACACCCAGGTGCCCTCTGAGGCCAAGAATCTGGGCTGGGCACGGTGCGGGCTGATAAGGAGCAGGGTGTGTCTGCCGAGCCAAGAGGGCGCTCTGTTTGTAATGTAAACGGAAAAGCGCTTGAAGGAGCGGAGTGGAGTAGAAATGTTTAAGCCAACTATCCGGGGAAGTGAGTGGAGGAGGGTAGGGAAAGGCGTGCGGGGTGGAGGAGGGAGACAGCTGAGAAGTATTGTGTGCAGGCTTTAATTGATGTTGTAATCTCCGTTGTATTGTATGTTGTAGCAGAATTTGTATAGCGCTTTAAACCCCTGACAAAGCTAAAGCACTTTACTTAGCGCTCTTTTAGAGTTGTGCTGTTGAAAAGAAGTTTTATATAGTATAGTTTTATATAGGGCTTGGTGTTAGCTGAGGGTCGCGAGGTCTGAAGACATGAAAGAAACAAGCGCGCACGCCTCACGCTAAAAGGTTTAAAAAAACATGGACATGAGAGTGTTAATTTGATGTGTTGGCGGTTTCTGTAGGAGTAGCAGTGTTAAAACCCCAGCTGCATGTTTAATGATTAGTGGTGTCAGGCCAAATTATGTAAATTACAGCAAAATATGATCACAAAAATCACAAACACAAATCCACAAACACGAAAAAACCTTTAAGTTAAAACATTAAGAGCACAAATTGTAATTTACAGTCAAAAAAAATAGACCTGGAAAAAAGGGTGAAGAGCAGGAACCAGAGAGCTGTAAACGGAATAAAAAATGCACCATCACAAAAACAAATACAGTGCACATTAGGGCCACTAAAATGAACTAAAATGCAGTAGCGTCTTAGAAGTAAATAAAGAGCATAAACTAAGACTAAAACATGGATACAATGCTGGGGGTAGTTACAGAACAAAAACATTCATGCCAAAGTTATAACTGGATATAGATTCTCCGGGGACTTGGTCCACAACGGGGGGTCCCGTGAGTTGGTGCAGCAGGGGTAGGAAACGTATTCCTGGCTTTGTCTGTCTCGAGGGAGCTCCCACACTTTGTAATGATAATTAAGAGAAGAAAGAACGGCTCAGGGAAGTGCCCAAGTATTACCTTTGTAATCTTTTCTAAACACTCAACCCCGAACATGCAGACATCAATGCTCAAGTGAGAATGTTTTTGATGGTACCGAGGTGATTAAAGGTAGTATACACGGACACATGCTGAGTGTCTCAACATGGAATCGATGGTAAAGGGAGGACGCTCGCAGGCACACACCAGAGAGCCAGACTCTATCGCAACAAGAGATGCAGGTAAAGGCAATATATTGGAGAACACCAAAAGGTGTCTGTATGCAAACAGTGGGAGAGAATCAGAGCACACCAAGAACCAGGAAGAACAAAAGGAAATGGAGATGAAGCTATCTCGTTCTCCCCGCGGAAAAGCAGCAAGAGGTATTCCAACAGCTTTAATATCTATCAGCTTTCAGCATTCCCTGAGAAATAGGAGCAGACAGTGTTAAAATGGTTCACCACCTTCCAGGATGCAATGAATGAATCGACTAAGTATTCCACTGCACATTCTTTAATAGCATGCTCAAAACACCAGTTCATGCCGATGCCGTTTTAATGCGTTTTGAATTTTCTAGTTGTATTAAAGTGCTCACTTTCGTACTGCGCGTCATGTGCAAATGGTGAAAGTCGGAGTATGCTGGCGCATCCTCGGGCTTCTGTGGTAGCGGCAGGTTTGCCACCCAGGCGGTAAAAATATTTGCCAAGGACTTGGGGCTTTCTAATCCGAAACATAACGGTTTCTGAAGGCCATGTTCTCCCGGCCATATTCTCCCCACAGCTTTTAAAAGATAAATAGGGGGACGCGCACAAAGCGTTCAGGCGCTCGCGGACACTGGCCCAAGCGATTTGCATTTAATTAGCATAGGCAGGAGAAATCTTCCTGGGAGCCTCAAGGAAGAAGGGGAGGGGGCCCGGGGAACGAAGGGGAGAAGGAAAGATGTTGTAAGAGGGAGAAAAGAGGTTGGGAGAGTGAAGATTGGAACAAGTGAAGAGGGTTAAGGCAGAAGCGGAAGTAACGATGAAGAGAGTAGAAGAAACAAGCATTGGCCGTGAAAGTGAAAGTGATCGCGATCACGATCACATCTGTCTTTCCTCTCGTTATGGCTCATGGGGAGGGGGGAGGTGAGGAGCGCTGGTCAGAAGAAGCCACACAGCTAAAAAAAACAAGCAACAAAAAGACGCGAAAGTGATCGCGATCGCGGTGAAAGCGAAAGTGATCGCGATGACGTGCTCTGTGCTAAGCATGCGAGGGATGCGCGCGCAGCACTGATTGGAGAGGCGGAGCGAGGCGCTCGCGCTTGTGCGCGTAACCGCAAGCTGGTGGCCGGCAAAAGCCTTTGGGAGCACTTTCAAAACCCGCTTACTAAATGTCTCGCAGAGCAGCGCATGCGCGCTGGCTCAGGCGAGACCTAAAAAGCATGTTCGGATTCTATTTGAAAAAGCATGAGTTGTGCTGGATATGGTGCGGGGCAGCATTCCCACCGCAGCCTGCATCTCCCTGCGGCCCTCCGTGCAGAAACACAGCCAAATAGAATTGTAAGTGAAGTAATTGTTTACATACAAAGGATGTGTGAATGTGTGCGTGTGGGAGTGTGAAGGTAGTATACAACTGGTAACTGTTCTCAACAGTGCGAAATATGTAGATTTGAGATAGGAAGAAGTGCTCCTTTCTTGAGTTCTTCCCAGCGCCAAGAAGTCTGGCACGGTGTGAAAAGTTCCAATTGTTTGGAAATGTTGTTTAGGTGGAGACTGCGGCAGCATAATAAAAACACATGTTGCCTGGCTTTTAAGATAGTTATCTGTTTGAGGAGCTGCATATATGCGTTTTAACAAAAAGCATAGAATGATTGTTGTTTTGTGAACCACATGATAAGAAGTATCGACAAACATTGCAATGTTGCTTTGAAGTTTTGTTTCCGTTTGTTTTGATTGTAACAGTTGCAGTTGGTGTTCTGTTTTATAGGAGCAGTGAAAGGGAATTATATTGAGATAGGAAGACTACGGAAGGTTTATAAGAAGAAAAGAGAATTTTTTTTGTAAGTGTGCTAGGAGAGGAATAGTAACATAAATGAAGTTGTGGGTAAAACGGAAAAAAATACTAATTTTGAACAAAGTAGTTAACAAACCTAAAGTCCAATTGCATTACAGAGCATTTTTTCAGCACCGGGACATTGTGATTTGTTTACAATCACAGAATGTAAATAACAAAACAGAAGAACATACGGCTGACTGAGGTACTGCACCTCTAATCCAAATATTACCAAAATGTCCAAAGTTCCGTGCATACACTTCCGGAGCCCGCCGTACTTGGTCTCCACTGATTTCCCAGAGGTAAACTTTATTGCAAAAAGGGAAGGTTCACCGATCAAATGAGTCCACAATGTTACCAACTTTTCCAAAGTGTATTTTCTTTATTTTGTATCAAAAGGAGTTTAGAACAGCAAAGGTCAGCCAACGCGTTTCGTTCCTATTGGAACTTCATCAGGGCTCATATATATTCATCAAAGACATGGGATAAATCATCACTATTGTGTTGAGGATCACAAACCACCAATCCAAGGTTTGAAAAATTACAATTAGCGTATCTTATCTGTAAGTAATGGTACCAGATCTGTCCTGGATATTATTCAAATTTATGCGATCCAAAATTACAACCCCGAATAGGAACATTGGAGTACGCCGTATCAGGGGCGTGTTTTCCCAATCTTGAATATACCCAACCTAGGGTTTTGGATCGCATAAATTTGAATAATATCCAGGACCTTTGCTGTTCTAAACTCCTTTTGATACAAAATAAAGAAAATACACTTTGGAAAAGTTGGTAACATTGTGGACTCATTTGATCGGTGCACCTTCCCTTTTTGCAATACAATCACAGAATGTTCGAGCCCTCGCCACACTGGAACCTGGTTCCCAGCTTCAAAGACGTACGCCGTTGTGAATGCAACCTCGCCTCTACATATAAAAAATACTTGCCGAATGCGGCGGCGCCCAGGTTACAAATATAAAAGGGCGCAGTGCTAACATGCAAGTGCGGCGTGCATGTAAATATTATGCGCTTGGCGGCTCCTGGTAATACTAATGCTAGGCTTGAGTCTGACTGTAATGCAATTGGTGCTGATTGAAAGCGCTCTGATACCTTCGGGTAAAGTTTGCGCTATATAAAAGTGCAAACAAATAAATAAATAAAAAAAGCCTACCTGTAGCACGTCCGCTCTTATTCTGCGTTGCCACATGCCTTTGGGTCCCTGTACTGATTAACTGCACCCGGCTGTGGGAAACCTCCATGGCGGGAACAACGTGTTGCGGGGCAGACGCGGGGAATGTAGCCACTGTCCTGTGGCTGCAGCGTGTGGTACCAGTGCGGGGGCAGGAAGGCAGGCAGTCGGTAGGGCTGTGCCATGGCAGTGTAGTCCTCTCTGCATGCCGGCCATGGGGGTTGCTGTTGGCTGACGGGAAGTGGTGAGGAGGTGCCGGTTCGGTATGCCTGCTTCCTGATCTTGGGCAGGCGACAGTTTTTTTTTAAAAACGAGTCGGGCAACCCGCTGCAAGGAAATGTGTGGTCACCATTACTGAATGTTTTATAAAAATAAAAAAAACGATTTGGGCGAGCTGCGCACAAGAAGATGCGCGGCCGCCTTCATTTAATGTAAATAAAAGAAGCCTCTCCACTGGAGGAATATAACAAAATTAAGATACACGTCACCATTTTTTTTTTTAGATAGCACGAACTCGACTCGAACGTATCAGCCCGCTTTACATGAGCACCAATTGCATTACAGAGCATTTTTTCAGCACCGGGACACTGTGATTTGTCTACAATCACAGAATGTTTGAGCCCCCGCCACACTCAAACCTGGTTCCCAGCTTCAAAGACATACGCCGTTGTGAATGCAACCTCGGCTCCACATATAAAAAATACTTGCCGAATGCGGCGGCGCCGCCCAGGTTACAAATATAAAAGGGCGCCATGCTAACATGTAAGTGCGGCGTGCATGTAAATATTATGCGCTTGGCAGCTCCTGGTAATACTAATCATTAAGACGCGGCGCCTGTGCATACTGAAGTTCTGCACCTAAGCGTTTTAACACCGCATCGTTCACGTGAGGTTTGTTGCTCCAGAAAAAAGAGTTCGAAGACGAATACTTAATCCCAATAGGAGCATGTTTACTGTAGTTAGGCGGTGCTGCCTAGGCATTCCCAAACCAAAAAAGGAGGAACGAAAACACAGATTAGCCTGTCAAAACCAAGAGATTTAGGTTGACTGTCGAACAAACAATAAAAGCTGATAGGTGGAGTTTCACCACACAGACGAATTACTTGATGTCTCGGAGAGACAGCGCATGCGCTGCCTAGGCGAGACCTAAAAACAAGGAAAGAATAGGGGAAATGCACTCTTTTACATTATAAAATTGGGTAATGCAATCACTGAAAGATGTATTGTGTGTAATCAGAGAGAACTAGAATTCAGTCCTGGCACAGGAGGAATAGTGATTTCTGTATTACAGTGCTATGATGTCAGAGCCTGTAACTGAACCACTGTGAATATGCAGGTTGTTTTAAAATTGTATTGCACACAGTATACAAGAGGAGTTGTACTGTACAGTCATACATTTCAGGGGATTTGCAGCAGTAGAGATGTTTTTAGATCTTCTCATTGTGCATAATTGCTGGTATTTCTCTTTCCATGAACTCTTTGCTTGTTTTTACTCACAAGAAAGTATCACACAAAGGGTCACACATTTGACAGTTGAATGTCACTCGTAAGTATACGGAAATCATGGAAACATAGGTAATCTGAAAACGTGGCAGCTATGGGCTGTAAGTAAATTTACAGCATCAGAGTTGAGCTCTGCTTTGCAGTCACTGACTGCAGTCTACACAAAGTTGAGTTCAGCATCAGTGAGGCTGGCTCAGAATCCGCGCTGGGGCCTCTCTCACATCCTAGTGCCCTTACATTTCTGGTGCTTTGCAGCAGTTTTAAGATCTTCTAAGAGTTTCTTGTTGCTCAAATGGGTGTATTTCTGATATTTATATGTTTCCCTAATCTTCATTGCTTGATTTTGCTCACTAGAAAGTGTCACTCATAGTCGTTGAATGTCACTCATAATAACACTGACATTTTGTAAATGTCACACATAAGCAATCTGAAACCTTGGCAGCTATTGTATATGTGCTTGTGCATCCCTTTACCAATGTGTGTGTGGGCTTCTCTCCTCTTTGTATATGCTTCCTGAACCTGTGTGTGTGTGTGTGTACTCCCCATTATCAGTGTGCTTGTGTGTGTGCATATATGCTTCTCTGCATCAATGTGTCTCTGTTTGTGGGTGTGTGAACTTCCCTGTGTATTTGTGCCTGTGTATCTGCTTCCCTTTGTGTGTGTTTAGGACCCTTGTGCGCAAGAGTGCATTTCCCTGTGCCCACCGCTGCTTGTTTTCTGTTCTTCGCCCACTGGAGATATCTAAGGGCACCACCGGGCTGCTCTGGTACCAAGACAGAGTGTGTTGCCCTGTTCTCAGTCTTCCTTCCTTTAATTCATCAGTCGCTTCCTGGAACCCAGTGGTAAGTAAGTAGGCCAATGTCCAAGAGCCACACAGAAGCCCATGGTAAGCACTTCCGTGAACTAGCTGCCCGTAGTGAACTTGAGAGAGGTAGGTTGCACAACTGTGCAAGAACAGACTGATCCATGGCTAAAACAGCAGGTATGTGTAACAGCCTCAGGCCGTTCGAGCCATTCCAGCATCAAAGGGCTGCATTGGCCCCATACAGTCTGCGAGGCTTGTCTCTTAAATACTGAAGGGGGTGTGGAAGAATCGGTTCTATGTCACGCAAGGCTTGTTGCAGAAAGACTGCAGCGGCTTGGGTAGTCAGTCATCTGTCGGGCCGGTCTCTTTCAGAAAAGTGAAGTGACTGTCTTATGACATGGTCAGCTTAACATAGGACGTGCTCCCCGCCAGCCGTAACTGCCTTTGAAAGGTGGGTTTATGTCACATAACTGATTCCCAGGGGGTGGGGGTGTGCTGGGGAAGGTCTTGATCACACCAGTCATTGTGTAGTGCAAGGTTTTAGCCACACCTTCCAACGGTCCATTGCAATCTGATTGTTGATTTCTTATATCACAGCAGCCCACAAAATCTAAACCAGTGCTATCTACGACTGGTCAGGATAGCTAATAACTAGGACTAGATGTACTTTTCACTGTCATGTTTACCCAACCCCCTGTCCAAATGCCTACTGGTGGCCTGACCCATCATTTGCTCTGTGGAATTTAAAATGGTCATTCAGAGATTTATTTCTCAATCTTGCCATTTTGGAATCTTGAACATTTAAATTAAAATAATCAAATTTGTCCAAAATCCACATGGATCTCATGTTTGCATCTGGGCCTTACAAGTGCACCCGGGTGGGTTTGCCTCCACCCGCACCAGCCTTTGATGTCATGTCTGCAGTGCCCTTCATACCCAGACTATGCCTGTGCCCCTCATGTAGCATGTAGCATTGGCAAAGGCTCCCTAGAATGCTTTGAGGTTATTTAGAGGGCACAAGGGTGCCAGAAGGCGCTCGGACCTGCCAGGTATACACTTAAGCGAACACACTCAGACCAGTTTAGGACACATAAGGTTTGCTGGAAGCCAGCCCCCCCAAAGTGGAAAAGTCAGACAGTTAGGACATTCCAGAGTATTAATCAGGGTGAGGAGCTCCGGCCGGGAGCTCCCTGGCCAGGGATTGCCTTTTGGCGATAATCCCCTTGAATATACCCCCTCCTCAGATCTTTTCACTCACCTGGGGTTCTAATGGACAACGGTCCTTCGACTCTCCGATTCCCGCGATTCTACACGTAACCTCTGAAGAACAATGAATATTCTTCGACCACAGAGCCCGAATCCAACATGGCCGATGCCCGGTGGAGCTGCCGTTGCAGCTATAGGGGAGACTGGCCGTAGATCACCCCCTCGGCCGTCACCTACCCAGCCGGACATTGGGAACAGTTTTTCTTCGGCTCTCCGCTGTGTCTCCCCCTCCTTCCGACAAATCATCAAGGATCTGCTGAGGATGGAACAAACTCTGCGCGGCTGGTGTTCCGGTGGAGTTTCCTCGGTGGCTGTGGAGGTGATGGGCTGGGTTTCGCCCCTCCGGACGTTTCCTGCCTTTCTTGGTTTCCCTGCAGCTGCCTGACCTCCTCCTTCACCTTCCGGATCGGCGACTGGGACACGTGGGTCTTGCAGCGGCAAAAGTTCAGCGGTTCTGAAAACCGATGCCCCTGAGCCTGTTTTCCCTCCTCGAGGCTGGGGAAGCGCGCCCCCCGGATTCCAGCTGCTGCCTCCCTCTCCCGGGGTTTATGCCTAGGCACCTGAGCTGACGTCTCTGGACTTTGTGGTTTTGCAGAACGACGACACGGCGGCACCTGCAGCCCCCAGCGAGCTCACATTGACGATCCGTTTGAGATCGGCGTCCACCAACCTTCATCCCTCCTCAATCCTGTGACTACCCCCCCTTCCTAATCCTGCTCCGTGTAGTTAACCCCCTTTGTGGTTGTTAGAATTGGTTTTTCTGCCTCCCACCATTTTGTGTTTCTTATCGGTACCCGTAACCAGGATCCTCCATCTTGACGACGTCGACCACTGGACTGCTCCCTGTGTCGCTGGACTGTCTGTTTCCTCTTTTTGACCCCCCCTTCAGGTCCCCTCCACCCCTCTCAACTTTTTCAGTCACCCCAACACTGGATGTGGTGAATGCTGGTCCCCTGCCGGTTTGTCTGACTTTCTCTTCTGACTTTGGGTTTCTCTGAAATACTTTCCCCCCTCACGGGTCTGCCTGATCCGATCATCTTTCTAATCCCTTTTTTACTTCTCCCCCTCTACGCCCCTTCAGACGTTTTGTCTTTGTTATGTTTTACTTTAGAACTCATGTTACTGTGTAACACTGTCTTTTCCTATTGGTATTTTAGGCTCCAGTAACGAATGTAATTTTGTAACTCGTGATTCCTCATGTAAAGCGCTCTGATACGTCCGGGTCTAGCCAGCGCTATATAAAACTCTTCAAATAAATAAATAAACATGCTGCACAGCAGCCACACTGCTCTACAACATCGCTTAAAGACATTGGCAAAGCCAATAGCTCTGGCTAAATAAACACTTATAAGGTCCCAAAGGCGAGACCTATTGGTTATACCAATGCTTGTTGTTGCAGAGCTGCACAGTAGAATACTTTGTCCCAAATCGGAACACTAGCAAACGAATATTGATCGCGAAGACCTAATGTAATGGCTGTACACTGTCTGTTTGCATTGCTCGGTCACTGCTGTTTTGTGAAGAGAAACTAAGTTTGTTTCAACAAATCCCCTCCATTGGAAGGTCTGAAAACGTTGAATGCCAGAGATATAGCGCTTTCGAGGGTAGGTTTATTTATTAGTTCAGCAATGACTGGATTTTTAGACATCAGTTTTAATGTTTGTTTATCCTTGGGCAACAGCGTGGTGTGCCAGTAGTATTTGTATAACCTCAGGCTCACACGGTGGTAAATGCTAGCAAGGTCGACTCATGCCTTTTATCATTCAGGCAATGACGCAAGAAGTGGCAATTGTGATTCAATAACCAGTAAAAATTTTGACTTCTGTAATGCATTTAAAACTCGCAGCATGGATGGATACACAGCACTGTGTAATTACCCTAACATATTAGGTTTTAAAATATATTTTCGAACAAACACCATCCATTTTGAGCTAAGCACTAGCTATCATCTCTACTTTATTCTGTAAATACAGTTAGCTTTTCTTATCTCCCTATAGCAGTGACCTCTCCACTTATCTGTACTACACTGTGCTTGTGGCTTCTACGAGGCTGTTAATAAAAGCAAGTGTCCCAGAAAATCAATACCTTAATTTGTATTAACTATTAAAGCTACCACGGTTATCCAACCAATGTGTGGATCAATCAAAGTACCTCTTACTTATTATCTCTTTGCTTGATGAGTCAATAACTGCTTCATTTTACTGGCAGCACATGCTTGGCTTAGTCTTTGAAACAGGAACATGCTACTGGCAGGATCCACCAGGGAGTTAGAGATGCTCTGGTACTTGGGAAAGCGCTGTATCCCTGTCTCTGGCTGACCTTTGAATCCTGCTGCCTGCAGAGGTTGGTTAGGCAAGGCAATTTCTTCGATCGCTCGTGTGCAAGTGTGTTCCGCAATAGGAGAAGGGAGAGGTGGGCAAAGGTGCAGCCAAGGTTGGACAGGTCATTCTATCACTCTGCCATTTCTCTTTCAGTTTGCGGCCTAAGGGGCTGCTTTCAGGACAGCGTAGGCTGTCGTTACCTGAATATGCCCCAATAACCTCATTCTAGTTGCAGCCTCCTGCCATGTGGGGCTGGTTTGAACATTTTTGCTATCACTGATTTTGGATTCCAGTCCAACCGTAAGTGCAGCCTGAGCGAGGCAGAGCGGGTTCTGGTATGATAGAAAACTACATGGGACGATTGTACCAACCAACTGGAGAAATGTGCTAGTTGAAAAAGGTCCAAGGCTGGCAAACCAATCTATTCCTCATTGGCTCAGGTATGCTCAATCAAAGGGATGGATGGACTATCCTTAAGCAGGCTGCAATGCGTTGGGTGACTGCACTAGAGGCAGGCTTATGAAAAAGCGACCAATTAGCTGAGAGTGAAATAAGGCCACCTGAAGGCCCCTCTACCTGTGGTGGTATAATCATTCCACCTCCAGAGACAAAGTTGTCCCACTGAATGGCAAAGTATCTCCATACTACAAGTATTCCAGCCACCACAGCAGCCATGTGGGCCATGTGAATGACTCAAACCAGGCCACAGATGTAGCAGAAATATGAGTCTTCAAATAGACTCAGGAGAACAATGAGTCCTAAGCAACGAAAAGACAGGGACCCACACTATGCCTATATTAATCCGTGGGAAGGAGACTAAGCTTTCTAGTAATCTCCTTACCTGGCATTACAGGCAGGGCTTCAATTCACAGTACATCTGGCTCAGAAGACCTTAGGGCAGATACTGTGAGGATAGTCTCGGCCCTCTATAGAACTTTTCACTCCACTGAAGTTTGGGAGTCCCCACAGGACATCGTGAACTCTACTTTGCATGCAGAGGATGCCTGAGATCAAGGGTGAGGCATAGATGCCAGGCCCAATAAATGGATTTGCATAGGAGCCTCCATGATCTCTAACTTGGCTTTTAACCCTGGATACGGCTTCTGGAGCTCTTCTCTAGGTAGGGAGCGATGTCTTAGTCAATTGCAGGGGCTCAGTTACTGGGGGCCATGCTTTAGTTATGGAAGGTGGCTTGCAATTCTGTCAGAGCCTTTCTTTGCAGAGTATCCCAGTAGCCCTCCTTGCAGCTGTGGGACTCCAGTGCTCTTCCATGTGTACAGACTGTAGTCCAAACCTGGGGCTGCAGCCTGAGCATGACTGGTGGCCTCTGTGAGCTCTCACTTGGCTATCTATGGAGCTTTTCACCCCACAGAAAACTAGAAATGCCCACAGTGCTTTTTCAAACCTGACCTGGGTGCAAAAGAACAGCTTGAATCAATGGCTAGAACTATATGCAATAGCAAGACAAAAAGATGATGGACAGATTGCTGAACATTGTCAAACATTCACCCCCAGTCACAGATCTGGGTTAAATCCATCGTTTTTTTTTTGCTCACCATGCCACCCCAGTTTGGACTCTGCCATGTGCAAATCAGTCTTCACCCTGCCCTCAGGGGAACAGACTAGCCCGAACTGCCAGGCCAGGTTCTCCCTGGACCAGAAACAAGCATCTTGGGACCAGTTTAGGGGTATCACCCCTCATCAGCCAGGCTAGCTTGAATCCAGTAGCACAGTGAGCACGGGGCCCACATCTGGGCATATCCTTCCCACTTAGGCCAACTATAGCAACAAAAAAATGATGAACGGTATGCTGAATATTGTCAAACATTCATCCCCAGTCACAAATCCATTGTTTATTTTGCTCACCATACCACCTGAATTTGGACCCAGCCATGTGCAAATCAGTCTTGACCCTGCTCCCCATGGGAACAGTCCAGCCTGAAGTGCCAAGCCAAGCCAGGTCCTCCCTGGTCTAGAAACAAGCATTCTGGGACCAGTTTCAGGGTATCACCCCTCATCAGCCAGGCAAAACAGCCTCCAAAGCTTGGTTGGACTCTGATTGGGATTATGCGCATGTGTATTCTGGAGCTCCAACTGCATTTTGTGCCCCCTTGGATGAGCAAAGATGTCCTCACCGGGCCAATGGAACTCTGTCCTGGATATAATGGGTTGCTTCAAGTTGGTGGTTGGAGGCCAGGTCTTGGGGCCACATGCATCAAGTTCAGACTGGCATCTTGAAGTTTTCAGACTGTGACACCCTTGAGGAGCATGTAGTCCTTGCTAGGTTTGTGGAAGACTTTCCTGGGTACAGATGAATGTCATAGATTAATGGCTGGAGCGCAGTCCAGGGGCAACCTTCAGACATTCTAGCAGTCTTCCTGGAGATCTAAATGCATATTTTGTGGGCTTGAGTGCCCCAGAGAATCATGGGAGCCCTCATGGGGCTTGGGAAATTCTCTTGGAGCCCAAGTTCATTGGTACTCAGAGACAGTTTTCTTTGAGCTGCTTGCTTGCTGGTTTCAGCCCAGGAAACATCTTGATGTCCCATACTCACCTCTGGTGAAATCACATGTCTATTTGGGACAGACATTAAAGTGAAAGACCATGGAAAACGGAAGCCAATGCAGAAAGATTCCTTAATATATGGCAGCCTCTATTAATGTTGACAGGGAGTTTAAATTACATTTTTGTACACTGTTTAATATTGTATTTATAAGTAAAACTGCACCAAGCAATAGTCAGAATAAGATGTTTCATTAAGAGTTAAATATGGTTATATGCAGCAAGAAGTCTTACTGAGTGAAACGCTTGATATTGATCTCCCTTCTATAAAACCACAGAGAGCAAAACACATTTGCAGTGGAGTTCCTGAGGAGTACTTTCAGATGGAGGGAATTAGTTGAAGCATCCCTTTCATCACATTTTTTTTCGAAATCTATACCCCACAACGAACACTGTGAGCAATACCTTTATTGAAAGACAGGCTATGGTTGCACTTCAAGGCCCTCAGGAAGCACCATGTGGATGTGTTTGATCTTTTGTGCGACAGGCCAGTGGACTTTTTGTTCATGACAGAAACCTGGTTAGACGCCACAGCAGACCCTGTTGTTCCTTTGGCCACCCCCCCGGGCTATAAAATCTCTAGAGCTGATAGACCAGACGGGAGGGGGGGGGGAGTAGCGATTCTCTATAAAGATAAATGGGACTTTCGCAGAGGGGATGCTGTTCCCTGGGGACACTGCGAATCACTTGATTTTAGCATACGGTTCTCAGCCCATGTGTCCTTTGGGGGTACGCTAATTTACAGGTACCCGGGACCTACAGGACCCTTTCTTCAATCTTTTAGTGAAGAGATCGTCCCGCTGGCTCTCCGCTATTCTAAGTATATGGTGCTAGGAGATCTTAATATCCATCTTGACCAGGCAGAGGCCAGGGATTCTATTGACCTCCTGGATTCCCTTCAACTGGCTCAATTATCCCAGTGGATATCTGGCCCCACCCATCAAGCAGGTCACACCTTGGACACCATCTGCTCCAACTTTGCGATGGAGGTGGAAGCCCCTTGCCCGGTCCACTAATCCGATCACCATCTAATTTACTTTTCTTGGGCTATCGACCACATAGACTCCCAGGCCAGCTGCCATAGTAGACCAGCCTTTTCCAAAATTGACTCTACTGCCTTCTCCCACACCCTGATTGCTTCCAGGCCGACCCTTCTGACTAACTCCGAGATTAATCCAACAGATCTTGAAGTCAACCTTGCGGGCTTTTAGAGGGGGGCGCTAGAGAGCGCCAGGCAAGATGGCCGCACGTTAGTGTAGCTCTGCCAGGCTGATCGCCAATCCGCCTATTATCCGCCTGATTAATACTGCATCTCTGCTGCAAAACGTGGGGCTGCAGAGCGATACTCCCCCCCGCGGCTGGTGGGGGCCTGGAGGACGGCTGGGGGAGCCGACAGCGCGGTGAATACTGCACCTCGGAACTTGGCTGGTGCGTAGCAAAATGGTGGCTGCCGTTCCTGAGAGCTGAGGAGCGGACCGACTGCGGCACCAACGGGCGAGTGAGGGGAGAGGGTTGCCGGCTCGCGGTGCCCTCCTGTGAAAGCGGCGTGATCTGGGGCTCGGTCGCTGGTGATGGAAGCGTGCTCCTCGCTGGGCCGCTTGTGAACAGCTGCCGGCCTGCTGCGGAGTGCGGAGCCCTGCGTTGTGAGGCCCCGGTGGCGAAGAGAACACCCGCGACGGCGGACGATCCACCCCCCCCCCTCCCCGGCGGGAGTGCGGACGGCCGCATCTGGCGAGTGCCTGATCCGGGCGCAGCTGCTGGTCGAGACTCGTGTGCGCTGCCGAAGAAGTGCCTGCTGCGGGCTGCGGTGAGTGGGGCACAGCTGAGCTGGGGCCTGCTGCTGCGGAGGCGGGAGTGGGCCGGTTCGCTACGCTGCGGCCTGCGAGCTGGGACCTGTGTGTGGGGCTTGTGGTGTGCTGCAACTGCTGGGTGCCGGCGGCCACCCCGGGGGGACAGGCCTCGGACTGAAGCGCTGAGTGTGGGCCACGAGAGGGAATTGGCTATCTGGGAGTCCCATTCCACCGACTATCCGACTATTCTGCTGTGCACCCCATGGCCCGCCTGCGGAGGCTAGGACCATAAGAAACGGACCCTGGGGCACCCCCCCCCCCAGCATACCCCGGTGAGATCGGCTGATGAGGACTGGTCCGGGCCCTTACTGAGACAGGGCGCTGGTATAGATGGGCCTCTGCCACACTATAAACTAGTACTATCACGAGGGGACTGCATCTGGGGGCTATGGCTGGCTACTGAGTGGCTCGGAAGCTATCGACTGCGGTGTGCACGCCCCTGGGATCTGACTGGGGAGTGGAGCATACAAATTCCGGTACACGAGTGGTGGACATGGGGAAAACGGATAAGACACAGCCTCGCCTCACGTTTGAGGCGCGAAAATCTACGAGGCCGCAGCAGAGGGCTGCGTCAGACTCTGAGGCGGATGCCCCGGGAGAGGGAGCCTCCGTGCTAGAAACAACCTTGCTCGCCATGCAAAAGAGTCTTCAGTCTATCGAGGGGAACATGGCGGCTATGAACCATAGGCTGGACCACGTGGCATCCCAACTGGAGAAACAAAACGCGAGAATGGGGGAGATAGAACAGCGTGTCTCCACAAATGAAGATGGCCTTAGTGAAGTGGCGGACAAGGCCCTACACATGGAAAAGGTCCTGGCGTTGATTGAGGCAAAGAACGAGGACTTGGAAGCCCGGTCGCGCCGCAACAACATTCGCGTCACGGGGCTGCCGGAATCCACCAACACCGGCAAGATGGAGACTTTCGTGGAGTCCATGTTCAAAGACATCTTCGGCCCCGAAAATCTCTCCCGCATGTTCATAGTGGAGCGGGCGCACCGCTCGCTGGCGGCGCGACCGGCGCCGGGAGCTCCCCCTGCCCTGTAATAGCCCGCCTGCTGAACTACCGAGACCGGGACACTATACTGCGACTGGCGAGGGAGAAAGGCACTATCCAACATCAGGGGAACACGCTGTCTATGTTTCCGGATTTCACTGTGGCCGTTCAGGCAGCACGACGAGAATTTGGCCCCGTCAAAAAGCCCTGCAGACCGTGGGTATTCCCTACGCCATGCTCTATCCGGCCCGTTTACGGGTCGGCCAAGATGGAGACAGCAAGATCTTTACTACTCCCAAAGCAGCAATGGACCACGTTAAAATGTTGAAGAGGAAGAGAACAGCGCCAGCCGCAAATATGGACGACAAGGAACAGTAACTTGGTGCCTGGGGTGTCATATGTCTCCTGCCGTGGTGGGGGTGTGGCTGATAGGCTTCAATGGCTGTCGCTGCGTCCTCTGGACCTTGCTGCGGTTGAGCTGCACTGTGCCTCAGCAGTCACCCATGTTTCGGGGTCGGACACTTGGGGGACTTTGCTGTGTGATGTCCCCTGTGCGACGTGCCTAGCTACTTTTGATGTATGCGATGATTGATGTTCTGCATTCCCCTAGAGTACCCCTTTTTTTATGATGACACCGCATAGTAATGGCAGTAGGTTAGATGCAAGCTGTTAGATGTATGCTAGTAAATCCTTGCACATTTCCTATACCTGATCCGCCTCCTCCCGCTTTCTGGGAGGTTTGTAGCTCTATGGTTTCCCCCCACATGGGTGTTCCCCAAACCGGAATTTACATATGTTGCTCCCCATATAGGGGACTGTTTTTGTTGGGATGGGATGGCTTTGGCATGTTCGGGTCGCTGAAGTGGGTGGGGGGTTATGGGGGGTGGGTTCGGTGGGTTACTAGGCGCTTCTTTCTTGATACCATGGCGTGCCCCTTCGGACGCATCTATAGTCTCTCTTTCACACTACCTCGTATATCAGACCATACCATACCATGGGAGGTAACGTAAAGTTCCTCACCTGGAATGTGCGCGGTTTAAATAATCCTAAGAAGATACGGTCAGTGTTGGCACAGCTAGACAGACTTCAGGCCCAGGTAGTATTCCTACAGGAGACACATCTTACTCACCTATCGGAAAAGAATGTAGGCTCCCGATGGGCTGGGCTGAGGGTGGCTTCCTCCTACTCCTCTTATGCCCGGGGGTGATGATTTTGGTGAGGAGGGGGTCCCTTTCACCGTGCTGCACACAGAGACTGACACTCAAGGCAGGGTTGCGATGGTCCATGGGCGGCTTGGGGGCATGGAGGTCCTTTTAGTAAATGTCTATGGCCCAAATGTGGACGATCCTTCTTTTTTTATTGATGTTTGGCGCTGCATCTCCAAATTTTCATCGGCGGAGTTGATTTGGGGGGGGATTTTAATGCCTGCCTGGACGACCATCTGGACAAACAGGGGTGTGGAGCGCAGCGTCATAGCCAGGCGACTGAGGCAATCCAGGGGTTTCTGGATGCAGGGAATATACGGGATATATGGCGAGTGAGGCATCCTGGTATGAGGGAAAGTACATTTGTGTCCACTGTGCATGGATCTTGGTCCCGCCTGGACTACTGGCTCCTTTCTGAAATAGCATGTACCTGGGCGCTTGATGTACACCACTTAGCCAAAACCTTGTCGGACCACTCCCCCGTACTCTTGGAGCTGCAGGTCCCAACCTGTGCACGCCCCCGTTTCAGTGGCGATTACAGCCCTCCTCACTTACGGACCAAGTGTTCAGAAGTACTGTTGGCGTGGCCATCAGCGACTTTTTTAAGGAAAATACTGGTTCAGTCGACAGCCCTGGGACACTATGGGAGGCATTTAAAGTTACTATTAGGGGTACTTGTATGGGCGCACAGGCCGGAGTTCTAAAAGCTCTACGACGCCGTATGAATAAACTTACTGATGAGATATCTGCTTTAGAACGCGAATACACACAACACCCTACTCCAAGTATACTTGCTACCATTCGGGGGTTGGTAACTGAATATAATGACACAGCGGATCAGGAGATAGCGCACAGGTCAAGACGCTTCAAGGCGCGGTATTATGGGGAGGGAGGCCGTCCAAGCCGCTCGCTGGCCCAGAAACTAAACACGCCTCGGACTCCGGTGTACCTTACGGAAATGCTGGACTCGGGGGGAGTGCCGCGCTATACCACCCCAGTGATCAGTGAGGTGGTGTTGGATTACTATTCTGACCTGTATGGACGGCGGGGGCAGGTGTCGGCCACTGATATGCATGCTTATCTAGATGACATAGCTCTCGGCTGGCTATCACTCAACCAACGTGAATACCTCACCCTGCCTTTTGATGTGGACGATGTGAAAAATGCCATCAAGTCCTTGCCCACCAGTAAAGCTGCCGGACTGGACGGGCTCCCAAGCGAGTTTTACAAGGCTTACTCTGACGAACTGGCGCCTAGGCTCCTGGACGTCTTTGCGGAAGCATATGAGAGTGGTACGCTCCCTCCATCTCTAAAAGAGGCCCTCCTCGTTATGCTCCTTAAGCCTGACAAGCCAGCTAACAGCTGTGACTCCTATCGCCCACTCTCCATTATAAATATTGACGCCAAAATCCTGGCGAAAATGATCGCCAGTAGACTCCAGCCCTTGATCCCCAATCTGGTCCTCCCGGATCAGTCCGGCTTTGTCCCTGCTCGCTCTACCGCCCACAACTTGCGCACTATCTTCTCTACTCTACATTATTTTGAGGCCGACTTTCAGGCAGCAGCGGTGCTGCTTGATGCAGCCAAAGCATTCGATTCTTTGCAGTGGGAGTTTATGTTTGCGGTATTGCTCAGAATGGGGCTGCCCCCTTCTTCCTGAAATGGATTCGCCTTTTATATGAGGCACCGGCCGCACGAATCCGGGTCAATGGTTGGATATCTGCCGCATTTTTCATCCAACGGGGCACTCGGCAGGGCTGCCCCCTTTCACCGATGCTCTTCGCGCTCGCTCTTGAGCCGCTGGCTTGTAAGCTCCGCCAAGGCCACGCGCTGGCGGCACTGCGGTTTAGACAGCGCCCTTTGGTAGTCTCAATGTACGCCGATGATATGCTGCTGTATGTCCGGGAACCCGAAACATTTCTCCCAGAGGTACTTCGGGAATATGTGAAATTCGAACGATTCTCAGGGCTCGGTATCAACTGGGCAAAGTCAACGGTGCTGCCTCTTACAACGGGCACGCGGCGTATGGAGCTGGATTTTCCTTTAACTTGGTCCACCGACCCGGTAAAGTATTTGGGGGTTTGGCTCCACAGGGATCCAGAGGTGGTCGTCTCCGAAAATTATGGTAGGGCACTAGTACAAATTACCGAACGAACTGCGCGCTGGGCAAAACTCCCTCTCTCCTTGGCGGACCGCATAGCAGTAGTTAAAATGACGATACTGCCCAAACTTCTTTATTTATTCATTAATATCCCTATTCGCCTCAATCTGGCGCTGTTTCACTCCTTCCAGTCTGCGCTACTCTCCTTTGTATGGGGTGGTAAGAAGCCCCGGTGTAGCTGGGAGACCCTAGTATTGCCATTCGAGCGGGGGGTTTCGAGGCCCCTGACCTACGCTTGTATTATCTATGTGCACAGGCCCAGTTTGCCCATTACTGGTTCTTCCCACAACGCTACCAACCGCATGTTGCTATCGAAGCTGACGCAGTCCACCCAATGACCCTGGCGATGACAGCCCTGTCCGGGGGAGCGGGGGACCACGAACTGAAATTAACCCTGCACTATGCACGGCATGGGCGTGGAAAATACTTGCTACACGTGCACAATTGCCGTACCTCTACGCCCCACGGCTACCACTAGCAGCACACCCGGATATCTCTGCTGCTAGAGATCCTGCAGCTCTTAAGGTATTGGGCGCGGTGGGGGTAACCCAATTAGGGGATCTCTACAAGCAAGGCCAGTTTCGATCTCTTGCTGACATACAGGGCGGTAGGGACCGGGGGTTCATGTTTGGGTTCACTTATGTGCGAGTGAGGCAGGCAATACGTGCTAGTTACCCTGATTACCCTGTAGAACCCACGCCGTTGTTAGCACTGCAGGCGGTGCTAGCGGGCGCAGACCGCACTGGTCTCATAACGAAACTATACACTACGTCCCTCAGAGAAAGGGAACAACTGGACACCCCTGCGTACAACAGATGGGCCGCCTTACTTGGGACCTCGCTGACACCGGAGATGTGGAGGTTCTGTTGCATACTTACTGGCAGACTCACTGCTAATTGCAATCTCCGCATCATCCATTTTAAATATTTGCACCAACTATACTACACCCCGCTGCAACTGATGCGGTTTGGTCTGCGGGATAGCTCTGGATGTGTGAGATGTGGGCAGGGGGATGCGGGCTTCCTACACCTTGCATGGTCTTGTAAAAATGTATATGGCTTTTGGGGTAAAGTTACTGACCTGCTCACGAAAGTTGTGGCTGAAACTGTGCAGTGTACACCTGAGGGTTGTCTATTGGGCTGGGTACAGTACTTAAAGCCTTGCAATCGCAAACTGGTGGCAGTCTCGACCTTGTTGGCCAAGAGAGCTGTGGCACAGTGCTGGGGCTCTAGACTCACCCCAACCCTACATAAATGGGTTCGAGACTTACTATATTGTAAAGAACAACTTGGGACATACGCTGAAGAGTTGCCTGAAGCCTCTCGCCCCAAGGACTTTTGGGCTCCACTTACTGTATACCTCCTTACAAACCCGGATATGTAATGAATGCTGTAACTGATGGTTTTTTTTTTAACTGTGTTAAATCTTGGGATTCACAAGTGATATATGAATATAACAGAGACGTGATGCGATGTCGGGGTTGTAAAGTCGCCTACAAGTGCCACTGGGGGGAGGGGGGTTGTGGGATCTGGGAGTTTCTCTTTTCAGTTATTTGTTCTTCTTGTTCTCAATCAAAAAATTGTGCTTGTAATGACTCCACCGCTATCTTTATATGGCCTCCTGTGCGAGGGCTCAATGTGTACTTTACAAGCTGCTCAATAAAAAAAAAAAAAAAAAAAAAAAAAACCTTGCGGGCTTTACCAACTGGCTGTTGATGGCAGTCACCCGACTAGCGCCATCATGCCCTCCTAGGTTTGCAAGGGAGTCTCCTTCTAAACCCTGGTTCACGCCGGCTTTGAAAGACCTCAAACACGAGTGCAAAGTGCTGGAACGAAGGTGGCGCCGCAACAATTTCGGTGCTGATGATAAACAACAGCTTAGGCAAAAACAAAAAATGTACTATGAAGCGATAACGCAGGCAAAAAACTTTTATTATGCCGCCCGCATTGATGCAGCCGACAACAATGCTAAGGAAATCTTTGCCATTGTCCAGAGCTTCATGTCTCCCACCGCCCAAGTTAATACCTCCCCTGCCACCGATGCTTGGTGCAATCAACTGGCATGTTTCTTCCACGATAAGATTCGTGACATACAAGCGTCATTTCAGACTAGCGCCGATCCAGTAAAGGAAGTTCCATCGGGGTCATCTGCGCATTCCCTGCAGGCTTTCAACCGGGTGGGTCTCGGTGACTCTCTTAAAATTCTTAAAGGTCTGAAATCAGGTTCACCTACTGACCCTTGTTCAGCTAGGCTATTGGCCTCGGTCCCGGACTCAATTAACACTGAAGTTAATGTGATTATCAACTGGTCGCTTCAGTCGGCCTATGTGCCGGCTGCCTGAAACAGGCCAAGATTCTCCCACTCCTAAAAAAGCCTTCCTTAAACCCACTTGTTCCAGGGAACTATCGTCCTATCTCCCTCCTGCCTGCCTTAGCCAAAGTCTGCGAGAAGGTTGTTACGAAGCAACTCAATGATTTTGTAGAAAGTGCTGAACTCCTACACCCGGCCCAGTCAGGGTTTAGAGCCGCCCACAGTACGGAGTCCGCTTTGATTGAAATTTCTGAGGCATTTCGGGAGTGTTTGGATGCCGGAGGTATGGCAGCCCTGATCCTCCTGGACCTGTCGGCAGCGTTCGACGCGGTCCCTCACTCAGGACTTCTTAATCGTCTTGCTGAGATCGGGGTCTCTGGCTCAGCTTGGTCCTGGGTGAGTTCTTTTTTGGAGGGTCGTACCCAGCAGGTCTGGCTGCCCCCGTCTGCATCTAAGCCCTTAACAGTTACTACAGGGGTCCCTCAGGGATCAACCCTTAGCCCCCTGCTATTCAATGTGTACGTGACTCCTCTGATATATTTAGCAGAAAAATTGGGGGCTAAAATTATAGCTTATGCGGACGATACGCAGCTGCTGTTCACTTGGGAGAGGAATGCCAGCTCGGTATCGGCGGCTAAGTTCTGTTGTCTTCCATTTTTAAATGGCTTGCTTCCGCCCAGCTTAAGTGCAATGAGGAGAAGTCAGAGATTCTCCTTTTTGGAAAATGTCCCCCGCTGTTCAGGGAGTCTCTCTGACCCTCTGACTCTCCCTTGGCTGTCTCGATTGGGAAGCCAGCGAAGAACTTAGGGGTTTGGTTCGAGGAGAATTTCTCCTTTAATACACAAATTAAGAAACTTGCTGGCACGTGCTTTGCCCTCTTAAAAACCCTTAGAAAATTTCTCCCGCTGCTCCCTAGGGCCGCAAAAGAGACTGTAGTCCGGGCCCTTATCTTATCACGGCTGGACTACACCAACGGTCTATATGCAGGCATATCGGGCCTCTTACTGAATAGGCTTCAGGTGGTCCAAAACGCCGCAGCTAGACTTTTGTTGGACCTGCCGATTAGAAGCAGCGTGAGGAACCACTTGCGTGGGCTACACTGGCTGCCAGTGACGGCAAGGATAAAATTTAAAATATTAACAATTACTCACCGGGCTCTTCACGACCAGGGACCGTCTTACCTAAAAAAACGGTTCTCCTTCTACGAGCCTAAGAGACAGCTGCGCTCCTCTTCTCAGCTTCTGGCTTCTGTTCCTCATTTTAAATGCCAGAGGCTGGGCGGCAGCTCTCTCGCAAGGAAAGCAGCATTGGCTTGGAATACTCTTCCTTTTGGTCTACGGAATACCAAGGACCATCTGGCTTTCAGGAATGTACTAAAAACCTACCTTTTTGCCTGAACATTACTTTGCTACCCCTCTCTAGGTTCCGCGCCGGGACACTCTCGAGTATCTGTGCGCGTTATAAAATAAAATAACATAACATAACATAACTTCATCTTCAGAATCCACCAGTCGACGTCAATAAAGGTTAGCAACAGGTGCGCTTGCCATTCCTTTTGTGACCTCTGGCACATCCCTTGCTACTACGAATCCAAGAGGTCATAAAATAACTGCAGAACAAAAAGTAAACAGGTTTCCGAGACTAATGGTAACTCTCAGCGGCGAATGAAGAGCGAAGAGCCGGGTCAGAAATCAGTGCTGCAATGGCATCATGGGCCAGATGGTATGTGATTTACTTCGGCTACCCCTGGCATGTTGGTGACTTACCATTGATTTATAAACCTTTACTGGTCAGGACTTTGACAGCCCTAAACTGTTTTTCTCTCCTACACTGCACGTGTGCTGTGCTGCAAGATGTATTGCTTACAATTCACTGGGCTTTACAACCCGCACACAGCATACTGTTATTTGTTTTCGTTGTCATTCTCATTTGCAATCTTTTGATTTCTTAGCCCCTGTAGGCTTCCCTTCCTTTATTGTGTTAGTACCTGTCTGGAGCATGGACCAAGTACGTGCTTTTCCTCATCTTTGTTCTTCATCATCTTTTTAAAATATACCTTTATATTTTTAATTTTAGAAGAGTTTCTGTATTATTCCTGGATGTGCACAGTGCTTTTCCAATTTTAACCCAAGTATAAGGCATCTTATTTATGTTGCTTTCATTCGATCTCCCATCACTGTTGACACTTTAGCTACTTACACCCCCTACTGTACTAACTGCAGTAAAGAACTATTCAACATCGTCCGGGAGATCTCCAACCTCTCAGCCTCCGAAAACGTCATCACCCCCTCCCAGAAACTATGCAACACCCTGGCAGACTTCTTCTATGACAAGATCCCCTACATCTACAAAAACTAAGAGCCCCAACCTACCGCGGCTGACATCCTCAGCCTCACTGCTCCCACAGAGGCACACCCAATCAACCTGCTAACCACCTGGGACTAGCTCACCACTCAAAACACCATCTGCCATCATGAACTTTGTCTACTCAGGAGCACCGATGAGCCCCCACCACATCTTCAACCTTGGGAGCTAGTCGATCAGCAATGAATTCACCTTCATCCTCGATGCACACATTGCCATGGCCACCTTCCTCGATGAATGGAAACACCCTGAAGTCAAACCCCTTTTCAAGAACTCAAGAACTCCCGTCCCAACTCACTGCTCCCCTTTCCCACCAAGGTCCTCGAAAAAGCCATTAACCGCCAACTCGCAGAAAACCTGGAGAACAATAACATTCTGGACATCACCCAGTCTGGATTCCATGCCAACCACAGCATCGAAACTGCCCTCATTACTGCCACTGACAACATCAGAGCCATCTTTGACAGAGGAGAAACGGCGGCCTTAATCCTCCTCGACCTCTCAGCATTATTCAACGCTGTATCCCACCACACCCTGATCAAGAGACTCCACCACATCAGAATTCAATGAGATGCTCTCAGATGGATTGCGTCCTTCCTTACAGGAAGAACCCAGAGAATCTGGCTTCCTCCCTACACCTCTGAACACAAGAGCATCATCTGCAGCATCACTCAAGGCTCACCCCTCAGCCCCACCCTGTTCAATACCTACATGAGTCCCCTGGCTGACATCGCCAGGACCCATGGACTAAACATCATATCCAATGCAAACGACACCCAGCTCATTTTCTCTCTATCAGCAGAGCCCGCCACCACAAGGGCCAACATCCACAGGACCCATGGACTAAACATCATATCCTATGCAGACGGCACCCAGCTCTTTCTCTCGCTATCATCAGAGCCCGCCACCACAAAGGCCAACATCCACAGGTGTATAACGAGCATCACCAATTCCATGAAAGACTACTGCCTGAAACTCAACACAGAAAAAATGGAGGTGCTGATCTTCCTGAACAAGCCATTCCAGCTTCTCATTCCTATTTTTTCAGGAAAAGGTGGAACAAATATATGCCTAGTTTAAGAAAGAGACAAATCAATCAATCAATCAGGGGTTTGTAGAGCGCACTACTCACCCGTTGGGGTCTCAAGGTGCTGGGAGAGTCCTACAATGGTGGGCCCAGATGATCACTCCTCTATTGGAGTCAAATTGGGGACCTTTGGGAAGATCTTCTTAGAAGTCATCATTAGCAAAGCGAGAACGGGATCACAGCTTGATCCATGCCCCACCAAGTGTTTAGCAGGAATGGACCCTCTGTAAATAGAGTGATAAACACTCTATTTAATCTCTCATTAGAAGAGGGAGTCGTACTGGCAATCTGGAAAATGGCCTTTGTTCTACCGCTATTGAAAAACACAAATGCTGACTCCAACTGTCTAAGTAATGATAGACCAATCCCTTTGTTGCCAGCGGTTGGGAAGATGCTGGGGAAGCTGGTGAACAACCAGATCATAAAGTTTATTGAGAAAAATGATGCACTTAATCCTTCCTAATCAGGCTAGCTATCTGGACATGGTATTGAAGGTGCTTTATTAGAAGTCACAGATTTTATTCGGTCCAATATTGATCAGGGAAAGAAAGCAGTTCATTATTGTACTTGATCTATGGCCACGTTTGGCACGGTATCCCACAAAGTTCTCTTGGAAAGACCCGTGGAGGGAGGAATAGAGGGTAATGCATGGTTCTGGCTCCAATTTTTTCTGTCAACTGAGAACAAGCAGTCGATCTACCTCCCTATACTTCGAATTATAGGAAGCTAAGTCGTGGGGTTCCCCAGGGCTCAGCTCTGAGCCCAAAGCTATTCTATGTTTACATGATGCCTATGGTCACAGTGGTAGAACCTTGGGGCTTTAATATTGTGTCATACACAGATGACATTCAATTGATGCTAGCCTTCCATCAACTCGATGAGTTAACAGTTGTTAACTTTCAGGGCTGTCTCTTGGCTGTCGCCAGTTGAATGCTTAAAAGCTCCCTGAAGTTGAATTCTGAAAAATCAGAGATCCTTATTTTTGGAACCCCTAGATATTAGAAGGTGATGGCCTGAGGGATTGGGGGACCCTCTCATAGCCGTGATGTAGCAAAAAATCTAGGGACCAAATTCGATAAGTATCTATCCTTTCTAGCTCAAGTGCGGATGGTGTAGGTGGCATGTTTTATGCTTTTGAGATAGATCTTTAAATTTCTCCTAGTTTACACATAAAAGGTTAGGGTTATTGTCCATGCACTGATTATGGCCAGGCTGGCCTATGCCAGCACATTGTATCTTGAAGCGATGGAGCATCTGTTAAATAAGTTGTAACTGGTTCAGAATGCAGCAGCCCATCTCATTCTGGACATTCCTATAAGATATTCTGTCAGGGATTCAGATTTGACAAAGAACCAAACTTAAAGCATTAACATTAATTCAAAGAGCCCTACTTAGAAAAGGCCTTTGGGATCTACAGGAAAGAGTGAGAGCACATGAAAACCAGAGGGCCCTCCGCTCGGCCAGCAAAAGATGGGTGCAGATCCCTCTGATTCGGAGAGCCAGGGGAAAATGTTTCTGTCAGGGCAACAAGGTTAAGGAATGCCTTACCAGGAAGCCTATGTAAGGCCAATCCAGAAGTGGCATTTAAGGACAATCTGAAAACATTCCTTTTCAGGGAAACCTAATTTCAAGTTGAATCAGTCTGTCTGGTTAGCTCTTTGTCGGGACGCTTCTCTGGGAGCAGCTGTGCACTCAACAAACGGCCTTTCTTTAATTCATTCATTCCACTCTACACCACTATGCTCTATGCCACTCCACACTATCCTACTTCACTCTATGTCACTCCGCTCTAGGCCCCTCTACGGTATGCCCCTCTACTCTACACCACCCCAGTTTATGCCACTCTCCTCTACGCAACTCAACTCTACTCCACTATACTCTTTGGCACCCAACTCTTCACCACTCTACTCTATGATACTCTTCTCTACACCACTTTACTGTCCTCCATTCCACTCTATGCCACTCCACTCTACGACATTCTATATCCACTCCCCTCTAAGCCGCTCTCCTCTGTGCCTTAGAAGAGATACATTTTCTTTCCTTTGCAGGATTGCACGTTATTTTACATTACAAGTACTACTGCAATGTGAACGTGCCTTCACTCCGATTATGATTTAACTAATTGTTATACTACCATGGTTTGCTAAACAATGTTGCACTGACGTAATGTTGATAATTGATGTTATGTATTATAGGCATTCTTAAAACAGTGAAACATAATTGACTTTGCCAGCGCTTGTTCACATTAGTATGCTGTTTTCTAATTCCCAATTGCTTTTGTAATGGGATGCTCAGCATTAACATAAAGAATGATGCGGGAGGAGTTGTTGTGCTGTCATATATGTCCTCCTAGCAGTTTGGCAGCTGAGGCGCCCTATTGCACAATAAAATTGAACACCTGCCAACAACAGAATAGTGTGAGATAAAAGAGTCTCTCGAGCAAGCAATGCTTTGTCACCTGGTAATTTGCATCAGGCGACTATTTTCTCCGATGCTGCAAACCTACAGTTTTTGTAAATGTTTGGAACATCTCTTTGGGGAATTTCTCCAGCCTGCGAATTAACAATTTCAGAGCTAGTTGGTGAAGAACTGTGACATCTTCCAAGTAGTATTCATTAGTGGCTTTCCCTGCACACTGGTGTTCAATGGTCTGTTCTCTCTCCTATTATGTTGTCTTGATCACCCCTTTCATCAGAAGTTCATCTCTATTATAGAAAGTCTAGTACAGTGATTTGCATTGTTTGGTATGCTTGGATTATAAGTGCAAATAACCATTTCCTCGGGAGCTATAGTATATGCAAATGTGATGAAAAATGCAGTAATATGTTTCAATGTATATTTGTTATTTCTTTTGTTATGTTAGTTTGTACACTTTGTACCGTTCCTTATTTGTTGTACACTTTGTTCTCTGGACCGTTGTTTATTCGATTAATGGTTTCACAAATCGTTTCTCCTGGCATTAGTCGAATGCTCTGGCACTCGTTTGGAGTGCTGAAAAATCATGGAAAATCTATGGTAACCCGTTTAAAGCAGATTTTATTTGCGCACTTTAGGTGCTGATTTGATAATGTTTCATCCAGCACAGCAGTCAATTTTGCTTCCCAGCATAGCACAAGAGGGAAAGCACAACACAGAGCCTTATTTACTAAGGGCCTCATTTATGAAAAGTGTTGCATCGCTGGTTGAAAACAGCGATGCAACACTTTTCATTGCGTCCTCCTTGCGACACCTTCGATATGCCGTATTTACAGTAGGGTGCTCCATGTTGCAAGGATTGACTAGATACGTCAGGAAACCTGATGTATTTGGTGGTGCAGTAATGACGCATTACTGGAGTGTGTCGCAAAACAGACGCAACTCCAGCAATGTGTCATTACACATGTGAGAGTCCCGTGTAAAAGGGCCTGCATCAGTCCTTACGATAGCAGGCGTAAGGATTTGACGCAGTGAACTCGTAGAAGTGGCGCAGTGAAATCTCATAGATTTCACTGCGCCACTTCTGCGAGCCTTTTTTACGGGAGAATGCCCACCCTGCATACATTATACCTTATGCAGGTATAATGTGGCACGGGTTTACAAAGTGACGCATCTGCCTAGATGCGTCACTTTGTAAATAAGGCACAGTGTGGCGCATTTTTTACACCACCGCAGTGTCACAAAAAGTGACGCGACAGCGGCGTAAGGCCTTCATAAATAAGGCCCTAAGATTGGCTTATTGTCATCTACTGGACTGGGGCTCTAATTATACTGCGTTGCATGCAGCCGCGGTCCGTGCAGGTAAGAGCGGTGGGGCGGGGTGAGGGGGGATTTCGAAGGACGACGGGGGAAAATAAATAAATAATTAATTTCCCTTGTCATCGTCCGTCAAAATCCCCCCTCACCCAGCCCCACCGCTCTTACCTGCACGAGCTGCGACTGATTGCATGGAGTATAGCCTCACACCATGGTGCAGAGGTGAGTGTGCGCTGTCTAGCATAGGTTTTGTACTTGAATCATACCCTTCCAGTACAAAGTTCTAAGCTTAAACAAACTCAGAAGGATTCCACACATTGGATGTGTGCTGGGCACTGTGCAAGTTTTTTGGAGACATTAATAAATTTCCTCTAGTTAATGCTGGCTTCTAAGAGGCGTTTATTTTGGCTGGTCTGGCTATTTATATAGATCAGACAAGAAATATGGGTGTTTGCGTGGTTCCGGTCAAGTAATGTTCTAGCAATGCCCCTTGACAGATTGTAACACAAAGCAGAGCAAATCTCTTTTTGCCTTAAGAAAAAGGATCCATTCCAGCAAAGAATACCTTTTGCACCCGTAAGATGAGTCCGACAAGAGCACATTGCCTAGATTGCTTACAAGTCTCCTTTCCAGAGGTACACAGAATGTCTAGGCTTCTCTTCCCTGAGTGTAAAACTTTAGTTTTGGCTTTCATCTGGGTTAATACCAATGTGAACCCATGTGTGGATTTTAGACTGCATTGGCAATTACTTTTGTGGATTTCAGCAGGTGTGCAAAAAAATGCTATAATTGAGCAAAATATATGTATTTTTTTTAAATCATTATTTCGAAGAAAATTGTAGATACAGCAATCTTTGTGATCAAGTAAGTGCGACCTCAGAGGTTTATTGCTAATGATATCCTTTCATAAAACGGTGTAGTGTTAATGTTTTGGGGTACTAACGGCTCTTGGGTGCCTTATTTATAATTTGTGCTGCTATATCAAATCGATGATTGATTAATTTATTTTCTTGTCTGTAGTGCTCTGCCAGACAAGAAACCACAACCATAGGTGTAATTTATGTTTTTTTATAGCTATAGTGTGGTACTCACCACATGGGCAGCAGTGCGTTTCACATAGAACTTTCAGGAGATTCATCAAATCAAAAAAATATATGCTTAAATGCAAAACAGCGGAAGAATGGAGACAGAATGATAACTAGAGGATGTTAGTACTCGAATTGTGTTTTCAGTTGGTGGGTCCCTACTGACTTGTCCAGGTGGAGGCCAGGAATTCAATGAACATTGACACTCCACTCCTTTCTCAGTTTATAATGTGATATTACCCACAGGGGTGGTATTAAAGATTAGGTAGATGTGAAATCTGCATTTTCCCTTCAGCAAATCTCAGCCAAGCTATCTCTTTATTTCTTCCCACCTACAGATGGGTGTGTATTTGATACATACTGTACATGACTACTGGTATGTTGGGTATGTGTGGAAACCTGTTCGGTTTACATTCATATGGGGCCCTGATTCTATAGGTATGCCTGCATGTGTTTGTGTGTCTCTGTACCTCTGTGCATGCGTAGCTGCTTGTCCCATTGTCACTGTGCATAGAGGTCTATATATTTCCCATACCCCTGTCATCAATCTGTCTGTACATCACATTGTCTGTCCCTCCGCCAGTCAATTTATTCTCCTGCCCATTCCTCCTTCCATGCAGTGTTATACTGGCCTTTCAGGAAGTCTGGCAGCCTGGCACTGCCAGATGGGTCAGCTTGAAATGGCAAGTGAGTGGGCTGTTTGTTTTTAGTTCTGTTATGTCCCACAGGAACATAAAACAAAAACAGCAGATACACTGGACCTTTTGAACTGGCCCATCTGGCAGTGCCAGACTGCCCAAAAGCCCCATAAAACCCTACTTACATGTTTCCTACATATGTCTGTGACTGTATCATGTTTGCATGTCTGTTTGTGTGTGTACGCTCGCACCTTTGTACAATGTTTGAGTACCTGCATCTAAGTTTTAATGAAAAGGTATCAGGTGGACAGATGCACTGTGCTTGGGTGCCTGTAGGAGTGATGGTGTATGTGCACCTAGATGTCTGTATCTATATTTCTTTTCCAGCATGCCTGCATCAGTGGCTCTGTGTGAGTGTGTACACGATTAGTATGGAGGTCCTATATAATAAGACAAATTATTTATCAAGAACTATTCTCAAAGAGACCTCATACAACACTGTCTCAACCTTTTTGGGCCCCAAAAACATTACTGATGGTTAAAATGATCTCTCCTTCAGAAACCCCTTCAATAAAACAAGACTTTCTTTCTTGTTCAGTTCAGAAAACCTACGCTGTCTTACCGCTGTCACTTTACTTTCTGCAGCAATCCCTTGTTATTTCTCAAACCAGCAGAGGGCCATCAAAAAGCACTGCAAAAGTTGATCTTAATCTAGTTCTGTTCTTCCAGTCAATGCTTACTGCCATGTATTTACAAACAGGATATTTGCATTTATCGAACCCATAGACTGGACGTTATTGGTGTTAAACCTTTGTAACTCTAGCTTCACACCTTCTATACTCTGTACAAATGCAATTGACCTGTTACTCGTCATGAAGCCCTGGTACTGTAGCACAGCCTGATCTGATACTTGGACCTCATACTGTCACTGTGGAGTAAAGTGTACCTTGTTGGAAAGCCGAAAAGTGGTGGTAAATGTACATTTGTTGTGCAGCCACATGGACCTCAAGCTGGTGACTACATAGGGCATATAAAGAAGGCATGGGGTAAGATGACTATGGTCACCTATGTGCGCAGTGTGGCAAAGTGAGTGTAAGATTAATATCACTCGCTATGTATATGTCTCAAAAATTCTTTTACATGATATATTGGAAGCTACATTCAAACAAAATGTAAGAAGTTATTTGGGGACACAGCCTTTATGACACAGTTTGTACCTCAGAAGGTGTTTACCACGCATGTGTCTTTACCATGCATGGCTTTACCACTTATGCCTTTATCATATAGATTGGTAAGTATAAGTAAGTAGTTTTAGAAATTTTAGATATATTTAATTAGTTTTCTTTTATATATGTTTATTATTTAATACAAGTTAAACATATGATTTTTTGTGAGGGATGAAGCGTTATAACTATATTTTATTTAAAAGTACTGGTGTAATGCATTAGAACAATACGTTTTAGTGATGGGATGCAAGGGATTTAGGGTTATTGGGCGGGGAAATGTATTAATACTTAGGTGTTAATTAATAATACTTGGGCATTAGTTTTGGATTTTAAAATATAATTAAAGGCACTTGTTAAATATATTAAACAAATTAGAATAATACGTTTTAGGGATGGGATACAAGGGACTTAGGGGTATTGCGTGTAGAAGTGTATCAATACTCAGGTACTAATTAATAATACGTAGGTATTAATTTATGTTTTAAAGTAAAATGCAACACTTAGAAAAATGCCCTTTTTTTTGCATAGAGAACAAACAACTTTCCATCCTGGACAGTCCTTAAAGTTTGCCATGTGGCCTGAGTTTCCACATCTGAAACACTTACCCTGAAATGTTTTAGTGTTCACGTAGGGGCGTGGGAATTTCGTTGTATTAGAGATGCTATCAGAAATAGCCTTATGAGATTTATCAGAGAATTGAATCTTCACTTCTTTAACTACTTCATTGTCGCACTTAGGACTAATAGTGTCCTTGCGAATTGCCTCAACGCAGGATTTAGAATGTTCATGCATTTTCAAGGTAGTAATAACCTCTTGAAGAGGAGGGTTATCTTTTTGCCAAAGACTTTCTTTTGCTTTATCTATAGTACAACCCAACATTAACTGGTCCCTCAACCTTTCGTCTAGACTTCCTGCGAAAGAACAAGTAGATGATAGCTTGCGTAATACAGTAATATACTGTTCAACAGATTCTTCTGCCTTTGTATTCTCTTCCCAAAGTGATAACGCTCTAAAATCATACTCACCTTGGGAAGATAATGCAAGTCCATTTTTTTATACAAATTTCGTATTCATTCAATGTGGCAGATTCATTGTCAGGAAGATCTGGAGGTGTTCAAACACTTCTTGCCCCTCAGATCCTAAACAATGCAAAAACAAAGAAGACTTTCTTTTAGCACTTAACCATGTGCCACAAACCCTGGCATTGTTTGAGAATACCTTCTTCCATTTTAGCCAGGGGATAGGAGGGTCCCCAGGAGCTGATAGGAAAAATGGGGGAGGAGTGACGTTTTGCATGACAGCAGATACAAAAAATCAGGCAACTGTAAAAAAACAAATGGCGTGCTGAAAACGTGGGTAAATCTAAATCCGTATTTGTAAAGCACAAACTACTCACCCTTATGGGTCTCAAGGCGCTGGGGGCCGTCGTGGAAATTAAGTGAGCTATTGCCCAGAGTCACATGGTGCTGAGCTGAGCTGCCGCCGGAGCCGGGAATCAAACCGTGAGCCCTGTGCTCCGAAGTCAGCTGCCCTGGCCGCTGCACCACACCTCTCAGTATTACAGAGAATAGAGTATCTGTAGTCTGTTCACAAGAGATAACAAGAATAAAACAAAGTATTTGAGATGTGTAAACCAGCGCTGAATAGAAGAATCTGTAGCTTGAATGAACAGATAAGTGCTGGTGGAGATAGGATTTAAGCTGTGCAAATCAGCGTTGAAAACAAGCCAAACCTGCACCAAAGCTGTGTAGATCAGCGTGCATGAGTGAAAGCAAACTCACTTACCAACAACATAGGTTTAAGTAACCTGCAACCAAGCTGTGCAGATCAGCGTAGGATGTAGCAAGGAGGACTCTTCGCTAATTCAGCCAACGTTGTACTAAGACGTGGCTTGGAGTTGAAGAGAAGGTCGCTGCTGAGACGAAGAGTGCTGCTCGTCCGTTGACAGCAACAGCAGCAGGGAGAGCAGATCAGAGAAGGTCGCTGCTGAGACGAAGAGTGCTGCTCATCCATTGACAGCAACAGCCGCATGGAGAGCAGATCGTCGCGGCAGGGTCAGGCAGCAAAGAAGATATTCTCACAAAATGGCCGCGGACGTGACGTGACGTCCTTACGTGGCAGAGAAGGTCGTCGCAGCAGGATCAGGCAGGGTCAGGCAGAGTAGGTGAATTTCTCCCAAAATGGCAGCAGACGTGGCGTTGCGTCCGAGCGTCTTGGAGAAGCTAGGAAAGACTTAAGATGGCCGGAAGCGTAACGTGACGTCAGGGTTACGCTGAGGCCTGGCAAGCTAAGTCAGGCACACCAACTGCCGCTGCACCCTTCCGATGCAAAATGAGGAAACAGACACTCAGAGCATACCTCGAAGTGTACGAACACGGAGCAGGAGTCAGCAAGACCACAAGACTCCGAAGTGCAGCAAAATCCAAGGAGGAGACCACCAGAGACTTCTCCAAACGGCATGAAAGTGGAGGGAGGCAATGAAAAATATCGTAATGTGGCTTGAACTTGAAAGAGAACACAGCAAGCCATCCTTGAAGAGACAAAATTGCCAGGGAAGCGCACGAAGAGTCCAGAAGAATGACGGTAAGAAGTACACTTTAAATCTTGAATATGTCGAGTTGAGGTCTCTTGGAGTTGAATGAAGATGATTTTCGCTCGTCGCCAAAATGAGGTGTTGGACACCTCTGAAAAGAAACACGGGAGGCAAATCCTTTGAAGTAGATTGTTTTAATGTAGCTCCAATTGTAGAGACCTCAACCTACAGACAACCACAGAAACTGATTGCTAATTCAAGTAACAACATTCCTAACCGTGGAACATTCTGTCATGGAACAGCGACCTTGGCAACAAAGTAGAACAGAGATTAGATTAGATAAGAGTAGAACACCACACTGTGTCTGGTGATGTCGGGTTCGCTGGTGATTGAGACGATGAGCTGGGTGTCGTCGGCGTAGGATACTATGCTGAGTCTGTGTTTTCTGAGGATGTTGAAGAGCGAAGGGCTGATAGAGGATCCTTGGGGTACTCCGCAGCTGATCTCTGTGGGTTCGGACAGGAAGGGTGGGAGTCTGATTCTTTGGGTTCGGCCGGGGAGAAAGGAGTGAATCCAGTCGAGGGCTGTTTCCCTAAGGCCGGCGTCGTGGAGTCTGGCGGTTACTGTGTGGTGGGAGACGGTGTTGAAGGCTGCCAAGAGGTCTAGCAGGATGAGGGCTGCCGTGTGGCCCTGGTCCAGGAGGGTCCGGATGTCATCCATGGCGGCTAGGAGGGCAGTCTCGGTGCCGTGGTTGTTGCGGAATCCAAATTGGGAGAATCGAGGATCGAGTTAGCTTCTATGAAGTTAGTGAGCTGGTTGTTGACGATCTTTTTGGTGACTTTGGCTGTGAAGGGGAGGAGAGAGATGGGTCAGTAGTTCTTGAGGTCCATCGGGTCTGCAGTGGGCTTCTTGAGGAGGGGCTTGACCTCTGCGTGTTTCCAGTTGTTGGGAAAAGTGCCTGTTTGAGGGAGCAGTTGCTGGTATGTCGTAGTTCGGGTGCGATGGTGGAGGCAGCTCTGTGCAAGATGTGGGGCGGGCAGGGGTCGGTGGGTGCTCCTTTGTGTATACTTCTCATGGTCTTCACAGTGTCTTCTGTGGTGACAGGGGTCCAGGCGGGGATGGTAGGCTGGGTTATGTTGTCGGTTGGAGGTGTAGAGTCGGTGCCTAGGTTCTGCTCGTCGAAGTTGCTGTAGATAGTTCTGGCCTTGATATAGAAGTAGGAGCCGAGTTTGTTGCAGAGGTCCTGGGAGGGAGGGACGTCGGAGGATTCGCTGGGGGGTTTGGTGAATTCTTGTATGATGCTGAAGAGTTCCTTAGAGTTGGTGAGTATTCTGTTCTGGATGAAGTTCTTCTTCGTGGTTCTGATGAGTTGGTGGTGTTCTGTCATGGCGGTCTTGTAGGCGGAGTGTGCTTCGGGAGTTTTGTTGATCCTCCAAGCTTTCTCGAGTCGTCAGCAAGCGTGCTTGGATTCTCGGAGGTCGGTGGTGAACCAGGTGGCTTTCGTGGTGCGCTGTCTGTCGGAGTTCCGGAGGGGGGTGAGAGTGTCTGCCCAGTCGATGATCCATCTGTGGAGTTCGTTGGCCATGGAGTTGGTGTCAGATGTGGTGGGGGGACGAACGCGGTTGAGGGGGCAGTTGAGGTGCTCCTCGGTGACCTTGTTCCAGTTCCTGCACGGGGGCGAGGTGAGGACCTGTGTGCGATGGACTTGGCGAAGGAGAAATGGACGCAGTGGTGGTCCATCCAGATGGGTTGCATGGTGTGGCTGAAGCGAATGTTGTGTCCTCCAGCGAAGATTGGTTTGAGGGTATGTCCTGCCTTGTGGGTGGGGGCGGTGACGAGCTGTCTCAGTCCTATGTCGGCGAGGTTGTCCAGGAGGGCAGTGGAGTTGGGGTTGCTGGGGTTGTCGAGGTGGAAATTCAGGTCTCCGAGGAATACATAGTCCTTGGATGCGATGGAGTGGGGTGCGATGAGGGCTGCGATGGTAGTGGTGAACGTGGTGCGCGGTCCAGGAGGTCTGTAGGCGAGGGTGCCGCGTACAGTCGTTCTGGGGTTGATCTGGATCTGGAAATGCAGGTGTTGCATGGGGGACATGGAGTAATTTGTGCTGGATGTGGTGAGTCGGAGGGAGTTTTTGTGTACGATAGTGAGTCCGCCTCCAGGGTGGTTGAGGCGGTCTTTCCTTTGGATCTTGTATCCGTCGGGGACGGCGGTTGCGATGTCAGGTGCGGAGCTGGCGATGGTCCAGGTTTCTGTGAGGAAGGCGACGTCGGGCGAGAGGGTGCCAATCCATATATCTGTACAATAATTTAAACAGGGATCCATTTTTTCTTCATTTTGTGTAAACCATACTGGTTGAATAAGTGATGTTTACAAATATTCCATACAAGCAGTAGGCACAAAACACAACACTGTTAACTCTCTAAGTTTGAATTGTAATTTACTGTTTGATATATAATACTCAGCTGAGGATGTTTTTTTAAATTTATTTCCAATATGACTGGCAAAAGTGAAAACAAAATAGCTTTGAATTGGGGAACATGGGCAAAGTTTACTAATAGCGTTAATCATCTGAAATTCAAAATGAAATATTGTTTTCCTAGGACTCTTGTGTGTTGTTTTTGATTTGACAACTGTTATAAATTCAGTTTGGGTTGAGGATTGCTTGTCAGGGAGTAAACCGTAAATCAGTGGGATATTAGTGTAATTTACATTAGCATGCATTATACCGATTTAGGTGTATGGATGGGTTGTGGATTTAAAGGTGCCATACATCATCCAGATTTCCCTGTTTTCTAGAGTAACTGTGCTATGAAGGGTTGCAAAGATTGGAATATATTTTGAGGGTGTTGATTATCATGGAAAAGGAAAGGTTCATGGTTGAAAGATTCCGTTAGGTCTGGGGTAATGTTAATATCAGAGGAGAAATGAGGAGTTGTTAGTTGTGGATTAGTCGCCTGTTTTTGTCGTCTCACCATTCTTCTAAGATTAGGAATTGTGGGCATACTACTAGCAACATGCATGGGGATGTTCTAGGCTACCACTCTCAATATTGAGCGAAAGGGTTTATTGAAGGTGGAACCAAGTGCTTTCATGTGTTGTACATTTTCTTTCACTTCCAACTCTGTTGCAGAGGCAGAGTGAAAATGCGCCAAAGTTTTTTAAACTGTGTCACCAAGTGTAACAGCTGTGTCTTTGCAAAGGCTTGAGAAGCAGTGCACACACCATCAATGACTCCCGGGTTCTGTAAGTCTCTTCTTACAATAAAAGTGCCCACAATATTTAAGAAGTTTTCTTCCTCTTTTAGAACTGATGTATGCAGCTTGCCTTGCATTTTCCATGTTGATTATCTAAAAGACAGAAAAAAGAAAATATGTTGGTAATATGTATTGAAACTGCGTTAAATGCTTTGCTTTATCCTGTGGAAAGATTTTAAAAATGAGGATATTTTTCTCTCAAGCTAAAAAAGTTGATTGAATTCTATCGAACACAATATGTAAAGGCAGACATTTTCCTGTTGGTAGAAGGAAAAATCATTACAGTTTCCTTTTTTCATAAAAGTGAAGATAATAAAGTGTACTCTTACATCAATTGTGGAATTCTTCTCCTTTTGAAGTGGACCTTTGACTTTAGATGTGTACTTTGAAAGCAAATTCACAAAGGATGTTGGTTGTTGCTTTTTTAAAATGGTTGTTGGTGAAATAGTTTAGGAGAGTATGTTACAGATATTCAGCGATATTTAAAATATGTAAGTTGAACCTAGAAAAAAATATGTTACATATTTGAATAACATTGTACAGAGGATTAAGGGCCTGATTTAGATGTCGGTGGATGGGATACTCCGTCACAAGGGTTATATATATACCATCCGCCGAAATATAAATCCCATTATATCCAATGGGATTTATATTTAGGTGGACGGGATATCCATCACCGTTGTGACAGAGTCACCCATCCACCAAGATCTAAATCAGGCCCTAAGTTTAAGGTTTGTACCTTTTTCATGTTTTTTTTTTTGTGGAAAAAATGGCTATTTCTTTTTTGCCATTATTTGAGGAAAGATTTACCTGCTGGTTTGGTAGCAGAATGTGGACATTGTTTTATTTTTAAATTTTCTGTTCACTCTTCATGGGTGGATTTTTGTGATGTATTTTTTAAGAAAAGTGACAGTATAGATTAGAAATTAAAATATGTCTATTTTCAGAAAAGCACTAGAAAAAAGTTTGATTATTTATAGAAAATATTTTACAAAATGTGCTTAATTTGAGTATTACTTTTTGTGTGAAGTAACATGTTTAGCGATAGGTGGCTATGTGAAAACAAAGTCAGTCAGGCACTTGCTGCTGCTCGCTCAAGTGTGTTTAGTCACCTCAGCGGTTAATAACACACTGATTACAAAATGGTGGACACCCATATATCTACTATTTTTGAGGTAAACCTAAATTAATTTTAAAATATGCGTCTGAAAGGTTGAATATTTTACTTTAAAAACATGACCAAACCTGTGGTTTATGTGCTATGTATATTTTAAGGTTTTAATTGTGACCTTCAATGTCTGTCATCTTCGTGGGAGCATTTTTAATCTACGATTAAAAACTTTATTTTTCAATAATTTGTAAACCTATTCATAGCGAAACTTTATCAAGTTAATTACTTTTTAAAAAGAGTTTAAACTAAAAAAAGTGTTTTAAAGATGTGCCTGGTAATAGTATGCCTGGTAAAGGTATGCGTGATAAAGACAGTTTTAATAATAGTGAATGGGAATGAATTGTAAAAGTATGCATGGTAAAGATATATGAGTGGTAAAGGCATGCTTTGTAATGTCAGACATCCAATTAATTGCAATTAGTTGTTTTACCAATATATATCTTCAGTGTTTGTACAATGACCTAACCATAAAGATTTTACTTTACTGATTGGAGTTATCATAAATAAAATAGAGCTGGTGTAGTACAATCTTCTCAGAAGGAAGGTTTGACTGTTTACCATCCCACCAAAAGTTAAGTAAGGTCACTCCACAGAAAAAACTATGACTACTTCCTCCCTTCTCTTAAAGGCTGATTTCATTCATACTCAGTTCAGAAGAGTCACCCTTTTAAACCAAAAAGGATAGGGTAGGTAAAACTAACGACAAAACTATTTCCCTTTTCTGTTCCACTAAATATTCCATAATCTTCTATGTATCAATAGGTAGTCCAATTAGAATGAACTGAGTAAAATACTACATATGTATTTTTTGTCTATATCATCAATTATGACTCTCCTTATTATAAAAAAATATATGTATGTTTATTAAATTATTCAAAAAGGTTTACAATATACAATTCAAGTAATATTTAATAAAAAAACATTTAAAAAATACAAAGATATACCTGTCATCTTAATACATACCAAACATTGTCTATACGGTATCCCAAATACACAATAATTCTCATTCAAACCCTTCGTTTTTGTAGATGCACTTTATGCATTCCACATTGTAAACGTACAAAAAGAAAAGTTTTAATTAAAAACAAATAAACAATCAATCCCTATATATCAAACATTTTTATCACATAATAAGTCCTTTTTCATAAAAGTTCTGTCTACGCAGCATTTCTGTGGTTCTTGGAGTTAATCCCCTTCTTTCCGCAGGACAAATTCATATATAAAAACTTCATATAATAAAACAATAGTTGCTAAAGAAGACAAGAAACATAACAAAAAACCCAATCAGTATAAAATTGGTAATTTTATACACTACCGTTATTTACAACTTGTTAGTAAATTCAGTGCAAACCATTGACTACTAGAAATACCCACACTTCCACTTTATGTGGTATATTGATGTATATAACAGACACCCCTTCTAATGGGGCAAAAAACTTATTTAAAAATGTCCCAATCATTAATAAAAACCTCATAAAATTTCATAAAATTATTGCGGGACAGCTATATATATGTGTAGTCACCCCAATTGGGTGGTCCAAGGGTATCTTATCACTTAGTAAAATTCTTTTCTCTTAACTCCCTATTACATAGGAGACGATTAAAAACCCGATGTCAAAAAGGTTCATCATAGGATAATGTGTACCTTAATCAAGTGTCCATTTTAAAAAAAAAAAAATGTATTTAGGGAGTTTTATATAGCGCTGGCCAGACCCGAGGGTATCGGTGCGCTTTACAACAGATTATAATGCAGGAGTCCCAAAATAAGGCATAGGTATACATATTGGTTCGTAAAGTCCCGGCGTGAGGTGCGACAAATGAGGCATGGCAGTCCTGAGAGCCTCGCACCCTGTCTTGAGCGGAACCATTTACAGGGAGGGGGGGCAGGGAGGGGCGTAGGGGCACTTGGAGGAGGTAGATAATGGTGACAAATTGGCATGGTGCTGCCGGAAGTCGGCAAGTGCCCTACAGCGAGGGTTAGCGGTTCGGGAAGGCACGGTTGAGGAAGAGGTCTTCTAGGAGTTTTTTTAATTTTACAAAGGGCGGGATAGTCCTAATGTGTGCTGGGATGGAGTTCCAGATTTTGGGTGCGTTTCAAGCGAAGGATCGTGCGGCGGTTTTTTGTTTGCGTGTTTTCATAGGGATGAGCAGTAGGGAGTTGGAGCTCCTGAGGTTCCTTGTCTGGCCGGCCTTTTTGAGTTTGGAAGCCAGATATTCCGGTTTCCCTGTGTGGAGGGCTTTGTGCGTGAGACAGGCAGTTCTGAAGCTTGCACGCATCTCTACTGGGAGCCATTTTAGTTCTTTGAGTGCAGGTGCAATGTGCTCAAATTTCCTGACTCCGGTGACCATTCTGGCTGCTGCATTTATAGTAGTTTTGAGGGGGGCTAGGTGGGATTTCGCTGTACCGTTGAGGATAGCATTTCCATAGTCGAGTCTAGATATCACCAGGGATTGGGTGGCTTGTTTGAGGTCTTTGGGTGGGATGAAGGGTTTTATTTTGTTGAGAAGCTTCAGATTGAGGAAGGCACTCTTCGCGGAGTTCTTGATGTGTCTGTCCATGTCAAGTTTTGGGTCTAGGGTGATTCCTAATGATTTTATGGAGTTGGCCGGAGTGAGATTCCCGTTGAGAGCATCGATTGCTTTGAGCCATTCCATGGTTTGGTGATTTTCTTCTTTGTTGGAGATGAGGAGGATTTCGGTTTTGTCTTGGTTGAGTTTGAGGTGGTTTATGGATAGCCAATGTTGGACTTCCTTGAGAGTGTTGTTTAGTCTCTGAATATCTTCAAAGGAGGAGGTTTCCAGATAGATCTGGGTGTTGTCTGCATAGAGGTGGAAGGTGATGTTGGCTTTTTTAAGTATGGAGGTGAGGGGTTCCATATAAATGTTGAACAGTTGTGGGGAGAGCACTGATCCTTGTGGGACACCTCTGTTGACTGGGTGTGAGTCGGATGTGAAGGTTTTAATTTTTATCTTTTGGGAGCGGTTTTGTAAGAAGGAGGAGAACCATTGTAGGACCACCTCGTCAGCACCTACTCTGTCTTGCAGAGCCTTGATGAGTAGATTGTGATCCACCGTGTCAAAGGCTGCCGATAAGTCCAGGAGGATGAGTAGGCAGCATTTGTCGGTATCTAGAGATTTGTGCCTGTCATCAACGATGTTTAGGATCGCGGTCTCGGTGCTATAGCCTTTTCTGAATCCCGATTGGTGGGGATCTAGAAGGTTGAAGTTATCTATGTGCTGAGTTAGTTGTAAGAGAACGCATTTTTCAAGGATTTTAGCAAGGAGGGGGAAGTTGGAAACGGGTCTGAAGTTGTTCAAATCGTTGGTGTCAAGGCCGGGTTTTTTCAGGAGAGGTGTGACTTGGCCGACTTTGAGGCAGTCGGGAATGACGCCGGTACTCAAGGAGCTGTTTATGATCTTGCACCAGAATGGAGCTATGGAGAGTTGCAGCTTTTTAGTCAGTTGGGTGGGTAATGGGTCAAGTGCGTGAGATGCGGGTTTGGAGGTGGCGATCAGTTTGAGAATCTCGGTTTCGGGTATGGGGTTGAAGGATTTCCAGGATTTCGTGGGGTGTTTGCGTGTGTTGGCTTCGGTTTCTGGGGGTGGGTTAGTGCATGAGGGGTTTGGGTTAATGTCAAGTGAGAGCTCAATCTTGGAGATTTTGTCTTTAAAGAAGTTGGCGAAGTTGTGCATAGGTCTTTGGAGGCCTGGCCCGGGGCAGCTGAGGGCTTGGATGTTTGTTGTCTGATGATGTTGAATAGTTCTTTGGGTCTATTTTTCACGGTGTCCAGGGTGGTGCAGAAGAAGGTGGTTTTTTCGTTGTTAATGTGTTTTTTGTATTTCCTTCGGGTTTCTTTGAGTTGCTCGTGGAGGCTTTTAGAGGGGTTGTTCCTCCATAGTCGTTCTGCGGCTCTTAGTTGTCTTCTTTCCGCGTTGATGTCAGAGTTGAACCATGATCTGGACGGAATGTTCCTGGTTTTTTTTAGTTTCAGGGGGGCTACTTGATCAAGGATGGAAGTCATAGTAGAGTTATAGTGAGTGGTGAGTTCCGTTGTAGAGAGATCATCCGTGGAGGTAGGCAGGAGTGAGCATACCCTTTTTTCAAAGTCGTCCATGGAGATCTGTCTAAGATTTCTCGTCCATTTGGGGGATCTTGGGTGGGGGTTGATGTTTGATTGGTTGAGTGAAGTGGAATAGGATAAGGTGGTGGTCAGACCAGTCGACAGGTAGGATCTGATCGATTGTGATAGTGTCCCGTTAGGAGATGATGGCATCAAGGATCGCTCCTTTGTCGTGAGTAGCTTCTGAACATTGCTGGGTAAGGTTGTTGCTGTGTAGCAGCTCATTTAGGTTCTGGATTACCGTGTTGTTGTTATCGTTCCAGTGTAGGTTCAGGTCTCCCAGAATTAGGTTGTTGGCGTCTCGGAGTGAGCAATGAGCAATCATGTCGGACAAATGTTCGGAGAATGTGGTGGTGTTTCCTGGGGGATGGTATAGAAGATAGCACTGGAATGACTTGTTGTCGCTTGTGTTGATGTTGGCGGAAAGGCATTCACAGGTGTTATAGTTAAAGGTGTCAATTTCAGTCACAGATATATTGGTTTTATGGATAATAGCTATACCTCTGCCTTTTTGGTCATTTCGATCTATGTTGATGATTACAAAACACACAAGATGATGGACGGAATGTTGCACAATGGCAAACATTCACCCCCAGTCACAGATCTGGGTTTAATCCATCGTTATTTTGCTTCACCACGCCACCCCAGTTCAGACATGGCCATATGCAAATCAGTCTTGACCCTGTGCCTCATGGGAACAGTCCAGACCGAACTGCCAAGCCATGTCTTCCCTGGACCGGAATCAAGCATCCTAGGACCGGTTTCGGGCATTCAGCCCTCATCAGCCAGGATAGCCTGACTCCAGTGGCGCAGTGAGCACGGGACCCACGTCTGGGCATACCCTTCCCACTTGGGGCGAATTGCAAAACACACAAGATGATGGACGGAATGTTGCACAATGGCAAACATTCACCCCCAGTCACAGATCTGGGTTTAATCCATCGTTATTTTGCTTCACCACGCCACCCCAGTTCAGACATGGCCATATGCAAATCAGTCTTGACCCTGTGCCTCATGGGAACAGTCCAGACCGAACTGCTGATTACAAAGCCTGGTGGCACGAGAGTGTCCATGATAGGTGTCGAGCAATCGTTTAGCCACGTCTCTGTGATGAAGGCTATGTCTATGTCATGGGTGAGGATGGATTCTGCTAGTTCAGTTGCATGTTTAGTGACTGATCTGCAGTTAATGAGCATGCAGTTAGTGGAGGGTGCCTCTTTATTGGGGTTCTTCTTAAGGGGGGCCCTGGGGATGTTGGTAAGGGAGGCAGGGGGTCTAGGGTGATTAGGAGGGGAGTGGTCCCTTCTGAATCCGGTGATCACCTGGATTTTGGATAGAGAGGTGGCGGTGGAAGGGATGTCGTAAGAGGCGGCCAGATCTGCTGCTTCACTCGGGGACATAGCTATTTTAGTTCTGCTGGTACGGTCTGGGTATCGATTTTGATTCGAGGGGGGGGTTGGGGTCTCTCTGTGGAGGGGACTCGTGGGGCGCCAATGGTGAGTAGGGTTGTTGACGGTGGGGGTGAAGTGGGGATTTGTGTGTGGTTTACGGAGCGAGGCAAGGTTGGTAAGGATTTCATTGAAGCCCTTGATAACAATTGCTAGCTGGTTTTCAAGCAGGGTGAGACGTTGACCCGTCTCTTCAGGGGAGGGGGTAGGGAGGTTCTGAAAGGGACCCTCCCTAGAGGGGGGAGTCCTGACGCTGCTGCCTTGACGTCTGGTAGACAGTGTGTTGTCCGTGTGGTCATTGGGTGGGGCCGAGGGCGCAGCGGGAGGAGGGTTATGTTGTGGTAGCCGCGTTCTTATGAGTGTGGGTATAGGGAAGTAGCTGGGGGTCATGGACTGAGTGTTGCGGTTGATCCTAGACGATTGGGGAGGATAGTAGGCGGGGGGTGGTCGAGGGGATGATCGGAGAGGGGAGCCGCGTTCTTGGTGGCAGCTGAGAGGGTGGTGTCATGTGCCGGGAGGCTAGTGTTGTTCTTGGGGTGCGTGTGAGAGGTTTGGGTACTCTGCTGGAGGGACCGACTGTCCAGGGAGAGGGGGTGGGTAGGGCAGGGAAGGGGGGCGTGAGAAGAGGTAGACCGAAGTGAGGGGAAGAGTGTGTCAAAAGCCACAAGGTTGTCGTTGTTAGCTTGGATTAGGACTGTGCCGTTGGGGTATATGGTCACAGAAGTATTCCCCTTCCACCTCGAGCGGTTGGGGAAAGAGATCGTTAGTTTGCAGCTGAGGGGTGTATTCGTCGTTTTGGAAATGTGAAGTTGTGATCTGATAATGGAAGTCCACTCATCAGGTCTCTCCGTGTGAAAGATGAAATCCATTGTGATCTGGCCTTTGGAGGAGCAGTGATATATGTCCGCGAATAATGATTCTGGGTGCTGTCTAATCAGTTTGTGTTTAAGGTTTTTTTGCGCTTTGGGTGAGAGGTTGGGGGGGAAGTTGATCGAGTGGGAGTTCGGGCCGTGCGGTTTTAGGTAGATTGAAGTGGTCAGGATGTGGTGGTTAGGCGTGACCGAAGGCATATTGATTTTATTGGACTGGGGGCTGGTTCCCAATAGGTGAGCGACGGGTCGGGACGGCCGGTGAAGTAGAAAGGGGGTTAGGAGCAGTAATCACTATGTTGTCGGGGCCCACATCACTACTTGGCTGCGATCAGGGGGTCGGGGTGAGAGAATAGCAGCGGCACGATCGCCTCTATCTATGGAATGGAGATTGGCTTACCTATGTTGTATTGTCACCCTGAGGGTTCAAATCCTATGGCAGCGATCTTATGGTCAGGCACTGGAGGATTCCATTCCGGGGCACGTCACTATCTCAGGATTAGCTTTGTTGGGCTTCCGTATCCTGTTAGGATCAAGCTTAGGACCAGGGTCCCGAATTGGGGGGATTCTCGTGGGTCCAGGGCGGATCCCTGGTGTAGTTGTCCTCGGGTTAGCACTTGGCGGCCATCTTGGGGTCAGGCCGTGATGTCAAGCAGCTTGGGTAGGCGGTGTGTAATGGTGCTCGTGGTATAAAGGTTCTCTCACAGACTAACTTGTTGGATAATTTAGTCCTGAGTTTTTGCTAGTTGGGTCTCGTGTGTCCAAAGGGGATCCTTGGTGCTGTGTTACGAGGGATTAGTTGATTTCGGCCATCTTGAGGTCAGGCCTTATGGACACATAGGGGCCGATTCCGATCTCGGCCGGTAGGGCTCCGAATCGGATTCGGCATAACCGGATCCGATTCGGAGCCCTAATTCCCGACCGATTCGTACGCGCGTCCGGACGAGCGAGTACGATGCGAAATCGCCGACAGACTCGTTCGGGCGTCCCAACCGCTCCGACCGACTCGTTCCCGGGTCGAACCGCACCGACCGACTCACTCGGACACGACTCGCACCGCGCAATGGAGACGTTCCCCGGCCGGGTAAGTACAATGCGCGCCGCGAGCAGTCCGACCGACACGCGCCGCCCGGCTCGAAAGAGCAGTCGGAGCCGTACTTCAGGGGTCCGTGTCGGACCCCCCTGTACGCGTAGCCACGCGAGTCGCACACAGGGGCGAACCAAAAGTCCCCCCTACCTGTGCGTGTACGGCGCGAGTCACTTCGCCGCGTACCCGCTGTAGGGGGCGCCCTTGTTCGCCTCGCACCCATTGAGGCAATGGGAGCCCGCGTACGCGTTGTACGACCGGGTCCCATTGACTTCAATGGGAGTCCGACCGACTCGAGTACGATAGCATACTGACGCATCGTACTCGTTCGGTCGGGCTGCACGGGTCCGATTCGGTCGGAAATCTCTCCGGGTCCGGCTCGGTCGGAGAGATTTCCGGCCCGAATCGGAATCGGCCCCTAAGCTGGGGGAAGCGACATTCCCTCCGTTACGGGGCCTTCATCACTTCTTGGCTGTGGCCGGCGGGTCGGGATGCGAGTGCTGCGGCACCTTAAGCCCTTCTTTAACAGTTTACAGTGGGATCGCCTTGCCGCTTCAAAAACCGGTTAGTTGATTGCGGCCATCTTGAGGTCAGGCCAGTGGGCACAAGGCTTGGGGAGGCGGTATTCACCTTGATACAGGGCCCTTAACTATTCAATGTTGAGACCGGCGGGTCAGAATGGTGGTGTTGCGGCCGCGTAGATACTTATTTTGCAGTGCTGGAGGGACATCTGTGCCGATTGAGCACTTAGCAGAATTCTAGGTCGGGAGCGGCCATCATGAGGTCAGGCACTGGCAGTACTATCCGAAGCTCGTGGTTTGGTTGTTGTGTTTCGGGGGCCCTCATCGCTCCTTGGCTGCAACCGGCGGGTCAGGATGAGGGCGATTTAGTGGCGCAAGTTCTTTTTAAGAGTTGCTGGGTCACTTGTATAATTTGCTCGCCATTGCATATTTTGCGCTGGGAGCGGCCATCTTGGAATCAGGCATTGGCGGCTCCGGTGTGGCGCTCGTCCACAGCCTGCGAACTGCCCTGTCGATCTTCCAGTTCCAGTACGACTTTAGCACAAGGTCCAAGGCCCTGTGCCAATGGGTTCGCGCAGGTCCAACACGGTGTGTCCTCGAATCGAGCGAGGTCTGCAGAACGCCGATCACCTTCCAGGCACCCTTTGCAATCCTGGAGGTGTCGGGATGCAGATCCTCGTTTCTTCGCTTCTTGATGTTCGATGAGCGAGATTCAGGCTTGCCCGCTTCGGGAAAGAGTCCGGTGAGTCCTCGTTCGCTGGGGGGAGTTGGAGGGGGGGCAACAGGGATTTACACAGCATCGGTGATCCCAGTGCCCAGGAGCTCTGGTGTTAGAGCTCCTTCCCCGCGGCCATCTTTTCCCATACACTACAAGGGATTCTTATGATGGTATTATTATAATCAGCTCCGGTAAAATTATTATTTTACCTACAAAATATACATTTAGGTCAGGGAACCTCATGTGCTAGTAATTTTATCACCTAGTAAAAAGGTGGACCCATTATAGGGTCTTTACTTACTGTGGATCAGAGGACAGGGGTGTTCTATTCACTAATCCTTATCCTTTTAGGGTTCTGTTGTCTTCTGCACAATACCTCTTAATATCATATACAGCACTGTTACATATAAAATGATAGCCCAACTCTTGTTGCTGTCCTATAACTTATTGTGGTCTAACGCTTACCTCGCTTTTTGCGCCAGTATACCTCCCCTTCTCCAAAGCTATAAAAGGCCTTCAGGAAAATATAAGTGCCTCGTAGATCGTATCTTTCTACGTTGTTTCCTCCCGGGTCCTCCCGGGTCGTTTTATGATCCAGGATGTGCTAAAGGAAGGAGTTAGGTATACAAGGCTTATGTTCATATATTAATAGAATCCGTTATTTTAATTTTTTTTATTTATGTTTATAAAGTGTGAGTGACCACAGTTTCCATTTCCCTAAATCTACTTGTGGCCTTACATAATCTTAAACTTGCTCATATCCATTACGGCTTTCTTGAATGTCGACATCTACCAAACTTTAGATATATTTTACACTTGATGGTTCTTCTGTCGCATACACACCTGCCGTCAAACAATAAATGCTATATTCATATTATGGCTTGACAAATCCCAAACTCTATTTATATTTTAAATTTGATGGTTCCCCCTTTCGGGTACCCTACAACCATCAAATCATAAATGCTATATTCGTATACGGGGTATATGAGTCAAACACAGGGAAAACTTGTGCTCATTAAAATTCTTAACTGTACGAGATTTCTGGTATCAAGTACATAATGAAAGAACTGAAAGGTGCACAGCAAGTCAGCATAAAAGCTGAATCTAAAGTAACGGGGAATTTTCTCTGTGGTTCATATACTAACTTGCAATATGATGATTAAGAACAATAAGGTTGAACTAAAATGGGGGAGCAATTGGATAAACAATGAGAAAACATGACAAGAAGCCTTCATTTCTTTATCAGTAAATGTAATAATCAGTGGTATGCAGTCAATAATTTGCTCTTGATTACACCGTGGAGCAGTCCAGCAACTAGGGACAACTTGGGCATGGTCATTGACCTGGACGTTGTGTTGCATTACACACAGCTAAGGATTCCAGTCCACAAATACTTTGACATTTTAAACTTAAATATTTCACGTCACCTATTTCCCTGAAGCATCCTAGAAGTAAGTTAGTTTTATTATGGTATATTAATTTTTATAGCGCACTAATCACCTGAGAGGGCATTAAGGCGCTTGGGCAGGTGTGTAGGTGTTTGGTCCCCAAGATGCTTATATGAAGAGCCAGGTCTTCAGCTTCTTGTGGAACTCAAGAAGTGAGAACGAGGCTCTGATGTGTTTACCGAGGTCATTCCATGACTTGGGTGTGATGTAGGAGGAGTTTTGCATCTGGCAACAGGTGTTTAATCCTCTAACCACAAAGAGATTCATACATTTGAAAACTGCAATATCTTTCTTCCTGGGGGACAAAAGATTTTTTTTAGACATCAAATTCCAGAATGAAATTTTGGACTGTTTAGAAATGGAAAGAGATCCTTGACAAATGTTGGTGCACATTTGAAATTGTTTCTTGCATGCTTTACATTCCTGCTCCCCCCAGTGTTACAATGGGATGTTAGAACAGGTATCATATTCTGTAAATCATATGATTCATAAATAATTTATTTTTATAAATAGGTTTATTGAAAGCATATTGTAAATTGTAGAGGTGATTACATAGGCCATTTAAATGTGAATATGGTTTCTCTACTTAAACAGGAGAAAACTAAAGTCGGATGATTTTTCACATAAAAAGATTTGTGTTGACGATATTTGAATTTGTTGTTTCTCAGTTTACAGACAAAAACAACCTCAATAAACTTGCTCTTCTGACCTTTTTTCATCAAACCTATTTTTTAGTTTTTACCTAGAAGTGCCTTTCAACAGGATTACAAAACTCACCTGCTGAATGCTTTTCTGCTGTGTTTTTCATATATATATAGATGCTCACCCATTTAGGGGTGAGCATAACTCGTGTAATTTTGTGTAGTGGAATTTGAAAAATTGCAGCAAAATTACACAAAACTACATATAAATGTGCAAAATGTATCTTGCACTCTAAAACTTTCCCAAGCAGTCAGTTCAAAAATGTAATTTCTAGTTGATTTCCAGTTGCTCACATTCAAACACAGCCTCTCACATTTGGATTTGCGAATTTTGAGCTCAAAATTACCTGACCTGTCCACATTAAAGGAACCATCCCTCAGGTTCAAAACACTGCCATTCCCATTTGGATTTGCTCAACAATTACCCGAGCGGTCCGCTTAGGTATGAAATGGTCCTGAAATCCTTCTTACATTAAAAACTTCCGAAACAGTACATCTCGTATTCAAATGTCTACACGATGACGTGTAATGGCATCATCTCAGTAATGTTGCGTAAATTTCATTACACAAAATTACCAAAATTATACAAATTACTCCAGCGTAAATGCAATTACATCCAGGCCTACTCACCATACACTTGACCATTATGCACTCATAGCCTAAGGCTACCAATCATTTATTAATAATGCTCATAACTATTGCTACATTATGATAGGAGCAATATTACAATATGTTGCTTATGTTTTATACATTATGATAGTGGGACTTTAGTTGATATAATGTGAAATAAATAGTCTATTCTTTTTGACCCAGTACTTTTCTATATGAGTATTCATATGGTGGACTCAAAGAATTCCAATAAAATTCTTCACACACTGCATTAGTAATCATGGGGAGAGTTGCTCGTGATAGCCTTGTAAAACAGTACAAAAGCAGTGTCTGTATTTCGCTCATGCAGAGGGGTGCATTTTGGAATCCAGGGTGTGCCACCACTAAGGACACTGGTCAGTTCACGACACATTACTATTATAGCATGATATCAAAATATTGTGTAATTGTTTATTGCAGGTAAGAATATTGCTTTTTTCTTTATTTTTTCATAATGTCATATTTAATATAAATAGTTTTAAAACAATTATTTTAAGTACTTTATTGTGCATAGATTTTATTTATTTAATATTATTTATGTTATTTTGATTGCTAGTGTTTTTGCCATTTTCCCTCCCCTTTGTGCCGAATTTGTTTAATTGGCTTTAGGACTCTGTGTATTTCACCACTGATAACCAGTGCTAAAGTGCTTGTGCTCTCCCTTTTAAACATGGTAGAATTGTTTCCTATCCAAATGGCATATTTAGTCTACTTATAAGTCCCTTGTAGAGCGGTATACCATTTAGCAGGGGTCTGTAAATTGAATGCTACAAGTGGGCCTGTAGCACAAATTGTGCCACCCACTTAAGTAGCACTTCAAAGCATGTCCCAGGCCTATCACTGCAGCCTGAATGCAGTTTTAAACTACCATGTGTCATGGCACCAAAATCCCTTGCCAAACCTTAAACTTCCCTTTCATTACATATGTCACCCCAAGGTAGACGCTAGGTAGCCCATAGGGCGAGGTGCTGTATAATTAAAAGGTAAAAAAAAGTTTTACATGTCCTGGTAGTGAAAAACTCCTAAATTCATTTTCACTACTGTGAGGCCTACCCCTCCCATAGGGTTTCCCTATTACATTTAATAAGCTAAAATTTCCAATTGGGGGCATGTAGGTGTGTCATGTGTGGTATCTATGAAATTGTAATGATAAACTTTCTTTAATGGTCAAGTCAGATTTTTCATTATAATTTTGAAAATGCCACTTTTAGAAAGGATGCTTGTTTCCAGTCCAGGGCGGACCTGGCTTGGCAGTTTGGGCTGGACTGACCCCATGAGGAACAGGGTCAAGACTGATTTGCATATGGCTAGGTCTAAACTGGGGTGGCATGGCGAGCAAAAGAACAATGGATTTCACCCAGAACCCTTGACTGGGAGTGAATGTTTGATTTGCTCTGCATTCCGTTCATCATCTGTGTGTCTTTTACTTTTAGAAAGGTGGCATTTTTCCTGCCCTTAGCCCTTTTGTGTCTGTAGCCTTCCTTGGGTCACATGACTGGGTGTAACTGACAGACTTTGTGAATTCCTCCCAGATAGTCACACAATAGAGGGATTAGGTGTGCCTGAATGGGCCATCTGGGGGTGCGTACCTGACTACAAGCCCACTTGCAACTGAATAGAGTGTGGTCCGTATTCGCACAAAGTGCCAAACGAACCCATATTGTCACTGTAGCCAACTTGGAGCCAGGTCAGGAAAGTCAGGAAATTCCATGCACTTCAAAGCCACTGTCTTGAAGCTTCTCCCACCTTCCAGAACCAGGGCACCAGTGTATAAAAATGGGACCTCACACACCAACTCTTCAGTACAATTCTGGACCTGTAGATACTCTGCCAGGCTGTGCTAAAAGAACTGTTGCCATGCTGTGCTGAACAGCTGCCTGCTGCCCTCTTGCCTGGGTGAGAAGAGAACTGGACCTGCAACTTCACCCTTGAACCCAGGACACCAGAATGACTCCAAGGACTGGTCTGCCTGCCTCCTGATCGGAGCCTCAGGGACATGAAAGGCTCCCCAGCATCCTGCACCAACCCCTGGACCAAGTTGAAGTGCGTTCCTGACCCCCAAGTGGTTCCCCTCAGATCCTGGACCTTTGATGTGGCTCAGAGCGCTGAAAGCAAGCTTTTGGGCTGTTCACAACCGTGAACAGGCCAGTTGACACGGAGATCTTGACATTCGTACTGCAATACAATGTGAAGCTCCGGCAGCTGTCTCTTCATGCTACAGCATTGGCCACTCGCTGGGATGGCCAATGCGAAGCTACAGCAATGCCCGCCCATGATGCCTGGCTTGCTCTCCGTGCTATGCCAGCAGCCTCCTACAACGCTCTCCCTGCTCTTTGCATCCTCCTCCATCGCGAAAGGGGCTCTTACCACAAATTACAGATGGCAAAACTTCAGGGCGCCTAACCTGGTGACTGCAGCTGACCTGTGCTCCATCGGGGGCGGCCTGAACTTGTGACTTTGATCGGGTCCAGCGTAACCAGATATCCATAGTTGGCGCTTTGTGCTGTTTAGAGCTATGTTCATAAGAATCCTTAAAAATTCATAACTGCGGTTCTACTGATTGGATTTTTGATGTTTTGGTGTCAAATGATTTATTAAAATGTACTCTATGTTCGTGTATTGAGTTTTCACTTCATTACGGTTTGTGTGCTGCATAAATACTTTACAGATTGCCTCTAAATTAAGCCAGACTGTTATTTTGTGCCAGGCTACCCAGGAATAAGTGCAGGTTAATTTATGGACTTTCTCTGGTTCACCTTGCAAGGGATTGTGGCTGTTGCTTGACCAGGGCTCACACCCCAGTCAACCAAAAACCCAATTTCTAACAGTAAACATTTGTGAGGAGTTCGTTGTAGAGTTTATAGGGGTATTGGGAGGAAAGACTTGTAAACATTTCTTTTGTTTTTAATGCTATTTTGATTTGAAATTTAATGGACTGTAATTCTTGTGTTTACATTAATTTAGAAGCGATTTCATTTTTGTAATTATTTTTTATGTTGACAATTTGTATTGTTTGGTTTGTAGTTTTTATTTTTGTTCATTTTTTCAAGTAATTGTTGAACATTTTGTAAAAAAGTGTACACATTTGTTTTTATTTAGATTTTATTTCTCTGAATTTAGCTTTTGAAATTATGTTTTTAATAGGCTGTATTAATTAAAATGTTTAACTTTTAAAATATGTAAATTGTTGATCAACAGTGTAAAAATATTTTATATTTAATTGGTAATTTCTTGCTGTTTTTTTTTTAATGTAGGTTTTTATGCAATGTGTTTGTTCCTAATTGTAAAAGCTTGGGTCGGTTGTTAGTGTAAATACTTACATTTAGGGGCCGATTCCGATCTCGCTCGGACAGCCCTCCGAGAGCTGTCCGTAGCCTTACCTTGCAACCGACTCGTACTGGGAGCCGGTCCGTCCGGGCGATGAAGTACGATGCGCAAAAGTGCCACAATTCCGAACGACACGTAGGCTTCGATTCCAGCAACATTTCCCGTGCGAGCCGCTTATCCAAACGCCCATCCGAGTCGCCCGTAAGCAGTTTCCACAATAGTTTCCGGCCGGACAAGTGCGATGCGCAAATCCTATGCGCCGAACGGGTCGCCACTAGCAGCACGTCACAGCATCCGGGAGAGATGAATAGCAGGTCCGATTCGCGCCACAACACGATCCACTGCTACGAAACGGACCAACTCACAACGTGTACGAGACGGAGCAACAATCAGCAAGTACGAGACGAACCAATGATGAATCCCATCGCGCAGGTCATCCCAGTACTGTATATCTATGACCGGATCATGAACAGACGCGTACATCGCAGACGGTAAGTCAAGACACCCACACAAACAAACGTCACGAACACGCGAAATGCTACACACACATAGGGGGGGGGACATGCCATCCACCAGCAAAAGCAAAACCACAGGGGTAGCATGGTCCACACCACCAGCAGTGCCCACACCTAGGGGGGGTGCCCAGCCCTACTAACATCACCACTCATAGGGGGCTGGATGCCCTGCACCACTACCATCCCCACTCATAGGGGGCTGGATGCACTGCACCACTACCATCCCCACTCATAGGGGGCTGAATGCCCTGCACCACTAACATCCCCACTCATAGGGGGCTGGATGCCCATCAATACCAGTACCCCCCACTCATAGGGGGCTGGATGCCCTGCACCACTACCATCCCCACTCATAGGGGGCTGGATGCCCTGCACCACTAACATCCCCACTCATAGGGGGCTGGATGCCCATCAATACCAGTACCCCCCACTCATAGGGGGCTGGATGCCCTGCACCACTACCATCCCCACTCATAGGGGGCTGGATGCCCTGCACCACTACCATCCCCACTCATAGGGGGCTGGATGCCCATCAATACCAGTATCCCCCACTCATAGGGGGCTGGATGCCCATCAATACCAGTACCCCCCACTTATAGGGGGCTGGATGCCCATCAATACCAGTACCCCCCACTCATAGGGGGCTGGATGCCCTGCACCACTACCATCCCCACTCATAGGGGGCTGGATGCCCATCAATACCAGTACCCCCACTCATAGGGGGCTGGATGCCCTGCACCACTACCATCCCCACTCATAGGGGGCTGGATGCCCATCAATACCAGCCACTCATAGGGGGCTGGATGCCCATCAATGCCAGTACCCCCACTCATAGGGGCTGGATGCCCTGCACCACTACCATCCCCACTCATAGGGGCTGGATGCCCATCAATACCAGTACCCCCACTCATAGGGGGCTGGATGCCCATCAATACCAGTACCCCCACTCATAGGGGGCTGGATGCCCATCAATACCAGTACCCCCCACTCATAGGGGGCTGGTTGCCCATCAATACCAGTACCCCCCACTCATAGGGGGCTGGATGCCCTGCACCCCTACCATCCCCACTCATAGGGGGCTGGATGCCCATCAATACCAGTACCCCCCACTCATAGGGGGCTGGATGCCCATCAGTACCAGTACCCCCCACTCATAGGGGGCTGGATGCCCTGCACCACTACCATCCCCACTCATAGGGGGCTGGATGCCCTGCACCACTACCATCCCCACTCATAGGGGGCTGGATGCCCTGCACCACCAGCATTCACACGCATAGGGTCACTAAGCAAACCCCCACCCCTACCATCTTTGCAAGATTCTATGTATGTGTGTGCCAACTGCCCACAACACTGATTCTGATAGTGAACATACAATTTGACTTCCATCACATGTGTGCCCAAAAGATGACTGTGGGGTTCAAAACTCCAGCATCTCAGGAACATTGTGGTAATGGGTTCCAAAGCCCACATCACTACAGTGACCAGAAGGTGAGTGTGGACAAAATAATAGCAGCATCACCAGACCAGCATTTGAGGTCACTGGGCCCAAATCCACAACCAATGTAGTGGTAATGTGGTGGTTGTGTCACAAACAAACATAGATTTGAGAGGCAAAGATTGCTGTGTATCACAAGAACTCCCTCTGCCATGTGCAGAAAAGCATTGGCCATGAGCCCTGACAATGCCCACAGTGTCCAATTAGACTATGTGAAAAGTGAGCATCATGATCCATACACACATATCTCTACGAACAGACACACAAACTGAGGAATCCTGTGGAGACTGTTGATGTTAGGTGACAAAGTCCCATACCATGGCAGCAATGGGACATACCAAACATGAGCAATGTGCAGGATGATGAGCTACAAGATGCATGGACATTAGGGAAAAACCTCCAAACTACATCCACACAATGGAACGCAAAAGCAATACCAATGCAGAGGTGCAGATACACAAACACAGACAGGCAGACCCACACTGCATATCATACACAACACATGTGTGTCTCAGTGTCCCCAGGCTAGTACACAACACATGACGGTGGGATGAACTCCAATCACACAGATGTGTCCACAGTGCCATACAAAAAGTAACTAATGAACTGGGCACCCCTTTGTGGTCAAGCATACATTGTCAGATGAGTGGTATAGCAACGTATTCATGTGACACAAGCTGGGTGGAACAGCAACCAACACAGCAAGAGACAGACCCACTACAGCACTACCCTCTAGTACCCTAATTTGTGGTGACAGTAGCCTGTACGCCAATCCCACTGTGATGACAAAGGTCTGTTTTGCCTATACTGTGGAGCACAGTCAGCTGTGCATACTGGGTCATGTGTCCAGAACAACAAACTCACATCACACCTCCATAAACACAAATCACTGGCCATGTCCTGCAACCAATGTGCAAAATGTAGGTAGGGGCCTAGACATGAAACAACTCACATGTGGCCACCCTCAACACCACACACCCTGATCTGCAACAATGTGCATCAGCTAGGCACACAGGGACTGTTGACATTGCTCAAGCACCCATTACAATCCCAGGGGTGGTGGGGGATCTAAGGTACACAAAAATGAACACACATGGCCTGTCAACAACACCTGTGAATGTCTGCCACACTGCACAGTATGCGGAACATGGGCATAATGTGAAGACAACACGATTCATTGGGAACCCTGCCACACACCTACACCAATGAGGAACCAAAGGAGACCCACAAAGAACACATGTTGACACCTTCCAACATTGCAGCAATGACCCTGATGAGTGGGAGTAGTCACACACACATACGAGTGAGCCTCACACTGACAGATACCACATAGGGAAAACAACATGATGTTTGAAACACATAAGTGCCAATGGGAATCCTGAATGTGTCCCATGTGCGTTTGACAACATCCCCTGAAATTACAACTAAAACAGCCATGTATGACAACCTAATGACCAGTAGTCTGCCATGCACCTACATCCCAGTAAACCCAGGGAAAAGAAGTCTGATGAACACAGGACAACTCAGCAAGTGCACATGACAGGAACATCTGCATGGAACACAGGCTGAGTCGAAAAAAGGGAAGGCAACACACACAGACATGCTCACACAACACACACCATGTGCACAGGCAATGCCACGGAATGACACACTGCCATGAGGGGTCTCCACTCCTGGGGAATGTCAGCTGTGAAAAACGTTGTTTGTGCAGGGTCCTGTCATGCCAGCACACCACTTGCACAGTGAGCCAACAATTACAACACAATTAAAGCTCTGGTCACAGCAACATGTGTACGGGAGTGTCCCTTCAGTCATCTGCACATACGCAATACACATGTAGAGATAGTTGCACTGATGACACAGATGACTTGTGTACCATGGATGCACAAACCTGCCTGTCCAGTGTAGATGGGCCCAGTCAGGGAATCTCACCATGTGCCCAAATGTAAGTACAACATATGTGCAACAGTCTATGCCAAAGATGTGAAGTAGCAAACCCAAAGAGATAATCCTGGTTACAACATTTTGCAATCATTACACCCTGTAATTGCAGCAAAGGATGTCATGGATACATAGCAGAAAAGTACACATAGCCCATGGACCACATGGAGTCCATCACATCAACAAATCATCCTGTTGTACCTTCAAAACACAAGTACAACATCAAGTCCATGATACTCATCATCAACATCATGTACATTAGATGCAACAACAATGGATAACAACAATTTGCTTTATTAAAAAATAAAACTCCTCAAAACTGGTAATTCGAGTCCACAATGTCAAAAGGCCAATGGCCAGTCCATTTCTCAATTCAACCAGGGTGACATGTGACAAGTTGTCACCCATTGCTTGCCTGCACTGCTACGACCAGGGGACATCTCCCCTTGGAGGGGCATACATGGGGCAGGCCAGGCACCGCAGGGACAGGATCAGGGGACAGCAGAATGGGGCAGGGGAGGGGTGGTGGGTGCTGGAGTGTCACTGGCAACTGCAGTGGAGGTGTCTGACACAGCGGGCACCGTCACAACTGCAGGGATGAAGTCAGATGGGGTGGTTGCCGGCACCACAGCAGTGGGCAGGTCAGATGGTTTGGACGTGGTCTCCCCTGCAATGCCAAAGTCAGACGGGGTGGATGAGCTCTCCACTGCAGTGCCAACCTTCAAAGTAGTGTCATGGGGTCCAGGTGAGGTGGGCAGGACAGAGGGGGGAGACACGGACTCCACACCAGTGGCAGGAACAGGCTGAGCGTGTGAGGTGGGGGTGGAAGTGCATGTGGTAGGGGGGAGGGCCTAATCATTTTGGGGATGCGGTATCGGTGTGTGGGTGAACCAGGGGCAGGGTGTGGCTGGGGGACCTGTGGAGTGGTGGCCTGGGGGCTGCAGGATGGAGACTGTGTGGTGGAGCTGTGGGATTGTGGTGGGGTCTTGCTCTTCCTAGTCCGGGGGGACTTGCGGATGGGGGCCTCAGTGTCCGTGCGCCTGGGGGAGGGTGTCCGTGTGGCAGGGGAACTCCCCCCTGTGCATGGTGACTTCCTTTTCCCCTTGTGAGTTGGAGCAGATGGATCGGTGGGGAAGAGGCCAAGGTCACAGAGGAAGAGCTGCTGGGAAGGGGGGGTTGCAGGTGAGGCAAGGGAAGGGGTTTTGGAGGGAGAGGCATCTGAGGACTGCGGAGTGCTTGTGGATGTCTGTTTGTGCGTCTGTGACCCATCCCCTGTGTGTGTGCCATCAGTCCCTGGAGTGTGCGTGCCTGTGGCTCTGGATTTTGGCTTGCGTGGCTGTGTGCTGCTTGTGTCTGTTGTGGTGCGTGCCGGTGCTGGTGTGTGTGTGCGTTGCACAGGTAGGGCAGTGGGGATTGTGGATGTGGCAGAGGTAGGAGGGGTGAGTGACTGTTGGAGGAGGGACACTGCTAACGTCTGTGTGGAGGCCATGGCCTGAATAGTCCGATGTAGTGCAGACATGTTTGATGAGATGCCCTCCATGAAGGACACCAGTTGTGTCAACAGACTGGTGTGGGAATGGAGGACACTCAGCATCGCTGTCTGCCCTACATGGAGCTGCTTCAGCAAGTCCACAGACTCCACACTCAGGGCAGCAGGGGAGACAGGAGCAGGGGTTGCGGTGCCTGGCACAAAGGAGACATGCTCCCTTACAAGGGGGCCTCCACGGACCTCTGGGATGGGAGCAGATGGGAGGGTGGAGATGGTGGTGGTGGCGGGGACAGACTCGCTCGGTGTTGTCTGGGGTCTGCTGACACCCGCCTCCACAAGGGAGTCCTCACTGGAGATGCTGTGTTCCTCAGCCGAGGTGGTTGTAGCTGAGGTATCCTCAGTGTGGCTCCCCTCACCCTCTGTGCCACTGGGTCCCTCCAACTCCTCTCCAGCAGACCCAGTCTGGCTCTGCGGCTCCTCTTGGTCCGTGGAGCTGTCTCCTCCAGTAGCCGAAGATGTTTCTACAAACAATCAGGATAAACAGATACACATCAGTCACTTGTTTCACCTGAGACATCGCAGTCATTACAGCACATTACAGATGACGCATTTGCCGCATTTGCTAAATATTGCTAGAAGTGCTGGCACATATTGAAAAAGACACCTGTCATTCTGCCAGTCAACCATGCCACTCATACACTTTCCCTCCACGGACCCATCTGTCTGGTGCATGTAGTATGCCACTACTTATATGTGCACACATGCACCGCATAGACATATCTCAGAACATCTTAAATTGTGAATGAAATGTGTCAGTACACACATATCCCATCTCCTGCCACTGACTCAGTACATGTGTCAGGATAAGGGATGGCCAAACTCATTGTCAGTAAAATGGATATGCTTCCTTCACAAGACACCATGATGTGCCCATGTATGGATGGTCAATGCCACAATAGAGTGTATGCCGTACAACTGACATAACGGCAGGATACACATTAGCAAGTGGGATACCATGCTACGGGCCAGTCTGGCTAATCAGTCATCACTGGATAAAGTCACAGGGGCAGTGCATCCATAAATAAAAAAGTCTGCACTGTGTCACAATCATTATCATTTTGGGGAATGTAAGCCCTGCAGCTGTCAAGTGCACATGTTCCACTACTGCTACACACATCTTAAGGCATATGATGATCCTACGTAATACAAATGCGACAGTTGAGTGACTGCAAGCACCAATCTGTGAACATGATAACATCACAGTCTGATGAGAATGAATTGAGGCTGCCTGCACTATTATGTATAATACATCATTATGCACCGTCAAGTGATCACACACCTATGTTTTTCCCCATTGTGATGATCCATTAGCCACACCTCAGCTAGCTGCCAAAACCAAAATGCTCAATACCACAGGAGTCTAAGAAGCTAGGCCACTCCAGAATGACACCGAGGCAGACACCATATTGCATATTTCACAATGAACTAAATGTAGGCTGACACACAGGAGTAGGAGCACAGAGTGTTCCTCATGTCCGGAGTAGGCATACCTGTCCAGTTCCATGTGCAACATGGGATTACCCTGAACACTAGGCATGTGTTCATGCATGTGTGACACACATGATGTACATTATTATGAGGCCCCAACATTGTCTTACCTGCTGCATGGCTGTGTGGTAAATACCCCAGACACATATGGTGAGCCAAAGCATCAATTGGAACACATATCATTTGCCCACATCGAGTACATGTCTGATTTCTGGCAATGTGCAGACACATGGCAATCAATTGCCTCACTCATGAGGACAAAACAATGCGCCGGTAGCAGATGCTGTTTACAACCTTTAATTTTGGACAACAGCAGGGACACACAACACAAGTGACACAAGTCACAGACTGAAAGGGCCACACCTGTGTATCAGATGAGGATGGGCCATGAACTAATTTAGGAACATGACTCCTGTTCAAGCAGACAGGAGATCTGTGGGAGTGTAACCAGGATGAAGGAGTGCAAAGAGCATGTGAGACATAGTTCACAGAAAAGGCATGCACTTACCCCCTCCTTGCTGCTGTCTGGTCTTTAACTGCCCATCCAGGTCAGGGAAGACCACCGCCAGAATCCGGTGCATGTGGGGGGTCAGTGTCCGTCGTCCGCCCCTTCTGCGAGGAGGCGACAGCTTCAGCTGGACTCTGGCGATCCTCCGGGTCCAGCCACGAAGGTCCTGCCACCTCTTCTGGCAATTGCGGATGCGGCGTCTGTAGACCCCCACAGAACGAACAGCCCGGGCAATGGTCAGCCATATCTCCTGCTTCTGATGGGCATCAACCTGTGAGGATGACAAGGATAAAAGTCCATTACCAGACATGCAACATGTTTGTGCAACACACAGTTGGATATGCATGTCTTCATCACAAGGGCATATGATGTACACAGGTAGTGCAACTATGGTGATTGACAGTTGTCCTGCATTTACAAAATTGAAACATTGCCTGAGTATAATAACTGTGTTAAAATGCACTTTTCATGCACAGTACCTGTCCACTACAGGTACATACACACTTTGGGGGTAACAACTACTCAGTGAGCATGCTAGCCACTGGTGTACACAATGCCATTAGTGCCAGTCAGACAACATGCACAATGAAAAAGGGATGTGGACTGCACACTCACCTGCTCCCCTGGTGTCCGATACAGCTTGCTGTACTGTGGAAGGAGGCTGTCCAGCAGGGCCTTGTTCTCCTCCTCTGTGAAGGATGGGGCCCTCTCCACAGTACGTGCCATTCTTTGAGCCAGAGGATGCAGAGACAGCAGCAGTGGTAGCAGAGATGTCAATCTGGAGCATGTAGTGCAGGCAAGTGAGCTCTCAGGGGAACAGACAGCCTTATATCTGTGCAGCAGATGCAGATTCTGTCCCATGCGTCCAAAGCGATAGGTCCAACACGTTTGCATCCTATGAATCTGGCCAATCCATCGCATTGCACGGCTCATACACGCCTTCCCCATCGTTCAAATATTTCAAACCCATTACACCAACGAGACTGATACATTGTTGTAGGGAGCCAACTGATTTTTCACAACACGAATCGTACAAGGGCCAAATCCGCGTCAATCCCCATTGCAGTCAATGTGCAAGGCGTGTGTGCAAGGCGTGTGCTCGCCTCGTTCCCTAGGTGTCCGACGCATCTTTTGAATTGGTCACCCGCGTCAGTCCCCATTGCAGGCAATGTGCAAGGCGTGTGTGCAAGGCGTGCGCTTGCCTCGTTCCTTAGGTGTCCGACGCGTCTTTTGAATTGGTCACCCACGTCAGTCCCCATTGCAGGCAATGTGCAAGGCGTGTGTGCAAGGCGTGCGCTTGCCTCGTTCCCTAGGTGTTCGACGCGTCTTTTGAATTGGTCACCCACGTCAGTCACCATTGCAGGCAATGTGCTAAGTATTCCACCCACAATAGCTTCCATGGACACATGGGCACACCAACAACAATACAGCCTGTGACACAGTATATCAAGGGGCATGTCAGGCTGCATTACCTGTGTGTGCATATGTGGGTAAACATGTGATTTGGTATGTGTCACTTAGTGGCACCCACTCCCAGGCAGGGCAAGGTGTCATGGGGACAGATACCTCTGTGTGTTGGACACATAACCACTGTGATTGACGACTGTACAGTTCAGGGCATGAGGCATGTACACAGTTCCCGGGGTACATTGTGTATGACATGTGACATACACCCTGACTCTTAGGTGGAATGGGATGTGTGTCACAGGGTGTCCCAGTGCCACAATTGTGATGTTCATCCACAGTATGTGTGCATTTAGCTACGGAGATTACTCTGATTTCATGTGCTCAATGTCAAACGGTCACCACATCCATGTGTATTGTCAATGTGAGTTGATGTGGCGTCTGTGTGTCACAGACACCATGTGTGAGATGCAAAAAACGTTGTGGCACTTCATGTGTGTGTCATGTGTGCGTTGTGGTGTGTATATGAGACGCTACATCATGATGGTGTCCTTGTGGCGACACAAGGTCCCTGTGTGTGTCTGTCAAAAACCTGTGATGTGTGGTAGACATCTGTCCTCACTAGTGACTGTGGTGTGTGTCTGGTATGTGACACTCATACTGATGTACTGTGGCAGAGCCCATAGATTGGTCACAGCACAACATGGACCTTGTTGTGTGGACCTGTAGAGCTGAGATTTCAGATGATGGGCATGTATCTGACATGTGTGCACATACACTACAGCACATACATCATGTCTTTGTGTCCTGTTGTTTCATGTGCTATTTAGCATGTACACTGGCACCTAGATAGGGGAACTGACAAACTGTCTTTGCTCATCTATGTACTGCAGGAGACCAGCTGTCCACAGACCGTTCCCTGACCTTGCCACCATGGTTGAACGTGACTGCATGCGACGGTACCGCTTCACTAGGCCACTGATTGAAGATTTGGCGGAGCAGTTGGCACCACACTTGCAACCTGGCCGGACATACCCTACTGCGCTGACCCCCAAGGTGAAGGTGATGGCAACCCTACACTTCTTTGCCACCGGTACCTTCCAACACACAGTTGCTACTGCTGGTGGGATGTCACAGACCATGTTCAGCCGTGTGCTACGAGATGTGTTGGAGGCGATGTTGCATTTCCTCAACCACTACATCCATTTCCCAACACCACAACGACTCTCTGACATCAAGGGTGACTTCTATGCCCTGGGAAGGATGCCACATGTCATTGGCTCCATTGATGGGACACATGTGGCTTTGGTACCACCACAGGCACATGAGCAGACATACCGGAATAGGAAACATTTCCACTCAATCAATGCTCTGGTGGTATGTCTGGCCGACATGACCATTTCACATGTTTGTGCACGTTTCCCAGGTTCAGCGCACGACGCTTACATCATGCGGAGTAGTCGCATCCCAACGATTATGTCACAGATGCAGCACCAGCGTGCCTGGCTTGTCGGTGTGTACTGACTGTTTACTATTGTGTGATTTTGCTAAAGTTTATTTACACCCTCTTTTAAGACTCATCTAATGTGCTATTGTCTTTATGTAGGTGACTCCGGATACCCCAACATGCCGTGGTTGCTGACACCCCTCAGGAACCCTGTGACACCGGCGGAGATGCGCTACAATGAGGCACATGGTCGGAGCAGGAGAGTGATCGAGCGGACATTTGGACTCCTGAAAAGCAGATTCCGCTGCCTGGACAAGACAGGAGGGGCCCTCCCATATGCACCTGCTAAGGTGTGCAGAATCATCATAGTGTGCTGCATGCTACACAACCTGGCAGTGATGAAGAAGTTGCCTCTCATCCAAGATGACGATGACCAACCTCCGCCAGCCGTGGAGGATCCTGCCCTGGGGCATGATGCCAGTGATGATGAGGGTGAGGATGATGTTCGTAGCCAGCTGATCCTCAACTTCTTCACATGAATGTGAGTATACACTGATGTGTCTTCAAAGTATTGTGTTTGCCTGATATCTGTTGGTGGTGCACTTGTGCTGCTTGAGTGTGACTGTGTGCTACTTGTCAGGATGCTTGCTGTGATGTGTCCTTTCAGGTAGTCTGTACTCCCAAACAGTGTTTAGCTGATTGATATGTTGTGTGTACGTAGTTTTGTTACATTTGTGGGCATGTATATTGTTGTTGTATGCTGTAATTCAAGGTTTTTGATTGTGTTTTCTGTCTGTCCTTCACAGGGTACTTTGGCTGCTGTATGGTGAGGTCTGAACCCCAAAACCCAGATCCTTGTTCCAGAGTGCAAGTAGTCGTTGTCCCAACCAATGATGTGCCACACACCCCTGGACTTTCCTTGTTTACAACTTGTTTAATGTTTGCTCACTGTTACGTGAGGTTAACTTGCATCAGTTGTGGAATTTTCACGTTGTGAATCTTTAATAAACCTGTGCTTCACTTTGGGATGTGCTCCGTGTGTATCTACACATCAGACAGTCATTAGCATCCTGTACCTGTGGAATGCTTGCCACTGACCCAGGATGGGTGTGGTGTATGTGCATTCCACTGTATTTCCTGTTGACATCACTTATGAGGATGAGTTAGCTGGACATGGTGAGTATGTCTTGTGTTGCCCTAGTGGTGTGTCTCCCTCATATGTGTCACATTACCATGACTCACATAACGGTGTTCACATTGCTGTGGTAGTTTGCATGCACAGTGTTCCTTATCAGATCATCATCGCCATGACACAGACAAAGTATAAATCACGACAGAGGCAAGTATTGTGTGAATGTGATTTTATTTACAGACATGTGTAAGGATGGTGAACGGAATTTGAAGTGCTGTACAATGTGATGGTAATCCAAAGTTCACAGGTGAGTTGGTAGTCTTAAGAGATGAAATGTCCAGAGTAGAATCCACAGTCATTTGCTGCATTGTCACAGCTTTGACCCTCCATGTCAAGTGGGAGATTTGTGTGTCAGTCGACAAGGTTAATTGGTTTGCACACAAGGGACGACATACAGAACAGGTGTTGAGTTCCTGGGGGATATGCATGGCCATCAGCGTCTCAATTCCCCTTCTTTGGACGACCCCTCTTCTTTCTCGGGGGACCCTCATGTGCAGGCAGCTGCGGTGCAGAGGACTCTCCGCCAGAGTCCTCCTCCCTCCCTGTGGCAGTTGCGGATGTTGTGGCAACAGATGTTGTGGGCGCACAGGGAGGTGTGGACATGTTGGTGCTGATCTGGCGGAGGCATGTCAGTATGTCCCTATGCACCGCTGTTAGTTCATCCAATTTGTCCCACTTGGACTCCATCCGGGACATGTGGGAGTCCAAGCGGGCATGATGTGCAGCATGCTGTTCTTTGATGTCCTTGAGGATCCCCACTACCTGTCCAAATCCTCCGGTGCTTTCCTGGTACGCATCTATGATGCGTCCCAGGTGTGGCTCATCATGCAGTCCAGCCCCCTCTGCAGGCCGTGTCCTCTGCCTGCCCACCCTCCCACCGCCCCTACCCACACGGGCAGGACCTGCCGTGGCCGGCACAGGCAACACTGGGACCACTTGAGTGTTTGCGACGGTGGTGTTGTCCCTTGATTCCAGGGTGCCCTGTGTACCTGTTCCGTTGTTGTTCAGTGGCCTCGGCCTGTCCGTGTCGGCAGGGCTACTCGGTGTGGTATCAGATGTGGCAGGTGTGGTTGCAGGGGGTGCTGATGTTACTGCTGCTGGGGCTGCACGATGAGTCACACCGGAGGTGCCAGGTTGTTCAGGGTCGTCGTCCGAAGAGGACAGGGACTGATCCACACCGGTGAGCTCAGGGTCCGCCAGAGTCTGGGACTGGGACTCTTCTTCAGGTCGTGCTGTGTCCCCAGCATCCCCTGTGTTTGGAGGAGACACACAATGTATGTTATGTTTCTACCAACATCAACGTTTCACACACATGACATTTGCCACTGGACATCATAATGAGAGTCTGTACATTGCATTGTCAAAAGTTGTGACAGACTGAGGTTGATATTGTTGGAGCACTTTGTCATGGCAACCTGAAGCATTTCGATGTGCACGTCAAGCTGTGTGCATGACCAGCTCATGTATTGATCAATTGTCTGTACATGTCCATTGCTACTCAGGTTCCATCACATGCCTGACACAGCTGTATCATCCCTGTCCACATTTGTGCTATAACGATGACATACGTACAATTACACTTAGGGTATGTATCAAGCTTGGTGCATGTGTGGTGGAATTTGTTGCGTTGCTCTGTGCGTCACATTGGTGTGTCTGTGCAACATGGTCACAGTCCGGTATGCCTGTGATCCAATGTGAGATACTTTCTGGTTATCTGTGTTCCTAGTTCACATCTCATTACAAACAAGTCATGGTGTTACCGTGCCTACTGATGTTGGTGCAGAGTTTTGTCAGTGCTAACGTCTTTTATCTTGTCTATTTCCTCCACAGTGAGAGGGATTGGGCACAGCAGCACTCTTTCTTTTCCATGCTCATGACAGTGATGGGCAGAGGTGTGTGTGTTACAGTTCTGCTGCTGTGAGTTGCATGCGTCATCCGATGCAGTCCAGGATAGTCATTGTGTTTGGATTGTCCATGACAGTGAGTGATGTGTTGTGTGAATGATGCGTACAACGCAGACCGATGTGGTATTGACATGCAGCTCACAAATGCACATTTTGTGTATGACACCATGCTACAGTGTCAGCTATATGTGTGTGTCCATTCTAGTCACTGTCAGGTGTCCACTGTCAATGATGTATATGTGACATTGTGTGTGCTTGGTGCTATGTACTATGTCTGCATCTCCCCAATTGTCATCTACGAAACACACCTTCACAGGCAGGTCAGGGGACACCCCAGGGACACTGAATCTCCAGACAGTGGGAGGATACCTACAGTTCCAATGGCTGTGAGTGTAAATGTGTTTGAGTTGGCCAGTGCGTAGGTGTGACTTGCAGCCAATTCATACATCAGGACCATGTGTCAGACATCTTGCCAAGGCATTTACTTTTGGAGTGACTGGTCCCAGGGTGCAATTTGTTCGAGCAGAGAAGGTGTGTTTTGATGCGGCATTGATGGCATTTGGAGTCATTGCAGGACCTCCTTCACCCACAGTGGCCAGGTAATCCCCCATGTGGCATGCTTCCATTGCAGGGAGTCACAATTTACGTTCAGGCTGTCAGTCAGTAGTTTCCTGTTGTTTGTTTGAGCACAAGTCCCAGCAGGGCCTTGTGCTCCCCACAGCAGAGGCCATTGTCTGTGTTCTTGGTAGAGACTTTTCACTCACTCTCTTGTGGAGCATAATTCTAGGTGTGTATTTTGGTGTTGGTGGGAGGGGTGTGTGTGTGCAAGTACCTGCTGGTAGATGTGGTCAGAGCAGGCAGTACTCCTCCCCCAGTCCAGTTATCCCACCATGCAGCATGCTTCCATTGCAGGGAGTGTGAGTTACCTTTCAGGCTGTCAGGCATTGGTGTCCTGTTGTTTGTTTGAGCCCAAGTCCCAGCAGGGCCTTGTGCTCCCCACAGCAGGGCCTAGTGTCAGCCATCTTGGCAGTGCTTTTGCACTCCCTGTGAGGTGAGCATGGTTCAGTGGGAGCTTGCTGGGACATGTGGGTGGGGACTGTTGGCTGTGACTTCAACTCCCATCATGCTTTTGGCTACACCCACCTTCCCACAATACCTGACCTTACTTCCTGTGAAGCTTTTTCCCTATGTGGTGGTGTGCCTGTGCTGACAAGTTGGCAGGCAGTGTTGTCCTGGTGTTTGTTTGCACAAAAGTACCAACAAGCCCATGTGCTTCACACTGCAGAACCCAGTGTGTTAAATCTTTGTGGGATATTTAAATGGATTCTGAGGGAATGCATTATACCAGGTGGGTTGTGTTGCGTTTGTGTTAAGGGGTGTGTGTGTGTGCAAGTACCTGCTGGTAGATGTGGTCAGAGCAGGCAGTACTCCTCCCCCAGTCCAGTTATCCCACCATGCAGCATGCTTCCATTGCAGGGAGTGTAAGTTACCTTTCAGGCTGTCAGGCATTGGTGTCCTGTTGTTTGTTTGAGCCCAAGTCCCAGCAGGGCCTTGTGCTCCCCACTGCAGGGCCTAGTGTCAGCCATCTTGGCAGTGCTTTTGCACTCCCTGTGAGGTGCGCATGGTTCAGTGGGAGCTTGCTGGGACATGTGGGTGGGGACTGTTGGCTGTGACTCCAACTCCCATCATGCTTTTGGCTACACCCACCTTCCCACAATACCTGACCTTACTTCCTGTGAAGCTTTTTCCCTATGTGGTGGTGTGCCTGTGCTGACAAGTTGGCAGGCAGTGTTGTCCTGGTGTTTGTTTGCACAAAAGTACCAACAAGCCCATGTGCTTCACACTGCAGAACCCAGTGTGTTTAATCTTTGTGGGATATTTAAATGGATTCTGAGGGAATGCATTATACCAGGTGGGTTGTGTTGCGTTTGTGTTAAGGGGTGTGTGTGTGCAAGTACCTGCTGGTAGATGTGGTCAGAGCAGGCAGTACTCCTCCCCCAGTCCAGTTATCCCACCATGCAGCATGCTTCCATTGCAGGGAGTGTGAGTTACCTTTCAGGCTGTCAGGCATTGGTGTCCTGTTGTTTGTTTGAGCCCAAGTCCCAGCAGGGCCTTGTGCTCCCCACAGCAGGGCCTAGTGTCAGCCATCTTGGCAGTGCTTTTGCACTCCCTGTGAGGTGAGCATGGTTCAGTGTGAACTTGCTGGGACAGGGGGGGACTGTTGGCTGTGACTGCAACTCCCATCATGCTTTCTGCTACATGCACATTCCCAGCAGCCCAACCTTCCTTCATTTTGACTCAGCTTCCCTGTGAGGTGGTGTGACGTTGTTGGCGAAATGGATGACTGTGTTTGTTGTTGATTTATGCTAATGCCTTGCAGTATTTGTCGTTAGGTTTGTACATGTTATGTCGTAGTTCCATTTTACTGTGGGATGGCAGGTATTGTGTTTGGGTAACTGGCATACACATCACAGGAGACTTGCCTTTATGTTGCTATGGCTTTGCTGGCAGGAATTGGTTTAACAGTCCCCTTGAGAGTGATATATGTGTATTGCCGCACAAAATTGAGTATATTGTTTGTGTACTCACCAGGCTCTGGTATTCCTGTTAATCCATGGATGCTCTCCGGTGGTAGGATGGCCCGCACCTTCTCCTCCCAGGTCCTGAAGTGCGTTGGTCTGGCAGGAGGGCCACCGCCAGTGTCTGTGCTCAAGGCGTGCTCCCTGTTGATGAGCTTCTTGACCCTCCTGCGCACATCATAGTACCTGTTCTGTATGTCGTCCTTTGTGCGCCGACAAGGAGCTTGTGCGTTAACCTTGTCGACAATCCTCTCCCACATCTTGGTTTTCTGTGACATGGGGGTCTGTTGGACCAATGTGCCAAACAACTGTGGCTCTACCCTGAGTATTTCGTCTATCATGACTTCCAACTCACTATCTGTGAACTTTGGATTCTTCTTGGGGGGCATGGTGCTGGGTGGTTGTGGTGATTGATGTGTGTGTGAGGGTGTAAGTGAGTGTGGTGGGTGTGAGTTTGTCAGTGAATATGTGATTTGGTTTTTGAGTGGTGCAAATGGTGTAGTTGTTGTGTGTTGTGTGTGTTGTGGTGTGTCTCTGCAGTGTGGTGGGGTTGTCTGCTGTCCTATGCCTGTAGTTTGCAAAGGATCATGGTAGGGATTTCTGGCCTTTATATAGTTGGAGTTGTGGGTGTGTCTTTGTTCCTTTTTTTTTTTTTTTATTTATAAATTGGCTGTGTCATTGCTTTTTTTTTTTTTTTTGTCTTATTTCCTTTGCTTTTGTTGTGCATGATGGAGACGTTCGTTTGACCGGGTCGGACGCTGCCTGTGGCTCGCGCGGGGTGATCCGAGTCTGTCACACTGACAATCTGCTGTGTTTCGACGTTGGTGTACGCCTCGGACGCAAAGGGCTCTATTGTTTGCTAGTCACTATTTGCTGTACGTCTCGGTTTTCATGCTCGTGCTCCGTGCGAGTCGGTCGCGTTTCACACGTATTGCATCGTACTACGCGGCTCGTGCATCGCGGGTACGTTTCGCTTGCGTCAATTCCTAATGCGTGTCGGTCGGTACGATTCCCGGTCAATTTACGGGCGAATCAATGATTTCCGAACGGGTCGGTCGTGCGGCTTGTGTTCCGTGCGTGTGGGTTGTAATTCACACACAAGGCATCGTACTGCGCGGGTCCTACGGCGCAGGTCCGTGTCGGTCGGTCTCCATTCCAGGTCCGAGTCGGTCGGTACGGTTTACGATCGGAATCGGCCCCTTAACTTCTTACAAACTTTTTATATAATAGAATATGCTTTGATTTGGAGTGTGAAGATTGAATCTAGACCCCTCCCAGGGTCCAACTCTTTCAGCAACATGCTTACATTTGGAGCTGGAAATAGTAAATGTAACACCCTCAAACTCTAACACTTTCCCCAGTGTTGTTAAAATTGGAGTGGGAATAATAAATCTAATTCTGCCAAAATTCAACACTTTCTCTGAACTAGTTGGTGGAAATAGTATCTATTAACCCCCTGATAGGCCAACACTTTCCCCAGTGTGGTTAGGTTCGCAGTGGGGATAGTAAATGTAGCCCCACTCCCAAAGCTCAACAATGTGTTTAGGTTTGGAGTAAGAACAGTAAATCCACCCAGCCTCCAATCCAAACACTTGCCCCAAAGTGGTTATGTTTGAGTGGGAATAGTAAATTAATATAATGCCCCTCCCCCCAAGTCCATCACTTTCCTCAATGTGGTTAGGTTAAGAGTGTGAATGGTGAATCTAACCCATCCAACACTAGTTTTTAATTTGGTTATGATTATTAAGTTGAGTTGGAGTTAACACTATGGGGTCGATTCCGATGTCGGCCCGAAGCGCACCTAACAGTATTCGTCCGGAAAAAATACCAGCCGAACGCGTGTTTTCCGACCGACTTGAACACTCTACCGAACGAACAAGTACGATGCGCATAACAGCCCAGATTCCGAGCGAGCCGTACTTACCCATTCTAGCTCCTGTTCCCCGCCCGAGCCGGATCCGTAAACGCCGAATCGAGTCGCACGGAACCAAATACACTGCACCTTCCGGCCGGACTAGTACGATGCGTCTTCCGTCTGCGCCGAACTCGTCGCTACGTCCGGCACGTATGAGCATCCGGGAGAGCTGCACATAAGCTCCGATTCGCGCCACAAGACGATCCACGGCGACGAGACGAACAAGCCAGCGACGAGTACGAGTCGAAGCCACGAGAAACCCGAACCAGACGACCCAACCATGAATCCCATTGCGGAGGTCCTAGCAATACTCTACATCTATTACCGGGACCGGTACGGACGCGTACGGCGCGGACGGTAAGTCAAACACCCACGACACAAACAAACGACACGTACCCGAAATATGTCACACACACATAGGGATGCAGAAATGACGTACACAAGCAACAGCAGAACCATAGGGGTGGGATGGCCAACACCAATGCCATACACACCCATAGGGGGATGGATGCCTGCCACTACTACCATCCCCACCCATAGGGGGATGGATGCCTGCCACTACTACCATCCCCACCCATAGGGGGATGGATGCCTACCACTAACACCACCCCTACTCATGGGGGGCTGGATGCCTACCACTACTACCATCCCCACTCATGGGGGCTGGATGCCTACCACTACTACCATCCCCACCCATAGGGGGATGGATGCCTACCACTAACACCACCCCTACTCAGGGTGGGCTGGATGCCTGCCACTACTGCCATTCCCACTCATGGGGGGCTGGATGCATGGGGTGCAGGATGCCTACCACTACTACCATCCCCACTAATGGGGGCTGGATGCCTACCACTACTACCATCCCCACTCATGGGGGCTGGATGCCTACCACCACCTACCATCCCCACTCATGGGGGGCTGGATGCCTACCACTACTACCATCCCCACTCATGGGGGGCTGGATGCCTACCACTACTACCATCCCCACCCATAGGGGGATGGATGCCTACCACTAACACCACCCCTACTCAGGGTGGGCTGGATGCCTGCCACTACTGCCATTCCCACCCATAGGGGGATGGATGCCTACAACTAACACCACCCCTACTCAGGGTGGGCTGGATGGCTGTCACTACTACCATCCCCACTCATGGGGGGCTGGATGCCTACCACTGCTACCATCCCCACTCATGGGGGGCAGGATGCCTACCACTACTACCATCCCCACTCATGGGGGGCTGGATGCCTACCACTACTACCATCCCCACCCATAGGGGGATGGATGCCTACCACTAACACCACCCCTACTCAGGGTGGGCTGGATGTCTGCCACTACTGCCATCCCCACCCATAGGGGGATGGATGCCTACCACTAACACCACCCCTACTCAGGGTGGGCTGGATGGCTGTCACTACTACCATCCCCACTAATGGGGGGCTGGATGCCTACCACTACTACCATCCCCACTCATGGGGGGCAGGATGCCTACCACTACTACCATCCCCACTCATGGGGGGCTGGATGCCTACCACTACTACCATCCCCACTCATGGGGGGCTGGATGCCTACCACTACTACCATCCCCACCCATAGGGGGATGGATGCCTACCACTAACACCACCCCTACTGAGGGTGGGCTGGAGGCCTGCCACTCACTGCCATCCCCACCCATAGGGGGATGGATGCCTACCACTAACACCACCCCTACTCAGGGTGGGCTGGATGGCTGTCACTACTACCATCCCCACTCATGGGGGGCTGGATGCCTACCACTACTACCATCCCCACTCATGGGGGGGCTGGATGCCTACCACTACTACCAACCCCACTGATGGGGGGCTGGATGCCTACCACTACTACCATCCCCACTCATGGGGGGCTGGATGCCTACCACTACTACCATCCCCACCCATAGGGGGATGGATGCCTACCACTAACACCACCCCTACTCATGGGGGGCTGGATGCCTACCACTACTACCATCCCCACTCATGGGGGGCTGGATGCCTACCACTACTACCATCCCCACCCATAGGGGGATGGATGCCTACCACTAACACCACCCCTACTCAGGGTGGGCTGGATGCCTGCCACTACTGCCATCCCCACCCATAGGGGGATGGATGCCTACCACTAACACCACCCCTACTCAGGGTGGGCTGGATGGCTGTCACTACTACCATCCCCACTCATGGGGGCTGGATGCCTACCACTACTACCATCCCCACTCATGGGGGGCAGGATGCCTACCACTACTACCATCCCCACTCATGGGGGCTGGATGCCTACCACTACTACCATCCCCACCCATAGGGGGATGGATGCCTACCACTAACACCACCCCTACTCAGGGTGGGCTGGATGTCTGCCACTACTGCCATCCCCACCCATAGGGGGATGGATGCTTACCACTAACACCACCCCTACTCAGGGTGGGCTGGATGGCTGTCACTACTACCATCCCCACTCATGGGGGGCTGGATGCCTACCACTACTACCATCCCCACTCATGGGGGGCAGGATGCCTACCACTACTACCATCCCCACTCATGGGGGGCTGGATGCCTACCACTACTACCATCCCCACTCATGGGGGGCTGGATGCCTACCACTACTACCATCCCCACCCATAGGGGGATGGATGCCTACCACTAACACCACCCCTACTGAGGGTGGGCTGGAGGCCTGCCACTACTGCCATCCCCACCCATAGGGGGATGGATGCCTACCACTAACACCACCCCTACTCAGGGTGGGCTGGATGGCTGTCACTACTACCATCCCCACTCATGGGGGGCTGGATGCCTACCACTACTACCATCCCCACTCATGGGGGGGCTGGATGCCTACCACTACTACCAACCCCACTGATGGGGGGCTGGATGCCTACCACTACTACCATCCCCACTCATGGGGGGCTGGATGCCTGCCACTACTACCATCCCCACCCATAGGGGATGGATGCCTACCACTAACACCACCCCTACTCATGGGGGCTGGATGCCTACCACTACTACCATCCCCACTCATGGGGGGCTGGATGCCTACCACTACTACCATCCCCACCCATAGGGGGATGGATGCCTACCACTAACACCACCCCTACTCAGGGTGGGCTGGATGCCTGCCACTACTGCCATCCCCACCCATAGGGGGATGGATGCCTACCACTAACACCACCCCTACTCAGGGTTGGCTGGATGGCTGTCACTACTACCATCCCCACTCATGGGGGGCTGGATGCCTACCACTACTACCATCCCCACTCATGGGGGGCAGGATGCCTACCACTACTACCATCCCCACTCATGGGGGGCAGGATGCCTACCACTACTACCATCCCCACTCATGGGGTGCAGGATGCCTACCACTACTACCATCCCCACTCATGGGGGGCTGGATGCCTACCACTGCTACCATCCCCACTCATGGGGGGATAGATGCCTACCACTACTACCATCCCCACCCATAGGGGGATGGATGCCTACCACTAACACCACCCCTACTCAGGGTGGGCTGGATGCCTGCCACTACTGCCATCCCCACCCATAGGGGGATGGATGCCTACCACTAACACCACCCCTACTCAGGGTGGGCTGGATGGCTGTCACTACTACCATCCCCACTCATGGGGGCTGGATGCCTACCACTACTACCATCCCCACTCATGGGGGCAGGATGCCTACCACTACTACCATCCCCACTCATGGGGGGCTGGATGCCTACCACTACTACCATCCCCACTCATGGGGGCTGGATGCCTACCACTACTACCATCCCCACCCATAGGGGGATGGATGCCTACCACTAACACCACCCCTACTCAGGGTAGGCTGGATGCCTGCCACTACTGCCATCCCCACCCATAGGGGGATGGATGCCTACCACTAACACCACCCCTACTCAGGGTGGGCTGGATGGCTGTCACTACTATCATCCCCACTCATGGGGGCTGGATGCCTACCACTACTACCATCCCCACTCATGGGGGGCAGGATGCCTACCACTACTACCATCCCCACTCATGGGGGCTGGATGCCTACCACTACTACCATCCCCACTCATGGGGGGCTGGATGCCTACCACTACTACCATCCCCACCCATAGGGGGATGGATGCCTACCACTAACACCACCCCTACTGAGGGGGGCTGGGGGCCTGCCACTACTGCCATCCCCACCCATAGGGGGATGGATGCTCACCACTAACACCACCCCTACTCAGGGTGGGCTGGATGGCTGTCACTACTACCATCCCCACTCATGGGGGGCTGGATGCCTACCACTACTACCATCCCCACTCATGGGGGGCTGGATGCCTACCACTACTACCAACCCCACTGATGGGGGCTGGATGCCTACCACTACTACCATCCCCACTGATGGGGGCTGGATGCTCTACCACTACTACCATCCCCACCCATAGGGGGATGGATGCCTACCACTAACACCACCCCTACTCAGGGTGGGCTGGATGCCTGCCACTACTGCCATCCCCACCCATAGGGGGATGGATGCCTACTACTAACACCACCCCTACTCAGGGTGGGCTGGATGGCTGTCACTACTACCATCCCCACTCATGGGGGGCAGGATGCCTACCACTACTACCATCCCCACTCATGGGGTGCAGGATGCCTACCACTACTACCATCCCCACTCATGGGGGGCTGGATGCCTACCACTGCTACCATCCCCACTCATGGGGGCTGGATGCCTACCACTACTACCATCCCCACTCATGGGGGCTGGATGCCTACCACTACTACCATCCCCACTCATGGGGGGCTGGATGCCTACCACTACTACCATCCCCACCCATAGGGGGATGGATGCCTACCACTAACACCACCCCTACTCAGGGTGGGCTGGATGCCTGCCACTACTGCCATCCCCACCCATAGGGGATGGATGCCTACCACTACTACCATCCCCACTCATGGGGGGCTGAATGCCTACCACTACTACCATCCCCACTCATGGGGGCTGGATGCCTACCACTACTACCATCCCCACTCATGTGGGGCTGGATGCCTGCCACTACTACCATCCCCCTCATGGGGAGCTGGATGCCTACCACCACTACCATCCCCACTCATG